>OX336418.1:6460382-7175676 GCA_946903255.1 Schistosoma spindalis | reverse complement strand
CGAAGCTGTTCCTATACCACAACAAGATGCCCTCACAGTCACTCGAGCTTTTATTGATCATTGGGTATCCCGGTACGGCGCCCCATTCTCACTCCATTCTGACCAAGGTTCAGCTTTTGAAAGCCATCTCGTCGCTCAGGTATGCCGATTATTGGGAATTCGTAAAACACATACTACCGCATACCACCCAGAAGGTAACGGCTTAGTGGAGAGAACGAACAGGACTATCAAAACCCTCCTACAATCGTTTATCAGTAAGTCGTCGACGGAATGTTGGGATGAGGTTATACCCCAATGTCTGTTAGCTTACCGCGCGTCAGTACACGGATCCACGGGATTTTCACCTGCGACTCTAGTCTTCGGACATGAATTGCGTCTACCTGTGAGTTACAAATACCGTTGTTACCATGTGAGGCTCAGGAGCATGTATCATACATCCGTAACCTTCGCAGCCGTCTGGCGGACGCATACCACCTAGTTAAGATCAACCTACGAAATGCTAGCAAACACCAAAAGGATGTGTACGACCGCAAGGCGAACGGACCCGTGTATAAAGCCGGTGATCGTGTTTGGCTGCACCGCCCCATGGCCCCGCCAGGGACATGCAGCAAGTTCCACCAACCTTGGCAAGGACCTTATGAAGTTGTATTTACACGTTCCCCCACTACGGTTGTTTTACGCAGCCTCCAACGGCCCCAAGACGATGTGATAACAGCACACTACAACCAATTGAAGCCGGACAGAACAACGGTGCATCTAGACACTCCATTTGTAACCCCCCGACTGCAGTTAGCCATTATGAAGTACCACCAGAAGGAGGGGTAGCTTACCCATGTCAAGCATCAGGCACTGAGGACAGTGCCTCATGGAGAGAAGGGGTAGTGTAACGATATTAAAAATCAATACATGTGACTTTACTAATGCGAGTTTGTTTTCCTCATTGCAGGGCAACAGAAGGTAAACGTACTAGAAGAGGAGGAACAAGCCTTACACAAGCTAGACTTGCAGGACAAGGAATAAACCTTTGTAATAAACTTTCCCTTTTTGTACTTGAACCGCGTAATTCAATTTTGAAATATATCCTGTTGTGCCAGTACGCCGTGTTCTTACTTCAGTGACACTTACCGGTCCTGACTGTTGTGTTGCGTTTCAGATTGCTCCTGTTTGCCAATAAACGCTAATAATACGTGCTACAGCATCAGGTGTTAAACTTAGCTCTGTGACCTTGAAACGGCTCAAACGCTGCTGAATGACTCGTCCTAAAATTAGTCTCGCCATAATTTTTTGCAATGCATGTATCATTAATTCTAATTTTGTGTAATGTATTTGGTGCTTTCACTTTTCATTTTTTGATAATCCAATTACTCATGAATGGTTTTAAATGGCCTTGAGTTGTCGCATTTCGATAGTTACGTCAACTACGTTCAATATATTCTTTTGCAGTATTTGCTTTTTTTATGTGAAATTTAATGTTAACTTATTTTCAAGTTTTTGCATCTGATTGTTCTTTTGTTATTTTTACTGTTTTTGTATCACGAATTCAGTTTTGATTCTATTATAATTTTAGGCTTTGTTTTTTTACTGAGTTGTTTATTTTTTGTTTGTAAAATATCATTCATTTGTCCATGATATTTTTGTTTGATCCTTCGTCCACAAAATTCAATTGTTTGAGTTTTCAATTCTTGTGTCCTTAAGCAAATGACATCGATTCTACTAAACTCTAATATCAATTAAATTAAGAGTGTTCATATCCTTTTCCGAATATGTCATTTTCTTGATGCCGTCCGACAACGAAGGGTTTGTTTTCATGCTGCTTAATCATGGGTTATGGAATGTCTTTCCTTATCAGTATTTTATGTACTTTCCCTTACCGTTATCGCGTAACAAGGCGCTCTCAGTGGACAGATTCGGGGAGTGCTTTGACAACTTCATGCACCCTCAGGACTTATGCTATTTATTGGGATGTTTTCATTTGATGTCTGGCGACCAGTCATTACTAGACCTATTATCTTAATGACAATTATAGTATTAGTTATATCTAGAAATGGTTGATTTGCTTGATATAACTTTTCCCATGCGTCGTTTGCCTCCTCTATGTTTGCGCTCATGATGGCTTTTCTGAGGTGAATCCACGAGCAATTGAAATGGGAGCCGGCTTCCTGGGACCACTGTACTGCTGTCTCTTTGCATTTGATTTATGTGTCCCATGCATTTTCCGACACCCTTCCGGACTAGTTACAGTACATTTCCGATTCGACGTTCTATGACACCTGGTTCCCATCTCCTATTACCTTGATAGGCTTTGACAAGTACCCTTTCACCCACCTGAAAGCTGCGAGTGATCGTACAATACTCATTCATCGGTTTTATTGTCTTTCTAGGTGGCAACATACTGTTGAAGGTTGTCCGAATTTTTCTTCCGAACATACACTCGTCTGGTGACTTTCCTTCTGGTACTGCCGGATTGGGGGTAACTCTGTAAGACATTAGGAACTTACTGATCACTTGTTCTGGGATTCCCTTACCTCTCCCCTTTACCAGAACTCTTTTTATCGTATCCACGAATCTTTCTGCTTGGCCATTCGACTGAGGATGGTACGGAGGAGATTGTAGATGCGATATGCCATTTTCACTGCAAAAGCGTTTGAAAGCTGATGACATAAACTGAGTGCCGTTAATGGTCACTAAAATCTCTGGAAGCCCAAAACAAGCAAACAATCCTGACAATCTTCTTATTGTACTGTCTGGTGTCGTTTTCGGCATATCATATACTTCTGGCCATTTTGTAAAAGCGTCGACAACAACTAAGTAATTTCTTCCTTGTATTGGTCCGGCAAAATCGGCCTGTATTCTTTGCCAAGGCCCGTCCGGTTTTGGCCATGGTGGTGGTCCAGCTTTTGTTGGATTCTTCGCAGCCTCTAGACAGGACCAACAACTGCGACATTTTTGTTTTATATCACGGTCCATTGTCGGCCAGTATGCATAGCTGCGAGCTAGTGATTTCATTTTACTTATCCCCGGGTGCCCGCAGTGAAATTGCTTAATGACTTGGTTCCGAAGGCTTCTAGGGATAACGATACGGTGGCCAAACATGATGCACGAGTCGACAACTGTTAAGGAATCTCGTCGACGGAAATATTGTAAGAGCTCGCCACGTAGTCTAGATGAGGGCCACTTGTTGAGTATGCAGCGGTGAACAATCTTCAATGTATTATCCTTCTTGCTAGCTTCTTTAATGGCTTCGAATGTTACCGGGAGTCCGGAAAATGCGTCTGTTAATACTTTGTGAACTTCAGCCTCGACTTCTATGGCAGCTACAAGCGCGTCCTCTTCTTGTTTTGCATGCGAATCAATCAACCTTGAGAGGGCATCTGCCTGTCCGAAGTCGGTTGTTGGTTGGTACTTTATCTTGAAATCATAACCCAGTAGCGTAGTTGCCCATCTCTGTAAACGGTTTGCTGTATATACCGGGATACCTTTTTTAGATACGAAAACTGTCAGTAGCGGTTTATGGTCTGTTAGTAAGGTGAACTGTCTGCCAAACAGCATCTTGTGGAACTTTTTTACAGCGAATATGATGGACAGAGATTCTTTCTCAATCTCACTGTAGTTTCTTTCAGTCATAGTCAACGATCTTGCTGCGTGGGCGATTGCCTTCTCAGACCCGTCAGAATAGGTATGTGAAATTACAGCTCCGATTCCATAATTTGACGCATCTGCCGCTACTATAATTGGAAGATCTGGGTCATAATGTGTAAGTAGAAAGTCTGATGATAGGAGCTGCTTTAGTTTTAGGAATGCTTCTTGACATTCGGTTGACCAGAACCATTTGGTATCCTTTTTCAGTAAGCAATTAAGAGGAGCACGAAGGTGATGCAAATCTGGAAGAAAGACGCCATAATGACTAACCATTCCCAAGAAAGAACGTAAAGTTGATACATCTGTTGGTGGGGGCATGGACTTGATGGCTTCAACGTTTTCAGGATCAGGTTTTCTCCCGTTTTTATTGATTATGAATCCCAAATAACGGACTTGCTCCATGTAAAAATCACATTTTTCAGCACGCAACCTGCACCGTGTCCACTTTACTCTCTAAGTCAGCATAGTCTGTACCCATGATCAGTATGTCATCGAGATAGGCCACAGTACCAGGAATATCTTGCAACATAGTATCCATAACTTGTTGGAAGATTGAAGGGGCGGTTTTTACTTCAAAAGGAAGTCTGTTATATTGGAACAATCCTTTGTAGTGACCTACTTTTGTCAACAGAACGCGATTGGTTCGATGAAAACAATTATTATTATAACCAATTGTACCAGTGACTGTTTTACTGTGCTCGTTTGTTTAACTGTGCTAATGACAGCCGTTATACTTACTCTCCCGTTGACTTGGAACTTGTACGAATCCGGTTACGCTCAGTAACCACACTTGTACTCCTTTGGCACGATCTCGGTATTCTTTCGATACCACGAGATCGCCAACAAATACATCTCGACTACAGCCATCATCTGCCTTCTGATATTTTGGCCTACCGGAATTTTATTGGTCTATTGGCAAGTAGTCTGGTAGCGGTGTTCATAGTTCAGCTCAACTGGACACCACGCTACATTTGGTGAGCCAAATATTGGAACACGCCTCAACCTCGGTCAAATCTTTCAAACAAGGCAATTCGGTGAGTCTATTGTTTTATCTATCCACGTCTGTCATATATTTTCATATTAATTTTTAATATATAATATATTTGACATGACGGATAACGATAAGAATAGCATTAATATAATAGACTCCGGTGTACGCGTACCGAATCCTCGGCACTTTTTATTCGCGTGACGATAAATTCCACGCCTTATTCGAGAAATTCCCCAGAATAACTAAACCACTCGAGGAGATTTCATCGGTGACCAATCGTGTGGTACACCACATAGTCACCCGCGGACCACCAGTCACGGCAAGACCACGCCGACTGGCACCGGACAAATTAGCTTTCGCTAAACGTGAGTTTGACAATTTACCATCTACTGGTATTATTCGTCCTTCTCACAGCCCCAGGGCCTCTCCTTTACAAATGGTGCGCAAAAAGGATGATGTTAGTTGGAGACCATGCGGCGACTACCGAGCATTAAACGTAGTTACGCGCTTTGATAGTTACCCCATCCCCCACATACACGACATCACGGCATCGCTCAAGGGCACGACTATCTTTTCTAAAATCGATCTGGTACGTGCATATCACCAGATCCCAGTCGCTCTTGAAGACATCGAGAAAACTGCTATCACGACTCCTTTCGGTCTGTTTGAGTTCCTACGAATGCCATTTGGATTACGAAATGCTGCTCAAACTTTTCAAAGGTTTATCGATAGCATAGTACGAGACTTGGATTTTGTTCACGTCTATATTGATGACCTGCTGATCGCATCATCAAACGTAGATGAACATTATCAACACCTTACGCTATTATTCCAACGTCTTTCGGATAATGGAATAGTAGTCAACCCAGAGAAATGTGAATTGGGTAAATCAGAAGTAATATTTCTGGGTCACATCATCAAACAAGAGGGTATTCTGCCTTGCGAGGACAAAATTCAAGCAATCAAGGAGTACAACGTGCCGTCCTCAATCAAGGAACTGAAGGCTTTTCTCGGTTTGGTTAACTTCTACCGACGTTTCATCCCTCACGCGGCAGAACGGTTACGACCATTAACCGATTTACTACGCGGTAATCCACGCAAATTAGAATTGAACGATACCGCACGTACTGCATTTTCAGAGATCAAAACGGCTCTCGCTGAAGTTACACTCCTCGCTCATCCTGACCCATCAGCCACGCTTAGTATAGCGGTTGATGCATCAGATTTCGCTATAGGAGCCGACAAGCAACAGAATATCTCCGGTAGTTGGCAACCCCTTGAATTTTTCTCACGACGCCTTACTCCCACGGAGACGAGATATAGCGCTTTTGGTCGCGAGCTGCTTGCAGCCTACTGCGCCATCAAACATTTCCGGCACGCAGTAGAAGGACGCAAATTCATTTTATTCACCGACCATAAGCCCTTAACGTATGCCCTGCATACCAAGTCTGACCGCTACTCACCACGAGAGTGCAGACATTTGGACTATATCTCACAGTTCACGACAGACCTTCGTCACATTAAAGATGAGTCGATCTATGTTGCCGATGCTCTTTCACGTATCCAGACGAATGCAGTTACCTTACCGGTGCTCGATCTTCCTGCTATGGCCGCCGCGCAAGCAAACGATCCTGTCTGTACAGAAGCACCACAATCTTCGTCCCTTCAGTGTCAGGAAGTACCCCTAGCTACTAGCTCAGGTACTATTCTATGTGACACTTCTACCGATCTTCCTCGACCCATTGTACCCTCTGTCTATCGCCGTCTCGTCTTCGATGCCCTTCATGGATTGTCTCATCCAGGTATCGCAGCCACATTACGTCTCATCGCTGCACGATACGTCTGGCCGTCCATGAATAAAGATGTTCGTATGTGGGTAAAGCAATGCTTACAGTGTCAACGATCAAAAGTGCACAGGCACGTAGCTTCCCCCATTGGCACGTTCGCTACGCCTGATGCTCGCTTCGTCCACGTTCATATAGACATTGCAGGACCATTGCCACCATCGCATGGGTATGATCACATACTCACGTGCATTGACCGTTTTACAAGATGGCCCGAAGCTATTCCCATCACGTCTATCACGGCGGAGACAGTTGCTCACCGCTTCGTAGAACGATGGATAGCATTGTACGGTTGTCCCTCGACTGTCACGACTGACCGAGGACAACAATTTGAGTCCACATTATTCTCCTCACTGACCCGGCTGCTTGGTACGGAACGCATACGCACTACCGCCTACCATCCAGCATCGAATGGTTTAGTCGAACGGTTTCATCGCCAACTTAAAAGTGCTCTCCGAGCACACGAAAACGACAATTGGTACGAAACCTTACCGCTCGTTCTCTTAGGCATCAGAACGAGTTTGAAGGCAGATATCCAATGTTCCGCCGCTGAACTTGTATACGGCACGACATTGCGTCTGCCTGGGGAATTCTTCACACCACGGAGCAGTAATGATTTCGGTAAATCAGACTACGTCCATCGACTGTCTGCATTTATGCGAACGCTGTCTCCGGTGTTAACTCGAATACAACATCGACAGGTCGCTCTCCCTCGAGAGTTATCTACCTGTTCACATGTTTTCATACGAGTAGATTCGGTACGCAAACCTCTACAACAGCCTTACGAAGGACCTTTTCACGTGATCTCTCGTCACGAAAAGACCTTCAAGGTTGATCGACACGGCCGCGTCGAGATCGTCAGCATTGATCGTCTCAAACCAGCACACGTCGATGACAGTGCCCTACCCGATAACTTGAGACTCAATGCTCGACCTATCAAACCTACTAGCGGGATCTCTACGTCTACCTCGGATCCCACGCTAGATACATCAGAGACCTCGTTCTCACGTCCCGGTCAACAGCACGCGTCATCTGCACCATCTACGGACGAGACTCCCGTCTCATGTCTAGATCGGGAGACCACGCCGCCCCTGACCTCGGATGAGATTGCAGGCTCGCGAAGCACGAACGAGACTACCGTCTCACGTTTCGGTCGCCGAGTGCGATTACCCGTACGCTTTCGCGACTAACCGCACAGTCAATAACGGATACGGTGTAGGATTATTCCTATACTACACGCATGCTACACTTTTCTTTTTTGATTTTTTTTGTATCCTGAGCCCAAGCCTCCGACCATCACCCGTTTGATAACGTCGACTTCAGTCAACTTTGGCAAAAGCTGGTTTGGCCACCCATGCTCTAGTCAACGCACTTAGTCGATTATCTGGTCTCGAATTCGCCTGGCATACGCTTGGTCGTTATGGTCGCGTCCGGTTTCTTGGCTCAACGTGGTTTCGTCCTACGTCTGCAGCGTTTCCTGGTTCACATCCCTACGAACGCAATCATCAGATTCTGGATACAAACCACTCTGGTGTGGCATGCTAATTCGACCAACACATACAGCACACTTCTGGTACCGTTCTGCGCAAAAGACCTTCGTTGGCAACTCGAGGATCAATGATCACTTCCTGTTCCGCCAATTTCCTCCGTCCTACAACCGCAATTCTGCCGATCAGTCCCACGAATCAAACCGCTAACTATCGAAAGTGTAAACCCTTTCCAGCGGGGGGCTCCTGTAGTGACCTACTTTTGTCAACAGAACGCGATTGGTTCGATGAAAACAATTATTATTATAACCAATTGTACCAGTGACTGTTTTACTGTGCTCGTTTGTTTAACTGTGCTAATGACAGCCGTTATACTTACTCTCCCGTTGACTTGGAACTTGTACGAATCCGGTTACGCTCAGTAACCACACTTGTACTCCTTTGGCACGATCTCGGTATTCTTTCGATACCACGAGATCGCCAACAAATACATCTCGACTACAGCCATCATCTGCCTTCTGATATTTTGGCCTACCGGAATTTTATTGGTCTATTGGCAAGTAGTCTGGTAGCGGTGTTCATAGTTCAGCTCAACTCGACACCACGCTACACCTTTATGAGTGTTTATTGTCAGGTAATGCCTACATTCTTCCGCTACTGGAATCTGTAGATAAGCTTCTGGCAGGTCTTATTTTGCAAAATACTTACCCCCATTCAGTTTCGCAAATAAATCTTCTGGTACAGGCAAAGGGTATTGATGGACTTCAAGCGCTTCGTTTAATCCAGTCGAATAATCTGCGCATAGCCGGATACTTCCATTTGGCTTTTTGACAATCACTATTGGTGCTGCCCAATCAGAAAAGTTCACTGGTTCTATTATTCCACTTCATTGCAGGCGCTCTAGTTCTTGTTCAACAATAGGTAACGCTGCATAAGGTACAGGACGTTTTGGTCTGAAGACTGGGGTAACTCCCGGTTTAAGAATTAGTACTGCTTTTGCCCTTTTGCACTCCCCCAATTCTTCTGTAAATACTTGACTATGTCTTTCTAACACAACATTCTTCAGATCCTTCTCAACTGGTTTACTGGTTCTTACGGCGCTGCATATGTGGTTAATGGAGTTACTTGTTAATTGTAGTGTTTCTAATAGGTCTAGACCCAGCAAATCTAGTCCTGGGTCCTTTGTGAGATATAGTGTTGCCTTTGTCTTCGCGTTTCCTATTGAAACTGTGCAACAACCCTCTCCAACAATGTTCAACTTTCCTCCAGAAGCGTTCACATACTTTCGTCAGCGGCAAATTCGTCCTCGATTTTGTGATACCAATACTTTGTTAGTTAGTATTTCTTGAGATAAAGCTTTGAAGAATGTCGTTCATGGGTTATTTCTCTGCATCTGCTTTCTTTATGGCCCTTCCGGTGACATTTACTGCAATAATGTTCTCTATATGGGCAGAACCTTTTATAGTGCCAACCTCCACACGACCAACATGGAGATGAGGGCTGATTGTCTGTGTGTGATGATCTTGAGCCGGCATCTTTCTTTCCACTTACAGCATGAACGTACGGCAACTGGCCATTATTTTCGACCATGGAACTGTCATGTTTTAAGTTTACCAATCTCTGGCACTCTGTGGTTACTTCCTGTAGTGCTATGTTTGGACATTGTTCAATTTTACGCAAAATTCTGGTTCTAATATCGGCATCTTCAGGAGATTGGAGGCTGCACACGAACACTAGACACTTAAACTGATCTTCTGTCAGTGCTGATAGTTTGAAGCGCTCACATTCACGGTTTACTAACCCTGCATGCTTCACCCAGTCATCGTCACCTGCTTTTATTATCTTGAGACATTGTTAACGAATATTAAACAAGGATGATTGTTCAGCGAATATTTGCGACAAAATTTTGATCGTTGCATCGAAAGAAAACTCTCTTGGATTCTTTGGAAAGATAAAGTTACTGTATCGTTCATGTTCAACAGTTCCAAGTTTTCGTAAGAGTATTCTGACCTTAGCAGCGTCATCAAGTTTTTTGAGGTCGATCTTGAACAAATCTTCATATTTGTTGAACCAGGTTTCAAAAGTAATACCAGCTGAAGCATCGAAATTAAATTCATGGATAGAATCGATGATGCGGTCAAAATGAGATTTGAAGGGATCATCTGCAACTTCTTTTTGATTCAGGTTCATTTTCTGGGTCAGTGTTTCTATCATGCGCATCTGGAACTGTTCGAAACGTTTTTCTTGACGTTCCAGTAACGCTTCAAGTTGTTCAAAGGTAAATGACATCTTGATATGATAACCCCGTCGTCAGTTGTTATATCTCGAAGGTTGAATACTTGATATAACGCGTATAACTGAATACAAGAACGCCAAAACCCATCCATGTCGCAAGGAGAAGACAGAAGACTAGTGAAAGGAATGTTATTCCAAACAGTGTCAATTATGGGTACAAATTGTCAGGTATTTATAGTTTTTAGTAAGAACAGAAATCATCATTATAGTCCTCCAATCCGCATACAGGGGGTTATTAGCCTTGTCCAATCAGGAAGCTACACGTAGGAATTCTAGAACATTCTTCCCAACAGTGATTGGATGGAATATCTTCGGCTCCTTCTGAGCCTCTTATAGCTTCCTCGAATTCACCTGTCGTCCGTCGTCACAGTATTAATCATTATTACTTTTGTAGCGGTAAATAAATCCCCAAAATAAACAGCTGTATAAGTCTTTGACATTGGATGCTGACCACATTAGTTTCAATGGACTTGTAGTGGCATCGGATCATAACCACACAATCCCCAAAGCTGAACACGAGACTACTCGGAAAATAGATATTCAATATTTAGCGCGGAGTCATACCAGAACAATAGAGAAGGCGGGGATAAGGAATTGAATAAATTCGGAATTAATCTTATGGCATGGCTCGGCCATGCAGGCGTGGTCTCTGCTAAATGTTACATTACATCTTTTATTCATATTAAATATATTGTTCCATCTCTAGCCTAAGACTGTTCTATATCATGTATTGATAATTATTACGATGCAGTGAGTTGGTGTAGATGATGATGTGACTTCCACGTAAGATCTTATAGATTAGGCAGTTACATTATAACAAATCCACAAATTTAGGATTAGGTCTATTATTGGAGCAGTTCTAATATCATAATAGATCATAATTTTACAGACTCACCTAGCTGAAGGTGCTCGATTATGCATCCGCACCATATCACGAGCGGAAACGCCGAACTCAACATCCTTTACAATCGCTAGCCAGATTAGATCAGTCGATCCTCGATATATTGATAACCAATCAAATATACACCAGAACCTCCCTCACTTCTGTTTTGATTTCACTAGGTGAATACGACACATACTAGGTGTTACTGGTTAAAGCGTTGTCAAACTCCAAATACATGTGGCATCTCCACTATCACCATCACAATTAGCTCAATTCTACACATTTCAACCCCATACACCTCTTTTTATCTGTTATTCTTAAAATCTTACCTGTTCACAAATTCTTTGTCTGTTGCGACTATTAGTTTCCCTTCATACCTGTAATCTTATGATATTTTATTGTCAACTTCCTAAGTGTGTATTCTAGAAACCTCATTGACACAGAACAAATGTCCTGATTTGTACCCAAAAAATATTCATTCGCAAGCATCCATCAAGTTCATAGGCGACTGGATCACCTACACTGGAAGGTACCAACGACCTGAACCTACCGCAACGTCAATAAGTGAAAACAAATAAATCAACCGCTTCACAATAATATTTTTAATTTCAATACTTGAAATCATGAGTCAACTGAAGCTAGACCACCATGGAAAACCTGGAAGCACAGGACGGCCGTTTCGTCCTAGTATGGGACTCCTCAGCAGTACGCACCGACGATCCCGCCCCCGCGAGATTCGAACCCAGGACCTATCATTCTCGCGGCAGGCGCTTAACTAACTAGACCGCTGAGCTGGCATCCAACGGTTTTAATGTCTAACTTCAACCAATCCACGAAGTTGCGCCACTGTCACGATTATCTTCAGCGAGCTGATATCTCACAACAGACCTGGTTAAACTCCAAAATATTACATTTAAATTACAATAGCTTTGGAACAGAAAAGGCTATGGCACTGAATCATACACCAAACGAAAGCTTATGATCTGCAGAATAGACTGTAGACAAAAATAAATGTTACTGTTTTACAAGCTTTGAATTAAACGAAATAAAATCCCCAAAAATAGCTCCCGTAGTTTGTTAAAGCTTCTTGTTTTTCTGTTCATATGACTAATTTTCTCGGTAGTGAATTAAATAGAGAAAAACTTGGAGTATTAGCACCAAGCCTGAACACTGAATGATCAAAGACGTCAGTAATAAGATAGAGAACGAATTGACCAGATCCCTAAAAAATCTCAGAGACCAAACAGGTAATCTCTTCAAATTTTATACGAAACAATTAGGTCGATGAGCACCGATTTACCAAGGTTATACAGACTACCGAAGTACACAAACCGGATACTATTCCCCTTATCATACTGTAGCAGTTTTATTAACAATTTTAAAACGACTCCACAAACACCTAGTTAAGTATAGTATTAAGAATATATTGTAGTCCATCGACAAGATCAAACACATAAACCCTAAAGGATAAACGATGATATCCTTATGCATAACATCATTGTTTACAAACATCTCACTCAGGGAGACTGTCCAGTATATCTATGAACAACACATGCAGACTACAATCCTTGTGGATATCATTAAGGAATGATTACTAGAAGGTACTATGAACACCAACTTCAAATTCAATGGCAAAATCTTAAAATATTTAGAAAAGAAAACCTTATTTGGTGACTAATGTTATCTATTTATTCTTGTTTGTTAGGAGGTTTTGTAAAGATTGGTCTACGGGTGACATTTATCACATTCTTTTATTAATCGAAATACTACGGAATGTCTAAGGAACATTGAAAATATATTTATCATGCGGTAATGCACCTCAATACATCACTAAGTATCATATATAGATTTTCAAGTCTCGAGGAGAGCGCTTGTTACTATTAGAATAGTTGTGATAAAAGCCGTAACTATACACTCCCTGACCGAGAACAACATGGGGTCTCTTTAAAATCCATTTGGATCCTTAGAGTTTGAAGAAAATAATCTTTGTCAATAAAGACGAATTTATATGACGTTCCTTTAATTTTTAGGCAATTTATTCTGTAGATGTAAATAGATCCACAAAATGTGTAAAGTCAATTTATCCTATGTGATATTATTGTTTTTCTCTTCATAAACTACCCATTTGCAAAAGCTGTTTTGTGATGGACTAAGAGTTAAATTCGCGTGGTATTGTTTGGCTTGTATCTTCCTATTGAGGTTTAAGACTGCAATTGATCAGTCTGTTATTGACATATGTGCATACTGTGCGTATGCTTCGATATTGCCTTAATTCACAAGCTTTTTGTAAGCTATGATGAATAGTGGCTAGCAGTGGAATCCAGGACGTACGTTTCGTCCTATTTGGAACTCGTCAACTGGATGTACCTGCATCTCAGAGTTGATGTTCACTCTGGGACACATATGCCAATAACAGACTGATCAATTGCAGTCTTAAACCTCAATGGGAAGATACAAGCCAAACAATACCAAGTGAATTTAAATTCACCCCGTCGCACAAGCAAGTGGCTATCAGGACTCAGTAACGCGATGACGTTTGAAGCGAATCGTACTGGGTTCGAGTCCCAGGGTGAATATCAACTCTGAGATGCAGGTACATCCAGCTGACAAGTCCCAAATAGGAAGAAACGCGCGTCCCGGATCCCACTGCTAGCCACTATCCATCAACTGAGACATGTTTTCAATCGAGTTCTTCACTTAAGCGCGTTTTAGATCCAAGAAGTAATTGAAATCATACTGGAAATAGATATTGGTATAGAACAAAATAATCGATGACTTTTGACTGACCGTTCAACTTGTCCGCAAAAATAACTAACAGTTCCATACACGGAAAGTGATATGATCACAGTAACAATATAATAAATAAATAATAATGCATCTTATGGACCTCTTTCCCATGAGCTGTCAACTATAACGTCTAGCATATTCGTACAAAAGGAGTTAATCCCTCAAAACTTTCCATTATATTAAAACACAGATATATGGACGAAGAATATCCTCTTTAATAAATTCTTTTCAGGTACTCTAGAGTTATAACTTCACCTGTAGCTCTTCTATGGTTACTGCCGTTCCCAAGCCCCGGTAAAAGAGGGTGGGGCGTAGGGGTAAAATACACCGTTTAAAAATTCTAGCATGTGAATTTAGGACTATAAAATAAGATCTATGATGCTGCAATGACTAGTGTGAAGTGTTGACTTCAATAAGTTTATACGTTAAATGAAATTGTGTGACAAATGATTAAAATAAATATGGTTAACATGGAATGAGAGAGATAATAATGAAATAACGTAAAATGTAGAATAGCATGAAGAACAAACGTGTTCAACTAATCAGAAACCTAGGAAACAAAACGGTTGAGTCCCAGAGTGAACATCAACGCTGGGATGCAGGTACATGCAGCTGACGAGTCCCAAATAGGATGAAACGCGCGTCCTAGACTCCACTGCTAACCACCATCCATCATTGCTTATAAAATGGACTAAGAGTTAGTTGAAAATTTTGCACAACTGTTTTAAGCTCGTCTTGTATATACTAACCCGTTTTTTATCACGATGTATTATTTCAAACAAAAAAACAATTATCGAGAAGATATGAAATAAAGAAGGTGGGTGAGGGGGAAAAGTACAAAAGAAGGTTAATTTTACTACAATAGCATAAAGTAAAACAAAATGTACACTTTTTCATATTTCGTATTGTTATTGTAATTTTTGGGTAAAACTGATAAATATTAGGTTTCTTTATTGGATTGTGCGTAACTTTGTATGTTGAAAATAATGGGTGTGATTTTATATAGAAACGAAGAAAGAATAAAGTATATGGATAGCAAAACACAAACAAACAAAGTTGACAAATCCAAGTTTATATATGAGTGTACGTGTGTATGTATACAGAGATACATATAGATACACGTGTAACAGATGTTTTAATTGTAAGCAAGCTAACTGTTATGTTGAGTTTTACGCTCACGGATAAAAAGTAGTTAAATAAAAACAAACTTCTCTAGAAAGGAAAATACACACAAATTTCTTTTGCAAATGAACTAGATAACTCTTCTTTAAAAAAAGAAGACATACTTGATGCCGAGCCGTTGTTAATGGTGAATAACAATAGAACATTTTTTTAGATATGGTAAACGGTAACTGTTACTGTTATAAATAGATCATGATCGAAATGACAAGTCATATCAGTCAGTGGTATTGATAACTTCAAAGTTGTTTAACTATTTTGAACGGTGATTAGGAAAATAGTGAGGTGGAAAATTGTCACAACAATAGAAAAGATTTAGTTGTGCAATATTCTACTCATGTTTTTTATGTATAATCACACAGTTTGATGTTGATGAGGAGGAATAAAAATATGACGAATCATATGCATGCATATTATGAGGGATGTATTGTATGGATTTATATTGGAACAGAAAATGTTGATATTCCCTGACATTCTATAAATGTGTCTTTGTGAAGATTTGTTTTAAGAGTGATCAATCTAAATTGAACAAGCACCCATATTCTGTATTTATGTGGAGTAGAAAAACAAATGAAAGACTCAGAACAATTTTTCTTTTCACATGGTTAAACAAAAATGCTGCTGACGTGTTATGAATGACACATGGATTATTTAACATAAATCATAATTCAGAAACAAACAATAAAATGAATCAACAAGTGAAAAGAATTATTTCAGTGAACTTGTGTGCATGTGTGCGAAAATTGTTTATGGGAATGTAAACATTACACACAGAAAACGAAAGTGTTCTATAGGTATGCAATCTGAGTATAATGTTAAAAGTTAATGGGGAATAAAAAGGAAAATACCCTTAAGTATTTACACTTATACTCATTCAAACACCGAAATGCTGTTTATATATGCACACAAAGAGAGAGATCCAAGGTAAAATGAATAAATATACAGTTTTAAGGTAACTGGTGCCACGAAGTCGAAATGAAACATTTTCGAAAGAGTGATCAATGTCTAATGAATTGCTATTTATTTGTTTATTTTAACGAAGCTCATTATTTTCGTCTTTTTCTATTAATAAACAATTAATTGCTGAAGATTAATACATAAAAATAGGTAAGGGATGAAGAAATTAAGAAAGACCGAAATAACCGCAAATGTATTGATACTTTTTTATATTGATAGATTGAATAATTTGGTTTTAAACAGAATGAAATCGGACAACTAGACACAAACAAGCAAACAAACGGATTCCTGTATAAATTTCATAAGAAAGTCTGGTGACGGAGACTTACCAAACTAGTAAAGGAATAAATCTTTCTTGTTATTTTTCCAAAATATTTTGTTGTTTTAATGTATGTTGACTTATTGTTTCCTCTTCTTCATAAAATGAATTAATTAGTCTATTGACTGACTAGTCAGTAGTAGAATTAGAAAAGTTGAGCTCTATGCTTTAAATCATTACGTTTCCATTCCGGAAGACGATAAAATGCTGTTCGAGATAAAGCGAAAACCTGTTGAAATTCTTCATCGGATAAATGTGTCTGAAAAGTGACAACAATAATGATGTTAATAACAAAGACAAATGAAAAGCGTGTGATGGTGAGAGAGGGAAAGACAAAATTGATGTGTGGCCAGCGAAAGTGTAATTAATTTCTAAGTGTGAAAAAATAGGCACTCAGCTTACAATGACTATTAAGTATGTGATGTTCTTTTCTGTTATATTGATTTATTCTCTGGATTCATTAGATGTGGAATGCTTGTAATTGTGTGAAATAAAGTATTACTTTGGTTCTCTATATTTGGTTATGAATCTTGTATTTGATATAACGTGGTTTAGTCTGTTACATAGCATATCTTTCGAGTATCCAATCTAGCGTTAATATGCTCTCGGTAACCAGTTTTATCATCGTATTAACGAAGTATACCAGACAGAAAACGATTTTAATTTTTCCATTATATCAAAAACGTATAACCAAGATTATTCAAGTGTGATTTATTCATAAGTATTGATACCGATAATCATCAGATGTACAGTCGACGAAGTTGGGCTGAACAAATGAATTTAATATCAGTCAAATATCTGATATAGAATTACAAAGTATGAGTCACTAAAATTATAATGAATATCGCGAATTCATTGAAGTTAGAATATGTAAGCCAGTGGATCTCTAAAGGTTAGAGTACATTGGCTGAAAACCGTGAAGATATCGGGTTCGATCCCTACCGAAATGGTAGTTAGGGCTGTGAAGTCGGCTTTTCGAGAACTGCAACAGAGCCTCCAGAGGCCCTGAAGGAGCCAAAGAGTCTTAGCCAATCAGAGCACAATGGAGCTTTCTAGAATGCCAACATGGCGTGCTACTATTGGTCAGTAGCATAATATGTCTTCAGCGGATTGGCCAAAATATGAAGTTGATTTAACAAATGTTAACATCTATAAATACCCATGTTTTTCTGTACAAGAATGAACCTTGGAGTAAAGTACTTTTCGCATACTTTGTGCCTTCTCTCTCGTGTTCAGGTCGCTGTATAGTTCTAGCTTGGGGGTTGCGGAATAGCTTAGGAATCGAGCATAGCGTTCAAAATCGCAAGACTTATCAAGGGCCTAGCACTGAGGAGTCTCATACTAGGACGAAACAGCATGTTTAATGCTCCTTGGTCGCTTAATTAGGATCAGTTCTAGACGCAAACTATGGTGAATATCTCTTTATTAATTAAAAAGTACGTTAGCCTACTAACTACATAGTGAATAAAGTTAGCCTATGATTATGCGGTCGATAACTAATAGAATAAGTATTGGGATCATTTAGACTAGTGACCACAATTCAACTTTATCGATGGGAATTCGATCAGCACTAAAGGCTGGCCAATCAATTGTGATTAACTTAGTCCTATAGAAGATCATAGGTGACCAGAATAGAACACCTTTAATAAATGCACATTGTTGTGGGATTCTATACTAGGAAGAAAACGACGGCTGTCCAGTGTTTTCTAGTTTTTAACGGCTTTCTAACTCAGGCCAGTTCGTGATATAAACTCTGATATTATTCTGCACTGTTTATGTATAATGAAGCTGTTTGGAGAATATTAATGCGGTAATTTGTAGAATTTCTTTTATACTTCTTGGAATTGGTTTAGAGTTGATGTTTGACAATTGTTTGTGTCCAAATATTAAGACAAATAAGCACATTTTCCATTTCTTTTCTTTATTTCTGTTTATGAAAAGATTATATTCTTTTACTAATGAATCATTATTGAAACAGTCTCTAGAACAAGATGCATGATATAGAGAAGCTCAACTGACCCGTGCATACATTATGAAATTATTTACCTAAGTGTCCTTATTTTTAATTAATCGAATAAATTTATCTCACGGAAATATAATCAATCGAATTAGCTTGAGAGTAATCATCATAAGATAGCGAATATAAAAATCAGGTCAATTGTCTGAAATTTTAGCTAATTTTCTCCCTCTCTTTCTATCGGATTGTCACTTGCTTTAACTTATGTTTTGTTGTTATTATTGCCAATCTCACGTCTGTATTTTTTTGTTCCAATGTTTCCATACTAATTCATTCGTGAGTTATGTGGAATAATAATAAATAAGTGTTACGTTTGCATGTGTGACAGTGAATAATCCATCTGTTGAGTTTTATTTTTTTGGACATTTAATAGGATGGTCACATGGGCTCCAGGATGCTGAAGGCACAGATTAACGACAGCCGAATGAGAGCAGAGAAAGTAAAGGCATATACTAAATACACAGAGGAAAACATGCAAGTAAAGAAGAGCATTGGAGCCGACAAGCAGAAACATGTGAAGGATCTAGCAACGACAGCGGGTAAAGCTGCAAGAGAAGGAAATACGAGACAACCATGCGACACAACGAGAAGAATGTCGGGGAATTGTAGTAAACTGGAGTGACCAGTCAAAGACAAAGGAGGTAAACCATCACTGAGGTTCAAGAACAGAGGAAGAGATGGGTAGAACACTTTGAGGAACTCTTAAATAGACCAGTTCCACTGAAACCACCGGAGATCGAAGCAGCACAACCTTTCTATAGCTTTCACGCCACCGACGATCAAAGATATCAGCATGATCATAGACGAATAAAGAGTGAGAAAGCAGCTGTACCTGACAATATACCAGCTGAAGCACTGAAGTCAGGCACAGAAGTAACTACAAACAAGCTCCACGTTCTATTTGGGAAAATTTGGGAGAACGATCAAGTGCCGACAGGCTGGAAAAAAGGATATATCACCAAAGTACCAAAGAAAGATTTTAGCAAATTTGGGGACTACGGCGGCATCGCGCTACTATCGATATCAGGAAGTTTTCAACAGAATGTTGTTGAACTGGGTGAAAGATTCAATAGACGCCCAACTTCGAGATAAACAGGCCGGATTTTGTAAGGACCGATGGTATACACAACATGTCGCGACATTACGAATAATCGTTGAGCAATGGAATTTTCCACCATACTTTAGCATTCTTGACTATGAGAAAGCATTTGAAATTGTGGATAGGGGAACCTTATCTAACCAATTTTGACAATATGCAGTAACTGAGAAAATCGTGATACGACGAGCTACGCTCCAAAGTCGTGCATGGAGGACATCTGACAAATGCATCCCAAGTGAGGACCGGTGTTAGACAAGGGTGCTTAATTTCGTCCTCCCTCTTTCTTCTGGTGGTCGAGTGAATTATGAAGACCTCGACATCTGAGCCAAAACACGGAATACAACGGACAGCTCAAAATCAATTAGACGATTCGAACTTCGCAGATGACCTGAAGTTTCTATCCCATACACACGAACAAATGTAGATGAAGACAACTAGTGTAGCAGCAACCTCTGCATCAGTAGGCCTCAAAATACAAAACGGAAAAGCAACATCCTCAAATACAACAGGGAGAACTACAACTCAATCACATTTGATGGAGAAGCTCTAGAAAGGTAGAAAAGTTCACCTACTTGTACAGCATCATCAATGATGTAGATGTAAAGGCAAGGATTGGCAAAACAATGACAGCACTCCTACAGTTGAAGAACACATGGAACTCAACAACAACTGTCAGCCAATATCAAAGTCACAATCTTCAATACGAACGTCAAGACAGTTCTACTATACAGGTCTGAAACTTCGAAAACTACTAGAACCTTCATCAATAAAGTACAAGTACTCATAAACAATTATCTACTCAAGATACTCAGTGTCCGTTGGCCAGACACTATAAGCAACAGCCTACTATGGGAGAGAATAATCCAGCTTCCAAATGAAGAGGAAATTAGGAAAATACATTGGAAGTGGATAGGATACACATTGAGGAAATCATCAAACTGCATCACGAGGCAAGCGCTAACTTGTAATCCTGAAGAGAAACGGAAAAGAGGAAGGCCAAAGAACACAGTGCGCCGAGAATCGGAAGGAGACATCAAAAGAATGAATAGCAACTGGAAAGGATTGCTCAGGACAGAGTTCGATGGAGAATCCTGGTGGGCGGCCTACCCTTCTCTACAAGTGGTAGCAAGCGTAAGGAAGTAAGTAAACCAAAAAACAGACACACCAGTTTTGTCCTAATTTGAAACTTCTCAATAGTATCCGCCCATGACCCCAACTATGACTCAAATATAGAAAGTTTAGGCATTATATAAAAACACGCCGACATGAATTATTCGTATGTTTTCCACTTATATGTGATATTTTGTATTTTCGCTTTGAACCAAAATACTACGACCACCATAACCAGTGGTAAGTTAACTTATAATAAACTTTTATTGTTATACCTTATCTAATTTAGATCAGTTAAACAGTACTTTTTCAGAATAAAGCATCAAAACCGACCAAGAACGCTACAGATTACCACACAAGTTGGATAAGCTAATCAGTTAGTGTTGGTTCGAATGGCTTTCCTCAAACTTACTTAATGCAGTGATCAACGGTACATGCTGTGGTTGGCAAATAGACTTAGGATATGTAGGTGGTACCGTGTGAGAAAGTTTTTTTTAGTTACTGTGCTTACAAAACCTCATCGACGAACCTAAACCTTTGTTTTAACCGAGAACATATTATACTTAAGCTGAATATTGTATACTGGATGTAGATTGCATGATGGTCAAAAATAAAGACAAGACTACAACTCAGTAATCAAACAGTAACATAAGAGATAGACCAGTATGTAACTCAACAGTTTCTCAAAACGGAAACCATGAATAGCATCGAAATGATGTCAACCCACACTATTTGGGCATCTCAACATAGGAAAAAAACAATTATTCATTGTTATCTCTCTTTAAATTCAATGCAATTTACCCATTCGTAAATAGGGGTCATTTTGAAATTGCTTAATTCCAATAATCGTTACTGGTGCTCCTGAACTTCTAATGAAAAGTCATGACATGTGGCGTTCAGAAATACTATGGTGAAGCAACTGTTTACTGATTCCTGGTTTTCAGTAGTGGCGTAACTATGACCAATTCGTGATTTAAACTATGAACATTTCACTATCTCCACAAACATCCCTGAACTAAATATTGGACAAAAAACCGATTATGTACCAAAAAACTAACCTCTACAGCTGTACGATCAATTCCTTTGGGATAAATCCCTTTATATTCTTTCAGTTTTTCATATGGTATCAACTGAAAGGAAAAAATATGTAGTAAGGAATTCTATCTCTAGAAAGCAACCAATATCAATCAATAAAAATTCAACACATTGCACAGGCCAGTGGCTATCTGAACTTAGTAGATAAGTGGATAACGCGTTGAGTATTTGAGAATAGTGGTACTGGGTTCGAGTCCAAGAGTGGACATCATTACGGATGCAGGCGCATCTAGATAACGATTCTGTTGTGATATCCAGAAAAATATCCCAGAAATCATCCTGTTAAGTCTAATGCTATCCCTGAATGTGAAATGGTGTCATTTCCCTACTGGTCAATATTTATTTCACGTGTCATTTTCCTGTTGATCAACATTCACGATAGTCCTAACTGTATAAATATGCATTTGTCTGTAAATTCTTCTTCTTCTCCTGACCCCATTAACAATTTTCATCTAACGGTTCGTGTTCTGATATATTGGAGGTTGGGGAACAGTATTGAGGTCGTACTGGGATATCTGCAGTTGGTCAATCGGTAGAATTTAGAGTAGTCACCACGCGAACCACAATAGAGTCTCAAGTGGAATGAATTACACATTCTGAGCTACTCTCCTAGCCATCATCCCAATCTGCTTAAAATGGTTGAAATAGATTTGATAATAAGACACACCAACTGTATTAACCACGATATACTTACTTGAGGTAAAGATGATTTCTTATGAGATATAGCACTTGGTGATGATGATGAAAACTGAATAGTGGGATGACTTGAACTAGATTCAATCAAACGACGATCAGCATCGAAATCTTTACCGTTGATTGAATTTATCAGATTATGCTGTTGTAGATATTGTGATGAATGACCATTTAGTATCGAAGTAGTAGTACTACTATGTTTAACTCCATGAAGTATACTAGTAGTATGTATTGATTTATTGCGATGATCGGATGTTGGTGAATAAATTCGTAGTGAATCACTGGTATTTGATTGAGTATGATCAGGTTTGCTTAGTTGCAGATTGCCGTTTAACAATTTCGCTGTAATGGAAACAATAGCAATAATCATAATAAATAAAGGAATTTAATTTATTTTATAAGTTGTATTCATCACAGATTGATCTCGGTCGGGGTAACATTCAGTGGGCATATGTTTCATCTTAGTATATGACTGATCATAAGTATGCACCTACGACCTCTCAGAGAATCAAAAACCCAAGACTTCCAGGCCTTGCTACCAATGCACAACAATTGAAAACACTGAGTTAGCGTTTATTTCCAAGCTCTACCATCGTTATGTGCCGGAAATAGTTCTTATTCATGGGATTTATCGTTGACAAAAATAAAGATTATTATCAGAAGGGGTTTTGTGGAGATTGTAGTAATTTCATTGATTAAGATCATGAGTCAGTTGAAGCTAGACCACCATGGAAAACCTGGAAACACTGGACGGCCGTTTCGTCCTATTATGGGACTCCTCAGCAGTGCGCATCCACGACCTCGCCCCCTGCGAGATTCGAACCCAGGACCTACTGGCTTCGCGCGCGAGCACTTAACCACTAGACCACTGAGCCGGCATCCAACGGTGTTAATGTCTAACTTCAACTAATCCACGAAATTGAGCGACACATCCACCATTGTCTTCAGTGAGTTTCTATCCCACAACAGACCTGGTTTGAACTCCACTGGTCACTACTTCTCACTAGAACTCCAGGATATACCTCTTGAAGCCAGTCACTAATGAGCATATGTTGATTATTATCAGAAGGGGTTTTGTGGAGATAATAATCAACATATGCTCATTAGTGACTGGCTTCAAGAGGTATATCCTGGAGTTCTAGTGAGAAGTAGTGACCAGTGGAGTTCAAACCAGGTCTGTTGTGGGATAGAAACTCACTGAAGACAATGGTGGATGTGTCGCTCAATTTCGTGGATTAGTTGAAGTTAGACATTAACACTGTTGGATGCCGGCTCAGTGGTCTAGTGGTTAAGTGCTCGCGCGCGAAGCCAGTAGGTCCTGGGTTCGAATCTCGCAGGGGGCGAGGTCGTGGATGCGCACTGCTGAGGAGTCCCATAATAGGACGAAACGGCCGTCCAGTGCTTCCAGGTTTTCCATGGTGGTCTAGCTTCAACTGACTCATGGTCTTAATCAATGAAAAATAAAGATATTTTTCTGTTGTGTGGGCGAGAACGATCGTGATTGGTTGTCTGCTTAGTCAGACATGTGGACAGTCTGACAGGTGTCAGATAAGTTATATATTCTCTTACCCTTATTATTGTGACACACTCATTCTTATTTACATTATTATTGATTGTTCATTGTTGTGGATTGTGTCGGGTTTTTGGGTGTGAAAATATATTACGTTCTGGTCAGGCTGATTACGTGTTCTTGATCTGAGTTGTGTTGAAGTCCTGTAGGATAGACACTGGGAGGGATCTAGTGTAGATAATCGTTAAGCGTTACAACATCAAAGTAATACCGAGCGTTATAACAACCGACGACGGAACGTTATAACAACTGGCGACGGGTTAAAAAAATAACGAACCTAAAGTACAAACCACAAGTTATAACAATTGCCGACGGTGATTAAAACGGATCTATGTCTACATATTCAGTTAAAGTGGATTTTATAATAAAATGGATGATCTGAAAATCTTATTGCAACAGCGAAATTCTCTTATCGAATTATTGGTGAAAAATATGTCAACATCATCAAGAACCCATGTATCTAATCCCACTATGACTCCGGATTCTATTGCGAACTCAATAGATGAGGATTTATTTATTATTGATTGTAAAGAGTGGGATGAAGGCTCAAAATTGAGATTATTATTACGTAAGCTCGGAGTTTCGGAACACCAAAAGTTCTGTAATTTTATCCTTCCAAAAAAGCCAACCGACACAACCTTCACAGAAACAGTTGAGTGCCTAACACGCATATTTGGTGAACGATCCTCAGTTTTTCATACTAGATTCCAGTGTCTTGAGCTTGTAAAAAAAACCTCAGGACGATTACATGACATATGCAAGCATTGTGAACCGGGAATGTGAACGGTCCCGTTTACAAGAAATGTCATCAGATCAATTCAAATGCCTTATTTTCGTATGTGGGTTACAATCTGCCGCAGATGCAGATGTTAGAACACGTATTTTAACGCGAATTGAACAAGATCCTAATATTAGTCTGCAATTAGTATCTGAAGAATGCCAAAGAATGGTTAATCTGAAGCATGACACCAGTCTAGTAGAAAAGAACAATGAACATGTGGAAGTTAAAACCTTGTAGAAAGCTTTTAATGGAAACAAGGATCAGTACTCTTACCGAATTCCAAAGCAAACGAAACCCAGAATGTGTTGTTGGCGGTGTGGTAAGCGCCATTCTCATAATGTTTGTTATTTTAAAAAAAGAGTTTGTTTTCGATGTGGTAGATACGGTCATGCTCAAGTATGTTGTAAAAGGAGACAAAAGATTGTCGATCATCAGAGTAAGGCTCGTAAAGGAAATAAGACGCAGATACCGAAAGAAATCCCACATAATTCGAGTGTCATTCTGACCACAAAAAGTGCTCATTTTTCATCTAAAAGGAAATATGTAACTCTATTTTTCTGTGGTAAACCTATTAAGCTGCAAGTTGATACGGGGTCCGACATAACATTAATTTCTAGAAAGACGTGGATAAATCTTGGTCGACCTCGATATCATCCTACATTTTACAACGCTAAGAGTGCAACAGGAACAAATATTACTCTTCTTGGTGAAATGCAGCTACCTCTCACATTAGGTGACAAGACTATGACTGGGAAATGTTGTGTCTGGGAATTGTCATATCAACTTACTAGGTATTGACTGGATAGATAAACTTGGTTTATGGGATTCGCCGTTGAGCACTGTTTGCAATATGATTAATTCACCAGTACCTAAATCGTTTTCAAGGTTAATTGCTAATAACCGCAAGTTAGAGGAAGATAGCGTGGTTGAGTCTATATCAATTGAACCGGAAATAAAACGAGTGTTCTGTGCTGCTATTAGAATCCTACCAGTAACGGCGGAAGCGGTTAAAGAAGCTACGGCTAGTGATCCTCTACTCAAAAGAATAAAAGGAGCTGTTTTAAATGGTTGGAAAGAGGATAAGGCTGATCGAGAATTTCACCAATTTTTTCTGAGACGTGAGTCTATATCGATTTATGATAATTGTTTAATGTTTGGCGATTGTGTTGTTATCCCTAAATCTCTTCAGTTTTTTGTGCTTAGACAGTTTCACATTGGTCATCCGGGAATGAACAGAATGAAAGCAATTATGCGTAGTTATGTCTACTGGCCATTCATGGATAAGGCTGTGGAAGAACTGTATTTTGCCGAAGGTGCAAAAGATCCACCGGAGGTAGAATCCCAGCCATGGCCAGAAACGAAAACGCCTTGGGTTCGACTACACGTCGATTATGCTGGACCAATAAATGGACAATATTTTTTGGTGGTGGTAGATTCATACTCAAAATGGCCTGAAATTTATGTTGTGCGAAGACCGTCTACGTCTGAAACACTGTTACATCTCAGACAACTATTTCGTAGGTTTGGGACACCTAATGTTTTGGTTTCAGATAACGGGACGCAGTTCACGTCGTCAGAGTTTGCGGAGTTCTGTAAACAAAATGGAATCGAACACATTAGAACTCCACCGTATCACCCTCAGTCAAATGGGCAAGCAGAAAAATTTGTTGATATTTTGAAGCGAGCTCTCTTAAAGATGGGAGAAGATAATGTAGAAGAGGCTCTGCAACAGTTTCTAATTTCTTATAGAATCACACCGAGTTCAAACTGTCAAGACGGGAAATCACCAGCCGAAATAATGTTTGGCCGACCAATTAGAACATTCTTGAATGTTTTGAATCCGAAAGACAGAGTGTATGGACTACAAAAAAATAAGGAAAGGAATTATTCGAAGATTCGAGAGTTTAAAGTAGGTGACTTAGTTTATGCACGTGATTTCCGGCCTGGGAAGCCGAAATGGATATTTGGATGTATTAAAAAAAGACGTGGGACAGTATTGTATGAAGTTATGGTTGAAAATACACTAATTATCAGACATATCAATCAACTGAGAGACAGAAGAAATGTTTATGAGTCACCTAAAGTCAAATCTTTACCAATCGAAGTATTATGTGATACTTTTAATATCCCACCTCCACCACAAGTTGAAATGAAAAAAATGAACTGAAATCAGATGCCAGTCGAAAATCATCACGTGAACGAAAACAAACAAGATTAAATATCTTAAGTGCTAGGATGAAACAGTGATTCATGGCTTGTAATAGTTGTGTAATTAAGTTCAGTTCATGATGTAAACTATGAAAATCCAACAACCACCAAAAATCCACTGTCGATAATAATAATTATTAAACAATACCATAATTGAGACAAACAAACAGATGAAATAAACTAGGTATAATTTTTTGTTGCTGTTCAAACCTACTTCCATTCACATCCAATTGATGTGAAAGATTAGAAT
Source organism: Schistosoma spindalis (assembly GCA_946903255.1). Classification (NCBI taxonomy): domain Eukaryota; kingdom Metazoa; phylum Platyhelminthes; class Trematoda; order Strigeidida; family Schistosomatidae; genus Schistosoma; species Schistosoma spindalis. The sequence continues at coordinate 7,148,472 of OX336418.1, read as the reverse complement.
GACGATTCAGCATTACACCTTTAGATTTATTTAACAATATTTGATTGGTAGATTGTTGTCTAATACCCCCATTTCCAACTGACAATGATGAAGTTGAATAATTCATTGATAATATTTTATTCTTTAATTGATCGTTGCAAGATAATTGACCACCAGTGTAGCCAGGTTTAATTGAACTACCTAATTATACAATGATAATAGTAATAACAATACAGAAGACAAAATTATGCAATACTTCACAGAAATCTTGAGTAGTTATATTATTACATTAGTTCAAAAGAGACCAGTTCGTCTATTGTTTTTTTGGTACGTGCCAGTTTTTTAATGGATAACCTCTTTTTTTTGGTATCCTGCCTATATTAAATGTCTCCAGGTCACTAAATATTACGGTGATAAGAGAGTTGTTACTATTCAAACGTAACTTCTGTACAGAATGTAAAGTTATCCTGAAAGTCTCATCTCTATTAACGAATGGATTATTAAGATTAAAGTGTTCATACGTGGCAGACGTCTAACTCAGTCGAGTTCCAATTCATTGAGTTGCACTAAAAGAATCCTCAACCACTCGTATGTAGAATTTACCGTCGGTCAACCGCAAACCCAAAACCTTAATCGTTCTCGTTACTATACAATACAAAGTTTTGATATTAGGTGGTTGAGGGTAGTCAATCCACACTAAGAATTATTTATTTATTTTAACACATGGATATCGGTACAAGAAGGCATCAAATACATATGCGCCACACAGATCTCATTTGATATGTGTGAGGGCTGTGATACTGACCGGGTGCCCAAACTGAAGCAGGTGGTTTTCTTAGGGGGCCACACCCCAAGCCTTTGACCTGAAGATCTGATCCACAAGACAGTGGAGCATCGTGAGGAGATGCAGTCCCATGGTAGCCGGTGACCAACGATTGGTTCATACGCCATTTGTTCTCGCAGGATACTGGAGCCCATGTGCACCATTGGTTTGGGGTCCGGTTAAAGTGCCGGACACTCGCTTTTCGTCCTCTCATTTTCGTAAACAACACCCGTGGTGCGAGAAGGCAGTGAGTAGGACTTCCCTGGCAGGGGCTGTATACGCGTGGCCATGTGAGAGCATTTCGAGAGGGAGAGTGGACTATCCCCACTCTCGGCCGTACCAGGGCATTCGGGGGCACACTAAGAATTGGGTGGCAGCCAATTTCATATTTGTCCAACGACAAGAAAGTCACTACCTGAATAGCTTAGAGATAACTTCTCAGACTGTGAAGCTGCATGATTCGGATCCCACGGAAATTCAGTCCCCTCAAGGTTACAAATGCACGTTACTCAGATGAAACTATTGGTTGTTGAGTAGAATCTTGGTGGCAGATGCAGACCATCTGGTTGGGGTGTATACGGCTATCGTAATCAGCAGTTGTAGATATTGGGTAGCACGGTCTATATTTATTTTTTTTACTACCACCGATACTATTATTACTTCTTTTACTCTGGCAATTATGACCAACACACGTATATGCTAGGTTCTCAGTTGCTTACGACTAACTGAATGTATACGTTGTCATTATTAATGATGCTTGTCAATCATTATGTTTACAATCAGAAATAATTACCGGCGATAAATTATTATTATTAATGGCTTTATTCAATATTATATTTCGGTACAATATAGAATTCTCAGCACAGGTCACAACATAAGTTTAAATAAATACTAGGAGGTGACATAAACAACGTTAACACATACACACAACCACAGCTAAATGCACACAAAATTGTAGATTTTTACGAGCTGAGACAAATTACAATAAATCAAATTGTTGTGTTTTGTTAGACTGTGTCGGATAATTTGTTTATTGGTTAAACATTTTATTTTGATGACTCAGTGATATCGTTAGTAACAATAGGTAACTCACTACAAATACTGAGGAACCTTATTAAAAATCATGTATTAAAATATGAGATAAACTATTCGAATGAATTGAAATAAGTGGATTTGTGGAGATCAATTTTATTTGCAATTGTGATTTCACATAGATTAACCGTTTTCTAAGTTAGGATACTGATGAAAACCAGTCGCAGTCGGATAGCTGGTCGTTCTAGTACAAGACTCTTCAATAGTATGCACCTAACATTAAGAGATTAAAATCACTTCAAATCTTTCTTTCTAGGAACTAATTCTTTCTTCCTGTACTATCTCCTTATACACAATCTTTCTTCTGTATATTACCACCACTGAATTAACTACTTTTATGAATCCAGTGTTCATCTTGTTGTGCTAATGCGGTATGGCAACTTGGACCGATGCAGATATGTGCCTGGTCTTACGTTACAGCTGACTGACTGAACATCGGGTGGCCAATTGCTTTGTATTGTGGATTGATTGAAGTTGGAAATGTGTACACTTTGATGTCAAATCAATGGTCTACTGATTAAGCGCTCAATGATAAATCTGAAAGTCCTGGGTTTCAGTCATTGATAGTATCGGATGTGCACATTACTAGTAAGGAATTGAATACTAGGACGAAACAACTGCACTTTGTTATTTGAATAAATGTTTGCTTTGTTTGACTAAATCATTAAAAATAATTTTGTTATGATTTGAAGAAAGTTTTGAGAAAATTTCGACAGAAGTTAGAAACATGAAAACTAACATGATACCAAGTGATCTCTTTTAGACAGTGAGTGTTATTGTTAAAAAAAATGTTTACTTTTTTGAAAATAATTCACTCGAAGGAATAAATCTAGTCACATTTTTTAAACATAACCGCTGATTAGGTTCAGTCAAGTAAAGCAGTGAACTACTACAGAAAGAATGAAACTTTTAGATGTGTTGTGCTCTCTGGGCTAATTATTTTTACTGCGAATCCTTTCTAATCTTTTTAAGTAAATTTATCTTCGCTTTTTATTTAATTAATTCACACAAATCCTAGTACAACTGAGCAGGAAAAGAAATAGTGTCACTCGTTCAGGATTATGAGGCTCATGTGTACCATTAGGAATAGGAGTTTTCCAACTTCCATAGAGAGGCTCAGTATCAAACTACCCATTTTGAGTGAGACACGTTGGATTTTTGATCCATCAATTTCGTAAAGAATACCTCTGCTGCATGAAGGTAGTAAGTAGGAGTCTTCCCTAGCAGAGGCTATAAACACATGACCGTGTGAGAGCATTACGAGAGGGAGAGCGGACTTCTCTCACTCTCGAACGTACCATAACATTTTTGGAGATAGAAAAGTGCTTACCTTACTTAGATCATACTTTCAATGAGGATTAAATATTGTGAGATATATATATATAACAACTTGTTATCAGATATTTAAAATTTATAAACATATAAGCTATTGAATGAAACATGGCGTATTTTAGGATTTGTTTCAATACATTGACAGTATTACTGTTTCTAATTCCATGTCGGTCACATAAATAGTGATAGCTTGTAAGTATATTCAATAAGGGTTAGGTAAAACTGGATTGTTGGTAATAGTCGAATGTAGAACATGGGATGGGATACGTGTCTGTAAATTTGTAGTGCATCTGCTTTTCAACTATCAATATTGACAAGTCCTCCAATTGAACAAACCATTCGATTTCCTAGCCATTTCTAATATTCAGAGGCCGAATTTACCCGACAATCCGAATGCAAGAGAAAAGGCGCGAAGTGCAAAAAGAACGCTTTACTCCAAGCTTAATTAAAGTACAGAAAAACAAGGGTATTCATAATGTTATATATTGCCACAGTTGGACTTTACTAAAATAGATCCAACAATTATTGAAGATAAGCATTATAGTGTTATAAAAATATTTCCAAGTGAAAATTCTTCAGTTTATCAAAAATATTTCTCTTAAGACATAAAATACAAGTGACGAAATTTTTCCAACAAATTATTTGTATTGACTCTACATTAATTAATGAGTTGCTTTGTTTTAATATTATTTTCGTCATAAACGGTTATCTCTTAGATGATTATTTAGGAACGAGAGAGAACTGAATAGTTATTTCAACTTCGCCTTCACATTCTTTCTTAGCAGGAATGAGATACGAAATCACTAAAAGTTGTGTTACTGGAGAGCCTATAAGACTTGCAATTCACATTTCCAACGTCAATCAATTCACAACATTGTGAGACAATCATCCATCCAATCATATGCAACATGATTGAACTTTACTGGTCACAGGTTTTCACTGGAACTTTGGGATTTACCTCTTGAAATTAGTCACTATTACGTACATGATTTGAATTGACAGAAATTACGGATATAAACTAATGGATACTAACTTAGCGGTATGAAAGGCCCTGAATTTGACACCCTAAAATGATCATGAATGAGCACTATCGAAGAGTCCAATACTAAGACGAAATAGCTACATGATCAATTATCACGCTGATGAAGATAATTTATCGAAGAACCAATCACATTTAAGATAGCGAATCTAGGATTTCGACCCGAAATCCATTCATCCGTATGATTAAGTAGGTTTTGGCATTACAGATTATGTCAGTTGGTGATGAAAACCCCAAATCGAATTTTCAATTCCAAGTTCTAACTCTAAATATTAGAACCCACTCCGCACACCAATTTATAATCTTACTAAGTGGTTAAAGTTTTTCAAGGTCGTTTTGGTGTCTCCCAAAGGTCGTCTATAAATTATAGTCTCGCCAATTATGATATAAACCAGTTAAGAGAGATAAAACAAACAAGACTAAAGAGGGTGGAAAAAACTTGTGACAAACAAATAACCACTGAAATTTAAATATACACATCAATAAATAGGTAAAATATAATTTTAATCGTTGAATTTCAAAGAGAGAAAAAAACAAAAGATCAAGTGAGGTAAAACAGAATAAAATATTAAATCTGTAAAAGAAATTCAGACATAATAATAAAAATAACAACGACCATTATCTTTACAATGAAATGGTTACAAAACTAATCGCAAGCAGTAGGAAACAGGCAAAGAATAGACAATCTAAATTATTTCATCCATTTCACTACAAGACACGAAACCAAAAATAGATAACTTTTAACTTTTAAAAGTACAGAAGTATGTGTTAGACAGAGAATCATCAAGCAAATAGCATCACATATAAGCATAGCATCTACGTAAAATCGGAATGTAGTTTGATAATAATAATAATAATAATAATAATAATAATAATAATAATAATAATAATAATAAAAGTAATGAAAAATAATAAACTGACGCTCTATGAGAGAGTTGGTTCCGTGTCACCCACTCCAAAGTTACCTATGTTACTACCGAGCTATTTTTGCTGCAACTAAACCCTGTGGGACTGAGATATAGATTAGCAGCTTATTCATTCATTTCATCAAATACAAATCTTTTGTTTACTAATCAAATCACATTTAATAATATTATTCTTCGGATTTTATATTTAGAGCTGAATTTTAGTGATTCTCTGATTCACCTAACAGTGCGAACATCAACATTGAGATACCGGTAAATCTCGTTGTTACAAGCTTTGAATATGATGAAGCATAGATGTCTTTGATTCAATTGTCACTTACAACCTAAATATAATACTAAGTTAATATGTCAGACAGACAGTTATAATCAATGTCAAGTCTGGTACAAATATGTACTAAAGTGATGACGAGAAATCGAAAAAGATTTGAAATAGTGTAGGATGGAATACTAGGACTTAACATGTATGAAAAGATAAAGGGTAAACTCATCTGTGCGATTGAGACCGATTCTGAGTCATGTCAACCAAAGTTAATTAATCGCAGTTAACATGCGAAACTTATTTCAATGTATACTCAGCTTAAGAGGGTTAGTGAAAATCATTCTATTTCACAGTTAGTCCCCATGACGGACTGATATTAATTGTGAAATTATTGAAACTCAATACGTTAAAGTAAAAGCGATTTCCTTTTAACTTGATAACTCCATCCTGTTGAACATCCATGAATCAATACAATGGGTTGAGGCAAGGACATTTGAGTCTCCAATATAAGTATGTCATCTTTTGGTTTGGGCTTTAATGAAAGTGGAGAATTTAACATACGTAGGCAGCACCATCAATGAACAAGGAGGATCCGATGTAGATGTAAAGGCAAGGATTGGCAAAACAATGACAGCACTCCTACAGTTGAAGAACACATGGAACTCAACAACAACTGTCAGCCAATATCAAAGTCACAATCTTCAATACGAACGTCAAGACAGTTCTACTATACAGGTCTGAAACTTCGAAAACTACTAGAACCTTCATCAATAAAGTACAAGTACTCATAAACAATTATCTACTCAAGATACTCAGTGTCCGTTGGCCAGACACTATAAGCAACAGCCTACTATGGGAGAGAATAATCCAGCTTCCAAATGAAGAGGAAATTAGGAAAATACATTGGAAGTGGATAGGATACACATTGAGGAAATCATCAAACTGCATCACGAGGCAAGCGCTAACTTGTAATCCTGAAGAGAAACGGAAAAGAGGAAGGCCAAAGAACACAGTGCGCCGAGAATCGGAAGGAGACATCAAAAGAATGAATAGCAACTGGAAAGGATTGCTCAGGACAGAGTTCGATGGAGAATCCTGGTGGGCGGCCTACCCTTCTCTACAAGTGGTAGCAGGCGTAAGAAACTGAAGTCATTTCGCAATATATAATATAATATAATAACCATATGAATATCCTTGAACTCCTGTCATTACAGTTTCTATAATAAAACTACTGAAGGTCTATTTGGAAACTATTCATTAATTATTACAAAGTTATTATGATCAATATTTGGGATTTCATGGAAAGACAATGAATATTTGCTGCTTTTTAGGTAAAATTCGTTCTCTTTTAAGACTAAGATTCACATAGAATACAATTATAACTGAAAAACATAGAATGCACATCAAACCAATCGAAATAATAGTAGCAGCATTGCTAATCATAACGATAAAATACTGAAAAATATTCCGATAATATCAAATTATGTAGATGAGTAAGTATGACCCCCGAATTCCCTCGTACGGCCGATAATTAGGTGTTAATAGTGCTGCCCTAAATAATAAAATATCCACAATTAAACCATATAGCTTAGCAAACTCAATAACACTAAAATTATCTACCTGAGCTGCGAATCTTCTCCATCATAGCAAGACTTGAATACATTTATAATGTATTACAACTAACATCCAATGCAACCCCAAATGCCCTAGTACGGCTGAGAATGGGGATAGTCCACTCTCCCTCTTGAAATGCTCTCACATGGCCACGCGTATACAGCCTCTGTCAGGGAAGTCCTACTCACTGCCTTCTCGCGGCGGGGGTGTTGTTTACAAAATTGAGAGGACGAAAAGCGAATATCCGGCACTTTAACCGGCTTGGTGGACATGGAGAGTTCACCTAGGGAGTTAGAAAACCCTAATTCCAAAGCAATGGCGCACATGGGTTCCAGTATCCTGAAGGAATAAATGGCGTATGAACAAATCGTTGGTCACCGGCTACCATGGGACTGTATCTTGTGACGCTGCTCCAATGCCTTGTGGATCAGACCTTTAGGTCGAAAGCTCCGGGTGTGGCAAAACGTTGGAATTATTTAAATTTCAATGACAGATTATTTCGAATATCATTTTTACATATAATGATATCACATCAAGTTTGTTGCATTTTTGGGACTTAAGCAATAAAAAGTCGACAATTTCCAACAAAAAGTTCATTTTAAGATTTATTAATTAAATGGACTTATTCCAAATCTTTATTTTGATTGTTCATTAAGCCTTTTCCCAACCTAATGAAAGTTGAGTTAGCAGAGATATAATCAATAATTCATAATTTCATACCATAAATACACTCTGTAAAAGAGTCGTTTTATACTGGTTTTCACAAGGAACTGGACACCATCCAGTATCTTTACAACCTGAATAAAACAACTCAAACCTATGGTGGAAACACACAGATACTAAGATCCCTAGCAGGCAAAAAGGTTTATAATTTAATATTAACCAAGATGTATATCTCATTTCATTGTGAACGGGACACTTACAAATATTTACAAAAATGAATCATACAAATACGAATGTTTCAAATCAACTCTCACTCACTCTCGTGCACACATAAAGACAGAAACATTTAATCTTAACCTACAATTTATGTTATTTTTTATCGTCTACACAAATAATGATGATTCAGCCGAAGAAAAGTATTTCTTATTTCTCACTTATTTATTACTATTATTATTATTATTATTATTATTATTATTATTATTATTATTATTATTGTTTTATTCTTTTTGTTTGAAATCTGTTCTGTTTTTTTGTTATAGGAAACCGAAAATGTCAAATAGTTCACCAGTATACTTCAAAACCAAAAAATATACTATGCGTTACATGATTTAGCATTTCTGTGGTTATTGTTTTGCATACCTCTACACCCTGATGTTGACTTGAAATACTTTATTTAACATTCTTTTCCATGACAAAGAGATGTAAGTTCCATTCGACACTGTTGGAATGGCGTTTTTAACCCAAGTAAAACAATGAGAGGAACAGTTAAAGGTTATGACATGATACAGTGTACTACTACTTCTAATAATTATAATGATAATAATAATTGTTCTTTAGTATAGAAAGTTGTGGAGATAGTTTAATTTCGTTGTCCTACATGAAGGACTAAGTTTGGCTAGTTAATTATTGTAAGTAGGAAAGCTCTAGATAACTTTTTAATTCTGTGGTATATCGAACTTCGAAGTAATATGCATCCAGGACATCATTAACAATCGAAGCCAGGAACTCTGAGCTAGGTGGAGAACACTTAACCTTAATCCTACTGAGTTCACAAGCAATGGTTTACACGTACAATTTATAACACTGAGTGACCATTATCCATTGCCACTGATGATGTTTATTCTGATTTCGATCCCTGATGGGTATGTGGTTGCCAAATACTGAGGAGACTTATCCTGCAAAAAATAGCTGTTCATTACTTTCTGGCTTCCAATGGTTGTGAAGATTTAAACTCCTGATAACCAAGTTCTTACTTATGAATAACTTAAAGAGGTACTTCCCGGAGTTGTGGTGAGGTATGATTAATTGAGTCTAAATATTTCAGCCATTAAGCTTAACTAGACAGTTTGATTTTTGAGTACACAATTTTCTGAGTCGAACTATAATGAGAAAACATAACTCGGAAACTGAGTCGGCATCCAGTGGTGTACATAGCTAACGTCAGTCGAATCACGGTTTTGTCCGACCATCTTCCATAAACTGCGGTGACATTGTTAAACTCCACTAGTCACGGCTTTTCAATATAAATACAGGCATTCCATCTAAAAGTTAGTCACTAGTGAGCAAATAATTATTATCAGTTTAGGGCTTTGTGGAAACTATAGAATTCTCATAGTTTTAATTACAAAATGACTTTAGCTAGATCGCCATTGAAAACTAAGTAGCGCTAGACAACTGGCTCAGTGGTTTAGATGTCGAAGATTCGAGGGAGATCAAAATGTGGTAGGGTCATGGATATGCACTGCTAATGAGTTCCGTACTAGGACGAAACAGCTATTGTTTTACTAAGGTCAGATGGTGATGTAAATCATAAAATCTCTACAATCTCTGTAAAACCCTGCACTGATAAAATCTAGAACAAAAGATTTAAACAGAGAAATTGTATTGTGTCCCAACACTAGATGTATACGTATATTCAATGGAAGAATGATGTTCACCTGTAGTTAGCCCATTCAACTATTGAAATTACTAAAATCTGCACAAAACCCCTTCTGATTTATCATTATTTGTCTACTCGCTGTAATTTAGACATTTAATCCACTATGTAAAATTATGTGTGAGTCTGATTGAGCGCATGTCTGTCATCAATCTTTATATATCCTCCCATTGATTGTAAATGCAGACAATGAAAATTTTATCCACAATCGATTAATATTCATAAGTATTATATGGACTCTTTAACACACATACACATACTCTCACTGATTTTCCTTGTGTGTTTGTTATCTGTGCACTTTCGGATTCTTACCAACCATTAACAATAAACTACCTCTACAACTGGTGTTCGGACTTTTGAATAACCTCGAGTAAATTCATAATACTACTAGGAGATTTAACCTACGTAAATGAATACTCAGTTAACGGGATACTATTTATTAGAGTCAGATACAGAGGAATTAACCTCTACACACCAATGTTCTGGGATGAGCATTAGTCTGTCTGAGTGTGTGTACACGATAAAATTTGTAAATTAAACTGAATATAAAGGTAACAGTACAGACGTTAAGTATGTCTGATGAAATTTCTTAATGAATATACATATAAAACACCACATTTTCTGTTAGAATTGTATTTACCTTAAAGTTATCCAAAAAAGCTATAATAATAATAATAATTATTATTATTATTATTATTACTACTAATAATAATAATAATTATTATTATTATTACTACTATATAACTAATCGATGAGTTGATAAATCAAACAATGAATTTTACTTTTCAGAATTGATTAATTGAACTGATAAACTGAAATTGTTTGCATCAAGTACTTTTTAAACAGATAGAGGCAATATAAGTAAACAGAGGTAAGTGGTGTTTGAATTGGATACATTTTAACATTACAACAGATTCATACACGGAATTCGTACACGACAAAAAAGCTGGAGAGATTGGAATTAGGAAGAAAGTTTAGTGATAAACTAAAGAATATGAAAATATGGGATTCTAGAAACGAATGAATTAAAAGTATGAGTATGAATCTTAGTTCACAAACGACAAATTGGTTATTGTATCAATGTTTTTTTCAACAGACAACACGTAGATGTACAATCGATTGTTCGCTTGACTTGATGAGATTAATGTGGTTAAGTGTGACTACATGTAAAACCAGGATTTCTTGATGCGGTATTCTCTCAAATAAACGGATATCAGAAAACTGGATGACTCGAGAAAATGTGATTCATTTACTTTACGATATTACATAATCCTACACGAAATTTTTAGAATTAAACTCAGATAAAGGTTAACAATGGAATACAGGATAGGTGTTTCGACGTATTTGGGATTTGTCAGTCGGCTGCACTTGCATCCTAATTTTGAAGATCACACTTTAATTTGAACCTAGTTTCTTTTGTTACTGAGTTTAAATAACTATAAGCTTATGCAACCGACGTGAATTTACATTGAATTTACAATGCACTTTACACAAAATAAACATGATTGATATTTCAAATTTTGTTGAGTGGCAGATAAAGATTTCGTAGGTCATTAAATAGCCTAGGAAAGTTGAGATCTGATTATTAGATTTACTGATTGCCTATTATATCAGCATCTAAAACAATCTGACAAATAGAGGAGTCCAATAGAAAGGATGAGTGACGTTTAAGATAATAAATAAGTACATGAGAAAGTAATAACCACTATTATATGGGCGACAAACTTAAACAGTTATTTTAACGTCATGAATATACGTTCACCAAAATCATGTGAATAAATAGTTCACTAATTTAGTTAACGAAGTACAAATTTTTGGAAATATTTTTGAGATTCTCTTTAATTAAAACAGCTAGTGATGAACGAACCACATTCAGTTAGCTGAGTAAATTGAAGCAGGTAGAGTGAAGGTTTTGAATTCGCAACTCCATGACGGGTTTAAACAAATACTAAGCTTTTTTTTAGACTAAACAACTACTTTTTAATTGTACAAACAAAATCCTTTTATTATTAATGTATTTATACTTCTACTATGAGATAGTTTGCGATTCTTCCCATTTATGTACGATTGGAAAATGTTACTTAAGAGGAGAGGTATCAACGCATTTTGAAGAGATGGCAAGTAATCTGTCCACAACAGTTCAACAATAGTAACTATTATAATGCACTATGAAGCTAAAGAAATAAGAAAGAAACTCAGTAAAAGCTAAATATTTCAAAAAGTTAAATCTGTAACACAGCAACTGTTTAAATAGCAACAAATATGACCTTGGAAAATACAACGAAAATAGTATGCTAAAAGTCAAGGTAGCCAATCAGATAACAGCTAAGTCCATTGAGGCACCAAGAATTGAGAAGTTAATAAATCAGAAGGGGTTTTGTGGAGATTTTAGTAATTTCAACAGTTGAAATCATGAGTCAATTGAAGCTAGACCACCATGAAAAGCCTGGAAGCACTGGATGGCCGTTTTGTTCTAGTATGGGACTCCTCAGTAGTGAGCATCCACGATCGCGCGTTCACGAGACTCGAACCCGGGACCTATCAGTCTCGCGCCAGGCGCTTAACACCGCTGGATGCCGGCCGGGTCAGTGGTCTAGTTGGTTAAGAGCTATGTAATCCGACGTCCTAAACCACTGGTCACGACAATGCCGAATATCTCAGACTAGGTAGTCAGCACATACTTAAAGGATCCGTTCAACAGTCACTTATTTTATCGACTGATGTTAAATCTAACCTTAGTTTTTCAAATCCAACGTTCCCTACAAACAAGCGAAAATCACATGTCATTTGTAAATGACAGTAAATTATTTATAAACCTTTTATGCAGCACAAAGCGATTTAAAATATTCTACACATATTCTCCTTTATACTATTAATTAACAATGAGCATATTCACTGTTGTGAAATAGCAGATTAACAATTAAGCATTACAATAAATCATAATTTAAAGTAAAAAAGACGAGAGAATATCAGGGACAAAAACGTCAAATTACCAGGAGTGAAAATTGGTGGATTAGTGTTGTATCGTGATGCGTTATTCTGATGATGATCAGTAGGAATATTCATTGTTACTGTTGCTGCTCCCGTATTAATTGTATCACGATTCGTCACTGAATAAACAGATGAAATAAAAACAATTACGAAGAATTGGTAAAAAAATGTTCATGAACATATATTTAGATTATGTAACTCACTATACGCATGGAATGGGTGATGTTTAAAAGATTAAAGAATAATTGATGAAGGCTTGTAATTTCTCGTTGCCGGTATCCACGACTGCAGTTGATTAGTCTCAGTTAGTGCAAGTGTATCTTATGCAGATTAATTAGATGTAGCGTTAGTTGGCATGTGATTAATAGTGAAATCTCGGATGTGTATTTCGTCTTATTCGAGACTCCTCAGCCGGATGCTATAACACTACATAGGGAAAACCCATCCATGTTCCGGATATGACAACATGGACTGAATTTAGTAGCACAGGTGATAATGCATTGGCTGTTTGAAGCAAAAGGCATCGGATTCGAACCCCAGTGTAAGTATCAACACGAAGATATGGCAGGCACCTCCTAATGGACGGTCTCAAATGGGATGAGTTCCAGTGATAGCCTCAAAGGAAGTCTACGAAAATAAAGGATAACATTTAAAATATAATCTTGTAATTTGAGTATACACTTTTGAATCGTGGGGAGTAATGGATTTTTGTGTGTATTTTAGGGTAGGTTTTCCCATTAGAACTCGAACTCATTGCTTATCACTTCCGAAACACAAACCCATTATCCACTAAAGCAATGAGTCTGGATAGTCAATAACATGTTCAACAAAAACGATATTTTACTGGTGAACGTTTATATTCTAGATTGAAATTTGAACAGTCTGTTGGCTTCCTGACCAAAAGCGCAGGCCGCCATTTTTATTAAACGAGCATTTATTCCGATTTAAGATTTTATTACTGTAGATTTTTTAAAACTAACTATATCTGTCAACCACGTACACTTACCGGTTTTTATAAAATGTTTACAACGTACCATGAATTTAAATTCACTTAATATTGTTTACTTGAATCTTCACATTGATGTTTAGAACTGTAATTGATCAGTCTCCTATTAGCGTATGTGCATACTGTGCGGATTGCCTCGATATTGTCTTAATTCACAAGCATTATAAGCAAGTTAGATAGTGGTTAACAGTGAAATCCAGGACGCGAATTTCATCCTGCTTGAGTCCTAGGGTGAACATCAACTCTGAGATGCAGGTACATCCAGCTGACGAGTCCCAAATGGGACGAAACGCGCGTCCTGGATTCTATTACCAGCTAATTATTCATCTTTGCTTATCACGAATTTAGTTACTTAGACACGTGAAATATCACCACAGTGATCTGAGCATTTTCATCTGCCTCTCAACTATCTGTTCTTTGAAGAAATGAGAGGTAATTGCTACAGAATATATAGAAAGACTGGTATAAGTGAACTCCCAAAACACGACGACTCTAGTCAAAAAACACTCATTTATTTAAAGCAATTAGTCCCTTTTATAAATTTCGATAGAACAATGAGAAGACGGAGTTGATCTGAAAAATGTGATGTATTTGCGCTATACATTTCGAACAATCTGGTCACACATATTCTTGTCAGGGCATTTTATATGAAAATTAATAAAGGTCAATTACATGAACAATGCAATCAAGGGTCAATGAACATGTGCCTAAATGGCTTCAAAATCAATGTGTGTCAAACGATCCAATCAACGTGGGTGGTAGAAAACCACGGTCATCGATAGCGAAACATATAATTGAAACGGGGCACAAAATTGATATTAATGCAGCTTTTAAAACGTTGTATAGAAATTGTCAAGGACGAATTCTTAAGTTTATAGAAGCCTTGGCTATTCGTAAATTTAAGCCCCCTTTATGTGTACAAAAACAATTTGTCGTAACCTTGAATTTACCTTGGTAATCCTTGAGTCATTCTATGGCCTAGGATAATGCGACAATTTCTTATCTTTTCTCTCCCCTTTGATATTTTTGTTTGTACTTTAACTTTCATGTAATTGACCTTTATTAATTTTCATATAAAATGCCCTGACAAGAATATGTGTGACCAGATTGTTCGAAATGTATAGCGCAAATAAATCACATTTTTCAGATCAACTCCGTCTTCTCATTGTTCTATCGAAACTCATTTATTTATTGATTCATACACCCATTTTTTGATTAATAATTAAAATAAAATCACATATATGAAAAAATGCTTAGTTATAACAAATCACATACTGAGCATAGATCATGTTAACTAAATACATAAATATCGTACACTTTACAGAATAAAAAGGTCATACAGGAAAACAAAACGCAATACTACACTGAGTAATTATTACACCGAATTAAAACGGAAGTAATGTTGAATAAAAATCATAATGAGTAAATCGATCTAATTTTAAGTTTTCTTCGCGTCACATCACCAATGAACACGATATTTCATATAACTATGAAATACAACATTACAAGATTGCATTGATGATCTTAACAGTGATATAACTAACGATCTTCAAGATTCCCAGTCAAGGCGTAATAGTTTACACAATAAGTTAGTATCCAATATCTTGTAATGGTTGGCTAACAAAGTTAATCTGTGGTGTAAAACTTTGCATTCGATAGTCTTCATAACGTTCAATAATACAAGCTAATTTATTTTTGATAAGTCCTGTCACTGAACGCTTAGTACAATTTCCTAGCGTTGCTAATAATCCAAGGCTGAATCTAAATGGCAACTCGAACGCAAGAGAAAAGGCGCGAATAAAAGAATGCTTCACTACAAGGTTAGTTAATGTACAAAAAACGAGGGTATTCATAGTTTTACAGACAACCGTTAGCTTCGAGAATCATGCCAAATATAGTAGTAGCATAGGGAAATATACAATTAAATATGTGACACGTAACTCTTCACTTTCTAAATGTTTCTGAGAAGCTTCTGTTTAACGCTGATCAAATAAAATGCTTTTCGGCGTTTTTCGGGCTCCTATGGTATTTCCTGAGAAACACGTTGGATCTCCCTAACAATTTTACAGAATTTTACTCAATTTTCATTTAAATAAAATGTGAATATAACAATTACTAGCTAGGAATTTGTTACGATTATTATAAAATACTTTACCATTGTTAACCCACATAAGTTGTGACAAATCTCAATAATTTGTCGACCAAAAAGATAAATTATTTGTTGAGTTCATTAAAACTTTCTACTTAATAACTACCTAGCTTGACAACAAGCAATGTTTACTGGCGTGGAATTTGATTGAGAAAGCTAGAATTTACTAATACAAGACATAATGTAGTGCGCGCTATAAGTAGTATGTAGCGGAAGTTGGGAATGGAATGCTTACCAGTAGAATATTGAAAACTAGAGAAGAGGAAAAACAGAGAGAAATCGAGATAACAACAGGATTGGGAGAATGATGGGGTACGTAAAGTATAACTGAAGGAAGATATGCAAATGATGTTCACTATAAAAGCATCGTTCCATGAAGTCACTAACTGTCAGACTTAACCATGTTGACAGATTCACCCTATTTTGTCAAGACTCCCGTAATTATCGCATCGCTGATTAGCGACATTGAATGACAACTCAAAATTAATGGCATTAGTGTAAAATAATTGATTGACCATTCTCCGTTGAATCTTGAATCATAAATTTTTTCTTCCATGAACTCAGTTTTATTCTTCTTGAATTGTATTGTCTAAACATGAAATTTCATACCATTGTTATACAATAACTACTACTAATCTGGCATTTTATCACGTTAGTCTGATTTAGTGTGACAACTTAAACTGGTAGATATATTTATCAGGTTCTACGTTGATTATGGCTGGATCAACACAAAGTAACAATTACTGATCCATTGTTCAATCTGTTAAATAAATTAGATGACAAACAAACAAATCCATTTCCAATGAGACTGTTCTTTATGATAGCCAACCACGTAATTTTCAATGAAAAAAAGACGAAGAATTGAGCTTCGCTTTACAACAGCAACGTTTATTTTATATTTTAATAACAGATATCTAAGAAGAAATGTACAATGTGTTGAGAAAAAAGGAAGGGAATGGTCGTTAATACAATCAAGTTTCAAACTGTTTATACATCATTGTGAAGTTTCATTAGTAATGTGAAATATCTTTCAAAGAAATAATTGGTTTATTCCAACAACCAATAAGAATAACGATATGAGTTAAAGTGCACCATTCAAGCAACTAATTGGTCGCCTGAAGGTCATTCCAATTTTTTTAAACGTATAGATTCACTTTTTAGGAAACTTTACCAGGTTCTCTTTCCCATAAAACTGATTTTCATACAATAAGGAAAATTTCAAAAATTAAATGTATCACATAATAACAATGAGGATATTTATGAGAATCTTGTTTAATTAAGAGATTTACAAATTTATAATACTGAAACAAATTATGATTTACTACTACATACTTCAGTATTTATAAAAAACTAAAATGCGTGGAAAAATCCTTATTGTGAAGTACGACAATTATTGCAATAGAAATCAAAATTGTAGAAGCTCATTATCATTACAAATAACAGCTGATACAGTAGAATCCATGATAGACGTTTTATCTTGATTGAAGACTTATCATGGATAAAAGTACTTCAAACATTAAATTGTCCTATATCTACTAAGTAACTGCCATGTTCAAAGGGTTTGGTATGGTCATAAATGTTAGGTATATATATAAACCAATTACTGATAACAATGGAAGAGATTACATAATTAAATATGATTAAAAAAAAGTACAAATTCAGTGTAAGATAATACGTGTAGTAGTAGTGACATTAATTTGTAATTTTTACTTATTATAAGTAGTTATGTAATCTATTTCATTGTTATCACCTATTTATTCAATATATCTACATCATATATTCATATACATATTTCTGTTCGTTAAGGTAGAACGTGATGATGTAATTAAAAACAATATTGTTCGCTGTTGTATGTATTGTGCTAATATTCTTTTATTTATCAACTGGAAATGATATGCTTACAGAGATAATGCAAAATGTTAATTTGTTGGAGGTGAATACATATTCTCTATAATGTGAAATGTTTAAATGATTCATCGTCTAATAGACGAGTTTGCAGTATTTTTAAGAACAGACGGACTGTAACTAGTAATGCAAACAAGCATGTAGGTTTCCTCATATTCGGAACTCGTCAGTGACTTAGTGAATAAAGTGTTGGTGCTTAAGGTAGAAGATCAAAGGATCAAGTCTGAGTGGGAACACCGAAATTGGAGTGAAGGTACGCCATAGTGTGACGAGTAGCCAACAGGATAAAACCCGGATACATCAGTTCACTTTTCTAAAAGAAAATAATGTATCGGGTCAAAATGGTTATATCGAAGCAATCTGATAAGAATAAACAAAGACGAACGAATGCTGATCAAAATCATGTCTTTTAACCATAAGTATACTTGACAAAAGTATTATACACGTGTATTGGATTATTTATTTAATTATTTGAGCACATAGATATTGGTACAAGGAGGCACCAAATATATATATGCGCCACACAGATCTCATTTGATATGTGTGAAGGCTATGATACTGCCCGTGTGCCACACTCCGAGCCTTCGACCTAAAGGTCTGATCCACAAGGCATTGGAGCAGCGTCACAAGATACAGTCCCATGGTAGCCGGTGACCAACGATTTGTTCATACGCCATTTATTCCTTCAGGATACTGGAACCCATGTGCGCCATTGCTTTGGAATTAGGGTTTTCTAACTCCCTAGGTGAACTCTCCATGTCCACTAAGCCGGTTAAAGTGCCGGATATTCGCTTTTCGTCCTCTCAATTTTGTAAACAACACCCCCGCCGCGAGAAGGCAGTGAGTAGGACTTCCCTGACAGAGGCTTTATTCGCGTGGCCATGTGAGAGCATTTCGAGAGGGAGAGCAGACTCTCCCCACTCTCGGCCGTACTAGGGCATTTGGGGTTGCATTGGGTGTTAGTTGTAATACATTATAAATGTATTCAAGTCTTGCTATGATGGAGAAGATTCTCAGCTCAGGTAGATAATTTTAGTGTTATTGAGTTTGCTAAGCTATATGGTTTAATTGTGGATATTTTATTATTTAGGGCAGCACCATTAACACCTAAATCATGTAGAACTGTGCTTTTTAGTTTTGCACATGTCCTAAAACAGTTTGTTCTGCTGGCCTCGACTGGGATTGGTTACCCACGTATGTATCATTCTCTTCAGCTATCTTTGTACTTAAAGTGACTGTTTTTTCCGTTGACCTGAAGAAAGGTTATTGCTTGACCTTTTCAGAATGAGTTTGTAGCCTTGGACTAAATCGATGTTTCTGTTGGTTATTTAGTTATTTTATTTATTTATATAAACACATAAAAATTGGTAAAGGAGGGATATTGTCCAGGTGCCCGAACTGGCTCGCGGATTGACCTAACGCTACACTTCGAGATAATTGAAACTCCCACGATCCAGAAGTTCAAAGCCCTCTCAGCTGAATTCATGAACGTAGTTGTCTATAAGCATTAATATCAGTGATAGAACACCGTGTTATTTTACTGATAGTTTAAACTTGTGTATAGGTAGGTTAAGATGGCGTACACTTTGTCTAGTGTAGTGTTCGTCTCAATTAGGGCAATTCACCTTGTAGATGACATTCGATTTGTCTTCTTTTGCAATTGCATCTTATAGTCTGCAAAAAACAAGCGTGGAGTGATTGCGATGGTTTACAAGACATCGATTCTAAACAGTTATTAATTCTTCGTGATGATTTCTGAGATATTCTTCTATTACGACAAACATCCATTTTCTAGTTTCTGAAATTATTTTTGTGATGATGAATTGAGCTGCCAGACACATTTGATGAAGTTTCTAGGGTAAGCATTTCTACTGAATAACTAAAGAAGACACTTCTACATGAAGTAAACGTTGATAATATTGTCCTGAACGATAATCAAAACTTCACAGTTTAAACCATCTACATCTGATAAGCAATTATACCAAAAGTACTTAATACAATGACATGTAAACCAAATATTCGTCATATATGATTAAAAAGTG
Organism: Schistosoma spindalis; assembly: GCA_946903255.1. Taxonomy (NCBI): domain Eukaryota; kingdom Metazoa; phylum Platyhelminthes; class Trematoda; order Strigeidida; family Schistosomatidae; genus Schistosoma; species Schistosoma spindalis. The sequence goes on along the minus strand of OX336418.1, from coordinate 7,128,716 downwards.
AAGGAACCACAACTTCCGGACAAGAAAAACATTAACAACACAATTGATATACTAATTATGTAAACAGAGATGGAAAGTGGAATCCAGAATGCGCAATACGTTTTATTTGTGGCTCGTAAGACGGATGTACCTGTATCCTTGTGACCCAAGATGTTATCGAGGCAATGTGCACTGGATATACATATGCCAATAAGAAACCGACCAATCGCAGTTATAAACATCAACAGGAAGATTCAAACAACCAATATGAAAATGAATGAATTATGTAAACATTAAAAAAATACGGAGACAGAAAAATATTGATTCATGTGCGCGAAAACAAAAGACTCATTATTTGTCTATTCAGTCATAAATACGCGTTAACCTATGTATAACAATAAGAGTAGTCAAGTGGATAGAACTGGAAAGTTATGTTTTAATATAGGGAAGAAAATTTATGTAAAAATATTATATATGGCTTATTATTATCACAGTTACTAGTATGAGCGTTGATGTCTAATCGAACAGTGATGTAAATGGGGTAATAAGGATATTTACAGGAACGTGAATACGAGTTAATAATAATAACAATAATTAATAATAATAATAATAATAATAATAATAATAATAATGACTTCATACAAATCTGAATAAAATTTTCCTTTAAGTGAGTATCTTAGGCATTATTATATGGAAATAGAATGATAGTTGTCGATCAACAGACAGGATAAAGTTAAGCAAGATAGGTGTTTAATTTTTCTTAAGGAAAGATTTGTTACATTTAAATAAAGTTGAATAGTGGCCAGCAATTAAACCCTAGACACACGTTTCTTACAATTCTGGACACGTCAGGTGGACTTAATTGTATTCCAGTATTAATGAGACTATATTTAAAACATGAGAGTTGTTATAACTGTGAGAGAGGGACGTGCAATTTGAGGAAAGAGAGAATTATTGATCGGACCAAAGAAGAGAAAATACGTGCGAGCAGCCTCGAGTTCTGATTGGCCTTGCTTCCCTGTCTAGCCCCGCCAGCTGAGTCCAGAGCACAAGTCTCAGCCTCGGTGATATGAATCATTATATTTCAAACATACTCTATATACCAAACAAACAGACTACATCGTACCATAAAATAGAAAGTAACGTTTGTATAAGATTTGACCTCCAGGAAATGACACAAATAAATATTGACCAATAGGGAAATGACACGTTGGAATGTTGACCAATGGGGCAATGACACTATTTCTCATTCAGGAGTGGCATTAGATAATTTCTGGGGTATTTTCTGAATACCCCAACAAGAGTATAATGAATGGATGTTTTTAAATCTCGTTTCGAACTTCACTAGAGTAGTGCACAGCTCATAAAATCACAATATAAATGTCAAATTTGTTAGGATGAGAAAAATAAGTGAAAATAACAAACTTGAGTTTTTTTTATTAAGGGATCATAACTTATATTTTTGAGTACCCAGCAAACATTTCGTTTGAGATTTGTAAGTTCTTTTAAATGCATAATTCCATTTGAATTATAATTTGTTATTGATATGGTGAGTTAATCAGAAGAAGCCTAATAAGAAGGTCAATCGATGACAATCGGAAATGACCTAAAGGAAAAGTGCATTTCATGGACTAAGAAACGGTTGATTACCTAAGAACAGAGTGGTATATATATATATATATATATATATATATATATATATATATATATATACGAATGTGTATTTGTGAATTTTATTCACTCGCTCAAGTAGTCAGTTGGGGAGTTAGCACGTAGCCGACCATGGATCAGCACCAGATTTCGAACACCACCCGTCACAATAGTTATATTATCCAATGTTAGAAAATTACTGTAAAGTTATTCTGTAAATACCCTAGTTAAGCAAATGCAATTTCTTATTTATACTGCTTGACAGTCTTGTAAATCAACTATACAATCTCGTCAATTTTTAATCAGATTCTATGTGCACAAATAAGCATCATGATGTAAAATCATTTAATCAGTGCATCAATATTAGTAGTTTGCATTTAGAAATTTAAAGTAACAACAAAATCAAAAAGTTTTATATGATTAATGAACATGAAACAGTTGGTTTTACTGGGCTATAAAACATCTAATCATGATCTATCTATTTGACCTCATCAGATTTGACTATTCTAACTAATATTTATTGTCATTCAGTAAGTGAATAGTATGAAATTATTAATCTATAGAAATAAGAAATGTATAGATATTTTCAAAGTGTAGCAAATATTTTCAGTTATAAACTTATGTAGATCAACACGAAATATCTAATTACATCGAACATTTAAAAAAATTTTCCCACTTCTTAATAAAAACATCAACCACCGACATAAAAAATATGAAATTTCCTGTTCAAAACAATTAGTTAGGCTACATCGAAATTGTTAAAAAATGAACAATGTTTGGACAAAACAATCAGTCGGTGTTATTTCATACTAGATAATGTTTATAACTAGTATAGTAACCTCGTTTTAACAAATCAACAAAATGAATTCATTTTTGTGATTGAGTTTCAAGATTGTGAAACAAAATATTACCAAAATAACATTATCTGCAAAATATGTACAAACAGATTTTGAGCATGTTTATTCATCCATTTTGCAAGGCTCAATAGTTATGTTGTATTCACTATTTTTTCTGGCACTTCGTTTATTTAGTGTGTGAGTGCTGTATATAAAAGTGTACATTTCAATGATGGTTTTATTAGAAGAATTTAAAGTTCTTCCCACATCTGTCTGCTAAGAGCAGTCGGTATAGATCATGTCAGAGTACCGAATGAAGAAAACTAATTTAGTGAAGCTTAAGGTTTGAAATAAAATCTCAAGTGAAAATTTTACTCTTATATGCAATACTAACTTATTAAATACGCAGAATGATGTCTGGAAATGCCGGATACTATACATTCGTTGAAAATGGACAAGTAATCTCACACCAAATTTAAGCATTCAGTTTATGGATACAACTCATTAAAGGTAATTTTAAAATTATTATTATTTTATTTTAACACATAGATATTGGTACAAGGAGGCACCAAATATATATATGCGCCACACAGATCTCATTTGATATGTGTGAAGGCTATGATACTGCCCGTGTGCCACACTCCGAGCCTTCGACCTAAAGGTCTGATCCACAAGGCATTGGAGCAGCGTCACAAGATACAGTCCCATGGTAGCCAGTGACCAACGATTTGTTCATACGCCATTTATTCCTTCAGGATACTGGAACCCATGTGCGCCATTGCTTTGGAATTAGGGTTTTCTAACTCCCTAGGTGAACTCTCCATGTCCACTAAGCCGGTTAAAGTGCCGGATATTCGCTTTTCGTCCTCTCAATTTTGTAAACAACACCCCCGCCGCGAGAAGGCAGTGAGTAGGACTTCCCTGACAAAGGCTTTATTCGCGTGGCCATGTGAGAGCATTTCGAGAGGGAGAGCGGACTCTCCCCACTCTCGGCCGTACCAGGGCATTTGGGGGCGATTTTGAAATAACCCACACTCTCTTGTCCTTACGAATAATTAGTGAAATGAAATGGCAAATTATTTGTGGTATCTATGTAACATAAAACAATAAATATGACAAACTAAATTGTCACTGACTAGATCCTAATGTCACATAGATATTAAGGGGAAAGAATATCATATTATTATGAAAAATTTACCCGGTTGAACAGTATTATTATTATTATTATCATTTTGATATCAGTATAATGGAGGTCAGTCAATCTCACAAAGTATCATTGTGCATCATCTACAGATTACGAAGAACAACAAACATGAATTATCATTATCATAAATTATAAAGTTGTTCCTATATGATAAATATGAAGCATATCAGTTGTCTCAAGATTACAGATATGCGCGTTGTTGTTGAGAAGTGCCAAGTGTTGGAATTTTGAAGTGTCTAGTGCCATGTGAACATTAAAAATTAATGTACACGATGTCAAGTCATTTAGACCAGTGGATATATTATTGCAAATTGATCGGTAAAATTGAATCGTCACTAAGGTCTAGACAAACAGAAAATTAGTTGGTAACATTTCATTTGTTCTGCATAGGACGAAAAGCGAGTCTTATATTCCAATGTTAGGCATTATTGTACCCTAGTAAAAAGTTGTAAACGAATCACAATACTAAGATAATCCCATCAAGATGCACAGATGTCAATGGAGGTTGACCAATTACAATACTTAACAACGGAAAAAATGCTAAACCAATACTATAAGTTTCCTGTAACTAATACAAAAATATTGGTCAATCTTCAACAACTAATTGGTGCATATCATGATCGGATGAAAAAAAATAATCCAGTGAACATAAACTACAAGAGATCAACATTCAGAGGTATATACTAGATTTAAAAGATAATCAAAGAAAAAATGTCAAAACATACGAACGGTACATTTCGAAACTTGATTGTTTCATGCCAAAGCCGTTTATTATTTAACTCAAAATCAACTACAGACGCTTAATAATAGAAAAATGTGCAATTTTTGAGCAAAAAATAGGGCACATAAAAAAACAACACGCAATTGATCTACACACAAGTAGATCAGTTGTACATGAAATGATTGCAAAACACTCATACATAAAACTAACATGAGTTAATATAAATAAAGGTTTATGCACAAATCACTTATTACGTGTTTAAATTAAACACAAACAAATCATCATTATTCAATGTGAGGATGTTTTCAGTTACTTCATGAAATATGTGCATGTGAGAACAGTCAGGAAGAAAACAAAGGGATAAATAATGGAGAAATTAAAGTACACTATTTTCTGCAGTATGACAAACAAAAATGGTGTATCAACAGAAAGTGAGGGATGAAATAACAAGAGATGAGTACATTAAACAAAATCAGCAGAACAAGATGTCAGTGGCTGTTCTCAAACACACGTGCCAAAGTAGCTTACATGTTTGTGATCGATCAAGTGTCCAATTTCGGTTACCCAAATGAATAAATTCCATTGAATAACCGATTGGATGCTTATAACGTGCAGGTGAACTTGATATATGCCTAGAAGCAGCTGAAAGGAAAAACAATTCCATGTTGTTGTTTTTTTCAATCAAAAGTTTAATATGAAGAAACAAGAGAGAAAATGAGAGATGAGATCAGTAAACTTAGAATGAAACTAAGAAGAAGAAAGTATTCATGTTAGAAGACAAAACAAGTAAACAAACAAACATTTTCATGAGAAGTAACAATGGTTTGTAATCTCCCATTATTTTATATCTAGGACTGCATCTCAGGGTGTATGTATGTAAATAGACTGATTAAATGCTGTTATGAATATAATAATAACATGGAGTTACAAACTTTTAAGAATATTTTTACACCTATAGAACAAGTTATTGACCAGCTGGACTCAGAAGCTTAATCCGTAGGGAATTCGGAGTTAAAAGCGCTTGGTTCGAATCATGTTAGTAACAGTAGCAACACTATGATGTAGGGATATCCAACTAATGAGTCCCAGACAAGACGAAACGTGCGTCCTGGACTCCACTGCTAGCCACGTTCTAAGTTTACTTAGAAATCTACTCTTTCTTTACTTATTTTATCACAAGTGGAAAAAATTTATGTTAAAAATCGGAGCGAAGCGTCAAAAAAATAAATGCGATGAAGGTTAAAGACAGGGATAGCAACCATAGAGAATTATCAAAAGATTAATTAATCTATTTTGTGTGTGACAACGGATTTTACAGATTCAGTTGAAATCTAAACATACGCACATAAAAAACTTAGTATTTAACAAATCAGTGAACTGACTAAATTAGACTTAAGACCCTCGGAACTTGTTGGTATATACTCACCTAATGTCAGAACAACTCCTATAACAATACTCAAACTATTCAACAGTAGATAGTTCTGCTCACGTCTGTCAAAGCGAAGTTAGCGGTCCCGTAAATTTCTAAATTCTGCCAGTAACAAGCAAAATAAATTTGCTTTTCATAAATTTCCACTACCAACAAACAGTACGACTAAATTTCACTTTATCTGCTATTTAGTAGCAATCATTTACGACCACTATTACGTCCACAACTAAAGATGAGCTTCTGTTTTAGCAACATAACGTTCAAAGAATCGTTAATTTAGGTTTTCGGTATAGAAGTTACTCATAATGTGGTGGACAGTCAGCATCCTAGTTCGGTGCATCCCCCTTAATGTTTAAGTGATTTTTTCGATCTTCCATATAGTTAAAATTAGGTGAACATTTAAATTATTGGTAGATAAAGCAGTAAAATTATAGCATAGGAATGAGTCAACCAGAATTGAGAAAAATACTTTTAAATGCTTGCAACACATTCAAAAACGAATGAGTATCTTTCACGAATTGACAGACTCCTTCGAGGTAAATACCGGTGTTAGGCAAGGTTGCTTGCTCTCACCCTTTCTCTCTCTCCTGGTGATCGACTGGATCATGAAGACATCAACATCTGGGAGAAGGTATGGGATACAGTGGACAACTAGGATGCAGCTGGACGATCTAGACTTCGCAGATGATCTGGCTCTTCTATCGCAAACGCAACAAAAAATGCAGAAGATGACCAGTGTAGAAGCAGTAGGTCTGAACATACACAAAGGGAAAAGCAAGATTCTCTGATACAACACAGCATGCAACAATCGAATCACACTTGACAGAAAAGATTTGGAAAATGTAAAAACTTTTACATATTTGGGCAGCATCATTGATGAATACGGTCGAACTGATGCAGATGAGAAGACGCGGACCAGAAAAACAAGAACAGAATATTTACAACTGAAGAACATCTGGAACTCAAAACAACTGTCTACCAACCATTACCAAGGTCAGAATTTTCAATACAAATGTCAAGACAGTTCTACTGCACGGGGTGGAAACTTGGAGAACTACGAAAGCCATCATCCAGAAAATACAAGTGTTTATTAAAAGCTGTCTACGCAAAATACTTCGGATCCGTCGACCAGACACTATCAGCAACAACCTACTGTGTGAAAGAACAAACCAGATCCCAGCGAAGGAAGAAATCAGGAAGAAGAGCTGGAAGTGGATAGAACATACATTGAGGAAAGTACCCAACTGCGTTACAAGGCAAGTCCTCAAATGGAATCTTCAAGGCCAAAGGAAAAGAGGAAGACCAAAGAACGCATTACGCCGAGAAATGGAGACAGTCATGAGAAGACTGAACAAGAAATGGATAGAACTGGAAAGAAAGGCCCAGGACAGAGTAGGTTGGAGAATGCTGGTCGGCGGCCTATGCTCCATTGGGAGTAACAGGCGTAAGTAATTAAGTATCTTTCACCACAAAATACATCGAAGAAATATTATAGTGTAGTCCTCAGAATGTTTAAAATTGTTAGGAACTGTTTTCTTTTTATCACCAAAGGGTAAAAATAACAATATTAAGCTTGTCAAGTGATGAATTTTTTTCCATTCAGAGATTTTACAAAACACAAGAATCATTTGGTTTATATCAAAATTTACCTTGCCTGAAGTAAAATCGCAGAAATCGCTTTAATAGTAATTATGTGCCTAAATACATTCGATTGTCCCCATTGGTGTTCTGTTCACTACAGGGGAACTGGCGAATCAATAATGCCGAAATGAATAAACAAATTTTGCGCCCATGCTTCTATCTCAGTAACCATCCAGAGGATTCTTTAATAAATTTTATGGACTGATAAATTCTACTATAAGACTATTAATGACTGGAAGGAACTCAGAAAAAAAACATCATTAATGTGAATACATTTACATTCAGATTATTGAGGCTATACAGTGATATTATTACAATATGAAGGTCAGAAAACTGATAATAAACCGATAAACCTCATTCAATAGGTTTCATTACTTTTAATTTATACAAACTTTCTAATCATCAGCTAATAGCTAGCTTCAAAATAATCCAAACATTTTAAAAATGCTACAGGACAAACGATAACGTTTTTACATGTATTATTATTATTATTCACAAATATCCCACCCATGTAGACTAGGGAATATATTATGTGAAAAAAAGGAAGCTACGATTCCAAACAATGTAATACAAAAAGTATTACTGAAATGCATCATCGATGTGAATTTTAAATTTTATATACAAACACATAGATGGAAATGCAGCGGGTTTACCGTTAGGTCTCATGTTAACGGACATTTTTCTAGCAAAACTAGGGAATGGTCTACTTAAACACATTTGACTGTCCGTATATGGATGAAACGTTTAACCTCCGTAAAGACATTGCAAATAGAAATTCTCAGGCAATTAAGTTTACATTTGAAGAGGAATGTGAAGGTAGGAAAACCTTTTTAGGCATCATATTAAAAGAGGAGCTGATGGATTAATGTAAGGGGATTTAAATAGGAAAAGCACCTAGACAGGAGAGTAAAAACGTTCCCTTAAATTAAGGAATATCTTAATGGTTAACCGCTATACGCGCGGTCTGTTCAGCCATATGTTGAATACTTAAGAAATCATTATGAACATTAAACTTCATTTATGTGAGGAAGACAATTACATGCAGTTATTACAACAGTATTCAAGAACTATTGTACCACTTTCTAAAGACCATTTGGAGCACCAAGTCACAATTAGATACGTATCAATTAGTACTCCTTATTACCCAATCGGAAGGAAGTAAACTGATGGAATGGGAAGCTGGATGATGACAATTGTTGAAAATCAATTAACATTCGTGGGTTGATCAACCAATATCAAAATACTAAAAATATTAAACATTAATCAATCAACAAATCGATAAGTTTACGAAATAAAATAAAACAAACAATCAATGAAATGAGAAAAGATCCGATTTTGTGAAAAAGAAAATACAGAGTATACAAGAGAATAGATAACACGGAATCGAATCAAGATAGAAGTGTGAAGAGGAGGGAAACAAGAAGAAGAAAAGTAGATATCTTGTTTATTTGTTATTAATTGATTTAATCATGAAAATTTTGAAATCGTTTTAAAACAAAACAAAATTAATCAAGATGAATTTGTGCGGGGTGAAGTAATATACAGAGTGAAAAATAGAATGAATATAACAGTTTTGTCCTAATATAAGAATTTACATGTTCAAGCGGTCCCTACTTTGATTCTCAGTGTTCAATGATGTAGGAGTAGGTTATAAGAAGAAAGTTAGGGATGGCCAAATCAAGACATGACTATATTAATAGGTGAACACTACCAGATGAAAATCTATTTTGATTGTCGTAAAGCTTGATTGGAGACGTCTCATCCTATGTGGAACTAGACAGCTCACAATGTACCTACATCCAAGCGTTCGTGTTGACATCGACACTCCAACCCAGTACCTCTCGATTCAAATTATTCAGTACAGATAGACACTCATTTATGCAAAAAGTATGCTATTTATATTATTATTAAAGTTATCCCGTTGTTGTTAATCTTGACTAAAATTTGACCAGTCTAACTAAATATATGTGTATTCTGTGTAGAATGGCCTCGATATTTTGTCACAAGTTTTTATATAGAACACAATTATAAATTGACTAATTACAGAAAATTTACTTCTTCAGTAATACGATAAATTATGTTGAGAAAGCGATAGAACAATGAGAATAAGCAGACAGAACAAAAAGTAACCATAGGAAACAGGTAAGGATTGGAAATCAATATGAACAAGGTTAATTCTATGACAGGAATATCCATGTATATTAAAACTATAAATGATAATGCTTAACAGACTAGGCTGATATATTACATATTATTACAAGTTGAATTGAAGTATGCAACTTATTTACTAAATATTAAACACAAATAGAAGTTAGATCTTATGTTAAGTCAACTGAGGTAAATACAAGACAATATTGAAGAGTGGTCATTGAAAAAGTTGAGCAATAGAAACTTGATAATTAAATATATTTGTGAATTTATAAAAATTAGTTGTATCTCGTCACGAACTGATGCCAACTAGTGAACTGTTCAAAACTAACGGATACTGAATTTTATCTATTTATTTTATAGATATAAATTTTGGTAAAATGTAGTCGTTAAACATCCTTAACTACAAAAAGGTCAGGTTTCACAAGCAAGACGTAATTCATTTCACTGGTGCATTTTTAAACTGGACCATGTACGATCAGGTTAGTGTTATGACAAAGCCGAAGGGAGCCCAAAATGACAATAAGCTTGAAACAGGCGTTTCGTTTAATTGTATGACTTCAAAGCAGAGTGCAAATTTATTACATTGGAGTAGATGGTAGATAGCTGAGGATACGCTATATTTATTTATCTTAGTATAGCGACAAAAACAGACATTTAGTCAGGGAATTATATTTGATAAATGAAGACAAATGACTGAACCCCTCACATACTACTCCTACATATGTATATTTGCGGAGACCAACCCATTTTCATTGGCAGCAAAACCTGACCTAAGGCTTCATTGTGGCGCTGTTGGATAGTGGGGGCAACCTTGCTAGCCAATTTAGGCGGTCGCAGAGATCAGACCGATCTTCTACTCTCTTGTATCAGACTAATCCTGCGTTCTATAATCGGGGCTCACTTTATCGCTCAAGCTACCCGATGTGTATGCTCATGTATAATAATTTCAGAGGTTCTCGAACCTACTTAGTTCAAGTATATAGGCATATGCAAAGGGTATGCATGCGGTGTCGTATGAAGGAAACGTTGAGCTGCAAAAATGTCTGCTCTATGTCTAATAAAATTGGTGGCCTATCTCTCAGATCGAAGACATAATTAAAAGATGTGGTAGCAAATATTAGGTTGAGATGACCAATAACCACCCCTGAGAGAGTGCTTATGCACATGTGTGTGTCAGGAAATACTGGGGCGGTAGCCATCGTGTGAATGATATGCATATAACGAGTAAGAGCCAGTCTGGTGTAGAAAAAACGTTTTCTTTGACAGCAGTATACATCTAACCCCCAGGTGGGTGAACATACCTATGTGTATACTATGGGATGCATGGGGTGAAACCTGTATATTACTGGTGTGCATATAACGTATATTTGCTCACAGGGTGTGTATACCTGCATGCATGCCATGTGATACTCGGATGAACATCCGTGTGTGAACTAGTATGCAAGTAGACTATACATATCCAGGGCAGGTAAATTCACAAACTTCTCTACTTGCTCTTTTGGTGCGATACCACTATGCATACAAGGACCCGTGAGGCCGTGGTGTCTGTTGGGGTATTCAGAAAATACCCCAGAAATTATCTAATGCCACTCCTGAATGAGAAATAGTGTCATTGCCCCATTGGTCAACATTCCAACGTGTCATTTCCCTATTGGTCAATATTTATTTGTGTCATTTCCTGGAGGTCAAATCTTATACAAATGTTACTTTCTATTTTATGGTACGATGTAGTCTGTTTGTTTGGTATATAAACAGAGTATGTTTGAAATATAATGATTCATATCACCGAGGCTGAGACTTGTGCTCTGGACTCAACTGGCGGGGCTAGACAGGGAAGCAAGGCCAATCAGAACTCGAGGCTGCTCGCACGTATTTTATGCGTCAATGTATCGATCGATATTACGCTGCTCTCTAATAGGCGGATCACACGTTATAACAGTGTCCACTAAGTTACATTCCCATGTTGGGTTTGTGAGACTCGTAAAAACGGGATCCGTCCCAGAAGGACTCATGGGTCTCCTCAGTAGGCTTCACCAGTTGTTTCTGGCTGGAACACCGTACCCATCTTGATTAAATGCCTCGTACAAAGTAAGAAATCCACAAACAAAATTATACAAAATGTATATAAAATACAACTAGTATCTACCTTCAATTACTTAGCTCCGGGACAAGAGTGAATCGATTGAATTTGATTTAGATCAGAATGTAGAGTCGGTTGCCATGTTCAGCCCACATAGCTTATCCATTCTTCTTGGGTCACGTTTTGACATTGTTAATTATTCATTAATCAACCCTGACTGTCTGTATATGAGCATGTGTGTGTACACTATCCTAATCATCACACGTCTGTACCTTATTTTTGTGTGACTATAAATATCGATTAACGGTTGGTTATAGGGAGTTGGCTCACAAGCCTTCTTCACCGCGCGTCGTCTCTCTCCTCTCTCTTCTCTTCGTTCCTCTGATTGTCTGTCAAGATCAATGATTGTACAAAATATATGTATTTGAAACCCATTCTCGTATTTGACTTATTTAATTCCGTTATTCACCAATGCGAGTTAAGTCGATGAAATATACGAGGATTGACGATATATATATATATATATATATATATATATATATATATATATATATATATATATATATATATATATCCACGTGTATATCTCAGCAGTAATCAGAAAAGACCAAACTGAGGTTAGATCCCGGGCCACTAAAAGCACTAAATGACTGGACAAATATAACAATAGTTTCTGCTCAGGGATGATCCAGTATTTAAAAAGCCAGTCATACAATAGATTAGACGATGCTTCAATATATTAATGGCTATGTTTCAGACTATGGAGCTGGCTATAGCTGGCTTCGATTCGACAGCAAGCATTAGCTCGCTCAAGAATACAGGTTAGCCTTGTTTACGAGTTCCAAATAACAGGAAATCTAGTTCCTTCCAACTACCTACAACCACGTAACAATGAACTTCTCATACTTTGCACAGACACAAATTAGTGCAAAGAAGTTGCAAACATAAGCAATTACCAGTTCGATAACTTTATGGATTTTTCTCAAGAGCCTTAGTTTGGTCGCTTTTAACTATCCCTACTCAAATGTGCTTATGTTACACCATTGTACATCGAAGTAGATAGTAGATAGCTGAGGAGATAATAATAATAATAATAATATTCGTGTATTCACCAGTTACGAACTTCAAGGGATAATTCCCGAAGTTCTACTGACAGCACGTAACCAATTAATTTCAATCATGTTGGTTGTGAGACGGTAGCTAACTTCTAATGCTATTGGAACATAAGTCGAACAATATCAAGAATTCATTGACATTAGAAATGTAAATTGTTGGAAGCCGATTTACTGGTCAAAAGAGTAAGCGCTCACTGAGAGACCAAAAGTTTCTAAATCCAATGTCCAAACAGCACGGGAATGCTCAGTCACACACTGGAACGAAACAACTGTCCAGTGCTTTTTAGTCTTCAATGACTATCTTACTACGGTCAATCAATCAAGGTGTAAAATTACAAAAAAGAAGCATGCAATTCTAATAATTCACGAGAGAACCAATAAAATCAATACACACAAAAGTGTTTCTGAGAGGAAACTTTTTTCGCTAATTGTCTAGAAATAACAAATGCCAAAAGAAAAAACATATTGCGTGAGTCCGATTTTGTCTATTCATCTCCTTTTTTTATCCTACGTCTACTTAATTTTACATCGAAATTCAGTTATCTTCTACGGCGACAAAAAAGTCATAGAAGATGATTGAATGAAACAGGTTTAAAAGAGTAATTAATACATAACAGTATTAGTTAAAACAATCTCAAAGTATATATATAAAATAAATAATGTTTATTGTTCATATTTTATAGGTCACATGATTGAAAACGATAAGAAAAGAATAAATGAACGGAGGAAACTCATTAAACAGTCATTGATTTCATATACACCTCTCTCTTCCTCAGTTAAGTGAAAGACCGATAATCATTAGGAAATTAAGTAGTTAGACGATAAACAGTAAAAGAATATTAATTGATAATTGAAAAGACGGTTGCATAAATATTTACAACGGAAATATATATATATATATATATATATATATATATATATATATATATATATATCTTCGTAATTACGACATACTCAGATTTCAGTCAACCGTTTATAGATTTAAGAAATAGTTCGAGATGAAATTCCCAGATTTCTAACATGAAGCCATAACTAGTGGAAATAAACCATGTCACGTGTACATAGTTGCTCACTTCGGGTAATGACAGTTGCACACTAGTTCAAGTTGGTTGGAATTAGAAATGCACGCCATTGACTTCCAGATTAAAGGTCTAGAAGTTAGGCTCTTGTTAACAAGATCGAAGGTTTTACGTTTGGTCCACAGTGAGATCGTGAGTTCCAATTGCAATTAAGATACAGTAGTTGCCCATTACTTCATAATTTCCACTGGTCGTCTAAATCAAGAGTGATCCGTGATATAAACTATGAAAATACTTTATACTTACTTCAATAAGAAAAAGTGTTTAATCAACAAAATTATCATTGTTTTTGTAGAATAGATGGATTTGTGGCTAGTGGTGAATTGTAGAACGCGCATCATGTCTTGTGTGGGACTTATTATAGCTAGATATACCTACATTATAGTTTTAGTGTTTACGCTGATATTTGAATCCGGTAACTTTTGCACCAATTTCAACGTATTTTTATCAAGCTACTGAGTCAAACTTCTATGAATGTAAAAGGTGTAGGTGTAAGTTAGAAAAAGTAGGAAAACAAAATATTGGAACAAATGAAAATGTTGTTTACATACACGCGATACCAAAAAAGAATCCATTAACCTAGAATTTTCATGCCAAAAATATAATAATAATAACAATAATTTCATAGCTGGAATTAGGAACTGATAGTAGCTAGACCATCAATGAAAAGTAGAAAGCACTGGACAACTGTTTTGTTCCAGTGTAGGACTGTTCAGCAGTGAGCACATATGGTTCCATACATTCTATAATCTCCACAAACACCCTCTTATACCAATAATAATATTTACAGACAAATAAATGAAAATTAAATAATGGTGATTCTATGATTTTGAGATGATAAATAAGAGAGTGATTCTGTTGGAATAGTGTCCTTTGAACCAAGTGGTTTAATTGTGATACTTACTAGACAAATTTCATCATTAGTAAACAATCCCGATAGGACTGAACTATTTGAATCTCTTCACATATAACTAACAATGTATTCTGTCAGTGACAAAACTGATTCTCCTCTGGGAATACAAAGAAGATCATGTCGATTATTAGTCAATAAAAAAGTCGGAATCGATAAGGTTTATTGATACATAAAAAAAACTACAAATGTAAGAATAAAGTTAAGAAGATAGATGATCAAAATAAATATGAAGAAAACTTGTATGCCAAGCGAACAAGTTGGTGGTTATTAACAGAAAAACTCTCAAAGAACACTTTCATCTGAATTTTCTGGTGACAGTGTTGTCAGTGAAACATAGTGAAAGATTTACAATTAAAGTACAGTGTAGAAAATACAACTCCACCAAACTTTTCACGTAAGATTATAATATTTATTATAGTAAATACAAATTACTTACATGCAAACTGATGAGTTGCAAAACGTGGTTTAAATGACGGTTCAACCGATGCACTTGGTGTTCTAGACGCTGACACTGGATCTAGATAGGTTTGTGAACGTGATCGGTGTTTACTTTCAGCTTCTTCCCGTAGAATTGCCTAGAAAAGATTGTATTTGAACAAAGAAATTTCAAAATTCGGTGGAAAAATTAGTTAAATGAGTGTATTTTGATGTTCGGTAGTTTGAGAGGATTGGCAAGATACACTGAATTTAGGTGTATTATTTGGTACTCATCAGTAAGACATACCTGAAATATTTGGGGAAATGATGATCTTTCAGGTATCCAACTCCATGTTACTTTGTTTCAGTTTGAAACTTAACCATGTAGCTGTTCGAGCAGTCACTAGTTACCATATTTCAATCCAATCAACCGAATTTGATCAGCACTACGAGCTAAGGAAACAGGACATCGCCTACTTCCCAATAATCAATAAGTTTCTATGAAGTAGAAAAACTATTTCTATCGAGATAAGTCTATTCATTTGGAATCGGCAATCAATATTAGTAACTCAGTAACAAAACTAACACACTAATGTACGTAAGATTTTCTATAAATTTGAAGGCTACTATAATTACAAAGAAGATAGGATTTCATGATGAATTCTATTGACTAAATTTCTTATCTGAAGTCAGTTATACTTGCACAACTCCCTAGCAAATTTAATGTTCGCTTTTTGTGGGACTAGTCAATGGAAAAGATTGATATTATCTCAACTGGTTTGTGGATACAGAACAATAAATAGACTGAGACCCAACATTCGTCATCATACAAAGTATCAGTGAAGTTCCTAGTCTTTTTACGCTTTACCTCACTAAGTACAACAGAGATAACACGAAAATCAAGATTTTTTCCACCGAAATGGAGCAGGGAAAGATCATTTGTTTGATTTCGCTCCCTCTTATGGCATCCACTAACCAAAATATGTTATAAAAATAATCGATTTTATCCAGATTTCATAGAAAAACTGTGAAGGTTATTTTCAGATGTTCGCATTATTATTGTTACAGTTATTAGTTGTTCGTTTTTTATTTCCCTTCCCCATGCAAATTTCTAAAAAATTATTAATGTAAACTGCCGAGGTCTTTTTCCGATTTTTGTTACTAAATTTGGCAAAGGTATATATAGTAAAAGGACAAGATTATAATAAGCGCGACCAATTTGAGGATAGTTCGTATTCAATCAGAAAATATCCCTAACAAATCAACAGTTTACAAAAACGAAGACAATATTACTGCAAACTATAAGCACATCCAACATAACTGATGAATCTAGTAGAGTTAGGAATTCATGATAATGGCTTACAACTCTATGGTCTGAGAGTAAAGGGGTATCTACCTGGTTAGCTTATTCATAAAATGTAAAGCCACAAAGTTGAAGTTTGTTTCAGGATTAAAAGTTTAGGGTTAGTGTCGATTTGTCCTTTTTATATATAAAATACAGGGAAGGAATAAGCATTGGAAACAGTTAATACTCTTGTTTTTACTTTATGGCGGCAAAAATTATTATTTTTATCAGTTAAAATTATCTAAGGACTACTCAAAGACATTTTTACGGGTGACTATTACTTGATACTTGAATTTTGGGCAAAAACCTAAAAGTTGCATTCTCAGTGGTAAGTGGCTCATACCTAAATAGTACTTTACCCTAGCTTTTAACCCGTAATTCGAATCAACCACAATGAGATAAATATTTCAAATAAGTGTTTCTGACTACAATTGTAAAATGTTTAGTAAGAAATTATTAAAGATACATGATTCCATTAAACATTGTTTCAAATCTAAACGTTCACTACACACAACATTCAATCTGCTTGAGCAGACTTCAAATGATCCAGTTTTGTTAAGCAATGATAATTTTTTTGTAAAATGATAATCACTGTAACTCTTTTTTAAATTTGTGTTTCCTCACTGTTCATTTGCTGCTAATTGATTGATTTGATTATCAGTTTGATAAATATATTATTTTGCTACCATATATACACAGTTATCGTTAGAATCCCAGTTGATCGTAGTTAGAAATTACCGTAGACATTCTCTAACTAGAGTAAATTTTTACACTGAGAGATACAAAAACAAACATGCATGTCGATGATTATTGTGGAGCGCTGAGTGGCTACTCTAAATCCTACCGACTGACCAACTGCAGATATCCCAGTACGACCACAATACTGTTACCCAATCTTCAATATATCAGAACACGAACCGTTAGATGAGAATTGTTTATGGGGTCAGGAGGATAATAAGGATGAGAATGATAATTTACAGACAAATGCATATTTATACAGTTAGGACTACCGTGAATATTGACCAGCAGGAAAATGACACGTGACACAGGATATTTTTGTGAACATCCCAACAATGATGAACACAGAAAATCACAAAGAATCTAAAAAATATCATCAATTGGATTGAAACAGAAATGAAGTGATTAGAAGAAAAGACCATAACAATTCAGGATAGAAGTAAATTAACAACCATATACAAAATCGTGTCACCGATTATTGAGGGTAATACATAATATTTATATCATTGACAAAGAACATGAAAATATTCATATATTTTATGGCGGAAAAAGTTTCCATAATCCTATTATTAAAACTTTGGTTACATGATTTGATCATTTTAGAGTAAAAATAAAACTTATCATTGATAAACGTGTTAAATTATCATATCTTGGCTTGTACGTGAATTATTTGGCAAGTGATAAATTTTTGAGCAAAAGTGATTGAACGATGACTACATTACATTGATTGTCTCTCATTTATTCAGGTCTTTATATTTCAGAATTATTTCGTTAGTGGAAGTTTAATGGACTAAATTAACTTATCCAATGTTTTTTTTATTAAAAAAAAACTATAATTAATCATCATTCGTAGACAAACAGAAATAGACTGTAACCCTTTGCTTGCCTCTAATCTAACTTGACCTAAGTTTGACCGAAATTTATAGTCTATCCTTAATTTATATGTCAATTATACTAAAAATCGATAGAACGATGTGGTGAATTTTTCATCGAAACATATATAACTTAGTTGATTATTCATATATTTCATAGAAATCCTGTTTGAAAAAGAAAAGATTATTTTAAGAATTACCAGATAACTAAGAAAAATTTCTACGTGGTGATAAATTACTTTTGAGTAAAAAGTAAAATCTACTAGTGTTTAACTATACTTTTTTATTTTCAGTTATTTTAATTTAGTTAAGAAGGGGTTTTAATTGGGCAACCAAATGAAATATTTAAACTGTCGATTATGTTTTGTTCACCATAGTTTGATTGAGAAGCTCCTATTATTGTTTTGGACAAAATTATCAGCAATTACGTCCTGGAGAAGTATGATGATAGTCATGTTCATGAATGGTTGACTTAGGAAGTTTAGTTAGCATTGACTTGTGTAGCGGGTATGAATTTCAATCTAATCTGTAGTGTTTTGCATCATCTCGTTGTCGATGCTGTAGGTGGATCGAATCCTGGATCGGACACTAACTCTGGATGCAAGTATATACAGCTGATGAGTCTTGAATAGGACGATTCCAATTTTAATCACATTGCATCTGTTCTATCTAAACAGAATTAATCCTTTCCTTCAGAAAACAAAAATATTTTTCTTTAACATTTTTATATCTTAAAAGGTTGATTATTTACACTATATGAGTAGTACAACTAACGAAATTATTTTATACTCTACAATTCGGTGACTTGTTTACGGAGTTATGACACATTATTTCTATTAAGACAGATGTAACTGATTATAAAATAGGAGGCGAAAAAAACATTGAAGTATATGAATACTGGAGAAAGCAAAGTCAGTAAATGATAGATCGCTTATTTAACTCCAGTAGTATTCTAATCAAGAATTTTCTATCGGTGAACATATCAGAACCAATAAATATGTTCCCTCTGCTTTTCACTTCATTTAATTTTCTAGAACTATTTAAGTTTTATTTAGTTTTCAATTTTTTCGTCCCACATCTAAACTATCCATCTACAAACGAATCATTTTATATTAATTTGCAAAAACAGTTAATTCGTAACGCGTAGGTTGAAAAAAACCGCTACAGATTTCACATTCTAACTTTATCTACTTATCTGTGTTATCAAATAAGCTACAACTAATAATCTCACAAGTTTTAATATCAATCATAACTTATATCATATAATTGATAAATGAGATGACCAACATATCATTAATATGTGAATATCAATGGCAATATCAATCTGAATTGATGATGACGATAATCAAGTCATAAGAATGAAACCGTAAAAGATATCATTGAATGCATCACAAAAACTTCTAGTGTGATTTCAGGTAAAAAGATCATAAAAATGTTAGAGCATTATCAGTTCTAATGAATAGATGACAATCGTTAGAGATTGATCCTAGTTAGATGACCACTGATTAGCAAGTAGCGTACAATCGCTGTTTGATCCTAATGTGGAACCCCTTCTGTGCAGTGCTAATTAAACACCATTTTGCACAATTAATAATTAGTATTTCTAATGGATGTGTATATACTTTAAACTCAGTACATGTAATTCTGAAAGATTATTGTCTGGATTTATGTGACGACAGTACAGTCGAGACATAGACTTATTACATACCACAAAAATCACTTGGCGAGAATTACTGAAAACAAATAAGAACCAGTGATATGTGCGTTAATGTACTGCATGAAGACGAAGCAGCTGTAAATTGAATGAGGTTGGAAATGTAGATCAATGGAATTTAATTCAGTTATCTAACTTCGATACGCTCAAAGTGAAATCTCAAATCTTTAAACTGGAGAAACCCTGGCTCATTTGTTAATAGGAAGCAGTTTAGTGTTTAAGCTGATCGAGTTTCAACTATCAGGTTGTACGTTCGATTCCCACTTCACTTTAGTTTAGGAGGACGAGTAAACGAACTTGTACCCAGTAAACAAGTCTTATTATGACTATCATAGTGTACAATGGAAAAGTTTTCCTAGGACAAAAAAACTATCTAATGCATTTGCATTTTTAGTGGTTGTCTACTTAACTATTTCCATATAGAACAAACTTCATAAAAAAATCTAAATTGAAGGAAACATAACAGTATTGTTTTAGTGGTTGTTTTACGTTTGCGCTAATTTCCCATCAAACAATTATCATACTGATTAAGAATTCCTACCATAGTAGTAATTGCAAATTATTCCTCTATTAAAACTGCTAATTTTATAGTTTAGTTATTACTATTACTGTCCATAAAAAAATGTATATAAGGGATTATGAAGAGAGATTAGTGTATGTATCATAATTTATGATAAATTGATCATAAGACCTAGAAATCGCAATTAACAAGTTCACAAAAACGAAAACACGTCCTACACTAAATTTCTCATTTGTGTAGTGAGGTATAACCTTTTCTGTCGGTTAGCAACAGACATAATAAAAAGGAATACAACTCCAAATATTTAGTCAAATACCAATGACTTGTAACAGGGGAAATAGGAATCAAACATGTGACTCTATATTTCTCTCCTCTATAGTCAAGGTTGTCTGACATTGCATTAATATTTTAAAAATTTTGAATTAATTATTGCTACCTTATTGTCAAGCTTGATTTCAGTAACCTTTGCGAAAATATGTAGATTGTTCATCAAGTAGTAAATGATCAATATCATGCTGGTCTAGTTCATTTAGTACTGATCGAATTCTATCGATTAGGTTATAATGCGAGCACTGAACTAGTTGATGTTGGATGATGGGAAGGAATAGAAAATTGTAATGCTAATCATTAAGTTTGTATTTGATTCTCAGTCCAAACGTCAACATTGGAATGCAGATACATTCAACTGAAGAGACCCAAGTAGGACGGGACGTGCGCCCTAGATTTCACTTTTAGCTACTTACCAAATATATTGAAGATTTTTGACATAAAGCTATACCGAGGTAATCGGCTCTAGATGTACATCTGGAAACAATCGATTGCAGTACTGGATACAAATAAATGGAAAATTATAAAACCTTATAAATGATCGCTGGTTGAGTGTAAATATACTTATTGACCGCTGACTAGCTGTCAATGTCATGCTGGTTTAATTCCGAACATATATTGTAGTTCAAGTGACGCTCAGACACTCAAAAAGATACTTATATTGAGAAATAATCGATAAAATTCGACCAGCATTAAAGGATTTGAAAAAAATATGACATAGATCTGTTGAAGACCAACTAGCTCAGTGATGGCGTTTTACATTGAGTCTGACAAGTGCCAGGTCAGATGAAAACTAGATCTAGTTTCCTGCCAACTACCACGAACCACCAGACAAGTCTAAACATATTTTAAAAAAGGTCTAATGAAAACTTAAATTGTACATTGTAATCCAACTTATATATTCGCATGAACAATTATGAAAGGCAATCAACTGTCACTATCATGAAAACGAGTAAGTGCTTTTAGCAACAGTAGTTGTGTTGAGTTAAAAATTAAACAAACCATTATATCATGATTCCAATGAAATCCATTAATCTCCACAACCTTACAATGTATTGAGTAGTGAATAGCTTTGAGAGGAAATTTCTGAAGTTCTAGTGAGAAATCGAGACCAGAGTAGATAAGCCGTGTCAGGTGTGAAGGAGTTACCAACAGAAGACAACGGAAGATCATCACGGAATTCGGTAGATTGACTGAAGTTGAACTTATGTGCTACCGAGTCCTTTTTCAGTAATCTAGAGTTTAAGCGTTCGTGTGCAAGAACATCCTGGGTTCGATTTCCATGTAATAAGTTATGGATACACTGCTGAAGAATTCCAAACTAGAACGAAACAGCCACCCAGCGCTTCCAGGTTTTCAATGGTGGTACAACTTATGTCGGTTCACGATTTTAATGAAAATATTAACAGCTATAAAGACGGGAATAATGAAATTATTATTGACGATGATGTGTCTAAACTGTTTGATATGAAATCGGTTCGTTTGCCAAAAATAATTCACAGGAAATGAACGTTTGAACAAAATTATGTGGTGTGTTCGTATATACATATGAATACACGCATGAATTCATATAAATTAGTTTATCATTCATATGATTTGTATTAGTATTTATTGTGTTCGAAAATAAATCGAGAAAAACCAAAAGGCACGATGACTAACATGAAGGTAGAGAAAAAAGTTTGTTTTCATTAAATTTGATAGAAGACTGATTTATTTTTCATTGCTCAAACTACTTTACTTGATGAGTAAAACTCACATAACAAGCTGAAAGTTTCCATGAAATGCGAAAAATCATAGACAAAAGTGATAATCAGTTTAAATTAACAATTGCTATGAGGAAGATATTGACTGTTGGATTTTTTTTAACAAAATGAACTAGTAGGTCGCATTCGGTCATTGTCGAAAACCGACGAGGATTGCATAGCAGTTTTGCACTAGTACTAGACTTATTAAGTATGCAACTACAATTATCCCAGATATCGAACATACAAGTTTTGGATTTCTGTTATTGCTTAACGAGTGAATTGGTAGCAATAAACTAGTCGGCTTCCTATTGAAGCGTTGACAACAATAAATGTGACAAGCTCAACTGAAACATTCACTTGGTATTGTTTCGCTTGTATCTTCCTATTAAGGTTTAAGACTGCAATTGATCAGTCTGTTATTGGCATATGTGCATGCTGTGCGTATGCCTCAACTAACGGGTCTTATATAGAACAAAATATATATCCAGAGTTTCACTGCCAGCCATAGTCCAATTCTAGTAACATGTGGAATAACTGAGATGAAAACGTCTCACTTCAAACTGCATAATAAACAGCTAAGAAAATAACTTGCAGTGCTTTAGCACGCTATACAGTTCATTTCTTGATTGCACAAAATACAATCTACTGTTAAACTGGGTTGAACAAGCAGTTTTTTGAACTCAAACCATACAACATATCAAGCCTGTCTATCGTGTGATAAATAGATAGAGAGGTGGTTTAATAACTAAGACATTGAACTACAAGATGGCACAATTCAATTTACATCAACTTGGATGTCTAGGTACTTATATCACTAGCTCCACATAAATAGTGAAATACAGAGCCCAGTACACGAGCCAATACTTGATAGGTCGATTAAAACAATAACTGATTAGCGAAAATAATAGAACTTTATTCTGATCATATATTTTCATACATGATCATGATAATTTAACTAATTAAATTTCATAACTATTTGCTCGATACTAAATATGAAGGTAGAGTTTATGAATATCACAACGGTTGGACGTGAATAAATTATATCTAGATTCTATACGTTGTTTACACAAAATGTAGATGTACATACCTACACATACAAAGAGAAAAGTTAATCGAATTTCTACAAAAACGAATAACATGGACAACTTTAATTGATCTTTTGGTAAAAGCATAGTAGATGGATGAGCCAATCAGGACCAAGGATGCGACCACCAGACATTTGTCTGAAATTCAGATATTCCGTACAAAGAGCTGAAGAAATACCTTAATAATGCATCTTATGGACCTCTTTCCCATGAGCTGTCAACTATAACGTCTAGCATATTCGTACAAAAGGAGTTAATCCCTCAAAACTTTCCATTATATTAAAACACAGATATATGGACGAAGAATATCCTCTTTAATAAATTCTTTTCAGGTACTCTAGAGTTATAACTTCACCTGTAGCTCTTCTATGGTTACTGCCGTTCCCAAGCCCCGGTAAAAGAGGGTGGGGCGTAGGGGTAAAATACACCGTTTAAAAATTCTAGCATGTGAATTTAGGACTATAAAATAAGATCTATGATGCTGCAATGACTAGTGTGAAGTGTTGACTTCAATAAGTTTATACGTTAAATGAAATTGTGTGACAAATGATTAAAATAAATATGGTTAACATGGAATGAGAGAGATAATAATGCAATAACGTAAAATGTAGAATAGCATGAAGAACAAACGTGTTCAACTAATCAGAAACCTAGGAAACAAAACGGTTGAAAATAAATTTCCGACTGAACCTATTTGTTGCGTCCTTGATATGTCTACCCACTTTGTGCAGAATAATTTGTCTAATCTAGATTAAGACCTTGACGAGATAGGCTGACTGGCTTAACCTTGAGGCTAGTATAGATTGCGGGAGTTCGAAGTGAGACAAACTGCTTGGGTTAGAGAGACGAAGACTATTTTATCGCATGATTGGCTGACAAGCACGCGAATGATAGAAGACAAGACAGTTGTAACATAATTACGATCTGGTTCCCGATTTCAGATTAGTGTATAAAGATACATGAACAAGCAGATGACTAACTAGAATACAACGCGCAAACAATAAGGAAAATATAGTTATTTCACTATGAATTGAGAAGTTAATAACTTGGAAGGGGTTTTGTGGAGATTTTAGCAATTTCAACAGTTGAAAGCATGAGTCAATTGAAGCTAGACCACCATGGAAAACCTGGAAGCACAGGACGGCCGTTTCGTCCTAGTATGGGACTCCTCAGCAGTACGCACCCACGATCCCGCCCCCGCGAGATTCGAACCCAGGACCTATCATTCTCGCGGCAGGCGCTTAACTAACTAGACCGCTGAGCTGGCATCCAACGGTTTTAATGTCTAACTTCAACCAATCCACGAAGTTGCGCCACTGTCACGATTATCTTCAGCGAGCTGATATCTCACAACAGACCTGGTTAAACTCCAAAACATTACATTTAAATTACAATAGCTTTGGAACAGAAAAGGCTATGGCACTGAATCATACACCAAACGAAAGCTTATGATCTGCAGAATAGACTGTGGACAAAAATAAATGTTACTGTTTTACAAGCTTTGAATTAAACGAAATAAAATCCCCAAAAAAATAGCTCCCGTAGTTTGTTAAAGCTTCTTGTTTTTCTGTTCATATGACTAATTTTCTCGGTAGTGAATTAAATAGAGAAAAACTTGGAGTATTAGCACCAAGCCTGAACACTGAATGATCAAAGACGTCAGTAATAAGATAGAGAACGAATTGACCAGATCCCTAAAAAATCTCAGAGACCAAACAGGTAATCTCTTCAAATTTTATACGAAACAATTAGGTCGATGAGCACCGATTTACCAAGGTTATACAGACTACCGAAATACACAAACCGGATACTATTCCCCTTATCATACTGTAGCAGTTTTATTAACAATTTTAAAACGACTCCACAAACACCTAGTTAAGTATAGTATTAAGAATATATTGTAGTCCATCGACAAGATCAAACACATAAACCCTAAAGGATAAACGATGATATCCTTATGCATAACATCATTGTTTACAAACATCTCACTCAGGGAGACTGTCCAGTATATCTATGAACAACACATGCAGACTACAATCCTTGTGGATATCATTAAGGAATGATTACTAGAAGGTACTATGAACACCAACTTCAAATTCAATGGCAAAATCTTAAAATATTTAGAAAAGAAAACCTTATTTGGTGACTAATGTTATCTATTTATTCTTGTTTGTTAGGAGGTTTTGTAAAGATTGGTCTACGGGTGACATTTATCACATTCTTTTATTAATCGAAATACTACGGAATGTCTAAGGAACATTGAAAATATATTTATCATGCGGTAATGCACCTCAATACATCACTAAGTATCATATATAGATTTTCAAGTCTCGAGGAGAGCGCTTGTTACTATTAGACTAGTAAGTTGGCATTCAGTGATACACATTTTCAACCTCAAATGGTGTGAAGACGATCCATCACCTATATATTAAACTGCTCTTGAACAAAACTATAATCCTGCACTCACTAGTGAATTATTTTGATATGACCTTTCAAATTTTCAGTAGTAAGTCACAACCAATAGTGATCAGTGATATTGCAAGTGAAACAGCTGTTATCAGTGCCATCCAGTGGTCATTGTGCTATATCATGGATGTTGTAAATGGGCAACAATGGATATCAATTCAGTAGTCTAATGGTCTTCAGTGCACACTGAGAGACTTGAAGGTCCTGAATGCTCACATTCACTTAGAAGTAATGTATAACCTAGCACATGTGTGTACAGGTCCAAATTGCACATAAACATCAGCCCAGTAACATAAAATTATAAAAACAAATGTCAGCAAAGTTAAGGTAGTAGCAGCGTGATGGACGGTTGGGAACATTAGGCATATACAATATGATGATTTGAGACGAAAGAACGTAATCCTACCATAGCAAACATAATGCATCGAAGTAAACGATGGTCAGATATACTTAATACATATACCAACCACCTCAGTCGATGAAGAATCATTACTTATCAACCGACATGGCATCTTTACCTAGACACCCGACGTTTAAGCTGAGCATTGGTCACTCAGTGGTCCTAACATACTACTAGGGAATATCATGTTTATTATTATTATTATCATCGAAGAGAGAATAAGTTTTTTAATTCGAATAGAAAACACCACGAGGCTCAATTTCTTACCAATATATTATAATTTGACGCATAAATAATTAATCAAGGGAAAGAACAAAACACATGAAGAAAAGCAAAAGAATTACGGCGAAACATTTTTCACATAAAAATCAAAATACGTAATCACGTATATGTTAAACGGACAGTTAATCAATAGAGTTGAAATTAAGCATTTAATCAAAAAGAGGATAACTAAAGTAAAATATTCACGATTAACATAATTAATTCGATTATTTCGCGTTGATAATAAGGAAAGGAAACCGAGATAATAAGCTTACAATGCTGAATATATATTCATATGGTAAGAAGATAACGAGAAAAATGGGAGGAAATTAGGAAAACTTCCCTAAATATTCTTCGGTAAATACGTCCGCATATATTTTGGTAAAATGTTTGTTAAATAGTATAGTTTTTGTGTATGCTTTCGAGTCAGGTAGATTGTAAACTATTATTGAACTCACATACTATTGTGAAGTAGTTAGCCTTGCATAAATCAAACATAGGTTAATTATAAATAGTTCAGTATTTCATAAGTTAGGCGCTTGCTGTGAGACCTTAATTTCCAAAGCTCGATTCACAGTGAGATCTTTAGTTTGGATTTCAGGGGAGTTCTTTATTAAGACGAGACAACGGTCTAGTGTTTTTTTGGTTTTATTTATTTTTATTTTATTTTATTTTAACACATAAGTATAGGTACAGGGAAGCACCAAGTACATATGCGCCACACGAATCTCAATTGATTTGTGTGAGGGCTGTGATACTGCTCCGGTGCCAAAACCGAAGCAGGTGGTTTTCTTAGGGGGCCACACCCCGAGCCTTCGACCTGAACGTCTGACCCACAAGGCAGTGGAGCATCGTGAGGAGATGCAGTCCCATGGTAGCCGGTGACCAACGATTGGTTCATACGCCATTTGTTCTCGCAGGATACTGGAGCCCATGTGCACCATTGGTTTGGGGTCCGGTTAAAGCGCCGGACATTCGCTTTTCGTCCTCTCATTTTCGTAAACAACACCCGTGGTGCGAGAAGGCAGTGAGTAGGACTTCCCTGGCAGGGGCTGTATACGCGTGGCCATGTGAGAGCATTTCGAGAGGGAGAGTGGACTATCCCCACTCTCGGCCGTACCAGGGCATTTGGGGGCGTTTTTTTGGTTTATGAAACCCTGACACTAATAAGTATGTTTCTCAGCTTTGTAAAAAGAATGTCCTAAATATGCTCAATCTGTTGAACTTTCCTATTTATGATGCGTTATGATTGATGCATTTTACTTGGATATAATCACATGAGCCTTAACAGTAAAAGGTATCAGTGGACCACCACTCTTTCAGTTTTCCATATGTATACTGTATTTAAAATTTTGTCATCTGTTCTTCTTGTTTAGTGGGAAATTGCTGCGTCGTACAGTGTGATTTTCATGAGAGACTTCATTTCAAGTCTTAACTTTCACTACATTTGCGTTTTTCAGCCGGGATGTTGGGCTGCATCTCAGTGAGATATTCAGAACAGACAGCTGTTGACAACTTTAGACGCTTGGAGTGAAATTACTTTCAAGTATACAGTACTCACTAACTAAATGAACGAAAAGATGGCCGAAAGTGATCCTGAATACAACTTAATTATTGAACATTGAGAAAGTTGCGCGTAACCTTAACTCCGTGTAATACTTTTTAGCCTTTATTGTGCCAATTTAGATGGAGCATTTAATGACATATTTATCAATTAATTTAATGCACATGGATTCTGCTGCAATAGGGATCTAATAATAAAAAAAAACGCGTCACATAAATGAAGTGATAATAATGAGAATAAATGAAGTAGAAAAGAATGAAATTAGTAAATAAATGAACAATAACAATATATGATGAAATACACTTCAGTTACAAATACAACTGAAATAGAATTATTTTAATTAAGGAGTTTATCTTAATATTACAAAGATTTTAAAATAAAACTAGAGTATGATCACTACTAACTTCTATTCGTAGTCATATCTGTCAATATCCCAAGCACCTAGGTTGTATCATCTCTAGAACCTCAACCAGGTCATGACAGAACGACAGATATAAGTTCAATACAGATTTTATTCATGCTACGAGGTATTATCATATAGAGCCTAACACCCCATTTTTCCACTCAGTACAAGGATCGACAAATAATTAATACATGGTGTTGGATGATCTTCATCACACACCACAGCTTTTAAAAGGTTTGTAGAAAAAACAATTAGAAAACTGGTAAGAGATATACGTATCTAAAATCAATAAAACATTTCGAAAAATGAACAAGGACTTACTTGTCCAATACCTATATGTTCAACAGAATGATCAATTGTATCAGGGATACCATCAAAGGAATAATCAATACTCAATGCTTCTTGACTTTCTAAATCATCAATATCGCCAGAAAACTGTGTACCACTTAAACGTGCTTGTTCTCTACGTCGTTGACGTCGTTCACGCACTAAATAATAATAATAATAATAATAATAATAATAATAATAATAATAATGTTAACCGAAGAGAGAGAGGCTAAATAAAGCCAAGGTTGGATTATTTAATAAGAAATTTCTGTATTATAGGAATATAAACATTAAGTTCACCAAGGCAACTATTA
This sequence comes from Schistosoma spindalis, assembly GCA_946903255.1. Classification (NCBI taxonomy): domain Eukaryota; kingdom Metazoa; phylum Platyhelminthes; class Trematoda; order Strigeidida; family Schistosomatidae; genus Schistosoma; species Schistosoma spindalis. The sequence continues at coordinate 7,099,420 of OX336418.1, read as the reverse complement.
AAAAAAGAACGGTTCAAAGTGTTATATTTTCACGACAAGTCCGTAATGTGACTCCTGAATTCGCTGAGCTTACTGGTAAGTCTCCTAACGATTATTCAGGCATAACCATATATTTTTCAATGAAATACTTTATTATTTTTAAAAAATTCGGTGCTGATTAATTAAACAATGAACTAAGAGGTATATATTTTAGTTAAAGAAGCTTTGTGGAGACTACTTCAATTTCCAGATTTTGTTCGTCACAGATTAATCTTAGTTAAAGTAGAACTGGAAACCAGGGAGAACTGAGCAGTTGTTTTGTCTCAGTATGAGAGTCTTCAGTGAGTCGATATGTTAATCAATCGTCTAGCCGCAAGAAGGTAAAGCTAAAAAGTATGAATTAGAAAACCAGTGTATAGATATGTTATATAACTGCTAGTAGTATTTGGTTGAAATGAGGGTTATTTTAAAGTATGTAATACATTCGAAGAGTGGAACGTCATTGTTAATCCCTTGAAGATTTTTATTTGTTTGGATTTCCTCATCAATGTTTAGGATTGCGATTGATCAGTATATTTCGGCATATGTACATCATATGAGGATTGAAGATTCTATTTTTATGCACACATCCTACACAAACACTGTGGTTCCTAAGGCATTAGGTCAGTACCTTGGATAACTGACGATAGTATAGAATAAGTTAAGAGTGTATAAAAAATAAACGCATTGTACTGATGCTTTTATGAAGCTGATAAACCTATAAGTTTGAATCGCATAAAAAAGTAAGCAATACATCATGAATTAATGGTATCTATTTCTTTTGGGATGATACCATTTCAGCTTAGCTAAAAATATCACTGATCCTACATTTATTTGTACAACAACCAATAAGTTGTGAATATGTGTAATTATCCCATAATTATTGATTACATGTTTATTTATAGATGTTGTTTAGTCTAATATTTTGCTTTCGGTTAGAATACAAAAAGAAAACAGAAATGCAAAACAAGGGAATTTTGACTAATTTGTACAGATTTATAAATTGTAGTAGTAAGCGTTGTATGAACTTCGGTGTTTTACTTAGAATACTATGTAAGCAATCAATCAGAATGCTAAACTTAGCAAATACGTATCTGACCCGCTGGTACTATTTACTAAAGATTTTACAGAGTATACATGCATTCAAGTACCCCACCCCCACTGACTACGTGAAAAATTACATATATGAGGGGTTATAGCATTTACAATTAATAGACGAACTAACATTATCTTGGACAGAATTCAACCGAATAAATAGGTAACTAGGTATCATACAGACACAATATATTTCAAATTTGGATAAATATATCGTTATTTGAGAACGGTATAAACATTCTACAGTCAATATCACTGATAATCATGCAAGTACAATTTTTGGGAACGAAGAAAACTCCTATACAAGAAGAAACGGTTGTCCAGTGGTTATCTGTGTTGTGACAGAGAGAATACTAGGAATGTTGAAACGTTTGGAACTATTTTGTGGATTGTTAATATATATTTGAGATAAATAAACTGGATGCCAAAATGAAGTGATAAAGGCTTGCCTGTGTACTCCTATAAAGAATCAAAACTGGGTATAGAAAGCGATATTCGAATAAACAGACTAGTCGGAGCTAAGATTATTTCACCTTAACCTACGGTCAACCTTGTCAGTCTAAGGCCATAATCGATCAAACCTTAAGACACTTGGTGATGGCCAAAATAACATAAATGGGGGATAGATAAAATATAACAAAGAATCTGATTGGCGAATATTTTCCATATATCGATAAACCTGTTGTCCAAACAGTTCGACCTAGGTCGGATAGTGGCCTGAACCAAAAAAAGAAAACAAGTGAATTTCGTCTGCTATTAATAAATCAGTTAGTTATGGGCAAAGTAGATACTAATAAATACATTTACCGGTTCACGTTTTCACACTGCATTAGCAAAGTAAAGTGAAACCGCCGATATTAATTCTAGAGCAGTTGAAATAGTAATCAAACAAGTGATAGTAGGATACACCGAGAACAGAAAAATTGATATTTCAAGAAGGAAAATGAATCTGAGGTACAATATTTTTAAAATAATATCTAAGGCTATAGAAAACGCGGATGGATTTGTTCCATCGCGACCTATTCTGTGCAACGCTTCGAATGCTGAGTTTTTTCTGTAGTGAATGAGAACAACAGTTGGGACTACCAAATGTATTTAAACACAATGTCTTAGTAAAATCTGAGATCCATACAATAAATACTGAAAAATGTCAATCAATCGTCTCAGACTTCATTGTTCCTTCGCTTCCACAGCTATCATTCTCTGTTCTGGTTCTCTTTTCTTCAATCTTCTTAACATTCTGATGCCAGCCATTTCACTTGAGATTGATGATACATACTACTTGTATGTGTCGACATCACTAGTACACAAAACACCTCCAATTAGATTTGCTATGAAACGAAAATCAGCTGCAACACTAACCTTAGGCAAGGGATGATATGAAGATTACCCATAAACTATATACATGTTTATAAAGGTTAGATAAGCCGCATGTTTTATAACCATATAGACGTATTTTTGTCTGTTTTTTTACTTTAAGGCAGACATGTGGTAGACATTAATGGATTCAGTAACTATGTAAAACCCATTTACTTATTCTAATATTCTTTATTTTTCCACAATCGGTTCGTTCAAATAAATAGTTTTTCATTAGTTAACAAAGGGCTCAATTGCGGTAATTTTAAGAATTAATAAACTGCAGACAAGCAAGTCAGAATCAAGAACGTGACTTTTAGGTTTTTGACAAAAAAACATATAGAAGCTTTAAGAAAACTTAAAACTAATGAAAATTTATCAATCACAAAACCGGACAAAGGACATGGGATAGTACTCATGGATAAAAAATAACTATATAAACAAAATAAAATCCCTTTTAAATGATAAAAGCAAATTTCAGAAACTGGTTGTGAAGAACGACGCAATGGACAAGATCGAAAAGCAACTAACAGATTCACTGAAAGAAATTAAACAACATGGTTTTATTTCAGAAAAGGTGTTCGAAATGTTGAAACCCACAGGAACGATTAGACCAAGGCTATATGGCCAGCCAAAAATACACAAAAGTGGCTTGCCCCTTCGACCAGTTTTAGATATGAATAACTCAGCGTATCATACTATAGCAAAGTGGTTGGTGCAAATTCTCAAACAATTAACACAAAGAAATTGTCAAGCTTAGTGTCAAATATCCCTTTGAATTTGTTGAGAATATAAAAAATCTGTCGGTCAAGAATAATTTCATGATATCACTTGATGTATCATCCTTATTCACTAACATTCCACTACCTGAAACGGTAGATTTTATTTGCAATGAACTAACAGTAAGTAGCATAGAAACCACAATTCCCTCATCCGCAATAAAACAGTTAATTCTTAAATGCACAATGAATTTCCAATTCAGATTTGACGAATATTATAGACAACTAGATGGAGTTGCCATAGGGTCACCATTGGGCTCTCTACTGGTGGATAGTTTACTTGCAAAACGAGAAGATGGACCACTTAAAAGCACAATTAGCCATTTACCAACTTATTATCACTATATAGACGATACTTTCTTAGTATTAGAAAAAAAAATGATAAGGACAATTTACTTAATATATTTAATAACGTTCGTCCTTCAAATAATTATACATCAGAAGATGAACAAAACAATAGCATATCATTTCTAGATGCCCAACTAACTAGACGAGCAGACGGAACTTTAGAAAGAGGGGTACACAGAAAGTCTACAACAGGACAATACACTTATTTCTAGAGTGCAGTTCCAATCAGATACAAAAGGAACTTGATAAAGATCTTGACTCATCGTGCCACAATGATTTGTCCGTAAGACATCATTGAAGATGAATTGGTTAAAATTCGGAACTTACTTGGTATGAATGGGCACCCTATGGAATTCATCGATAAACACATGATGGAGATGAAAACAAGGGCAAAGACACCTAATATCCCTAAGAAAGTACTGTTCAGAAAATTACAATTCATAAATGATACTACTGAAGAAATCGTGACTCAGAAACTAAGAAGAGCTGTACAAAAAACATTTGATGCAGCCAGATTGAATGCTATCTCCTCAACCACCCCCAAAATGAGGACGGCCAATAAAAACAGACTGCCTGAATCCGCCAAATCCATGTGTATCAATCGGTTCAACTGCCCGTGTGGAGCCAGTTATATAGGGCGTACAATTCGGCAAGTTGCTCATCGTATTACAGGGCATCATCTGTCGTGGTTAAGCAAAGGACAGGTAAAAGTGATTAAAAGTTCTATTCCCGCTCACTTGGTTGACACAGGTCATCAAGTTGAATTGAATAAGGCTTTTAAGGCTATCTACCATATTCCATCAAATCTGCCACATGGTTTACGAGTGCGCATTTCGCACATTGCGGAAGTCATCGCAATCCATGTTCACAAACCTAATCTTTGCATCCAAAAGAGATTTGTACAACCATTTTCGCTGCCTTGGCCATCGGTATAAGATTTCATTCAACAGAACTATTTTTCATACTTCTTCCATTTGTTATTTTTTATTTTGCTTTTGTTGTTTTCGAACTTTATAATTTCTTAATATTCATCTCTTGATTCTTACGTAACTACTATTCTAACGACCATCCATTAAAAATTATGTTCCTTCACTTTTCCATATATTATGCAACGTAGCAACTTCTTAATGTAATAATTACTTTGAATATTAATAATCATCTTTCTTCCAATTACTCAATGTTAATTTAAATGTCATTATGTATTTATTACGTAACGTATCCACTTGATGAGTATTATATCATTATTGTAAATTATATATATTAGTGTAGAGCCATGATGAAAAACTAATTGGAAAGAAACTTCGCTCAATTCGTTCCTTTTTTAGGATTTTAACGAAAATTTAAAAATTACGTATAATGAGCGATGAAAATATCTTTATCAGGACGTTTACAATGATAATTAAAAACTATTTGTTGTCACCATGGAGAAAAGACAAAAAGATTGAACGTGTAAAAAACTCAGTTTTTTCACTACACGTTGTATGCTGCTAACCATAAACACTTAATCATACAGTTACGCTTCGATTTTCGCGCGAAGTTAGATCATCCATATAGTTAAACAGAAATTATTATTATGGATGATGTCAGTTAGGGTTGAAAACCCTAACCCTAAATTTTATATTGAAACCAAGACCAATATAAGAACCCTTAAAAATTTATTTGAGTTCTTATAAGTGTTCAAGAAGACGGATTATGTATATCAATATTGACGGATACAAATATTGTTGTTTTTATACTCACAGATAGAACCTGAAGAAGACTTTAAAAGGATAATTAATTATGTAAAATTTGTCTAAAATTTATTATATAACTGCTTTCTTTTTCATAAACAATCTATTTGCAAAAGCTGATTGGCTGAAGATTGACTGAAAATTTATCGCGATTGTTTTAAGCTCATCTTTAGACTATTATACTACTACTGAACCTCAGCAACATACAAAAAGTCATACCTGTAGTGAGAATAGAAATAAAAACACCATGAAACGGAAGAAAAAAAGAATCTACTCGCAAAATTGAATGACACATCCACCCTATTTGGATAAAAAGAAATATACTAACAGCAAACAAATAGATACATATACAAATAAAAAGACAAAAGGACGCATTCAAATATCAAATATCAATGTAAATGCAACAAAACAATATTATAATAAATTTATCAGAATAAAAATTCTATATATTTTAAACAAAACTAAATCAAATAGGTAAATAATAAAAATAGTAATATTTGTTTTATATATAAAAAAATAGTTACAAAACTTGTTTGTAATAATAAAATACAAGGACGGTGGAGACGTCATCAGCTGATGACGTCGTTCAGAAGAACGATGAAAGCTCCACGACCAAACCATCCAGCTCAGAGAACAAAACTCCATCAAAATACGAGAACAATAAGTAATTGAGTTGATTTACAATATTTTCAATACCTAATAAGTTTTATTTTATTAGGTAGCTTCAATTGGTTTCCCATTTAGAATTAGTGGAGAATTGTTGCATTTTGGAGTGTACTTATTGTTATTATTATTATAAGCTATATTCAACATTATATTTTTGGTACAATATAGAATTCTCAGCATAAAGTATTTCAACAGGTTTCCTTTTCTTATATCTTGATCGATCCTGACGATAAATAATGAGTGGTGGCCAGTTAGATGTTAGGAGTTCGGTAATCGACATCTGAATAATGTTCATTCGTTTCAATGCATATTGCAAGCCACCATGATGTCGCTGGTTGTACCTTTTTGTAATCCGTACAGCGAAAGTTTGTAAACTTTTCATAAACGCGCCTGAATAGGTTGTGAGCTCAATAGACATAATAATGTGTTAAAACAAACAAGAAAACAGATAACTTGACGAAATATCTAGATGGGAGGAACAGGTAGCCCAGATATTCAAGCAGGTCGCCGGTATTAACATCAAACACATCATTCAAGTATCTGGAATTAACTGCCTCATAATCATCTTGTTATGATAAACATGTCAAGTGTAGGCTAGTTCAACATAGTAAGTGAAAAATAAAGATCTAGTGGAATTTAGGGCTTAAAACGTAATATCCAAAGACAATTATATTCTAATAAGCGGTAAAAATATATATTAAAAGAATGTAAATCGACCAAACGTGTTGGATGTAACAAACAGAGAATATTACAAACGCGGAAGATACTAGTTCATGTCCAAAATTATTTTTAAAACTATGATTGAAAGCATACCAGTTATCGTCTTGTTTTTTATAAATCCTACACAGAATGATCAACATGTGCACTAATCAAAAACTCGAGAATTTTCCATAATTTGTGAGTTCATTGAAGTGAAATGTAATAAACCTACAAGTGAAAAATTATCTGACTTGCTTTAGACCAACTACATTGACAAAATTTCTTTAACATGATATGCCGCACGGAAGTTTTTAACTCTAAATATCTTTGAAACACTGTTCATGTATTGTAGAACGATCGAGTGAGGTTATGCATAGAGTACTGTGAAAAGATGATATATTAAGAGATTGACTAATAAATCTTTGTCAACTCAGGTTATTCAGAAAACGTATTATGTGAACCTAACTATCATAAATATCGATAGGCACTGTTAACTAATGCAGGAGGAAAATTGGAATATGCGAGTACAACATCGAATTAAAATTACAACACAAAGAAGTAGACGACCTAGGGTGAAACGGTGAGCCACCCCGGAAAAAATAACATTTTTACTATTTTTAACGAACATGTGTCTATCCCAAATTTTCAAAAAATGAAATAATGTGTATCTACTGTTAACTTGATATTATTCATGATTAAAAATGAATTATTATATATCAAATATGTCCGAATCCTAGTTCATCTCGATAAATGGATTACATAATGCTTTTTAAAATTAACAATGGAATTTCACGAATTACATCATGAATTTATAACCAAAATCATTTAAAAGCAAAAAAGGTGATGAACCCTTGCCATCAATTACGCTAACTGACAATGTAATAAACTCTAGAATTTATAAAAACCTAAAAATTTATAACTACAATCTATATCTATCAGTAAATAAGTTACCATCAGGATCACTAAAATAAAACAACTTGAAAATCTAATCAATGAATTAACATTTTGCCTACACATACTATGCGTGTATGCATGCACAAATCTATTGAATAACAACAAAATACAATCGTCGATTCGAATATTAGTCAAGTGCTTTTCGTTTTACATAATGTCATTTGTCAGCCAGTTTATCACTGTATGTCCAACAAACGAAAAAAATCAGAATGATAGATTAAAACGGTGACGATGGAGATGTAAGAAAAAAACAAGATTTCAAAATGCAACACTGCGAGCATCAACCAAATCACATTTGATGAAAAAGCTCTGGAAGAGGTGGATGCAATATCAACGATAAACAAGGGTGATCTGATGCAGATGCGAAGTCCGGGACTGATAAAAAAGGGTAGCATTCCTACAACTGAAGAATATTTAGAACTCAAAATAAATATCCGTCAGCCAACACCCAATTCAGAATAATTTAACATAAGTGTCAAAACGGTCCTTATATATGGAGTTAAAACTTGGATAACTACTATAATTGGATAGCAGGCAGATGTCAAAAGAATGAACAGCACTTGGGAACAACTGGAAAGAAGAGCTCAAGAAAGAGTTGGATGGAGTTTCCTGGTTAGCCCCCCGGCTTGCTCGACTAGGAAGACTAAGTAAACAGATTATATTTTCGAGTTATAAGGAAACTATGAATGGCTAAACCAGGATATGAAATTGGTTAACGATGTTGCTGATGAGGAAACGTTGATAGTTGTAAGCTACTCGTGTGTTGTTCGCTACTTATGTGGATAGGTATAATTAGTATGTAGCAGGATTAGGAAGTGGAAAGTTTGCCAGCAGAAGATTGAAATAAATAGAACAGGAAGGAAAATTGAACAATCAGAATCGAAAGAATGATGGAGTGTGTAAAGGAAAACTAAAGGAGGATGTGCAAATGCGGTTTTGATGAGTGATTTTCATATTTTACAGTGACACTGTGTGGTTTTGCGTAAAACAATAGATTAGTCATTAGAGTCGATGTGTAGAACTAACCGTAATTCGTCACAATGGAACAGATACACCTACTATTCACTTTCCTGTATTCCTCCATATATAACTTTTCTCAAACCATATTTTCAATGTTTAGTTGTTCTCATAGTCATTGCTACCTTGATTATTTCGACTCATTTGGTATACCTATTATTAATTTCATCCGACAGCGGTAATTTCATAATGTAATTTGAGTTAGTGCACACTTGTCTCAGACTACGGGTTTATAATGTTACATCCCGACGAGAATTATGAATGGTAACTTTTGAGAACTATCTATGGACCGATACAAACATGTATTATTATTGTATAATTGTTCATGTTCCTCTTATTATGAGCTTTCTTTTGACTCGTAGATTATTATTATAAGATTTAACGTTCTTGAGTTATGTCCAGTCTATTAATCACAGTCTCCCACATTCACAACCACTTTCGCTAGATCTTGTACAAATGTTACTTTCTATTTTGTGGTGCGACGTGATCTGTTTGGTTTGTAAATAAACCCAGTATGTTTTAAATAAATGATTCATGTCGCGGAGGGTGAGATTGGTATTCTGGACTTAACAGGCAGGGCTAGGCAGGAAGAAGGAACGATAAGGACTATAAACCGCTTGTACGAGTTGATATGTCATTGGTCCGGTCGATAATTTACTGTTCTCTTTTTTTATGGAGTTTTGTTCTCTGAGCTAGATGATTTGGTCGTGGAGCTTTCATCGTTCTTCTGAACGACATCATTAGCACAAACTTCAGATAGAAGTGAAGTGTTCCCATTTCTTCATATGCGTTTCACAGATTGTTCTGTACACCTCGATGTTGATTGGTTCTTATTGACCTTAAATTTGACATTGTTTACTTTTTTTGGTTGTCTCCTATTGGTTTGATCCTTGTTCCTATATTACTGTTCTCTAATTGGCGGTACCATTACGTTATATATCAATAGGGCACAAGTGAATAACTAACATGATCTACATCGAAACAAATCATATTACACTTGATATGGAGCTTCGTTACCTACTCATCACTTCAGTTACATTTAGCGACTTCAAACGTCCTTTGATATAATAATTTTTACCATGTCTTTTGTGAAAATAATGCAAAATCAATTGAGAGATTTAAGGTTACAGTTGATTTTATTCATGCATATATAATTAACAAAAGATTTAATCTGAATCTTCAAATTTTCTAATAACTTAGTTAACAGGAATCATTTAACGTAATGAGTAAATATGAATATGTCATAAATACAGTACAATACAAATGTAGTCTTAAACAATGAGATTCCGGTGTACTGACTAATCGAAATTTTATAAGGTCAAATAGGATTCGACATACTCTACTTTGTGTAACGATTATACATGAAAATATGTCAAGATGAATGTGAACATAAATATTTTCAATGTTATAAATGGACGAAAATTTGAGCGTATTTTGAAAAAAATGAAGAATGTACAGAATCAACAGTATTGTATTTAAATTGAATCTTAGTTAGATTTTATTTTTTGAGTGGTAATTTGATAATTCAGAAATATTTAGCTTTTAACCGACTGATTATACAATTAAACCAGGACTCCATCTACGTCAGTTTAGGACAACCAAGTAGTAGTGGTAGTATGGCAAGTCTTTACATAAACAGTACAGTTTATATTTTATGGTTTGCTTTACTGAGTGACTCCATTTAGACAACCATTGGAAGCTAGGAAGCGCTGAGCAGCTAGTTTATCCTAGTATAGAACTTCCCAGAAGGGTTTAACTCAACTCTTAAGAGATATTTAACTTGTGTAGGGTTATGCTTAGGTGATGGCTCTTGGAAATGTTATTCATACTTTCGATTTAATGACCGGATGTTATTCAAAGCGTACACAATCAGTATCTAAAAATATGAACGGAAATTTGTTTTATTACTCACATAGGAGACTGTCCATAAAAGACTTAGTTACTAACCATTGAATTATAAGTTTGAAAACTTCTTATCAGTCTCCGTCTATGAATGTACTTCAATGTGGGTAGTATTATCAGCATCTCATACAAAAAAGCGTTTAGTTTTAAAATAAAATTTAGGATATAGATTGGAGTTATGCAACAGTCACAGGGTAATAAGAATGGAAATAATATACAAAAGATACATAAAAATTATTTGGAGTATGATATATTGACTGCACAATGCGTGCTCCCTCCAAACACATTTCAAAATGCTACCTAGCATCGTCATATGAAGGAAATGTGAATCAGTTAGTTGTCCTACTGTTGAATACATAGTCGATTCCCGTCAGTAATCTCAACCAGAATATTCATTGGAAATTCTTCAAACTCAAACGAATCCGTTCTACGGAAAATTGGATAAGAAATTTTATGCATAACAGAGGCTTTGAAAATTCATCAATTCAAGTCCACCCTTTGTGTGTTTAGATGGGATATATTCAATTCCTTATATTATCATAACCCTAGCACTCTTTATTTTTAATTTTGTAAGTTGACTGAGGCACGTAATCACCAAACAAACAAATCACTCATCTAATTTTTATTCCCATTCTGATTATCCTCTGACTATTGTATACCTTTATTTGGTACGTGAAATTTTCGATGAAGTTTTAAGTTTGTAAGCCAAGGACATAAAATTACACTTGGATGCTGAACTACATAGATTTATTACAAATTCACTCTACCAACTCACAATATCAACTAAAAAGACCTACTGAAGTAAACATTCATGAGTCAACTATTGTATATCTGGGTTGCTTTATGATTAATAATACAATTATTATTATTATTATTAATATTATTATTATTAATCGATTATAGTATGCTATATAGTGAATAGGGGGAAAAAAGTTGAAGAAATGTGGTACAATCACGAATTGATTAATTAACAATAAATAAATATTGAAGTACTTGATTTGTTTTTGTACAACCCCCAAAAGCAACTTAAATAAACAACAGATCACGTGATATATTATAACATTTTGTTGGGATATGCACATAAATAAACAAAGCAAACGATAAGTAGAAGGGAGCAATAGAAGAGGAAACGTGTCGTCATAGCAATAATAGGACAAACTTATACATGAAAAGAAACAATCAGTCTATTTGTAATAATAGACCATTGAATATGTTTATATAAAGGACAACAGAAAAGGACTATTATCGTAACTCCAATATTTGTACAATATTTAAAAAATGCAATAAACTATCAACACATTTTAACAGTTCTATCACTGATAATACTATTACCAGTTCTAACGGGTTTGTTGGTGATATAATTTCGTCAAAAATACAAAAACATATCTTAGAATCTACTATTCTGTGGCCTTATGTAGTAGACAAAATATTCATCTGCTGACCAAAAGGGATGAATATACTGGACAACAGTTCGCGTTGTATAACTCTATATCTGCAAGACACGCAAGTTGTAAGTATTTGTTTACAGATGTTTTGAAAGTATTCACAGAATATGGTGGAATCGGTAAATGAGTGTTGCTCACATTAAGCAGAGTATGAAGCAAAAATGTGACTTATTTAGCGACTGCTTGTGAGGTATCCGTGGAACTGAATTACATGAGGTGAGATTTGAACATCAAACCGTTTAGGTGAAGCTGTGGACCGCCATCGAGTCAAACGTTTAAAACATGTACTACCCATAAGTAACCACTGCTTGATGTGGGACGTCGGCTAATATATATATATATATATATATATATATATATATATATATATATATATATATATATATATATATATTAGCCGCATATGTAAGGTTACTGGAATATTGGCATATGTTCCAATCTCTAACAATTTAATTAGACTTTATCTTTTATTACACAACAAAAAATTATAACAGATTTTGTGATATTATCCACCAGTAGATCCTTCTCTGCTGTCTGAGAAACACACACACATTTACATAGAGTTCTACTACGCGTTATATATGTATATATATTTATATTCCCATGAGGTTAGGTTACTGATTACATTAAAATAATTTGGAATATTTTTTACTTAGCGAGAAACGTTACAAGAAGAATGCCCACATTCAGTTGTTACAGTTGTCCTAGTAACATACTGAATATAATCAGTATGTCAAATGTCTATTTTCTTCTCTCCGTTCTCATTGAACGATCATTATTATCTATAAAATGAGTAGAAATATTTGGTGAGAATTTTTTTCAGATAGAGACAATGAGATTAACTTGAACATCAGCTAAGCTGTGTATGAGCTTTCGTTTATGTATATGCACAAGCCATTAGTGATAGCGTAATATAATGAGTTTTCTAACAGGTGTTGAACATGTTAGGTGAATAAAATAGGCAATCCGCAGAAATCTGTGTTTGACCAAGGGTTAAAACTCATTAGTAAGTACATCTCCAGTGTTGAAGGAAATAATAGGAGGTTCATTGTAGCCCAAATAGCTTAGCGTTAATGTATCTAACTGTGACACAAAGTGATGTTGAAAGTGTCAGTTTATTCAAGATTGCACATATCATTTACGGTCGAGTGTCATATAGCATGAAACATAGGTAAGGCAAGGCTTCCTACCGATTGCCGTCAACCACCCCAGTATTGAGTTTTTTAACATAATGCAAGTATATATGTTATGTTGATACAGAAAGGATTCATCATCAACATTGGAGGGTAACTAATGAAAATAATTATTGATTTCGATAATTTAAAATTTTCCTTAGCACAAAAGGTTGACGATCGTATACGAGCAACAACCTTGGCAGTTCAGTTTTATAAATGTTTTGAATAAAATGATAAGTTACTCAAATGTTTGGGGGCCACCAATTTTAAAGCTTTCTAAATATTACAGTTAAATGAACCGCTTAAGGTTTATTGGAACTAAATAATTTTGATCGTTAACTTACGCGCTATTATAAAATCAATGGAAAACAATCGTGATAATAAATACAGGGAAACGCAGATAGAAACACTGAAATTTTTTGTATACTTATATGTGATTAAGAGGAAAAGATATTGGAATTTTAGTCCATTATATATGGTGGCAGCAGCTCATGTGGTAGGAAACTGTGATGATTGAATACGGGTGAAATTAACTGACTATTGAAAACATTTAAAATATTCATTTGAAATGGTTATTTTATTCATCCCATTGATAGAAAGAACTGGAATTTATCGAATAACCAATATAATTGAAGTGAAATTCAAACCATCGCACAAGTCAGAGAGTGCAGACAAGTGGATGAAGTGTTTGGTGTTTAAAACCAGAAATACTGAGTTCGAATTCCAGTGTGAAAATCAACGCCAGAGTTCCGTGTAAGACAAAGAATGGATGCACCTGTGCCATTTCAAACGACTATCTCGCCATGTTAGTTAGTTAGTTACTATAATCACACGGAACACAACTAGCTAGTCTATACCTATTAACTGGCTAAGTCCATTTGTCAGTGACTTCATGGACTGATGCCATGTTTTGATTTGGGCGCTCTCATTATTCTTCCAGCCTATTCCTACACCAGAAAAAATCGCCCATCGAGGTAGATGGTGGTTGGTCACACGTAACATATGTCGCAACAACCTCAGTTGATGAAGATTTAGTACTTCATCAATCAACTTCCAATCTTTACCTAGTGCTCTATTGCTAATCCAGACAATGCTTGCTCCGTCATCCCAAAATACACGAGTAATACTTCCAAGACACCTGTGACCAAATAGCAGTAATCTAAGACTACCCTCTACTCTTAATGGCCATATTTCACATCCATAAGGTAGAACGGAGCGAAACGCTGGGCGAAAAACGCGCCTTTTGGTTGAAAGAGCGATATCTCACACACTCCACAAGTGACACGAATTAGCAAACGCCAGTCGTGCCTTGTGAATTCGTGCCAAGATTTCGTCAGACGCCAGACCATCAGTACTCTTGAGACTCCCAAGATAAGTGAAGCAGTCGATGCGTGCATCTACTTCACTCCCTATTAATAATTCAAGCGACGACGCAAGCCAATGCTGAAGTAAAATCTTGCATTTCGAGGGACAGAACAAATCCCAATACATGCTTGCATTTTATTGTTGTACAGTTGGTATTCAAAATTATATATATATATATATATATATATATATATATATATATATATATATATATATATATATATATATATATATATTCCGGCTGTAAATTGTACTTTGACGTAGTGGTCAGGCTAATATATTGTGATGACGCAGTTGAGATATATCAGTCGTAACATTAATTCTTTCAGATTTTATCATGCTCAGTATGTTGTTTGAAGAACGGTAGGACAAAATGCGGCGAACTAAGATCAGATGGTGAAGTTTTACTAATTACTATCCTGGAGTGTGATGTCATAACGAAAGGATAGGTAAGAAAAACGTTAGTATTGAAATTTTCCGAACTTATCGGATGAACACTGCATGGTCGGTACCAAGGAGTTACCTCTCGTGCTCTGTGGTCACACTACCAGGTCTCCAAGATCGTTGCTAATCCAGTTTCGTGTTCAAACACCTAAGGAAAAATATCTTTCTACGGTGTTGGCAACTAGGAATTAGATGTACATATATAATGGAAGGTAAAACACTAACCTAACCAGAAAAGACAACAACTTACTCAATTCCGCTAAAACAACACCAGAAGCAGGTGGCGCTGGCCAATCATAACGTTCAATTGGCCTCGGCGTACTTTTATCACGTTCTTGTCCAGCCGGTAAACAAGCTAATTTACGTGTTTCCAATGTGATATTACGATCATTTAATAAAATTGGACCAGATTGACTAATATCATTCATGTATGTTCGATATGATTTCGACGTTAATTGACTGGTATGGTCACCATTAATGTTATCATTGTAATTATTATTGTCATCAGTGGTATTAGATAAAATTCTGGTGATTTTTTTTGCTGATGTTGTTGTCGATAATGACAGTTTATCAGTTTTAAGTTTATTATCATGTAAATTAAAAGCTGATAATGCAAAAGGTTTATTAAGAGAACGTGATGTAATAATATCAGGATGACAATTGTTAGTAGCAGTACTAGTAGTATTAGTTGAACGTGGTGTACTTGTATTATTACTATACAATGGTGAGATTGCACTGCTAGCTGAACGACCAAATAATGTTGAGTAGAATTTTGTACCAGGCGGTAGAAAACGACTTTTACCACCTAGAAAAGTAAAATAAATTGACTGATTAAACGTTTTTAAATTTTTTTAGTACTGGTAGAAAAAGAAAGATATCTTTTTAATTAGTTTCTCATCATGGCTGAGTACGCATCGAAAAAGTCAGTCACATCACTTATGATCCCCATAAATCTTGACATACTTAATAAGACTGGAACCAGTGGTGTACTTCACTTAAAATCAAGTTTCCGAATCCTTAATCAGTCACAGATGTACCCGTTTTAAACAAACATTTAAAAATAAAAAACAAGACAGTTGTTTTATTAATTTCATTTTGTTAAAATGTTGTAGCATTGTTAGAATAAAGATTAACTTGTGTCCAAACATTTTAGATTCAGAAGTTACAATTACTGCGTTGTAACGCTGCAGATAATTATTATCTAGAGTATATGGTTTGTGGCATGCGGTGGAGTTCATGATGCGCGCTCCATCCTTTCAAGAATTCGTTACAGCTGGAGGTACCTGAATGCCAGTATTTATCTTAGGACTGAGACTCGAATGCAGTACTAATCCTTTCAAATGCTAACTTTCTACCCATGGAGTTGCTGAGTTCAAATACCTTCTAACGTATTCAAGGAATATGACATATCATAATCAAAAGGAAACAGGCAAACAATACAGTGACTTATCAAAAAGGGTTTGGATTGTCCCGTTGTTGATGTTATTAACTGAATCTTGATTGGGACATGTATATTCTGTGTGAATTGTTTCAATATAGCCATTCCGCTGTTAGCCAATGATTATAATGAGATAATTCACACAGAATACACATATATTAATCAAAGACTGATCAAAATTTAGTCGACAATGTCAATAACAAGATCAATTAAACCCTTTTCTAAATTATGTATATCGAAAATTCGTATGAAAGTACAATTCAAGCAACATGAAACACGTCGCATTATTCCATTTTTAAAAAAATACTGATTTCAGTGTCATTGTACTTAGAATAAATGGTTCATCAAACATACATGAACTATACGTTCAATTGTTACACAAGTATAAACTATTTCATGAAGTTGAAGGTAAACCGATAGAATATTGAGTCATCCTACTTAGGCAAAGTTAAAATAATAACATGTTAGATGGTTGAAGGTAGTTGTCAGGTAATCATTAATCTATATTTCATGTTTGTTGGAGTTTTTCAACAAGGTGTATCTACAATTTTGTGGGAAGTTATGTTCTCTATGGAATTCGATGCCACGTGAATCATATCCATGTTACCGCGGATATATTCGGTCCACAACTGACCTCTATCAAGAGTTGGGTATTTGCACTAATATAACGAAACGTCACCAACAAATTACAATAGAATTTCATCGGCACTAAGGAATAAATATGATATTGGTTACAACTCAATGATCAATCAGTGCACAAATCTCGGTTACATATGGGATTAGTCGCTAGCCAAATATCTCAGTATTAACGTCACATACTGTGAAGCTGAGTGACATAGGTTTAAATTTCAAGAAGGCGTCAGTAACTTCACGATCGGATGCATGCCTTTTCGATGAAGCTTAGATTTAAGATCTTTTACCAACCACCTAATTCCAACCAACACTTAATAATAAGAAAACAATATGATGAGGGAAATTTTTAGCTCGGAAGCAGATTTCGAAAGTTTTACATTATTTGATCTGGCTAGTTCTATCGTGATTTCGTCACAATTTTAAATAACATCATCAGCATCAGTATAAACTAAAGAAATATACAGTTATCAACAATAAGCCGTAAAATTTCACTACTACAAAACAAACTACAACAATCATACGTGGAGAAATTCGACTAAAAATTTAGAAAGTATGCGGCCCTGATGTTTCTAAGAGAGATGAACAGAGCTTCACGATTACAAATCAGTCAGTCAGCCAGCTTTCAGAGAACGCAATATACCTTCTAAATAAAACAACAAATAGTATATAAACCAAGTTTTTTGCCGAAACTAACAACCCACATAAAAGTGCAAAATATTAACAGAGAAAACAAACAAACGAAACAGTTGTAAGTTATTACAAACTATGTAAATAAGATAGTCCTATTCTTTTTGGTTACTTGTTTAAAAGAAAATTTCATTCAGTCACTTTGTTATTATTGTTGCTATCGTATAATTATTATTGCCTTAGTGTCAGTTTGATTCAATATCTAGTTTATTGAAATAAAAATGGATTTATTGATCGATATTTATTTAATTTTAAAACAGCTCAATATTACATAATCTGCAATACTTGTGAGAAAAATCTGAAACATAATGCAACGTAAAATAACATGCTTTTTGGAAAAAAACACGGAATTAAACTAATACTAGGAACATAATACACATAAATATAATCTTTTGATTTTTTTACAGATTATAAGAAAAAATTAATTGAGTTTATGTATTGACATATGTGATCGAATCTAGAGATTGTTAACAGTAGTTCAACAAACTACAAGAAACCAGCAATTCGGTTGTTTAGAAGAATTCAAGTATGTAGTTAAATTACAAGCAATGCTATATGAAAGAACATAAAAGAAAAAATGAAGGGATTATCCCATTTATTTTGGAGTTTTTATCACCCTCCCGCCCCCTCTCTCTCTTTGTAGTGGTGGATTCCAGTACATCTATTTAGTGAGATTCGGGACTTGTTACAATGGGATGTACTTAAATCCCATCGTTAATATGTACTTCGTTTCAAATACCTAACGTGTTAGCTAATAAGCTGTTGAGCCCAGAGCCCTACTAGCTAGTACAACTCAGATGAATTGTATTTGTAAAAGCTTTTATTTTCCATTTGTTGATCTTTAAAACTGGCCAGCGTCTGATGGTACATTGAATTTCACTGCTGGCCAAATTCAATAAAAATCTGTGAGTAAATGACAGTATTGAAGCCACCTGCTCATGTTGTACATATGCCAGGAGAATATGAACAGTTGCAGTCTTTAATATTAACTAGTATTTGATCACAGATGTCTTAGAAATATTGCTCGTATCTGTTGGGATCACCGGGTAAGTAATAAAGAGGTTAGACACAGGGTATTAGGGAATGATGATAAATCAGTTGATGAGGTTGTAAATCTTCATCAACTGAGATGGTTGGGCTACGTGTTGCGTATGCCTGAACACCGATTACCACGACGCACAATGCTGACCGCTGTTGAGAATGGTTGGAAGAAAGTTAGGGGCGGCCAAACCAAAATGTGGCATCAGTGCTTGAAGTCACTAACTTCTAGTCTGAGCCATGTTGGTAGATACAGACTACTTGTTTGGGGTCCGCTTGACTAACGTAACCAATGGTTAAAGACTCTGAGTGATATGGTTTAGAATCGATCACAATGGCGTTGGTGTATACACTCTTTGTCTTCTCTTAAACCGAAAGATTAAAATTGCTTTATATCTTCATTTCTACAAATTAATTCTTTCTTTCTGTACTATATTCTTATACACAGCCTTTCTTTTATATATTACTAATGAGGTGCGCATGTATGTGCCTGGTCCTACGTTGTAGCTGACTGACTGAGATTCAAAGCGTTTAAGTGTTTTTTGTCTTGAATTGAGGATTTGTCAGTCATTTTTAGGCATCAAAGGACATGTCAAAAATGTATTATTTCAAATTACCACACACATATCAGCACACCGATATACCAGATTAGTAGAGGTAGTAGCAATATCAGTAGTAGTTCGAATGATTACTCATAGAAAACCTGATGATCCAGGAAGGAAAAATGAATCCTCAATATAGAAAGTATAAGATAATTTTAGATCTTAATAACTAAGGGGAACAAAGAGTGAATGTATCTAAAACTTGTTCGAATCCCATAGGGATGATAAACTCTTTAGAGACTGCAGATAAACCTTGCTGACAAGTACCAACATGGAGGAAACCTAGGTTCAGGGTCTGTTATCAGCTACCTCTAAACATCTAACACCAAAGCACAGTACACAGATTGTCGAATTACTTGGATTTGTGACCACATTGCAACTTGACCAATAGAACTGGATCAGAGCTAAGAAACCAATAAACGCGTCATTAGATGATGCTCAATGATCAATCAATGTGATTGATTATTATTCTATTATTCGGTTATGAAAAATCAATTGTATCTATATAACCATGTAAATCATAAAACTAACCATCAGGTAAGTGAAATTGTCGTGGTTGTGACGAACTGTTTAAAGTTGTACTGGATACATTACGTTTATATCGATCATTATTCGGTATGGGGATCTGATTACTCAATCGCATATAGGATTGATTTAAGTATCGACCATAGTTAGAGCTTAGTACTCGTCCACATAAACTCTAAAATACACACCAAATAAAGTAAATAAATATTGTAAACCAAAATAGTTACACTTTCACAGAGCATGTCTAGTCAAATCTAAATAGTTAAAGTGAATTCAAATTAATGACTTGATAATCAAGTGTCTTAATTCCTAAGTAAGCGTGGTGCTGAAGTTAGACGTAGCATCTTAAGTAGAAATAACCTATCTATTGGTAAAGCTATTTCTCATCGTCTCAGTTAGGGTGCATGTTTACTACTCACGGCTTATGTCAAAAGCTATTGCTAAATTTGGAAGCAATATATTCGAAAAAAGCTAGACGCAATGATACGAAGATGTGAAATAAATAGAAGAATTCACCTACGGTTGAATTGAACCAGGTTAGTAATGTGTAGACTTCGTGCTTGGAATTCGTGAAATATTAGTGGTCCATCGTCGGTAATGTTAAATTATACGGATTTAAATCAATCACAAGAGTAATTGCACTTATTTTTTCATCTCTTAACGTTAGAAATTGTAACTATATTTTATACTTTTTATTCCTAGATATTTGAAGCCATATTTACCATTATAAGCTTTTTCTATTATTAGTCGTACTACTACTCATTTTATGTTGATATGAAATACGGTTAATCTAAACCGAAACTGTCTTGTGAAATGTCTTACTTTTTTAATGACTAACTGATTGATTGATTATTAGTCGCTACAAGAAAAGAATTTTTCATACAATATAATCAACTGAGAATATATATTCTCCGAGATCACTTCTCCTTTCATAATCACATTTCAGATGGGATTATGAAAAAGCAGATTTCATCTTCATTTTTTTAAAAAAAATACATATGTAGAATAACACAGTGTTGATCTATATTTTGTTATGATAGATAAAATTTATGTAAATATACTCCTTAGAATCAAAAGGACCCATCTAGCATAAACCCTAGGTCAAGTAGAGTTCCCTGACGACTTCTCCCAACAATCTAAATGTAAACTGTAGTTAGACAGGTGATGATTAATGTGATTTAACAAAAATTATCTTTAGTTGCTTTATTTACCCTCCCCTTTATGAATTACCACGTTATTAGAGAAATAGTTGTAATTCAATGATGGTTTAGTTTTACATTTGACATATATTTATATTTTCTTGTTGTGGTCAGTGTTCCAGTCTCTCTTATTCAACCACATAGTTGAATGAAATAAATCTCATTGAAAAGTCACTTTGAACAGATAAAACTTTGACTACAATTATTTGATAGATCGGATTAACATACACATTTTTACCGTAAACATGTATGATACATATGAATGAATCAAATGTTTCGGCATACCACCACAAATACATTCAACGAACAAAACAAATTGCCTATTGGACAAAAGTTTAGTTTGTTGAAAAGTTCTAAACTTTCCAGAATTCAAAACAAAAGAAAAATGTCGGTGTATATGTGTGCATAATGATTTGAAATAAACTAAGAATATTCTTAGTGAAAACTTAGTTGTTAGGCATGTAAATTTGAAATTTTTAGATTTCAAAACTTGTTGTTAACTTCCGATTAGACTTTAATGTTTGAAACTTGGTTGTGATAGGTGGGTTGGTTAGTCAGTCATAGGTAACGTAGAGTTGAACATATGTACATCGTTCTGAGTTGTCATCTTATGTCAGTACAGTGAAATCATCAAGAAAACTGCCAGAATAATGAGAGTAGTAGAGATGTCAGCGGTAGAAAATATTAGACATTGAATATATGATGGTCTTAGAAGGAAAAATGAATTATCGGTGTCGATGAAGATCCACTATTTCATCAATCAATTTTTCGTTTTAACCTAGTATCCTGGGTCTGACCTTAAGATCGCTCGCTCAATCATTCTAACATTCGTGAGTGAAACAAGAAATTAGACCTAGATCCGTGGTTTCCTATCGATTACCGTTGATCAAATATCAAGACAACAAGTGCACAAGATATTAAGTGACTTAGATGGGTGGCCATATTGCACCGTGATCGATTAAATTTGATCAGTACGACAAGGATAAAGCAGGTATGATACTTATTATCATTCCATGTTTAAAAATACGTAACAAATCAGTAAACCGGAGAAAATGATTCTTAATTAAGAAAATATATAGATAAATAAGGTATATGTGTGCAGGGGGAGACAGGGAAATATGGTTATAGCATATTTTAGATTCAAAGAAATATGAAGAATAGATATGTCTGCACCCCACTAAAAAACTTTTGTCTGCACCAGTTAAAAATTGGCAGATAGTTCAGAAACTCTTAGATACCTTTTTTAAATTACCAGTTGTTCACTTTGTATGATTTATTTTGAAAATAACTCTTCAGAAACTTACGTGTCTAGACAGATGGAAAGACAGGGTGTGAGATTTCTCCTGACGTACATTAGTTTTATCCTGATCAGAGTTTCTATCATATAAATGCTTATAGTTTGAATCCTCCAGATTGGTTGACTAGAAAATTATAGTGAGAAAAGGACTATGAACAAATTTAAATCAACAGAGCCGAAAAACAAGTTTACTGTGAAAGGTACAGAACGACTCCTAACCATCACCACACATGTGCGGTAATGCGAATGAATACTTCAGAATAAAAGTGTGATATGGATTATATTCAACAGAGAAATACAACCATTTAATAACTTATTCTAAACACTTGAAACTCCGAGTCATTCATCATATCCATACACTCCCAAATGAATACAATTGTTCGGCAAACTGGTAAAGTAATTCGATAAAATACGAACAGTTATTCTACATAACCATTAACCAGTGTTTAAACACCTGTGGCTTGTGTCACAACGTCCGACTAAATTCGGGGTTCGAATCTTGAAATTTTTAGTGGTTCAGACAACTTGGTTGGTGTTTGTGTGTTATGTTAATCAGTTGTTGGAGATATTTTGGGATACAGCTGACAATCAACTTTATGGAACAGATGAGCATCCACTTTATCTTCAATTAGATCAAGAGTTTCAAAAATCTCTCAGGCATTTTAATCCGCGAATTCATTGTCTCCTCAAATTACATTATCTATGCCTAGCGGTTTTCTTCTGGTACTAACAACGTTATCACTCTTACTGTTCTGACTAAACTTTTTCTGGACAATTTAATCTCACTGTATTTATGTGGTTTGGCGAATCGAATCAATCGAAATATACTGGGTTTTACGTTGCACAACAAATAAACTGAATCATAGTACTCTAATAGCAATAAAAGTTTATTTTGCAACTACAGCATTGTCTAAAACATGTGAACTGATTCCGAAGTTCTATCAGATTGGAGGCCCAAACTACAAATCAACTACTTTGGTTAAAACACTTTGTTGTTATCACCAACTAACCACATAAAAAATATAACTTAATAGCAATACTTAATGAGTTATACTGCTTTTTTACATAATTTATCCTGATATATAGTTATTCATAAGTTGACCATTATAAGAATTACATAAAAAATAACCCTTTCACTTTGTTAAGTTAGGTTGTAAAAGACATGAAAACGCAGTTTAGTTTGCTATTTAATCCAAAAAATATGTCAAACACTTAGATTGCGGTGATCGTAAAAACAGGGATAGGGTACATAGGAGAAGATGAGTGGAAGTGAATATAATTTAATTAGAGCGATACTTTGTTGTACAAGCGTAAAATAAAAGGGGATTTACATTGCGACTAAAACCAATTTTAAACTGCATTGTTGTAATTATCTATCAGTTGTTTAGCAGAATATATTTCGAAGTGGTAAAAATATATGTTCCCAAAGCATATCTACCCCAATGTTTTCATTTTTTACATGAAACCAAAAAAGATATCAGATCACTTTTATTTTAAAATTTGTGAAATCAAGGCCTAACTAATGATGATATATTAAATTTGTAAATTAGTGCTTAACAGTCATAAATTACCCAGATCATACACATTCAAACGGGAAGAATAACTACTGTTTTTGCATATTAGTATTTAAAAAAATGAAAATAACGTAACGCTAGTAAATTTAGTAGGTAGACGGACGGTGTTGCAAAGTTATTTTACCAACAGATCAAACCATAAACCATTCGGCAAATGTTACAAATGACAACAACAGACCAATCCAAAAACACAATACTTAATTTTTCAAGTGAATAGATGAGCAAAAGGTTTTTAATAATACCTATGGCTTACTTCGCATAAACGCTCTCCAAGACCAGAATCTGTGCCTGCAAGTTAAAATTAATACTCGATAGTGTAATGATTTACTTAAGTATCCTCTCTCCTTGGATGCATGAAGACCATTTTGTTCTATGACAGGTTTTCGAAGAATAGATCTTGATTTTTGAGGAAGTCCAGCAGAAGGAATGCACGAGAAATCGTTTTGCGGTTGGTTCATCTCGATTAGCTGCTCATGGATATACTGTGACGATGCCATATCACTGGCACTGACACAACCTTCATCATCAGTAACAGACAAAGGTGTCTGGAGAAGATTTTTAATAGGAACACTACCAACAGTTGCGGAACAGCATACTTGATTGATACAATGTGGACAATAGAATTTCTCCTGCCAAACAGTAACGCGATCACCAGGACGGAACGTGATCCTATTACGAAAATTAGAAGCAAACGACAAATCATAATGACACATTTTTCACTCACATAAACTAGAACTTACGGAAATAACGTATGAAAACATAAATATTGCTTTAATTGACTGTATATATAACATTGCATTGTCACTACGATCTCTTAAAATAAATGGTAGTTCAAAGTTTCGCATTTTAATTTCCAAAGTAATGTGTTGCCTTACAAATTTATTAGTTACTAGCTTGGTGCTTTATATTAAACGGGTCGATCCATAGACCCAAAAAACAAAGCGAGATAGAATTTTAATCAGAATTATATTGATTGCTAGTGAGAAGACAGTGTTTAAAGCACATCTTGAGTAGCGGTTGACTCGCTTAGGTTTACTGTCAAGCAAGGTTGGAGTTGAATTGCAAAGATATTTTATTTCAGAGACATATATACTAGGACGGTAAGTTTCCGAATTCACACGAAACGAGATTTTGTACATTATCTACTCTCCTTGAGGGAGACTAATAACCAAGCTCAAAGATAATTTGTGGCATCTCCTAGTGCTTGGTGAGACCGCCAATTTATTTCTATTTAAAATCAGTCAACGCTACGTTGATATCACCCAAAAAAGCGATCATCACTAAATCGTTGGAAAGTTCGTTAACAACTGAGTTAAGTTTGGTGAACTGGAACGTCGTTAATGTATAAATACTATCAACCGCGAAGTCTATAGACTTCGTAAGTTGTATTTATACCTCCTATAGAAGTTAATTGCACTTGCGGCCGTATCATGATAGGAAAACCCAAATACGTGAGATATTTAGTTCACAAAATCGTAACCATGTGACACAAAAGAATTACGATAGAACCTCAGAAACTAAAACTTACAGACACTTATTACATTTGAAGCAACCTCGATGAAAAGAGAAGTTGAGGGCTGTCACTACTTCTCCAATTAGATCCTCCGAACAAATTTTGCATTTTGCAACAAAATAATGCCGATAATCATCCTGACAATAGAATCCACCATCCTTCACGAAAAATCCGCCATGTTCAAGGCTTTTGTTACATTCTATGTATTGTTTAGTAAGTCTGAAGTTCCTTACTTGCGCACTTAAAACAGTCCTTATGAAAATACTTATTGGATACTCGCAAAACATCTCCGCGGCATTTTCGACGGCACTTATCACAATAAATTTTACCTTCAAGCGAACTTTATTACTTTTTGCACTTTAATCCTTACCCATTTCTATCTATCGTCCACCACATGAGTGATGTCAAATAAAACTTTTAAGCGACCCCGAGTAAATTTACAATTACCTAACGTGGTAAAACAAAAAAATGGAATACTTTAAAAACATAATCTTTTTCAAACCAGAATAAGAAGTAACTTTATATACACGTAACCAATGTTTCGGAAGTAAGCCTGTGATTTTTGTTGGCTGTATTGGTACATTAATGTTTGCTGAATGCCTCCAAGTCATCCAGTATTATTGTCCAAGTGCTTTTGCAAATTAGGTTAAATTGAGTGATTATCGATGAGTATCTGACTAAGTAATTGGAGAATTACACTTATATGAGGGCTCAAAGTCGTCCGAGTCTGCGTAATATCATGATATTTGTTCACAGTATCAATTAGAGTAATGAAATATTCCATGTTTTCTGACACCGTTATTTTTTTGCTTACGAGTGGTTTTTTTAAAAAAACGGAACACACCCATTAAGACATTAAATCTTTCTTATTAATGATTTTTCAATTAAGTTCAATTCCATGCCTACTATATTCTTGGTTGTTTGAGAGATCTGTAGTGTCTGTCATTATGTTAAGCCCATATATCTTATTTTAACTTTCGGACATCTCAATCTTTTCAGATAACTAGAAAAGTCGCAAATATTTTCGTCCAAAATCGACAAGAAAGTAATCGGTAAAAAGTAATTGGCAGTAAAAGATCAATACTGACTCCTATTGTTCGGTGTAGTTTGAAATTCACGTCCGTTAAATAACTGTAATTACAATGTTTTGCGGTAGGAATATGGAAGCTGAAACACAGTCTAATAAACCATCCCCAACTGCTAAACCAGAACTATCGAACGAACAATGACACAGTAATCAATTAATTCAACAATGACAGCAAGCTCACTCACTGATACAACAGTACTGGTACGATGTCAGTTACTACTGTCCGAACATCAACATTGTTGGTGTCTTCTATGATTGACCTACCACCCCAGGTCTAACACTACATCACAACTCTATGAGCTACCAAAAACTCAAAAGCCTGACATCCCTTCAAAACCTACAGTGGATTTCACAAATATTCCCACATATCCTTAATCTACATATCTAAGCAACATACTGAAGTCACCTTAGCACAGCATAATTAATGTCTTAAAAGATTCATACGAAGTCAAATGAAAGGTCTCGTAGTTGTCCATCAACGGGAACGAACCAGTGTTAAGCTATGAATCTGTATGTAACGACCAAAATGCTAGTGTTCGATTTGAATACAGAACTAACTAAACAAAGTTTATTCGATTATACCAGACTCCATTCTTCTGTACAGCATACGGGGCGTTTTTGAGTTGCTCTCATTAAATCATATCAAAAACACAAGCTCCGTGGTCAATTTAAACGGTTCTAATTTGAGAAGGAGAACACATGATATCAAAATTATAAAATACCTCAAACGATACAGCTTGTTCTATGCAGTCAAGGATTTCTCTAACATAAATTAGAGTGCTAAGCAACAAAAGGGATGGTTAATACACAAGAGTTCAACACCTAAGAATCAATAAAAATATTCCCAACAAGACCGGATCAAATATCTATCCTCAAGGATTCCAGTAGTCTTTCCAAGAAGATAGTCAAAGGTTAACAATCATACACTGAACCATGCCGTGTACTCGAGCTTAGACAAACACGACCTTATTGTCAATAGTGCGAAAACGTGCAGCAGAAAAATTAAGTAGCAGAAGGCAAGTCTTTAACCAAAGTCACATAATAAAGGCTCAGACGAGAAAGACCAAAGAAGATAAACTGTGGTTAAATGAGATATGAATGAAGGTTAAAATACACGACAGGGAGAATAAACAAATAACAGTACTGTACAGAGAAATGCTGTGGAGGGATTTTCGGCGTTTTTTATCATTTATCTTTCAGTTGATATTCATCAAGTGTTGCGTGCTATTCTCAGATTAATTTTATGTAGTATAGTACTAAATCATCTTCTGTTGAAAATTTACACAAACTCTGTTGATGTGGCGCAGTTGAATTTGTTTCAGTTCCTTCTCTAGGTCTTTGTTTGTACTCACTTTATGATTTGGTCTATATAGGCTGAAAAGTTTCCATATCATTTCTAAATTATCCACTGTTTCGACAAGATAATAAAGTAATATAGTGTACATGGGATGTGCCTTGTATCGGAATCCGAGAGTTTTAATCCATGTAGAATTCGACATTCATAAATACCTCCTACAAACCAGTTACAAGCCTTCACGAATACTCTTATACTTTCTAGAAAAGTTTGTTTCAACTTTAACTCTAAGTCACTGAGGACGTTCTGCCGTCTAAAAAATGATAACGGATTTGAGTCACTGTGATATGTACAAACGTTTAACTGATGAGTTCCAAGTAAGGTCAAATGAATGCCATGAACACTGCAAAACGATCATCGTGTCATGTGAAAACTTTCCATAAAACTTTGAGTATAAGGTTTTGAATTGGTGTAAAATCTTCTCTAAAATCAACGAATTTACATTCTCGATACTTTCTTGAAATTATTCGATTAAATATGTATTCTGTCCAACATAAAGAAAAATGTCAATTCATTTCCTAATTTCAGTTATCAGCAAACTTAAGAAGAATACTATCTCATGAAAGCGAGGTGAGCTTTTCAATAAAATTGACGTTATATTCATGTGAATAGAACAATTAGAAAGGTAGTGATCTCACCGCCAAAGAATAAAGCAATATATCTCAACCATTATAAAACATTTGCCTTTGCGTTAACCTCTTCTACTAGTATGCATCTAATAAATAATTTTGAGAGAAGCGCATGAGGGTGATCTGCTGTACGCTTATTCATCCTAGTGTTTCTAATCATTCAGAAACTTGATTCCGAACTATGAAATATGTCGACACAAACTCAAATCAAACAATGTTAAATTTAGATTGCTGAGTGTAATAGTTCTATGAAAATAAATATTCTACTGGAGTTTAAACTATTGTAAGTGTTTTGATTAGGCTTTAAAATTATTTTGAGATTGAAAAATAGCAATAT
The DNA here is from genome assembly GCA_946903255.1 of Schistosoma spindalis. Classification (NCBI taxonomy): domain Eukaryota; kingdom Metazoa; phylum Platyhelminthes; class Trematoda; order Strigeidida; family Schistosomatidae; genus Schistosoma; species Schistosoma spindalis. The sequence continues at coordinate 7,070,514 of OX336418.1, read as the reverse complement.
TATTGTATATCATAAGAGAGGGCAAAATGCGAAACAGTGTTTACAGTAAGAAACGATGTAAAGTATGGTGCAGGGAATCAGAGATGAAGTTTCTTATATTGGTGACTGTAACGACCAAACTACCAGTATTCGGTTTGAACACAGGACTGACGAACTGGAACGTATTCGAATAGGTCAGACTACGATCTTCTGTATAGCTCGCCAAGCGTTTTTGAGACACTCTAATTAAATTATATCAAACACAAGCTCTGTGCTCAATTTATGCGGTTCTAATTTAAGAAATAGAACAAATTATATCAAAAATACAAAATGCCTCAAACGGTACAGCCTGTGCTATACAGTCAGAAGTTTCTCTAACACAATGTAGTGCGCTAAACAATAAAAGAATCAGTCAATACCAAAGGATTTGATACCTGAGACTCAACAAATATATTCTCAAAAAACGGGATCAATTATCGATCTGCAGCGACTCCAGAAATCCTCCCAAGCAGACAGTCAAAGGGTTAACGGTCACACTGAATCACGCCGTGACCCTGAGCTTAGTCAAACACGACCTCACTGTCAATAGTCCGTCAACATGCAATAAAAAATTAGGTAACAAAAAGATAAGTTTTAAATCAAAATCACATAATGAAAGCTCAAACGAGATCTGAACAACGGTTAAAATATATGACAGGGTGAAGAAACAAATAAATAAAAATACTGTCCAACATAAAAGGCTGTGGAGGGATTTTCATCGTTCTTTTTCCGTTACAGTGACTCTCAGTCAACAAAATACAGGGTCAATTAGTGTTTTCTTCTATATAACTCAAAGCATCTAACTTATCATGTAGAACAGTGAAGGAAATGAAATTTATAAGACTAATTCATAATATCATACATGTATTTATTTGGTTTAGTTTTTCCACAATAATGTGCCAACACAAACTATTCTTCAATAATGACATCTGACAGTCACGAGTAAGAAGTAAAATAATCTAACTACTCGAAAATGCATATATTGTACGGCTAGCGAAAGTAAGTTTTTATATTAATCATTGAAAACAGTCACAACAACTGCAGTTTGACAATATTATAAGTGTTACAAATACAATCAACACGATTGAACCTAGAAATGGAAACCATTAAGGACTGCTCTGAATTTTCGTTTTTATCACTTGTAAAGATGAAGGTAGTGATATTTTTTTAAATCTCTGACACATCGATTGCAAGAATCTGGTGAAATGAGGAGTTTTTCTTGCTTTCAAAACGAAAACCTGCTGTATCAAAACCTTGTCTTATGAAATAACTCAGTTTCCTAGGCAGCCTCCAAAAAACGTGTAAAATCATCCACATGATGAAACGAATATAGAAGAAGGCAGATCGGAAAATAAATTGATAGTTTGAAAACTCTGATTGCTATTTCGTTGTCATATGCCTATAGGAATGAAATGATGGATAGAAAGATATATGAAAGTACAGAAAGATTGTTAGATAGACAACATACAAAGGTCTGATCTACTTTGCTGTGAAAAACTGTGGTTTCATTTACCCGAATTTTTATTTAAGACCTATTTGTCATTAAGTTCATGTAAATAGCTGAGTTTCTGTACGCTGTGTCACTGCGATCACCACAGTCCATCTCATTCCACTCCCTTTTGTTGTAAGGCTTCCTAGTACTTGTCAAGATCCTGCAATATGTGTATCACTCACAACTTTCGAGCGTATAATATAACATTTATCTGTTTTTAAATATAATTGTTATTATGAGCATTATATTTCTGGTAGAATATAGAATTCTCAGCACAATGTATTTCAACAAGTTTCCGTTTCTTACTTTTTGGTCGATTCTGACGACAAATATTGAGTGATTGCCAGTTAGAAGTTAGTAGTTTAGTCAATCGACGTCTAAATAATGTACATTCGTTTCGCCGCATATTGCCAAAAACCACGATACCTCTGGTTGGGCCTTTTGTAATTTGTACAACGAAAGGTTGTGCACTTTTCAGAAACTCATTTGAATAGGCTATGCGATTAGCAGCCGTAATAATGTATTAAAACAAACAAAATGAGATAAATTCTTGAAATATCTAGATAGAAGGAACACGCAGCACAGGTGTTCAAGCAGGCCGCCATTGATCGAGTGTTCCCATAAGTGCATGAATTTTATTTTGTTCGCTGTTGCAATCAGATCTTCCACGTACACAGGAATCGATATTTTGGATTCTAGTGTATCTGCCGAGTGTTTGTTTTATCGTGACACTTTCCACATTTGAGTGTTCCTCAATACAATTTTATGTTGTTTACAATTGCAAGCACTATCCGTATATTAGCCCCAATATATTTTATGGGGTGCTGTCAAAAACAGATTGACATTCCTACATTAGTAAACATTTTCCTATGTTTACACACAAACTCGTTTAGTAATCTAGACGTCGTGTCATTGGAGGTACGTCATGTGTTGAGTATAATTTCGTGATCGTGGAAAAATTCCAGCAGATTATCTGGTTTTCGATTCTCTATGTTCGGTTTATCACCTGATCGCAAGTCTGAAGATTCGGTGGGAAATTCACATGCTCAGTGAAATCTGCCAGAGCTATTACTACAATAACTATTACTTTTAAAGGTGATCATCTTAATTGACATTTCACGTAACAGTGTCATTCGTCATATCCGTAATTTCAAACCAGCATTTACTTCGTGGAATTTCCAGTGCTTCCTCAATACATTCATTCAGTGATTGACTCAAAACCATATTCATTTTGGCAATAATATACTTATCGACTACCAAAAAAAATTGACAGTTGTATTAAATAAAGTTATGGTAATCAGGATCCCATATTTTTAATAGTTCTTACAGGAGAGTGGTCAGAAAACTTTCATAACATCAATAAAATATCAGTCTATAGCAGCCACCGGGAAATTCATTGATCCACTCAACAACGATTTGAGCAGTACGAAATGTTTGTCAAACGTGTATTCGTCATATGAGTGTCAGCCATAACAATTATGACTAAAACGGTAGTTGAACGATAAAATTATTACTACTAATGTTGATAAATAAGATTTTCTATTTAAATTGTTCATCTGAAAAGTAATTATGGATATTGATCAATTTACTATACATTACGAAGTTACGCGCTAATTAAACTGTAGCATCGAATATACTAAATCTGAAAAACATACTTGTTTGCTGATTCCTGTTAGATCCTAAAAATATTTGTAACTATGATTATTCTGCAACTACGGCTACTTTAGTAGAGAATCTAGAGCGCTTAGAATTGAAAAGGGTGTGTATTTTTAGAATTCAATAAATGGAAACGACGCTAATCGAAGCCGTAAAACGAGCACTCTTGGTATTGCCAATCATATCCATAACCCAGTTCATTAATAGTTAATTCTTCATTTCGTTTGTTTTAAGAGAATAAACTTTGAAGATGCCACAGGTTTTCGGAGTTTGACAACGCTTTGACCAGTAACACCTTCGAATATGAATCGTACCCACCAAGTGAAATCAAAAGGCAGAAGCAAGGAGATCGAAGATATGTTTGATAAGCTATCAATATATTGAAATTTCCGTTTCTCGCAAACTTCATCGTTCTTTTATCGTCTTTTTCAGCAGTCCTGAAAAAGAAAAAAATGTAAGTGCATGTCGAAATACACTCGTACACGCATGAAAACACAAAACGGGCGAAAAACATGAAAAATGAACTCATGCTCATGAAATAGCGTAAAAAAATTTTTATAATATGGTTTTTTTGAAATGATAAAAAAATAAAAATATATAAGTATAATAAATTTTTTAAAATTATATTTAGTACGAGGGAAAATCGAGACGATATAAAATGTCATCTAGTATGTTGCGTGCAATAATCCTTCAAATGTTCTGGAAATCTTACTCTTCTTCCAGAACGTGTTGTTTTGAGTTTATTTTCGGATACTGTCGAAGTATCAACGTGTGCGTCGGCTGTCGATTGAGGTATTATAAGGGCAGGAGTTGTGTCGTGCGATTGTATTGAAGGAAAATCGACGTGAATAGGATTTCCTTCTAAATACGCTGCTTTGATGCGATCGATGCTGATGCTTTCGTTGCTTCCGTTCTTATCGATTATATAGTACTTAGGTTTGCGTTGAAGAACTTTGAAAGGTCCTTCATATGTTGGTTCGAGAGGTCGTCGATGCGAGTCTCGACGTACGAAGACGTTTGTAAGATAAGAATATCCATTTGAATCTGGTAAATGTCCTACCAACTCCAAATGAACGTGGTCGAAGCGAGCATCGGGAGTTTTAAACGAGCCTAAGGGACATTTGTTATGTCTAATAACCTTAGACTTTTGGCAGCTTGCACAGGAGTGCGCCCACTCCCTCACATTTTTATTCATACCAGGCTAGCAAAACCGTTCTGCTATAAGCTTGATGGTTGCACGAACACCTGAATGAGAAAGTTTGTGCAACGTATTGAAGACGTTGCGTCGATAATGTTTCGGCACGATTGGGCGATCCCTACCTGTAGATGTGTCACTCAGTAAGGTTTCGTTACCTGTTCCCATCTGTTTAATGCGCAGTTTAAATGTTGTTGAGGCCAACTTGTGCTGAGGATCACTGTCTTCTTTTCGAAGTTGGGCGAGATTTAAAAGGTCGATTCCTTGGGAACTGTTCATGGGATTTATACGAGACAAGGCGTCTGCAACTACATTGTTTGCTCCAGAAATGTGTCGAATATCTGAAGTAAACTGCGAAATGTACTCCAGTTGTCGAGACTCACGTGGTGAGTGCTTGTCTAAAGATCGGCTTAAGGAGAAAGTGGTTTATGGTCGGTAAAAATGGTGAATTCACGGCCTTCGATATAGTGTTGAAAATGTCGGACAGCCCAATACATAGCTAAGAGTTCCCTACCGAATGTGCTGTACCTCGATTCAGTGTCTAGCAACCGTCTAGAGAAAAATGCCAAAGGTTGCCAGGAGTGGTTAACCCACTGTTGTAAGACTGCTCCGATTGCTGAGTCGGATGCGTCTACTGCGATACTAATGGGCACTTCAGGGTCCTGATAAGAAAGCATGGTGGCTTGAGCGATACGCTCCTTAACCGTGGAGAATGCTTTTCGCGAGGTGTCATCCAGATTGATGGATTTCGCATTTCCACGAAGTTGGTCGGTTAGAGGTTTCATAAGGGACGCGCATTCTGGTATGAGCCGTCTATAGAAACTTACCAGACCGTTAAACGTGCGCACTTGCTTGATGGTGGTCGGTTCTGGGTAATCCAGAATGGCCGCCACTTTGGTTCTAAGGGGTCGGATGCCTTGAGCATCGATAGTGTACCCTAGGAAGTCTAAGGAGTCAGTTCCGATTTGGCATTTCTGGATGTTTACAGTAATGCCATGTTTTTGTAGTCAGTCGGAAATAGGATCCAGATGCTGGAGATGCGATTCTCCGTCCAGACTTTCTATTAGACAGTCATCAACATACGCATGTACGAAGTTGAGACCTCAAAAAACGTCGTCTATGAACCTTTGGAAGGTTTGTGCCACGTTTCGTTTTTGTATTCAATCGCCGATAGTCACCAGTTGGACGCCAATCGCTGCTGTCCTTTTCAGGGACCATGTGTAACAGATCATGTTGGGCTCACCAATGAAGATGTCACAGGTATTCGGAGTTTGACAACGCTTTAACGAGTAACACCTTCTAATATGAAGCGCAACCACCAAGTAAAATCAAATGACAGAAGCGAGGAGATCAAAGATATATTTGATAAGCTATCAATATATCGAGGATCGTTTGTACTAATCTGGCTAGCGATTGCGGCAGATGTTGAGCACGGCGTTCCCACACGTGATCTGGTGTGGATGCTTGACTGAGCGCCTTTAGCTAGATGATTCCATTAAAACTAATGTGGTCAGCATCCAATGTCGAAAAATTACAGAGCTGTTTATTTTGGGGATTTATTTACCCCCTCAACTTTATTAAATCATTCTTCTGGGTGTTTACTTAATGATGGAAATGATACCTCAGCAGTGCATATTGCTTAGTTGGAATAAGATATATGGGCTTAACATAATGACAGACACTACAGATCTCTCAAACAACCAAGAATATAGTAGGCATGGAATTGAACTTAATTGAAAAATCATTAATAAGAAAGATTTAATGTCTTAATGGGTGTGTTCCGTTTTTTTTAAAAAACCACTCGTAAGCAAAAAAATAACGGTGTCAGAAAACATGGAATATTTCATTACTCTAATTGATACTGTGAACAAATATCATGATATTACGCAAACTCGGACGACTTTGAGCCCTCATATAAGTGTAATTCTCCAATTACTTGGTCAGATACTCATCGATAATCACTCAATTTAACCTAATTTGCAAAAGCACTTGGACAATAATACTGGATGACTTGGAGGCATTCAGCAAACATTAATGTACCAATACAGCCAACAAAAATCACAGGCTTACTTCCGAAACATTGGTTACGTGTATATAAAGTTACTTCTTATTCTGGTTTGAAAAAGATTATGTTTTTAAAGTATTCCATTTTTTTGTTTTACCACGTTAGGTAATTGTAAATTTACTCGGGGTCGCTTAAAAGTTTTATTTGCAATCACTCGGCAGCGCTCCAGGTGTATCGCGACACTTTTTTGCGCAACTTCTTCATTTCTGCTTTGTGCACAGCCAAAATTTAAAATTTATTATTATTAAATTTGAAAGTTCATTTTCCGTCTTCATATTTAAGTGAAAAAAGATTTTTTCATTTTGCGGTACATGGTATCGCGAAGTCCTTGAAAATTCATTATTCAGGTGCTACTATAATAGTTTTTTAGTATTTGCATCGCAGACTGGCAATTATTTGTATTAAACTATACACTGAGAGCGGACAAATCATTTATTTTCATATGAAATGATATTATTATGATAATTAGGAGTAATTGAATTATAGTATGAACTAAGAATCCCAGGGATAACGCAATTGAATGAAGAAGTACTACACAAGCACTAACGAATGTACTGTATTTAGAATTCGAAATCAAACATTCAACAAGTACAAAGTAGTCATTAGTTCATTTAAACACCACATCCGCCACAGCTTAAATTAGAGTCTAATTGTCTGTAATCAATTGTACGTCTTCTTCTCAAGTTCATACTGTATCTGTCCGACAATGTATTGGATAAAGACTCTGTATAATCTAGAATGCACTCATTAGTATTAGAATAAACAACTGAAATCAGAACAGACTCACCTGGTTCCTGAAATTGTATTTGATCAACATGTCGATTGTGTGTACTTAAGTCATTGATATCTACAAGTCGCACCATAGATTTCACAACATTCTTCAGAACAATCCCCGTGGATGGTCGAAGATCATTGCCACGATAATACGTAACTTCTGCAGACTCCAAACATCTCATATTCGACCGAAGAATTCTCCTTTTTAATAGTTTTGATGGAGTCTCTTTCGTCACCGAATGTCTGGCATTTCTATATTGCAGTAGAAAGGTATCTACTCCCCTCTCCAGCTTATTAAATGTTGAGGCGGCAATAGAATCAATAGCAGTTTTTAACGTCCTGACAAAATTTTCTGCCTGACCATTGGAACAAGGATGTCTGGGAGCAGTAAACAAATGTTTGCACCCTATACCATTTAACCAGGTAGTGACTGCATCTGCAGCAAAATGAGAGCCGTTATCAGTCACTAACACCATTGGAACCGCTTCTCGACTAAACACCCTTCTTAATGCTTGAATTGTGAAGTCAGAATTTGGTGAAGTTGTGAAGAAAACTTCAGGCCACTTTGAAAAATAATCAATAACTACAAGCGCATAGTATTTCCCAAGAAACGGACCACAATAGTCTGCATGAATTCTCTGCCAGGCCTCAGACGATACTCCCCATGGAGTCCACTTCGAATGCTGATTTTTCAGCTCATGACACTTTTCACAATTGTTTGCTGTACGACAAATATCTACATTTATCTCTGGCCATCAACATGTGAGCCTCGTCAATGACTTCATTTTTTCAACACCTAAATGTCCACTATGAAGATCTTCTAGGACAGATTTACGCAATGAAGGAGGAATAAAAACACGATCATTTAAACACAAAATACCATCAGGAGTAGTGGATATCTCATCCCGCTTTGAAAAATAGACAGGAAATTTGCGTTTCAGATCAGCATTCTTACCTTTCCGTATAGCATTAATTATACATTCAAAGTATCTACGAGTTTCTCTAATGAGATCTGGACGTTTCACTGGTAAAGGTTGCACTAACAAACAGTCTGAAGTATTTACAAGTTTATCTTGTAATGACTGTCGAGAAATATAGTCAACATGTTGAATTTGTTTGGCACTCCTGTGCTGAACTGTATAGTCATAGGCACTCAAAGCAATACTCCATCGTTGAACCATAGCAGCTGAGGAACGTGCTAAGAATTTTTCAGGATGATAAATAAACTTTAAAGCCTCATGATCAGTAACAATAGTGAATTTCTTTCCGAATAAATATTTATGAAGTCTTTTAACAGCCCAAAACACAGCTAATGCTTCTCGCTGAGTCTGTGAATAACCTTGTTCAGTAACAGTAAGTTTGCGTGAAACACAAATAACTGGTCTACCTTCCTGTTCCAAAACTGCGCCAATACCCACAGGTGATGCATCAGTGATAAAAACAAACTGTACACTAGGGGAGTAGGTTCGAAGAACAGAATCACTTTGAAGAAACTTTAGTAGACTACGTAAGCATGACTCTTTTTCCTCACCCCATTTGAATGAATTGGATGTCAAAATATTAAATAAACAATTTGCACGACAAGAAAAATTAGGAATAAAACGGGAATAGTATTGAAGAGCACCCACTAGTGAACGTAGTTCCGTAAGATTTTCTGGAGACGGTACATTTTTCAGTGGAAATAGTCGTTTCATATCTGGTCTAAAACCATTACCATCAACTAGGTATCCAAGACATTCAAAACTAGATACACTAAATGAACACTTATTTGGATTCACTGTAATATTCTCCTCAATTAAACGACGCAATAAGGCAATAAGTCTCTGGTCATGAACTACCTTGTCAGAACCACGAACAATGAGATCATCTTGATAAACTTCAGTACCTTCAAGATCACTAACCACCTTATTCATAACTTCCTGAAATATGGCTGGAGAACAACTTAGACCAAATGGAAGGAAATTGTATTCGAACAGACCAGAAGGAGTGTTAATTGTCTTCAAAATAGATGAGGATTGATCTAAAGGAATTTGAAGATAAGCATCTTTTAGGTCGACTTTCGAGAACACTTTAGAACCATGAAGTCGATTTAGAATATCTTCAGCCTCTATCGTCGTGCATGTTTGCTTCAACAAATGGGAGTTCAATGTTAATCTATAGTCACCACATATTCTAGGAGTCTTGCCGTCCGATTTCAGTGGCGTAACAATCGGAGTACCCCATGCTGAAGACTGAACCGGTTCAATTTCGCCTTTTGCACACAAATCGTTTGATGTTTTATGTACTGCATCTCGAAGACCATACGGAATTATTCGTCTTTTAAGAAAGACTGGATCACCCTGTACTTGAAGTTTTATAGACTGAATTTTCATACCCCCACTGCACTTAGCACACGTGGCTATCAAATCTTTAAGTAAAGCATCATTATTTTCTTTAGAAACTAGGAAAGACAGCTCCTCTTTAAGCCTTTTCAAATTCCTTAAGCCCAGTATTGACAGTCCTGTTTCGCTAACTAAAAATTCACAAGGTATGTATGAAGAATCATCATCTCTTATTAGCAACTCACAACATCCTCGTATAGGCAGTCTGTGTCCAGTGATTCCCAATATTGATACCTCAGTGGGTCGTACCACAACGTTAGGATCTAAAGATTTCAAGTTCTTGAATGAAATAATGGACTCTGCTACCTGTGTCCACAATAAAGTCATGACATGAACCATGAGATGTATATAATTGCTTTTTAATATGAGTATTACCTTTCGAAATGGTAGACAAAGATAAATGATCATTAGGAACAGCTGAATTATTGGGATCTAAATTACAGGATTTATTACTACTTGAGGCAAAATGAACAGTAGCTTTGCATACTGTTTGAATGTGTCCTATCTTACCACATCTAAAACATTTAGCATTACGAAATGCACATGAATTACGAGAATGAAGTTTTCCACATGATAAACATTTGCCAAACTTGGTCTCACCTATGTGATTTCCTTTGTAATTCCTTGTTGAAACACCTTTCATATTTACACGAGAATAAGAGCCACTGTTAAACGAACGCAATTTCCATTGACCCTGAGATTGTATTCCATCATGACGACTAAGCAAAGTATTAGAAATATTCATCAACTGGATATCAAGTTCATTCGCTGCCTCGTAGTTAATACACGCAGTTCTAGCATCTTGAAAGGAACAGTTGGGCATTCTTAACAGCTCTCTTTCCAAACCCGGTATGTTGATTCCTGCGATTAATCGGTCTCTCAGTTGCACATGAAGTTGATCACCAAAATTACATTTGGCAGCTTGTTTCTGCAATTCAAGGATGAATTCCTTAACCTTTTGGTCATTTCGACGAGTCATCTTATGAAATTTTGCCCTTTCACGGCATTCAAAACTAGTACACTTTACATGATTTAATAATAACTCCTTAATAGTTGCATAAGGAAGTGAGATAGGTTTTTCTGGATATGCCAAAGTTTTCAATAAGCTGTATGCTTCTTTTCCGATGAATGTCAGGAAATGTGCCACAATTTTATCACCTTTAACATCCTTCTTGGTCATGCTCCAAATTTCAAACCTTTCCAAATAATCCTCAAAATCTTTGGAAGTTGAATGAATATCTAACTGTTCCAACGCAGGCTCCATCGCGACGCCAATATGATAATTAGAAGTAATTGAATTATAGTAGGAACTAAGAATACCGGGGATAACGCAATTAAATCAAGAAGTACTACACAAGCACTAACGAATGTACTGTATTTAGAATTCGAAATCAAACATTCAACAAGTACAAAGTAGTCATTAGTTCATTCAAACACCACAATTATCTAAGCATATATTGTCATAAAAATTGTATTGTCATCAAGGCTACCAAAACTGCGCTACAAGTAACGATACCATGATAACATTTGTCTTTTTCCCATTCTCTATTACAATTTTGGCTGATTTTCACTGTTTTGTTCGACTTTAATGGCAGACATATGCTAATAGTGAAAATATTAGCTGTCCTTAGTGTTGTACATATTATGTATATGCTATAGAGTGTTATAACACATACCAATATGTTAATATCACATTCTACAGTTAGATATATAAGCAACGAAATCATTATATTGCAGGAAATAAATCATAATCATGCGAAAGAGGTACAATTATGTGGAGATTTTACCAGAGAGTAAGCTAAGATTGCTTTATAAAGCTAATTAGCTTAGAGTTAGTATATTACCTCTTGAACAGAGTTCGAATGTTCAGATTGCCGGTATTCTTGCAAAGATAACTAATAGCAGAAATAAGTACTATTATAAAACGAAAGCATCGGAAAGTACGATTGGGTAATCAAGATATCTTGCCCTCAGGTGACCAGATTGTGTGAGATCGTATATAATGATCTTCGAAAATCACCGAAGGCCTGTCTAGCTTATATGCTGATGCCGTAAATGACAATAACTTATACCTTACATGAGACTAAAATAAAATAGACACCAATAATATATATATATATATATATATATATATATATATATATATAAAGCAAATAAGCGTGACTGACTATCCAAAGAAAGGATGTGCCAAATGCACTCTCGATTTGTAATTGAATACCGGTTTCTCTTTCTATATTAGTTTTGGATAAACATTTATACTGTAATAGTTATTTGCTGTCTATCTTATTTCCAGCTGGTTTGGCAAGTGTTCACAGACCTAATTGGAACAATTCTTAAGAACTGGAAGTTACTCATTAATGGATCATCTGTGTTGGATTTAAACTTTAATAAACGTTCTCATTTATAACACATCAGTGTTTTAATCACCTATCGTGACAAGTCGAAATTCCACCTAGTAGTATAGTAAATCATGTTCGAAGTTGCACTGTTTGGTAAACGGTGCGTATAACTAACCGCGTGTGCGCCAAACTGGTAATTATTACACAAGAACGCGAAACATCATCCCTTTCTCACAGCCACATAAGACTGCACAGTACACTCTCACTATCGTAACGCTATAAGAATGAGTTAATGCATATATAAATAAATTTATGTAAAACTAAAAGATTACAATATTAGAACTTCTTGTCATCAAGAAGCATAGTTATGGTCAGTGTTAAAAATGGATTCTGACGATGTAGCTTCATCATTAGCACCGATTGAACTCATCACTTGTGCGCATATGTCTTCCGATGCTTCGAAGCATTAACGGATGAGTTTACTTGACAAGGGTTCACTAAGAGCATGGAATGAGTGGTAGTTGTTAGTGAACTTCTTTAGCAGATCATCACTCCCGGTAGAGATTGACATGTCGTCCAGCGCACGAAGAACCAAGTCCATTATATATTTCCTTGTCCACCGACTGCTATGTCGAAATAAATCTACAATGCTTATAGAGACAAAGGAACACACACTTACCTTCACTCATTAGATCTTTAGAATGTACATACAGAATATGACCACAGGGCAGCATGTATTCATTGAAACGCTCACAAGCACATCGTGCACGTGAAGTACCAACATTCTTTTGGATGTTTATGAGCACTTTCAATACGGTTGTTCGTGTGGTTACCCAGGCTTAATACATGTCGCCGGTAACAACGAACCCACATTGACTTCTGGGAAATCCAGTAATCTTTGATGTAATCATACGCCCGTGGGAAATGGATCCTCAGATGTTCGTACTTTTGAGTAAATCTGAATATAATGCGTTACGAAAAACGAAGCTCACATATCAGACCTTCTAGTATTCACAAGGTGTTCCAAGCATTTGTGTATGTTAGGATTTCGGAACTACAGAAAATAATTTGTACAGCTAACACTTACCTTCCTGAAAAATGCTTCTAAGACATGGATTGAACAAAGTACTATGTCGGCATGACTGTGCGTAGACTGCACTTCTGAAATTTCGGTTGCTGCCGAATCCATAACAAAAGTGCGTGTATCATAAGTACAGCAAATTATATCTTTGAAGCATTCCAATAGTTTTACGACATCTCCGAGTCGTTCTTGACTGCAAAGAGCATACATAACAGTGTGCCCTTGCCCAAGACTATCAGTCACCACTAGCTAGAACAGTGGAAAACTGTAAGATAAATTGATTGCTATTCGTTACTTACCCAACTTCGTTGGTCTGATAAGTCGAGTCAATACATATTACCTCTGGGAACGCGTGGTAAACAGCTACTTGCTCCCTGCGACTGAAGCAAATCATAGATATGTTCCCATGTTCACTTAGTGCTTCAACTTCAATGTTTGCTTGAACACGTTGTAAAACGTTATTGATATTTTTAGTGTCTAAGCTCAATTAATTACAATGTGAGTTCAACAACCTGGGTACAACTGTGAACGCATTTTAGAGATATCGTCCTTGGTAAGCTGTTTATGGAACTTCCAAGAAACCAGATGCCGTAAACTACGAGTCGGCGTATTACTCATTAGAAACGTTCTTAAATATAGATCACTTGACGTCAACTTTCGTCTTGAAGGATCTACAGAAATATATCCTTATGTGCAAGGATGGTTGTGCACGGTCTTGATAGAGGTGACTTTCAGCTCACATTTACTGCACGGACCCAAAATCCAGATCGACAATGGCAATATTTCGATCTGAAGGATAAATTAATTTGAAGAAAAGTATACGTAGATGACCGACGTCGTCTTCTTTGTCTAGATTGTGGGGGTGAGTTAGGAGTTGTATGCTCTTCGGAAGAATGATGATCACTATCATCACCTACATCCTGAACGCAAGCATCTGACTCTGACGAACTGCGTTTACGTCCATATGTACAAACATATCTCACGAAAAAATACTTTAGAGTTGGGCCATCATTGTTCTTTTTGCATACTGATATAACGTACCTAGTATGTGTATACTACAAAAATAATCATTAACCACAGAAGTCATATTACCTTATGTAAATCTCCGTGATAACATAATATCATTGAAGATTCGTCCTATACCATGCATCATTAAGATGGCATCATCTTCGTTACTTGAAGGATGGACGTTATCGGACATGGTATGACACAAATCCATTCAAATCTAAAAATGTCTTAATTTGACCGCCTCTGAAAAACTTCACGAATTGCCGATGTGACACACCAATCATCTTGAGACAGTTTGACCTTCAAGTGTTCGCAACCTACATCAGTGGACGATACCATTAAAGCGTTGCAATCGGGCATATAGTAGGCATGGAATTGAACTATATGAAAAATCATTAATAAGAAAGATTTAATGTCTTAATGGGTGTGTTCCGTTTTTTTTAAAAAACCACTCGTAAGCAAAAAAATAACGGTGTCAGAAAACATGGAATATTTCATTACTCTAATTGATACTGTGAACAAATATCATGATATTACGCAGACTCGGACGACTTTGAGCCCTCATATAAGTGTAATTCTCCAATTACTTAGTCAGATACTCATCGATAATCACTCAATTTAACCTAATTTGCAAAAGCACTTGGACAATAATACTGGATGACTTGGAGGCATTCAGCAAACATTAATGTACCAATACAGCCAACAAAAATCACAGGCTTACTTCCGAAACATTGGTTACGTGTATATAAAGTTACTTCTTATTCTGGTTTGAAAAAGATTATGTTTTTAAAGTATTCCATTTTTTTGTTTTACCACGTTAGGTAATTGTAAATTTACTCGGGGTCGCTTAAAAGTTTTATTTGACATCACTCATGTGGTGGACGATAGATAGAAATGGGTAAGGATTAAAGTGCAAAAAGTAATAAAGTTCGCTTGAAGGTAAAATTTATTGTGATAAGTGCCGTCGAAAATGCCGCGGAGATGTTTTGCGAGTATCCAATAAGTATTTTCATAAGGACTGTTTTAAGTGCGCAAGTAAGGAACTTCAGACTTACTAAACAATACATAGAATGTAACAAAAGCCTTGAACATGGCGGATTTTTCGTGAAGGATGGTGGATTCTATTGTCAGGATGATTATCGGCATTATTTTGTTGCAAAATGCAAAATTTGTTCGGAGGATCTAATTGGAGAAGTAGTGACAGCCCTCAACTTCTCTTTTCATCGAGGTTGCTTCAAATGTAATAAGTGTCTGTAAGTTTTAGTTTCTGAGGTTCTATCGTAATTCTTTTGTGTCACATGGTTACGATTTTGTGAACTAAATATCTCACGTATTTGGGTTTTCCTATCATGATACGGCCGCAAGTGCAATTAACTTCTATAGGAGGTATAAATACAACTTACGAAGTCTATAGACTTCGCGGTTGATAGTATTTATACATTAACGACGTTCCAGTTCACCAAACTTAACTCAGTTGTTAACGAACTTTCCAACGATTTAGTGATGATCGCTTTTTTGGGTGATATCAACGTAGCGTTGACTGATTTTAAATAGAAATAAATTGGCGGTCTCACCAAGCACTAGGAGATGCCACAAATTATCTTTGAGCTTGGTTATTAGTCTCCCTCAAGGAGAGTAGATAATGTACAAAATCTCGTTTCGTGTGAATTCGGAAACTTACCGTCCTAGTATATATGTCTCTGAAATAAAATATCTTTGCAATTCAACTCCAACCTTGCTTGACAGTAAACCTAAGCGAGTCAACCGCTACTCAAGATGTGCTTTAAACACTGTCTTCTCACTAGCAATCAATATAATTCTGATTAAAATTCTATCTCGCTTTGTTTTTTGGGTCTATGGATCGACCCGTTTAATATAAAGCACCAAGCTAGTAACTAATAAATTTGTAAGGCAACACATTACTTTGGAAATTAAAATGCGAAACTTTGAACTACCATTTATTTTAAGAGATCGTAGTGACAATGCAATGTTATATATACAGTCAATTAAAGCAATATTTATGTTTTCATACGTTATTTCCGTAAGTTCTAGTTTATGTGAGTGAAAAATGTGTCATTATGATTTGTCGTTTGCTTCTAATTTTCGTAATAGGATCACGTTCCGTCCTGGTGATCGCGTTACTGTTTGGCAGGAGAAATTCTATTGTCCACATTGTATCAATCAAGTATGCTGTTCCGCAACTGTTGGTAGTGTTCCTATTAAAAATCTTCTCCAGACACCTTTGTCTGTTACTGATGATGAAGGTTGTGTCAGTGCCAGTGATATGGCATCGTCACAGTATATCCATGAGCAGCTAATCGAGATGAACCAACCGCAAAACGATTTCTCGTGCATTCCTTCTGCTGGACTTCCTCAAAAATCAAGATCTATTCTTCGAAAACCTGTCATAGAACAAAATGGTCTTCATGCATCCAAGGAGAGAGGATACTTAAGTAAATCATTACACTATCGAGTATTAATTTTAACTTGCAGGCACAGATTCTGGTCTTGGAGAGCGTTTATGCGAAGTAAGCCATAGGTATTATTAAAAACCTTTTGCTCATCTATTCACTTGAAAAATTAAGTATTGTGTTTTTGGATTGGTCTGTTGTTGTCATTTGTAACATTTGCCGAATGGTTTATGGTTTGATCTGTTGGTAAAATAACTTTGCAACACCGTCCGTCTACCTACTAAATTTACTGGCGTTACGTTAACATTCTATGTTCTCGTTAGCGGCAGAAGCGAATTTTGAACCGAGTTAATCATATGACAATATTGCTTTAGCTTTGTCAATCGATCTGTAGCATTCCTTAGACCATCGCCATTTTGCACCATCCAATAGAAGTTGAAGCGCCGGGTGTCTCATTTTATGCATAGATGAGATTGAAGGCTATATAATCTGATCATGTATATAAATAATCGTGTGTTGATGACATTTTTTGGCACTGGAATTTGATTTATAGCAATAATATCACCAGAGTCGGTTCTATGATCGTCTTTGTTGTTTGCAACCCTAGATACCTAATGGTTCGTATAAAAATGTTCACTTCATGTAAGTGAAAGTTAAATTTTTTAAATTTTGTCAGGACACTATCAAGTCTATGGAACGGTTCTCGCTGAGCTGGTCTAGTGACAATAATGTCATCCAAGTAGGCACCAATCCTTCGTAATTCACATGTTGCAATATCCGTAATTTGTTGGAATGTCGCTGGAGCTGTCCTCACACCGATGGAATATCTCTGGTGCTGATACAAAACTTTGTGAATTTTAGTGGTCAAGAGCAGTTCTATAGATCCATCAATTTGATCTTGAAAGTATGTGTCTGCAAAGCTCATTTTTTAAAAAATACTTTCCACCATTAAGTTTCATGAATGTATCTTCTGGCACGGGAAGTGGATATGAATGATCTTCCAATGCATTGTTCAGATCTGTCAAGGAATGAGCACACAAACGTAAGGATTCGTTGGTATTTTTTAAAAACGACAACTATGGATGTTCAGAGTGAATATTTCTCAGGTTTGAGGATACCCAGTTTCCTCAATGTATCTAGCTCCTTATTCACTAGAGGTAGATAAGCATATGGGACTGATCTTTCCAGTTAAAAACAAGCTGAATTTTCGGTCGCAAACAAAGTTAGTTTCCGTATCGTACAACACCTCAGCGTTTCACCTAATAACAAACTATATTTCGACTTATGGCGAATAATAAGAATTTATTTTTGCATCAGTGTATGTCTGAGTTCAAAGCAAAATCTGTGGACAGGCGAGAATAAGTTGCATATCCTATAATGACAGCTGCAAATGTGAACCACTACGATTTGCAAGGGTACATTTAGCCCTGAAAATTACCAGACACGAACGAGACACTATATTTAATTTCACCAACCAATTTTATTAGAGCGCTCGACGCATTCCTGGTTCTGTGAGACATTTGTGAGACAGGTAAGGACCTAAGTGTACGTCAAATATCATGAGAAGCTAATAATATCTAACCTAGTGTCAGGTTGCAACCTGACAGATATGTCCGAAAAAAGATGTGCTCTAACTTTAACGAAAGAATTATTTGTGACCATATCACATACGTTTGTTGCGCTTAGTAGTTTTTTATGGGCATTTTTTGACATATTACCGACCACCACAAACCAAAATGCCTAATCAACTTTTGCAACTGACCAGATGTACTGTGGGATTTCTGTTTACAATCCGACTTTATGATAGGTGCATTCATTGCATGTTGATCTTCAGGTGGAAGACCTCTGAGCTACGCTAAAGTTACCTTGAGAATGTCCACCTACTAACTAGGACTAAGAGGGGGTTGTAGACCAGTATGAGGAATCAGAATTATGACTTACAGTTGATGGTTATGGTTAGGAATTAGATTTAAGATTTTCATCACGAACTTCCGCCATCTAAAATGTCAAAACTAATAAGACATGTGGGTGAATGAATTTTTCGCCACAACCCGTGACTTGTTATATCATATCTGATCTGTTTGTCCATAAATTATAGCCTCGCTATTCTCTGTTTTCAATTATTTTCGTGTCATTTTTTAGGTTCAAAATGCATCGACACTCTGCTTTCACATCTTGATCGGATATAAATGCATACTGTTCCATATGTGCTAAAATGCGAGTAAGGTTTTCAGAATCAAATGGCCGCTGCAATCAATTTGGAAAAATCAGGCGTTTGAGTCGGTCTAAAATTAATGAACTCAGGTCGAGAATAGGTATTGAACTTATCACAAGATTATTTGGATGCATAATAGAAATGATTGTCCATCAAAACCTCACTGATGCTGTGTTATGATTATTACTACATTTAGAAACACTGCACGACGGTTTTGTCCGAGTATGGGACTTTACAGCAATGCGCGTCCACGATCCCACTTGTGGGAATCAAACCCAAGGCCTTCGTTCTCACGCGCGAACTCATAAACTATAGACTACTGGGCTAGTATCCAACGGTGTCACTGTCTAACTTCAATCAGTCCACGAAATCGCGCTACCATCTTCCATTGTCCGAGGTAGGGACGTGCCTCTACCTGACATGGATTGGCTCCAATGATCATGGATTCCCACTAGAACCGCGTGAATTCTCTAGCGAAGCTATCCACTAGTCGGCACGTGGTAATTATCAGTATGGGTTTGTGAAGATTTTCACGTTTTTGATTGATATCGTGAAAAACTGGAAGCACTGGACGGACGTTTCGTTCAATTATGGGACTTCTCAGCAGTGTGGAGTGCTCCCAGGTTTTCATTGATGGCTAATACCAATCGGTGCACGATCAAAAACTTAACAATCTTCCCAACCCCATACTGGTAATATTTCTAGACACGATTTATGTTGCTAGCGACGACTTTGATGGGTTTCAGACACCAAAAGACTGCTCAAGTATGCAAACACTCGAGAACCATGCCGGTACACACTTGCTTAAGCCCTTGGAAAACGGAATACCCACTGTCATTCATGCCGCTCAAGGTGGTGGAAAGAAAGTGCGATCAATTTTAAAAGTTGATTTCTTTGCTTCAGTGTTTTTGAAGATAGACCTGGAAGCTCGTTAATATGCTGAGAAGCGTT
Organism: Schistosoma spindalis; assembly: GCA_946903255.1. Taxonomy (NCBI): domain Eukaryota; kingdom Metazoa; phylum Platyhelminthes; class Trematoda; order Strigeidida; family Schistosomatidae; genus Schistosoma; species Schistosoma spindalis. Next base: position 7,050,928 of record OX336418.1, on the reverse strand, counting down.
TGAAGAAAGCTTGCTAGTTAATGCGAACTATGAGAAGCATCGCGTAACCACTGATGATCTGGTACGAATATGTGTCCGAGACGTTTCAGTGATGGTGTGTCCTGTAAAACTAACAAAGTCAGCATCGATGTCGAGGATTACAGAACTTCATTTTGAGGATTTATTCATCGCTATACATGCAATGTCAAACTAATAAGAATATTAATTCCAGAAAAAGAGATCAGAAAATGTGTATTCCATTCCTGAAGATTGGGCTACTACATTTCGATTGACTTTTAGGAGAATACATGTAGTTTCTTCAAGTTTTCCAGCTAAAACTTGGTTAGTGTGACACATAATTTTAAGGTATTGCTTGATTATGCATGCAAATGACTTTGTATTATGACTAAATGGACTAAATATTCAAACGACAAGTATGTCAAGTAATTAACACTTACACATGTTAGATTTTGGATATTGGACACATTTCTAAAAAAGCACCAGCTTCGCTTGTCTAGGTTAGCACGATTTTGAAAATGTCTGTTGCTTCAGGTTGTCGTCTGAAATGGTCTACTTCCGTGGGAGATATCGTTAAAAGAACATCAGCCCTTATAAATTATGCTCGTTCAGTCTATGACAAAGTGGGTTCATCTAAACCTGATACTTTTGAGTCAGTTGTTCTGGTAAATTACAATACTGGTTGCATTGACATGTCTCTAGCCTATTTCTATGTTCGAAGCTGAATATCAAACAGAAAGGAATGCCATAGATTTCCCTCAACACACTTTCCCTTGTAAAGCTATAAGGGATGCCAGTTGTGACGCCACTCGTAAACTTTCCGATGTTGAAGTAGAATTGGAGTAAGTTGACTCAGTCTACATCTCCCGGTTTTAGAGTTTTCCTTAAAGTCATGTGTAAACTCGTAGTTTCCTCCAGGCTTTGGGGTAATATCGTAGTGTGCTCAAAATTTCGCCCGAAACAGAGATTGGGAGAGATTATTACAGCTTGTGTTCATCATGGTGTGAACAAAACTTGTGTAAATTTAGCTTGCATAGCCTGGTAACTGCGGCTAGTGAGAAATTATTATGATTAAGCACGTCATAAAGACTGATGTGACGTCCTGTGGACTTTGTGTCTCGTGGTTAAGAAATATGAGGTTGATCAAAACTGTGAAATACCAGTCAGCAACATCTACGTAGGTCTAACCGTATAGCTGGCACGGACATTAGGCAAATTTTTTTACACATTGTTTACCACTGAATTTGTTGTAATATTCACAGAACCTTAATTATAGTGGTCAATGTCATAAAGGCAAACTTATAGGTAAACGTAAACTTCCTGATTGCAGGTGTTAAGACAATCAAAGTCTACAACGAAAAACGAATGACTCGTTTGAAATACATTGTTGTCAAAAGAATCTGTATCTCCTTTTTGCATGAATGCTCGCTCAATTATTTTCCCTTAATTTGATTTCCTCGTGGCTTACTAAATGTTGGCTGATTATTATTTACTTAAAACAGTACTACCTGTCATGTTTGATTATTATTTTTCTAAATTTTCACTACCCAGGATGCGAAAGGACGTATTTGAAAAGTTTGTTTCAGTTCAAAAAAATATAGATTCGTCATTCTCCGATGAATATCGTCGTTATGTTGATAGAAAAGTTCAGCTCGGTCGGAGAAATGGTTTGTTGCTTGTTTCCGCATGATATTTATGAATAACTGTAATCGTGAACAATAGGTCTTCATCTGGATGACGATAAAAGGAAATTAATAGAAGCTTTGAATAAGGAAGAAAATCAATTATGCATTGATTTCCAACGTGCTCTAAATGAAGAGAACACTTTGTTAGAGTTTACAGATGAGGAATTGAGTATGTTAACAATAACAATGATAACGTCTTAGATTATCTGAATAAAATGTAAATGACATAATTATGATAAGTCATGGTGATTCTATGCTTTGTGTGTTAATTGTTTGTAGTGTTTTAAGGCTAAGAAGGCAGGAGATGGTTGTATAAACATATCCAGTTACCAGAATTGCAGGCTCGCTAATAAATTTGTCGTGTTTTTGATGGTTTTATTTCATTGGTTATGAATATTATGCATTGGAACTGAAGAGCTCTTTTTTCTTTTATGAGATAATCAACAGTGATAGTTCCTTTGAGCAATGAAACTGGTTTTTGTATACCTTGTGTCAATGCAACCTTCTAATATGCTTTTAGTTTGGCTACAAATCCATTGTCCAGCATCTGTGGTGTAAACCGTTAAGTTGTTGTCTCGTCAGTCACACAATTTTTAATTGATTTTTCTGTTCAGTGGGTATTTGTTTGGAAATCAACAACACAATGTATTTGTGTTCTTAATAGTTGTAGAAAGTATGACATTTTAGATCCACTTTCTCTGTGTTGTTTGATTTAGCGATTCGTTTGTGTTGTTATTAAAGTAGCAGAACGATGATGGATAAAACATACTTCAATGATGAAATGACGTGATGATTTTTTTGTGACAAACGGTTTTTGGAGTAGCTAGTAAAACGTTGCAGGTAAATCTATTTTCGTGTACTGTTTTCCTTAAGGAAATTAATATAGTTTAATTTGTTTGTTTGTAGCTGGATGTCCTGCTGATTTCATTGATGGTTTAAAAAAGGTGATTCAGTTTTTTTCGTGTTATTTTATTCTGTAGTTGTAAATTCTTGATTTTTTTTCAGTGTAAATATTATCAGCATTCTCATCGACAGCCCAGTTGTTTGTTTGGGATAATGTATAGTTTTTTTCAGCTTTATCATAACTCTGGCACTGTCCAACTCTGTCCAATTCGATTTATTTACTTATTTATTTGAACACATAAATATCGGTACAAGGAGGCACCAAATACATATGCGCCACACATATGTCATTTGATATGTGTGAGGGCTGTGATACTGCCCGGGTGCTCAGACCAAAGCAGGTAGTTTTCTTATGGGGTCACACCCCGTCTTTGACCTAAAGGTCTAACTCACAAGGCAGTTGAGCATCGTGAGGAGATGCGGTCGCATGGTAGCCGGTGACCAACGATTGGTTCATACGCCATTTGTTCCCTCACGATACTGGAGCCCATGTGCACCATTGGTTTGGATCCGGTTATAGCGCGTATTTGGAGTCAGTAAACGACAGAACACTTATTTATTGAGTTACATTCTCAGTCTTAACCAACGAATAGTCAAATTGAACGTAGTAAAATCTGATATCTGTGTGTAAATGTTGATTTTTTACTACAAAATGAACAATAATACGAAAGTCGCAAAGAAATTAAATGATACGCTGTCAGTCAGTCAACAGCAACGTAGAACTTCGTACGTACGTACGTATATCAGTTTGAGTTGCCATACCACATTAGCACCGAGATGCAGCTCCCGATTCAAATCCCGTAGTGGCAGAGGTAGTAAAAGTATAAGCAGTAATCGGAAACATTAGGGTTTGGAGATGTTATTCAAAGAGTGTAATCGAGTGAAATAAATTTAGAAAGAGAAAAAAGGGACATGAAGAATTCAAAAGATTAGGATTTGGGAGAACATAAAGAGTGGATGCACCTGCGCCATTGCAAACGATTTCGAGCCATGTCATACACGGTCTCTAACCATCGGTCGCTATCGTCTCGAGGATCCCAACCAGATAGTCTACACCTACCAACATGCCTCAGTCCACTTGTTAGTGATCTCATGGATTTGATCCATGTTTTGATCTGGCCGTCCATAGCTTTCTTCCAACCTACTCCTACACCATAAAACATCGCACGTCGGGGCAGTCGTTGGTTGGGTATACGTAACACGTGTCCCAGCCATCTAAACTGATGATGTTTCACTACTTCGTCAATTGATTTGCCATCCTTACCTAGTATCCGTTTCTTAACAGCTGCATTACTTACTCGGTGGTTCCGGGATATAAAATGCATTGTAGTGAAAGGTGACTGGAAGTTAAGGCAAAAATATGAGCGAAACTAGTTTTGAATCATATTTTCATCAATTTCGACAGACCTGTGGACCTTGCCAGGCATATTCCCAGTTTATTGCTGAATTCAAACTAACACAGGATTTAACCAGTAATAAGACATATACCGCAATGTTTTGCGTGACCCAGTTCCAACTAAATTCCCTGGAGTCCTAGATACCTGAGTGGAATAAATTCTAAATGTTCTGTAAAACAGGAACAACGAATGTATCAAAATTAGTTATATTCATTTAGTTTGCAGATTGCATACAACCTAGCCATGATAATACCAACCGCTAAAAATATGGTGTACATGATTTGTATTATAATTTCAGATAAGTTCTCATCATTGAATATTAATAAAAAGAGTAATAAGTATTGTGAAGTTAAAAATGCTCATATAATTGAATATTTACACGCGACATAATGGAGATATTTATTCGTTGAACTTCAGTACTTCTCTCGACTAGGCTACAAAAGTACTGCGGCTAAAATTCTTTTCCATCATGCTAGAAGATCGTTTTTCCGAATACGTAATTAACAGAATCAACCTTAGTTGAATGTTGTTTACGTGGTATTTGTTGCCCTCAAAAATTCATGACTAAGTAGGTGAATGTTAAAACGAAGGACATAGAGCATGTTTCTTTTGAGACAAGGCTTGTCTTCTTAATACTTCAATAGTGATGAAATATATGGATATATCAATTTCAGATATAAGGATATATCCAGTGACCAAGCCGATTTCTCTAGGTTCAACGCATGTCTCAAATACGTCTCACGTCTAACCTCATTACTCGTTTATATTGTTGAAAGTAATTGATTTCATTACATGAACATCTACTTTCATTTTAATTAGTAGGTACATCAAAGGTGAGATTATTTTTATTAATAGGTTGTGACAGCTAGTTAGCTTTCATGCAACCTAATGTTGTTATCAATGAGGATTGTTACGCCTCGATTGTTGATTTTGAGCTGTAGTACTAGAATTACAAGTTAAAGAACGCGAACGTAATTCGAGTGATGTGTGATATAGATGGTGAACAACAAATTGTCTCAGGTCAATTATTTAAAGAAATTGATTATAAAATTATTTGAATTTATCGACCGCAGAATAAGAACCACATCTCAACGAATTGATAATAATAATGATATTAATTACAAAATCTCTTGTACAAACTAGTTGTGTGCTGCCTAATATATTGTGGAGTATTATTTCTTTTTTAATGCACTTATGAAATAAAAATAGCTCCCTTCTGGCAAACGTGAAGTATCTCTCAAATATCCACACTACTTCCCGATCATGCAAAAAGCATCTAACCCAGAAACAAGGAGAACGTTAGAAACAGCTTTTAATTCGAGGTAAATTAAACGTTTGGTTATTGGTTTTCTTTAGAGCTTTATCAAAAGTACTGGTCGTCATTATCGATAAATAAAGTTTAGTGGGATTTGTATGGATGCGTTCCATCACCGTCTAGCTTTCATTTAAAATAAGTGATTTTGTGTTACATACAGTTAATTTGCAACCTCTAGGTTTGAGGTCAGAACCCTGCTCTAAGTAATTTGGTTTACGCTACTTGGTACTATCACTAACCCTCCCACAACAAACAATATGGCCCAAGTCTATGAAAACAATTTTCATGAATCAGCAGATAATAGTTAGTTGAAGAAAGTTTTAGAAGTGTCTGGTATTTTTACTTTTATTATGAACCTAAATTATAAATTAGTATTAGGTATTTTCTTATAAATTCACTTTGACTGTGAATTTATTTTCGTCTTATAATTTATGCATTTAGGTGTATTAAAGAAAATACACCAATATTGAAACGTTTAATGGAACTACGGAAAGAAGTAAGTTATTTTATGTGTACCTGTAATTAAGCAATTTCAATGTACATTAGTAAATTGAGAGTGGATGCTATTCACCTATTATTATTATTATTATTATTATTATTATTATTATTATTATTATTATTATTATTATTATTATTATTATTACTGGTATTACTGCAACGTAATCTAGCGATAGCATTCACGTTCACACTTTGGATTACAAACTAAACTATATTGTGATATAGCCTCTTCATCTTGTTGATTATATCATGGTAACCAGTGAAAAATGTAAACACATTGCTCACCGATTTACTTTTAGCTGTTTATTCCAAAAACATTTAATTGAGTATAATTTATCTATTCTGTACAAGCGCTGTTTTAGTCAGTCAGTCAGGAACAACGTAGAATTCGTATGTACGTACGCATATCAGTTTGAGTTGCCATACCACATTAGCACCGAGATGCAGCTCCCGATTCAAATCCCGTAGTGGCAGAGGTAGTAAAAGTATAAGCAGTAGTCGGAAACATTAGGGTTTGAAGATGTTATTCAAAGAGTGTAATCGAGTGAAATAAATTTAGAAAGAGAAAAAAGGGACATGAAGAATTCAAAAGATTAGGATTTGGGAGAACATAAAGAGTGGATGCACCTGCGCCATTGCAAACGATTTCGAGCCATGTCATACACGGTCTCTAACCATCGGTCGCTATCGTCTCGAGGATCCCAACCAGATAGTCTACACCTACCAACATGCCTCAGTCCACTTGTTAGTGATCTCATGGATTTGATCCATGTTTTGATCTGGCCGTCCATAGCTTTCTTCCAACCTACTCCTACACCATAAAACATCGCACGTCGGGGCAGTCGTTGGTTGGGTATACGTAACACGTGTCCCAGCCATCTAAACTGATGATGTTTCACTACTTCGTCAATTGATTTGCCATCCTTACCTAGTATCCGTTTCTTACATTACTTACTCGATGGTTTCAGGATATACGAGCAATATTTCGAAGACACCTAGTTAGGACATTGCGCTGTTATAGTACGTTAAGCGAAATTTGAACCTTCTAAACCCAGTAGTCGAAAGTTTGATTCGTAATGACCATCGGATTTGTAATTAAAAAGTTCTTTGTGCTAAAGCTTAATCATTTATCATGTATATTTCCATAGTTTAAATCATGAGTTGATCTTTGCTAGGTGAACTTCGATAAACTAGAAGCACTCGATGACCGTTTCATTTTAACATGGGACTCCTCAGCAGCGCTCATCCTCGAACCCAGGACTTTTCGCGCGCGAATGCTTAACCTGTAGACCACGAGTTCCTCATATTAATAATAGTCATGTAAGGGATATTTCATCTTCATCATCATGAGGGAGGTTAAAAAACTCAAATAGATATTCTACACAGTATCCTCAATACTGATGTTCTGCAATTGACTTGTATTTATCACAACTCAAGGGACGAACTCTTTCATTTGATATATTCAGTGTGTATTTGTCATTTCACCATTTCCTATAGAGCAAGGTATCTTGTGAGGGCTCGGGTACAGTCCAGCTGTCCCAGCCCTCACATAAATCGAATGATTTATGTGGCGCTTATATATTGAGTGCCTCCTTGTACCAATATTTATGTGTTCAAATTAATAAAGTGCTTATAAGGAAAAGGGGAACAGTAACGCACAGAAGTTAGTGTATTATAGTGAAATAATAATAATAATAATAATAATAATAATAATAATAATGGGATAAGCAGTTCAGTTAGCAAAAGTACAATCAGAAAGAATCCTTCCACTTAAAGAAGTTATGTTCATTTTTTATGAAGAAAGTAAAATAAAGGTACAGCAGGTACATTGTGTTGCGATTGTATATCAGCAATTCTTCGGAGTCAACGATGATCAAACACAGATAGTCGCCTAAAATCATCAACTCGGAGAGGCCAGGTTTCACAAGCATAGAGTAAAACTGCTCTCACCGACGCGTTGTAGATCTGACGTTTAACAGCCAGACTAAAATCACAAAGGCGCCAAAGATAGCGCAGGTTGGCATAAACCGCCCTGTCTTTCACTATATGTGAATTGATCTCGTCACTCACGCCACCACCAGCACTTATGCAGCTACCTAGACACATGAACTTCTCGATTACTTCTACCTGCTCACTACCCAGGGTGAGTACAAGATCAGGGTCCTGCCAGTCTTGTAGAAGTACTTTGCACTTCAAAAATGCAAAGCACATACGATAACTACGGACACTAATTGCCAACTGACTAAGTGCGTATTGCATGGCTTGTGTATCATCGCACAGTAAGACAATATTATTCACGTACTCAAGGTCGAGAAGTCTTTCTCCAGGCAACAGATCCACATCGCCACTACTTACATCCATCAGAGCTGTTTCCAGAATTCCATCAATGGCAAAGTTGAAGAGGAATGGTGAGATTGGGCAACCCTGTCTAACCCCACTGCTTGAATGGAACAATGGAGAGAGGTGGTTGTATGCCCTCACTCTGCCTGAGGTGTTTGTGTATAGGGCCTTTAAGATGTTAATAAACTTCTCAGACATATCCTTCTTCAATAGACAATCCCAGAAAACAGTCCTGTCCAAAGAATCGAAGGTAGCTCTTATGTCAAGAAACACTACGATTGTTGGCCTGTGATAAGTATGACGGTATTCTAACATTTGTCGGAGGGTGAAAATATGATCAATATATCCTCGATCACAACGAAAATCAGCGTGCTCCTCACGAGTCGATCTTTCTCGGGTTTTGAACAACCTATGAAGTATAACGGAAGCCAATAGCTTGGACGCAATCGGAAGTAGACTTATTCCCCGATAGTTGTTACAGGAACGACGTGAACCCCTTTTAAAGATAGGGACAACTATCGACTCATTCCATGACGTTGGTATACTCTCTAGTTCCAAGACCTTTGTAAACAACGTCGTCAGCTCCTTAGTCAGAAAGTCACCAACATCTTTAAAAAGAGCCGGAGGTAAGTCATCTGGCCCCAGTGATTTGTAGCGCTTCAAGAGCTGGAGTTCCTTGCGGACTTCCACCTCATTTAGTTTATAAGTCGTCACAGGCCATGGAGGGCAAAACAGTCTACTCGATGTTGCCGAGGCAACAGACCATTTGAACTCTACCCATCGTCCAAGACGTCGATGAATGTTAGTGATTGGCATCCCGTCCTCCTCACAGATTGTTTCACTCACACCAGACTTTTTGCTGCCAGTAGCTCGGATTAATTGAAAGAGCCTCCGGTAGTTACCAGATGCAGCTACTGCTTCCAACTCATTGGTACGCTCCGACCACCAGGCTTCTCAGTCCTTACACAAGCTTTGTCCAATTTCATTACGTAACATCATTTATGGTCAAACTCACGGTCACTCGGAGTAGATCTATGGGCTTCAATGAGTTGTAAAGAGCCTGAAGAAACCCAGTGCTTGTAAGCGGGATGTTTCGCAAAGCCGCAAGCGACTTTACTCGCCATTTTCATGAAATCATACAATTGCAACTAACAGTCTCCTATTGGCATGTGTGCATCCTGTGCGGATTGCTTCGATATTGCCTTCAGTCACAAACACTATAAGCTGCTAGTCACCATTTAGTCTTGTGCACTGGTTGCGCTGGTTCATTCACCGTTTATCTTACCCTAGATTTTAAGCCTCAGTATTTCATCAGATAAACCTTTTTATTCCATGTTTTTTGTACAATATCCTCAATGATGAGTACTTCTCATTATGATCGCTATTACATCACTTCGACTTATTCACTATACATCTTGTTCATTTTATAGATGTGCTAATGTGTTATGAAAACTTGAACTGTTGCACATCGGTACCATATATATATATATATATATATATATATATATATATATATATATATATATATATATATATATATATATATATATATATGCTCCCAAACGCCCTGGTATGGCCGAGAGTGGGGAGAGTCCGCTCTCCCTCTCGAAATGCTCTCACATGGCCACGCGTATACAGCCTCTGCCAGGGAAGTCCTACTCACTGCCTTCTCGTGGCGGGGGTGTTGTTTACGAAAATGAGAGGACGAAAAGCGAATGTCCGGCGCTATAACCGGATCCCAAACCAATGGTGCACATGGGCTCCAGTATCCTGCGAGAACAAATGGCGTATGAACCAATCGTTGGTCACTGGCTGCCATGAGACTGCATCTCCTCACGATGCTCCACTGCCTTGTGGATCAGATCTTCAGGTCAAAGGCTTGGGGTGTGGCCCCCTAAGAAAACCACCTGCTTCGGTTTGGGCACCCGGTCAGTATCACAGCCCTCACACATATCAAATGAGATCTGTGTAGCGCATATGTATTTGGTGCCTTCTTGTACCGATATCTGTGTTAAAATAAATAAAAATTATATATATATATATATATATATATATATATATATATATATATATATATATATATATATATATATATATATATTCTTTTACGTATTCTTACGTATAAATTCATTTTCAGCGTGCAACAATTCTTGGCTTTCCTACACATGCTGATTTTATGCTTGATTTACGTATGGCCAAATCTGCTCTCAATGTTGATAAATTTTTAAATAACGTTGGGACTAAATTAAAAGAAGCTCAAGTAGAAGAGACTGCACGTTTATTGGAATTGAAAAAAGAAGAGGTAAGATTCGGATAATCAAATTGATGCTTTCTCCTCTTCATATTAGCCTATTGTTTTTTTTTTTTTTTTGTAATTGTAATTGCCAAAGGTTGTTTTACACGCGACATTGTTGTGAAGTCACCTTTGAGCAGTATGCACTCAGTCTCAGCATGTTTAGACTAGAATGAATAAACTTGGAAATAAACATAGGCTATCAAACGTAGAAATTTATTTTTTCGTCGATTTCATTTACTCAAGCTGTACAATCGTATTTATATTTGTAATAATGGCTGATTAATAGATATAAAAAACAATGGAAAAGGAATAGAAAAAATAAAAAATGATAAATTATGGGGGTTAGAAAAAAATTAAGACCTTGGTAGAATAAGGAATCAAGCATACTGTTTTTGTACGTAAAGGTTAGGTTAAAATTAGTGAATGGCTAAAGCTTCTACTGCATGTTATTCTGTACGGCATTTTGAACACTATGTGAAAGGACAAGAATTCCTTCTCTCACCGACCATAAATCCTTACCTTTTTTCCCTCACTCGTCTTCAGACAAGAAAACGTTACAGGTCTATAACCGATGAAAAAGATGAATTCCTGACCTTCCAAATAGTGTTGAATGTACCACACAGCACAATGCAATATTATTATTATTATTATTATTATTGACGGCTTTATTTAATATTATGCGAATGCCTTAATCGTCAATAGTATGCTTGGGAAAGTCTAGAGAGCCAACCCGATATTTCTGAATGTTTGTAGTGGTGCCATGTCTTTGGAGTCGTTTGAAAACAAGTTTTAGATGCTGGAGATGCGATTCTCTGGCCCGATATTACACCAAGCAGTTATCAACATACGCATGCACGAAGTCAAGACCCCTGAATGCGTCATCGATAAATTTATGAAAAATTTTGTGCAGCATTTAAACCGAAAGGCATGAGCAAAAGTTCTTAGAGTCCGAAGGGAGTAATGATAGCCGTTTTAGGTCTGACGTTTGTAGCCATAGGAATGTGCTTATACGCTTTAGCGAAATAAAGGGAGGTTAGACTTTTCAAGGTAGCTGTCAGGTGGTGGATTTGCGGCAAGGGGTAACGATCAGGATTGATTTTTTCGTGTTATGTCGCTGATAATTACTAGTTCGATGCGAATTCTTGCTGTTCTTTTTAAGGTCTATGTCCAAAGGAGATGCCCATGGGGTATTTAATGGCCAGGTAATTCTCAAGTCCATCATATGATCGAATTCGTTTCCGACCAATGTTAACTTTTTGTGGGCTATTCGCCCTGCTTTCGAGAATGCAGGTGGTCCTGTAGTCGTAATGTAGTGTGTGACAATGCTAGTTATACATGGTAGTTGCGGTCGTGTTCTGTACAGTTTAAGATACTTGTCGAGTATCGATCGAAAGAATGGTTGGATCATATGTTTAATCGTGACCAAGCATAATCTACAATCATAAAGTGAAATTCCACAAACAGATAATTTAGTATTTCCATTTACTAACCCCCGTTTCCTCGCACCGATGTGTAGATTATGTTGTAGCAGGTCTATACCAATGATTAGCATAGAAATGTCTGCAAGAATGAAAATCCTGTGTGTGGGCTGGCATAAACCCACGTTAAGGTGAACAAATCTTTCATCTTTGGCGGAGATCGGTTTTCCATTTGCCGCCTATAAGTTGAAGACTAGATCTTGTAAACGATCATTAGTATTCACAGGAAGGATCATCATTCACTACTCTCGGTGATATTTGTGTCACACTCACCATGGTTGAACTTAGTTGTTCACGGCTTCCCATTATAACTTTGATAATTTGTTAGTTACTAGTAATCGCACTATTATTATTATTATTATTATTATTATTATTATTATTATTATTATTATTATTATTATTATTATTATTATTATTATTATTATTATTATTATTATTATTACAATGTGTTGTATTAACTATTTATGTATGAAAGGGTCGTGGATGCGTACTGCCATAAAGTAATAGTCTCACGCTACGTTAGAGATAACTATTGGATGCTTCCTGATTTATAGTAGATTGTTCAAGTGAAGTGATTCAATGAAGCGAAATTTCGAATTCCCATTCATTCATGCTGTTGATTTCATCTCTGATTTCGCTTATATGGTTTGACATTCTGAGGTGAAGCATTTTATTCTTACCCAGCTCTGCGTTAATAGTAAATGTCTGACTGAATATTATGTTAATCATATTCTATTTTAAGGTACCACATTCGTTACAAAAAGATGAATATCGCACTATTTAGAAGTTCTAAACTAAGTCGACACAGTTACTTAATGCCAGTGCTCCCTTAATTTTAATCAGTTCTACTCACGTCGTATTTTGGGACCATAATGAAAATCATCTTCAGTTGTATTCTTCTTTCCAACCTTCATTTAGTGTACATACATAGTTTATTTCTCTCTTCCAGTGTGACCGTTTAGGATATACGTTTAATAATTGCTTAAATCCATGGGACACACGATATTATATGAATATGGTTAAAGAACGAGATTATTCCGTCGATGAAGTGGCTTTGAAGAAATATTTTCCTTTGGCCACTGTAAAATCAGGTATATTGCGATTGTATCAACAATTGCTTGGTTTAAAATTTGAGCGTGTTTCGAATGCAGAAGTTTGGCACGAAGAGGTAGAAATGGTTAGTTTATAAATTTGGTATATTGATTCTTCAGTTTGGTCAAGATCGTATTTTTTTTATTTCTAGAGCTAGCGGTATAGTGCTCGACTTCCCAAACTGAAGTAGGTGAGTGTGGGATTGAAACTTATTACGTTGTGATTAGGTTTTACATAGTGATAACACAGTGGGGCTCTATTAGCTGGGAAAATGATCTATTTAGGTCCTACCATATTAGGCAGGTCGCTTGGAGAATATAGTGTAGTTAAAAGCAAGAACTTAAAGTCTGAGAGCGATATCGTTGTACTAAGTGTACTGAGATGTGACGGCAGTAAGTTGGTGATTCTCTCAGACAACTAGTGTTTTCAGCGATGCTGCTTTCCGATAACGGACTAAAAGTATTAGAAAGTGTAGGCTTTGAAAATATTATAGGTCAGCTTGTCCTACGGATTTCTGTCATCAGTGGTAAGTTCTGCACGGAGCTAACACATTAAGAACTACCCCCAAATAGGCGTTGTGTGATCGGCCTCAAACACTTGTCATTTGGGCATTGTGGTTGCGCTCCTAGGTCGTCAAAACCACAGTGTTAGCAACCAGGAAGTAAAAACCACTCTGCTTACATAGAACAGCACTCGACTGATCAACCCATCGCTATACACACTTGTTCAAAGTAACATTTATATTATTATTATTATTATTATTATTATCATTATTATTATTATTATTATTATTATTATTATTATTATTATTATTATTATTATTATTATTATTATTATTATTATTATTATTATTATTATTATTATTATTATTATTATTATTATTATTATTATTATTATTATTATTATTATTATTATTATTATTATTATTATTATTATTATTATTATTATTATTATTATTATTATTATTATTATTATTATTATTATTATTATTATTATTATTATTATTATTATTATTATTATTATTATTATTATTATTATTATTATTATTATTATTATTATTATTATTATTATTATTATTATTATTATTATTATTATTATTATTATTATTATTATTATTATTATTATTATTATTATTATTATTATTATTATTATTATTATTATTATTATTATTATTATTATTATTATTATTATTATTATTATTATTATTATTATTATTATTATTATTATTATTATTATTATTATTATTATTATTATTATTATTATTATTATTATTATTATTATTATTATTATTATTATTATTATTATTATTATTATTATTATTATTATTATTATTATTATTATTATTATTATTATTATTATTATTATTATTATTATTATTATTATTATTATTATTATTATTATTATTATTATTATTATTATTATTATTATTATTATTATTATTATTATTATTATTATTATTATTATTATTATTATTATTATTATTATTATTATTATTATTATTATTATTATTATTATTATTATTATTATTATTATTATTATTATTATTATTATTATTATTATTATTATTATTATTATTATTATTATTATTATTATTATTATTATTATTATTATTATTATTATTATTATTATTATTATTATTATTATTATTATTATTATTATTATTATTATTATTATTATTATTATTATTATTATTATTATTATTATTATTATTATTATTATTATTATTATTATTATTATTATTATTATTATTATTATTATTATTATTATTATTATTATTATTATTATTATTATTATTATTATTATTATTATTATTATTATTATTATTATTATTATTATTATTATTATTATTATTATTATTATTATTATTGTTATTATTATTATTGTTATTATTATTATTATTATTATTAATTATTATTAATTATTATTATTATTATTATTATTATTATTATTAATTATTATTAATTATTATTATTATTATTAATTATTATTATATATTATTATTATATTTATATTATTTATATTATTATGATTATAATTATTATTTATTATTAATTATTATTATTATTATGGATATCATTCAGTCTGTGTAGACGGAGCAGTGACTCTCGGTTTCGCGTGTTCGACGTTTAGCCACTTAAGTGCACGTTTGAACCTCCACCATGACTACTTCGGTTTTGTCAACGAAATAGCATCAATAGCCGTCACTTGAAGTGTGTCGCGAAGCCAAGCACATAAATCTGTGCCCGGTTAATAATAATATCCCTACTGCTACATCGATATATTTGTTGAGTAATGAATCTCAGAAACTCGATTATATACTTTTGTTGTCGATGGTGTATACTCACATATTGGATTATGTGAGGTCTATGCCTCGATTATCAATCAACTCAATTATGTTACCTTCCTTTATGAATTTAATGTACCTTGAGTGTTTCCCTGTTTAATACTAGCGATTTATATTACTAAGCATTATTTCTATCTAATTTGTTTTATGAGGGCTAAACAAAGTTTGTAAAGCTAATGTCAAACTACTGATTATTCAAGTGCAATTCAATCGATTCGTAGTGTCAAGAGTTCTCATAAACAGTATGAACATGCAATATTTTTGTTTATAGGTTAAGAGTTCGTTTATCTTGGAACGAAAAAAGCATTCAATTTATATGAAATACTATATACACTGTCTTAATTTTCCATAATTATGTACGAGTGATATCTGTCCAGGAGAGCTAACTCCTTCCATTGATTCATCTGAATCATGTAATCATTCGAGAGATAATTCCCTTAGTTCTAGTGATGAATCGTGACCGGTGGAGTCTAACAGTGTCAGGAGTGAGGCAGTTATCCACCACTGATGATAGTTGCTCAATATCACATATCGGTTTGAGTTAGAAATGTAAATCGCTAAACGCTAACTCAATGGTCTAAATGTCAATTTCCCACCACTAGTCCTGAAAATCCTGATTTCAATCCCCAATGGTGTTGTAGATGCATACTACTGACAACTTTCTTACTGGTATGAAATGGCTATTTAGTTCTTCTAAGTCTTCAACAGTTGTTTAACTAAAGTCAGTCCTTGATGTAAACTATTTTCAAACGTTATTAAAAACCTAAAATTCATTCAATCCTGTAATTAACTGTGAGTCTTTCTCTCTGTTTGTCTGTATAATTTTTTCTTGTAGTATTCAGTGAGTGATTCTCAATCCGATAGTTTGTTAGGTTATTTCTATCTTGACCTGCATCCACGTGAGGGTAAATATGGACATGCAGCAGTATTCGGTTTACAACCAGGATGCCGCAGATTAATGGACTCCAATAATATTACAGTGGATGAACATAGTCATTCCCCATCATTATTAACCTCTGAACGTCAATTGGCTATAGCAGCAATGGTTGCTAATTTTACTGCGCCAGATAAAGAAACTGGTCAAGGTTTTCTATTACATAGTGAAGTTGAGACATTTTTTCATGAATTCGGTCATTTGATGCATCATATTTGCTCACATACTGAAACAGCTTTATTTAGGTAAGTAAATATTTTCAGTGGTCGGAGTAAATGGTAATGGATTACTTAATTATATACGCCTGTCGGGACATAGCTTGCTGAATAGATTCCAGTCAACTTTGTCTTGGGCTCCCCTCAGTTGTTGCCAAGTGCTATTCATTCCTACATGAAATTCAGTTATTCTTTACCATTATTTTTTTTTATAAACACTGTCGTCGGGTGAACAGTTCTGTTATACAATGTTTGGTGGTTGGAGTTAGTCAGCAGGAAACTCGGGCTAACACTATTTTCGTGAATATTAGTAATATTATGAACGCTTATCCCTTAGTAGTATTTAAAGTACGGGTATCCTGTCACAATCTGGTTTGGTTACATGTTGCTGCTAATTCAGACAAGTCATTGTTATCCTACAGACATGAAAAATACAGCCGTAGGTATAATATGATTAGATGCGTCATTCTACCTACTCAAAATGTCTAACTACCTATATTTAGATTAGTCCACTAATTCATGCATATTGGCATGACTTATGTGCATAATTATTTGATTCTTGACATTGATGCTTCTCGAGCATGGTTGGTTCTCTCATTTTCTCACAAGTGATCCAGCTAAATGTCATATAGCTTATGAATTTGTGACTGGATTGGACTGGCAGATCATAACATTGTTCTTTTGTTGTGTATGCTAATTACGTTTGCCGATATAAGTAGTATGTAACACCAGTCGGAAGTGAAATGTCTGCAAACAAAGTTGAGAAGATTGGAATGTAGAGGAGAGAAAAGTAAATTGGAAGTAATCAATATAACAACGAGAAAGAAGGGACGACGAAGCTTGTAATAGACGATTCAAAGATGATGTTCAAATCATATATAATTTTCACATTTTGTTAAACCACTGTGTGACCGTGCATTAAAAAATAAATTGGTTATCCTCACCTGAGTGTTCATTCACTACACTATTTCTAAACTCATTTAGACTCGTAAAAAGGTTTTATTCTTTGACGAGACTACCTTGGGGTCGATGGCGATAGACTTACTCTTCATAGTAGATTCAAATGAGGATTTTTAATCCTAATTAGGCACCAGATTGTGTGAAGGTGTATGCCACTTAAATATTGAATTTTGAACTATAGACAAAGCATTGATAACATTTACATCATCGTGAATAAAGATTTGAGTTATCCCGTTGTTGATATTGTTGATTGAATTTTGATCTGTCGTTGTTGACATATGTGCATCGTGTGTAGACTATCTCGATATAACCACTTTATCGTAAGTCTTATGGACTAGATACGTTGTTGTTAGCACTAGTGAATTTCAAGAACGGAATAATTCTAAACTCTTACCATGAATGGTTGTGCAAACTCACTAGCTCGTTGAATAGCAATTTTGGCATTTTGAGTAGAACATGCTGGTCGTATGCCCCAATGTGCCCATCAATACACTGTAATGAATTAAGATTGAGCTATGACGAGTCTCGAATAGGAGGATGACACGGGCGTTCAAGATTTCACTACTCTTTACTATCCATCTATTATATTGATAACATTTGTTCCTATTTACTTGTTGTTTTTTTATCTCTGAAGTGGTACAGCTGTAGAAACAGATTTTGTTGAGTGTCCATCACAAATGCTAGAAAATTGGGTATGGAATGTTGACGGACTGAAAGCGCTACTTGGTACAAATGATGATCCAATTCCAAAAGATTTATTAGCTAGTCTAATTAATTCACGTGTAGCAAATGCTGGTCTATTTTATTCTCGACAAATACTTTTAGCCTCATTCGATCAAGCCATTCATACAACGGACTGGAAAGTGAGTTTGATGGTTTTTGGTAAAGAAAATAATAAGTTCTTGATGTTTGTTATTTTGTCGTTTTTTGGCTTACTCTCGCTCATACTGATTAGTTTGAGTTTCTAGTCAATCAGTCTCACAGTATGCAATCGTCTTGTAAATTTCTATAATATCCTATCCATCATTAGTGTGATCGTTTGATGCCATGTTAATTCTACATTGTGTTGACTTTAAAAGATGCTTATGAGGCAATCTATAAAATGATCAGAATTTAGCGCTTTTGTACTTCCTGGTGTGAAAGAAATGTTTTCAACTGGCCACACACGGAACCGTCAGATGTTTCTATTTGGTCAGATGTATACAACTGATTGTTCACTGAATAAGTGATCAATGTTATTTTTGTTTAATCTCCATAGTTCCAATCAAGTTACAACAACGTACTTATTATTCCAATCAATTAGATATCATGTGCACCAAATCCTTCACTTGATAACATGAAAAACATAGTGCACGCGATATGCAGTCATTCGAAATGGGGGTAGGTCCCCCGACTCTAGCTGAAGTTCATAAGGCTAATCTGAAACGAGGTAGGGCAGCTGGTCCAAATGAACTGGCTCCAGAGGTCTTTAAGTATGGTGGTCCAATTTTAGCGATTATGTTGACTAATATTTTAGCTAAAATCTGGGAGTTGGATGTTATCCCATCTGACTGGTCGCAATCTTTTATTGTCCCGATATATAAGAAGGGGTCAAAATCGTCCTGTGATAACCATAGAGGGATTAGTTTAACCAATATAGCATCTAAAATACTAGCCTCAGTAATTGTCGGGCGCCTAACTAAGACTCGTGAACTGCAAACACGTGGAAATCGGGCTGGCTTCAGACCTGGTCGTGGCTGCATCGACCACATATTCACCATTCATCAGATTCTAGAACACAGGCATGCTTATCGGCGTCCGGCAATAGTGGTCTTCCTTGACTTAAAAGCGGCATTTGACTCTGTAGACCGAGAGGTTCTGTGGCAGTGTCTGTCATTGAAAGGCGTACCTCAGAAGTACATAAACCTTGTGAAGGCTCTTTACTCGAACACTACTAGTCGAGTGAGAGCTTGTGGCGAACTGTCATCTGCTTTTGCAACCTCAAGTGGTGTCCGTCAAGGCTGTTCACTTTCTCCATTTTTGTTCAACTTCATCATAGATCTACTGATGGAAATAATGCTCTCATCGACTGAATTCTCGGGTATTGATCTCCTACCAGGAGGTCCACTTATTGACTTAGAATACGCAGATGACATAGTCCTGTTTGGTGAAGACGCTGATGAAATGCAGTCTTTTGGTAGCACTGAGCAACAATGCCAGAATGTTTGGTATGCGCTTTTCTCCCTCTACATGAATGTTGTTGCTTCAGGACTGGTCTGCGTCAACACCTGGGGAGTTGAGTAGTCGAACGCGTTGACAACTTCACTTATCTTGGAAGTCCGATCAGCCCTAATGGGTTGGTGTCGGACGAGATCTCAGCACTGATTCGAAAAGTTCGTTTGGCTTTCTCCAACTTACGTCACCTATGGCGAAGGCGAGATATCCGTTTTTCAATTAGGGGACGAGTATACTGTGCAGCAGTTCGTTCCGTTCTACTTTACGGCTGCGAAACGTGGCCATTAAGAGTAGAAGATACTCGTAAGCTACTAGTATTTGACCACAGATGTCTTAGAAATATTGCTCGCATCTGTTAGGATCACCGGGTAAGTAATAAAGAGGTTAGACACAGGGTATTAGGGAATGATGGTAAATCAGTTGATGAGGTTATGAATCTTCATCGACTGAGATGGTTGGGCTACGTGTTGCGTATGCCTAAACACCGATTACCACGGCGCGCAATGCTAACCGGAGTTAGGGATAATTGGAAGAAAGTTAGGGGCGGCCAAACCAAAACGTGGCATCAGTACTTGAAGTCGCTAACTTCTGGTCTGAGCCTTATTGGTAGATGCAGACTGCCTGGTTGGGGTCCGCGTGACTATTGTAACCAATGGTTGGAGTCTGTGGGTGACATGGCTCAGAATCGATCACAATGGCGTCGGTGTATACACTCTCTGTCTTCCTTTAAATTAAGAGATTAAAACCACTTCAAATCTTTCTTTCTAGGAACTAATTCTTTCTCCCTGTACTATCTCCTTATACACAATCTTTCTTCTGTATATTACCACCACTGAATTAACTACTTTTATGAATCCAGTGTTCATCTTGTTGTGCTAATGCGGTATGGCAACTTGGACCGATGCATATGTGTGCCTGATCCTACGTTGTAACTGACTGACTAAGACTGGAGGTGGCTTAGTCGTCAGATTCTGATGAACATCACTATCGGAGCTAGACAGACATGAAATTGGTTTCTAATCAGTGACCAATCAATGTATCTTTCTCAGTTCCACAGGCGATCATTCATGAGTCTAGTGTATTCAGTTGTAACGTCTCAGATTGCAAACGTACTTGACATCAATTCCACCAATATTACAGATGCATCTTGATGATAAGTACCAACTAGCTTGAAACTAAATAGCTTCAACTAATTAAATATCAAGTAGTAGCTGATCAATGACATAATCCTCAACTTTTTACTTTAAAGAATGTTACTCGACTTGTAGAAATCATCACTCTAAATTTGATGTCAGTATTTATTTTCAAAATAGCCTTAGAATGGTAGATACATAGGAATAATATTAATAGTATTAAAACGCTTAAATTTAGGGTGAATACTAAGATAAATTATTGAGAACAGGCGATAAAAATATTAAAATGACATTGTCTCCAATACATTGGAAGAAAGCGAGTAAGCATAATGATGCATAACACAACCGTAACTCGATTCAATTCTGGCTCCTATCATTTAGCAATAATTCAACTACGGATTATGGTTATTTGTAGGCCTTTAATCTACTTGAACACACACACACCTAGATATAACTCCAATCAGATGTTAGTAACTTCTTAGATTTATTGTAATGCTCATCTGCATTTATACAGCCAAGTCTGACACAATAATCGTCACCGAAATGGTTCAAAGACATTTCGATGAAATACCTCAAAACTGATATTGTTAGTACGGTTGTATTCATTTCCTATCTTATAATAAATACTGATGGCGCCAGTGACTCAGTGGTTTAGGTGCTCGACTTTCGACCACAATATTGTCATTTTTTTATCTGGTCAATACAATGTTGATCTTTGGATGTTGTGAAAAAGTTCACATATCTTTTCTCAAATAACCAAACCATATTTTCCCCGTGAAATATTCAATTTTTTTCTCTTATTAAGTATTGGTCGTGTATAAATTTTTTTCATCGTTATTATTATGATAGGTTGGTTTAAAGAGGCAGTTGAATTTTGTAGTTTATACCACAAACTGACCTTGGTTAGACAACCATTGAATACCTGAAAAACACTGTCCAGTTCTTTCGTCTCAGTATATATCTAATGGTTAGTCACTTGTTGTGTAGCCTGTTGAGTTCTACATTGGGTGGGATGGTGGACGTGCACTGCTAATAATTTTCATACTAGGACGGAACTGCTGTCCATTGCTTACCGATTTTCGATAGTTTGTTTAAAATCAGTTGATGTAATCCATATCATAAATATTATTAACATGTTTGTATAACTTTGTTTCTAATTACATTTTGTATTGTGCCTCATTTTTCTGACACAGGATAATCCACTAGTTACTTTTACAAATTTAAGCAAAAAATGGATCGGTATCGAACCGACACCGGGTACTTTTATGCCTGCATCATTTGGACATTTAGCCGGTGGATATGATGCACGTTATTATAGCTATTTAGTAAGTTTATGATTCTAATTGATTATTATTCTTACTATAATCACTATTGTTGTTCATTATCCTGTTTTATAATTTATGTATGCCGATTGCAAGTTTACGTGTACACTCTACGTTTAGCAGATAATTTAATACTATTCTTCTGCTATCTATCTAAATTAAAATTGGTGGCGAGTAGAGGGAATTTTGAGACTCTTCAATTCGAAATGGCTATTCAATCACCTACTCTCTATTACTCAATAAAACTGAACTAATCAACATTAAGTTGTTAATCTATATGTTCAAAATGCAATTTATACTCATTTAGAAAAGTGTTTAGGTTGTTGAGACAGTTAGTATTAATGTGGGGTGCGCTACTTATATTGATATAATAAGTATTATATGACGCGAGTTAAAAACCTAATGTCTGGCAGCAGAAGATGGGGGAAGATCAAGAAAGGAAGAGCGGGAACACAATGGAATTTGTATGAAAACTCATGAACAATGAAATGTCAGACAATGGATTGATGTTTGCAACAGGAACAGTCCAGTTTGATATGATGGGTTGCTATTTTGCAAATTAACGATTTACTATATGGTTTTTCTATTTTACCAATGAACTCTGTAATTTTGAGCTAAATACAAATCAGTTGTCCTCACATGTGTTCTCCTTCACTACATTAATAGTAGACGTCATACACAAAGTGTGGAACATGTATACTACTACTTAGTTATGCTCAACTACTGGGTGACACGAAATGATAAAACTTCTTGTTCTGAGCGTCATCTACCTATTGCTCGACATGCAAACACACAACGATTTCGAGTCATTTAAACCGGCCATCGATATAACTCGATTAACATTTATGACAAAGTAAACACAATACTGGCTACACTACCTATTGACCATTCAGTCTTTTTATTTAAGTAAAAAAAGATTTTAATGTTTGTTGCTGTCGACTGGAATATTAATTTTTTAGATACCAATTAGTCATACACAGTGCAAAACCTGGTACACGTTTGCATCGGGGGTTCAAGTTGTCATACCACAGTAGCGCGACAGGACAAAATTATCAAGACAAATCCCAGGGAAGTAGAAGTAATAGTAACATCACTAGTAGGTATTGAGAGGAGGAAAAGCATATAATGAGAGTTCAGGACTCAGCATCTAGGGGAAGATAAAAGTGAATGTACCTGTGTTGTCGAAAACGATACTGACTCATATCACTCAAAGTCTAACTATTGGTTATAACTTTCTCGAGGACCCCAACAAGATAGTTTTCACCTACCTACATGGCTTATTTCGATTGCTAATGACTTCTTGGACCGATCCCATATATTGGTTTGGTTACTTCTTACCTACTCTTACACCAGACAACATCGCTCGTCGATGTAAACAGTTATTGAGCATACATGATATTTATCCTAACCACCTCAGTGGATAAGGACTAACTACCTCATCAACTAATTTGTCATTCTAACGTAATGTCCTTTGCCTAACCTCAACAGTGATCACTAAGTGGTCGTAAAATACACGAGAAATTCTTCGAAGATATCTATTATCGAATACTAGTAACGAACGAATATCACCTGTTCCTAATGCCTGTGTTCCACACTATAAATTAGAATTGAGCGAACTGCCGCATAGTAAGTTAGTCCTTTTGTTGTGAGATAGAACTCTCACCTATGTCACATTTGATATTTTTGTTGTGCTATAGTCTTGTAATTAGTATCTCAATCCCTGATCTGCTTCCAGTACTAGTAGTAAATCCGTGGTGTTTATACTGTTAATCACATTCTCTTGTTAACTTCGGTATCCAAATATTTAAGCAGATTGAAATGAGTCAGACGAGTAATTCAACAATGTTCTTAGCTGATGAATGCTTTGAATAATTACAGAATAAATAATGCTGAAAATTTAATCCAACGCATTGTATCTCAAGAACTTGAGGGAGGTGTTTTCTCTGTTAGATGTAAGAATTCTGTACTCACTGAACTTTTAGGTCGACGTCACTAGCTATACTTTCCACATGCTTAATGCTCCCTAATTTTTCTGTGAGCGGGATTTTGTAACGCATACTACATTCAAAGCATATAATATTGATAAGTAATAGAAGTTGTTAAGTAATAATTTTTAAGATTTACCTATAAACCAATTTTCAAACAGAATTCCGTGTCCTGTTTCATTTACTCTGTTTTAAGCTATCAGTTAATTTATCTCCCTTTTACACAAAAATCCAATCTCACATTCCATTATCTAAACTTGTTATTATTAGTTGCTTTAAATTTAAGCGATCATTTTGCGATCTCTTGATTTTTATTGTCATATTTTTCAGTTATATTATTGATCACTTATGCTCCAGTATTTAATACTGTGATCAGTTGTTGAATCTATTGAACTTGAAAAGTTGAATTTAAGACTTGCGTAATCCTACATTTTACCCACTAATTAGTATCATAACGTACGTGCAAATAACTTACAGAATATAAGTATCATTTTGTTGAAATATTGATATTTTATTCAAACACTTGAAATTTAACACAAAAGGGCTCCAAAATATATATGCGCCGCACAAAATATTGAGCTTTTGTGTGGGTTGGGACACTGCCTAGGTGCCCAAACCGAAGCAAGTTGTTTTTTTATAAGGTCACCCAGAAGTCTAATCCGAAAGGCAGTAGAACAACGTTTGGAGATTCAGTCCCATGGTAGCCCATGACCAACAATAGGTTCATACGCCATTTTTTCTCTCAGGGTTTTAGAGACCATGTGTTCCATTGGTTTGGAATCAGGGTTTTCCAACACTTCTATGTGGGTCCTCTGTACCCATCAACTCGGATAGTGTTACGGACATTCGCTTTCCGTCTTCTTAATTTCGTTAAACAACACCCCCACTGCGAGAAGGCAGTGAGTAGAACTTCACTGACAGTGGCTGTATATATATGGCCATATGAGAGCATTTCGAGGAGAGCGGACTCTCCTTACCCTCCGCGTGGGGGCTCACAGTGTCATTTTTTTTTAAATATATTGATAACTACTAGATTAGCATGTAAACGTTAATTCTCTCATATCATGTTTCTGAACTATAAAACGACATGAACAAAAAATGCATGCTCTTGGGTTAAATAAAACGAATTTCGTGAACCTTACATTCCTTGAATATTGAGTTGCCTACAAAAGTTCCCTGAATACTTATTAACTTTTTATTCCAGATAGTTGATTGGTGTCAAAATTTTTTATCTGAATTAGTGGTTTTCACTTCAATTGTTCGGGTTTAAATAATTTAATTGTAAATGATTGCTTAGTTTTGATTCTTTATCTGATGTACTCTTCACCTCTGTTATTTATTATTACTTACAGTGGAGTGAAGTGTTCAGCGCTGATATGTTTGAATCACGTTTTCAATGTGCTATGGATGGTGGTTGCTTAAGTAAATCAGTTGGAAGAGATTATCGTGAGAAAATTCTCCGTCCTGGTGGTTCTAAAGATGCTGCAGATATGTTGAAAGATTTTCTTGGACGTGAACCAAATGATGATGCTTTCTTCAAATTATTAAATGTTAATTTACCATAATTGAAGTCATTTGTCTTTCAATTTTTATTTTTGTTAGGGGAAAAAGAAAATTTAATTGTTCTTTGTTGGATTTAAAAAATATATATATATAGACGTTTCTGGACTTTTTAATCCCATTGTTTTATTTTTTGTTTTTCCGTGATGCTTTCAAAGGGATTATCATGTAAGGCATGTAGTTGCTTTTTGCAGATATTTCGAATTGATTACTTAATGAAATGATTTCCGATTATATTACTATCGCATTCCATTTTAGCTGATTTTGTCCACATTATTTTCTGTGTTCAATAGATGTATTGAATCCAGCTCATTCGATAGTTATTCCACTATATTCTGAATGAGACTACGCACAACGTTTTCAATGCTCAATTATGATATTGCGGACAACACATTCGGGTATTTTCTTTACTGTTCAGTGGATAACTATTGCATGTTAGAGTGGAGTTTTCATTACAGCTACCTAAAGATATCCGTAACTGTTTGATATGAATATGTCTAGTGTATTACAGTTCAATATTTTGGAGGGCGAACACAGATTTCATGAAGGTTATGGTTTGAAACGCAATGTCTAATGAAGTTGATAGTGTGACACAACACTGATTGACTGGATGAATGGAAACGTTGCCGAAAGTGCTGCATACAACTTATTTCTTGAACATTAAAAGTGTCGCTCACAACTTAGGTGTTTTATTTCAAAGAGAATGGCTAGATTAGCCGATGGCTATTTGGGTTATAGATTAAAGGGAGTATTGATCAATTTACATATTCAATAGGATACTTGGTTTTCCCCTCAGCATTATTTGTTTGTCAGCAAAATATATTTTTCAGTTTTACCGAGTCAGAACACTAATTGTTAACAATAGGTCATGTTAACACAATTGTCGGCTGAGTGATATTAGAAAACGTTCTGAGGATATGAGAAATATTTAGAAAATGAAGAAGTACGTTTTCAAATGTAAAGTTAATGACATGAAAATAAGGTTGGTAATACGTTTAGGTTGCTGTGAGGAAATTTTGGTAGATTTGGACGAATTCTATAAACAACTTGCAAGTTAGGTGACTAGCAATCAATTAAACATTTGAGGATACAACCCCTAATCGACTTTCTCTTACACTTGTACAATCCTTGTGGCACGAGCTAGACGGTATTTTGGATAATAAATTAAGCATCTGAGGCTAGTGGTATCGGGTTCTCCATCATGATGTGAATGTCAACACGGATGCAATTGACCCCAACTTCTTAGTTCCATGTAGGATGAAACATACGTTATGGATTCCAATGTACTTAAACGTTTCGTTTCGATCATCCAGGCCTTAATGCTGTGTTTGTAATGGCTTAAACCTTAATTATCAGTTTCATATTTGACCGGATATTTTGGGTTTTGTTTCAGTCGTTTATCTGCGCTGCTAGGATATTTCATACTTGGACGTAATGGTTTTCCTGTGCTTCTAGATTTTAAATAGTCATCTTGCTAACATCGATTTGTAGATCAAACTGGAAATATTCAAGTGTGTTCATGATGATTTCTTGTCTTTAAATGGTGGTTAATTTGTGACATTACGAACAGGTTCTGGACAGATTTGGAAACTTTTAATTGCTTAGTTACATCCAATACTATACCAAAAATATAAAAGCCTTCCCTCTGATACACTTAAATACTGCAATAGGAAGACTAAGATTATCAGTACTATGTTGAAACTACTACACTTCTGGCATCATAAAGTATGTCTACATCATTATGCCATTTAGAGGTTAGTCAAACAGCCGTGTGTAGAAACGAAGGCTCAAATAGGTTATTGACAAATTGTCAAAACGTCATTATTAGTGAAAAAATCAAGGTTCATGCTTCATTAAGAAAACGAAACGATCGCAATACATTTCACTGAGCATACACTAGTCGGAATAATTAGTGCAAGTCATTACCTGAAAATGATGAGCATAGAAATACCTCATTCAACCTTTTGCAGATGTCCTCTATCTTGGACTAAAACAAGTTATTGATATATGTAGCAAGATTTGTTACACTTGATAGCTGATAAATGTGGAACCTCAGTTTCGAAAAAAATTGAGGACATGGTTTCTTATTAATATTAGCTGGCAATAAGTGTCTTCAAATATTTGTCGTGTATGTTGGGAGAATTCTTGATATTTCCTTAGATATCAGTAGTTGTTATCACATTGTTCGATATATAATTAAACATTGGTGAGATTCTTATAAATAAATAATATATTTATAACAATCTACCCAATGCTCAATTTATTCGAAATTATCAAATCAAATCTTGGTAATGATACCTATT
This sequence comes from Schistosoma spindalis, assembly GCA_946903255.1. Classification (NCBI taxonomy): domain Eukaryota; kingdom Metazoa; phylum Platyhelminthes; class Trematoda; order Strigeidida; family Schistosomatidae; genus Schistosoma; species Schistosoma spindalis. Next base: position 7,022,957 of record OX336418.1, on the reverse strand, counting down.
GGTGAGATTCATTTGCATTAAGTATACAAACACCACATATTTTAATAAACTTAATTTTCCGAAATTATTGTGGACCACAGGGTGGGTACTCTAAATTCTACCGATTGACCAACTTCAGATGTCCCAGTACGACCTCAATACTGTTCCCCAATCTCCAATATATCAGAACACGAACCGTTAGGTGAAAATTGTTTATGAGGTCAAGAGAAGAATAATACTTTACAGACAATGCATATTTATACAGTTAGGAATACCGTGAATATTGACCAATATGGAAATGACACCATTTCACGTCCAAGAATAGCATTAGACTTAATAGAATAATTTTTGGAATATTTTTGTCAATATCCCAACAGAAAGAAAGTTAATTTAAATGCTACGACTAATAAATATCATCAATCTTTCCCACATGATGAATTAAGTTATATTTTTCATCGTTTTGAGTAAAATTTGACAAGCATTAAGAGATCTTTATTGATGACTACTATACATTGAAGAACTAGTTGAAACGTGTACACTACTTAATTTCATTGTAACTTGTTCGAAAATAGCTTCTGAACATGTTAAAGATATTGGCAATACATACATATCGGTGACATAAAATAGTAAATGATACTTCTGTTCAAATAAAAAAAACTGTATATTTATGTACGAACATGTAACTGTCTTTATTTTTTAAAGTTAAATTATTTAAGGTAATTGAATCCTGGCTTATACTGTTCTTATAACTATTGATTTGATCATTTAAAAAAGCACTAAATAGGTAGGCAATACTTGATGATAGTTGTGAAGTTTTGAACTGAAGTCATGTTTAATAAGTGATAAATCTTGCGATTTGAACGCTATACTCGGCTCCTAAGCTATTCTTGAAACCCCCAAGCTAGAACTATACAGCGACCTGAACAAGAGAGAGAAGGCGCAAAGTATGCAATAAGTACTTTACTCCAAGGTTCATTTTAATACAGAAAACAGAGGGTTTTTATAATATTCTAAATGTCCTTGGGTTGCTCGAAGATTCTGGAATGCTACTAAACATAGTAGCGGTATAACAATCAACCAATCAGAACCTCTACATGTGACATTTTACATCCTTGATGTTTCTGGCTAAACTCCAAGTGAACGCTGATTGGATGAAATGCTTCTTAATGTTTCCTGATCCTTGCGTGTCTTTTGCGAGAACTTTTCTGGATCATCCCAACAATAAGTTATAGTAATGGTAAATTTAGATTAGTTGTATTGACTGGTATAACAACAGAATGGGATCAACCTGCAAAATGGTCTGATAAATATACAGGCATTAAATATTAGTTTTACCTGAGCAAATTATTTCTGCATAATTACATTCGTCATCTAATAAGTTTCAATCACTACCCAAGAACTAAGCTTTCATTCATTTTGAAGGAATACATATAAATTGATTCTCCCAATCGCTGTCCCGAACAAACAAGATTGACGAATGATTATATATTGTTATCGTAATATAGTGAATGCCCGACGTATTATAAGAATATGTTTTGTAATAATTTACAACAATTAGGTGAATGGGAACTAATAATTCAGTCGTCTATAGATAAATATGCATTAGATTTACACTAAACTTCGTCAAAATGCTTTGATGAATGTCTGTCTAATCCTTTGTGTTATTCATACTCATATGCAAGTGTAAGTCTTCGTATAACGTCTATAATATTTGCTTATATTATCAGTTCATATCCTAGTTTGCTGTTCAATTGTAGAGGATGTTTCCATGAAGCATTTGTATACAACGTATGCACTGTAATCAAGTACGTACTATATGTAGTGAAATCAGAATTATCTAATAAAATTTTCAGTTGTTTTCCTTTTCTCAAAAGTGCCTTTGCTTCTCGAAATTATTTAGATGAATGTTTTGACTGTTATAGTGATTCAATATGTTGGTGTAGGTTCAACTTACATAGTACATTATGTTGATTCACAAAAATTCGATTGTTACTCAAATACAGTCTTATGAGAATTGACAAATCATGCACTGTAAACACTAATTCACACAAAATCCTAATACACTTAGTTTCCTATACCATTTTGAAATGAACAAAAAACAAAGATTTGTGCAGAATAATATGAATTCATTTTATTTCGTTCGATAGATTCTCATCAGATGCTTTCAAACCTATAATATTTTAATATCCAAATTATTACAGATATTGACATACTCATAATAAATACGAGGGATGAATGTGTCGTGATTTAGAGAAGATTCTAATCAAGTTCACAAGGTCATCATTTAAACTATTTCTCAAGTTTTCATTACATCATTGTCATTTTTCTTTATTTCATAACTGACTGATCTCAATTCATATCTTTTATTATTATTAATAATCTGTTTTCAATTGCTTCGTTACACAATCATTCAATGTTTGTTAACTCTATGAGTACTAACTACTAATTCGGTGTAATAGAATTCCCCTTCTCGCACTTTTATTTATCCGAAATAAAGAATTTTTAATGACCCTGTTAACTCGATTGGAGTCATCATAACATCGTGATACACATATTCATCTTGAATCACCTTCGTATTTAAACGTATGTCAATATCTGTAATAATTGTGATCAAGAGATATTATAGGTTTGAAAGCAGCTAATGAGAATTTACCTAACCAAGTAAAAGTGAATTCATATAATTCATCTACTCTAACATAATTTCCAATTTATCGAGTTTCAACTTAGCGTACCATGTTGACTATATGATAAACTGATTGTTTATTATTTTACTCAACTTAATTGTCTCCTATGGCTTCTGACCACAAATTCATGTTGACTGGATAAACCTATGAATCCCTGAATAGCTTTCTTGTCTTAAAAATGTTTCATCTGCATCAGATAATCTGAGAATTGGTGGCAACTTATTAGATGATTACATAATCTGGAAATACAAAAGACAAATACTTTTGTGTCTACGAAAATGAGAGGGCGAAAAGCGAATGTCCGGCGCTTTAACCGCATCCCAAACGAATGGTGCACATGGGCTCCAGTACACTGAGGGAATAAATGGCGTATGAACCAATCGTTGGTCACCTGCTACCACAAGACTGCATCTCCTTACGATGCTCCACTGTCTTGTGGATCAGATCTTCAGGTCAAAGGCTTGGGGTGTGGCCCCCTAAGAAAACCACCTGCTTCGGTTTGGGTACCCGGTCAGTATCACATCCCGCACACAAACTTCTGTGTGGCGCATATGTATTTGGTGCCCTCTTGTACCAATATTTATGTGTTCAAATAAAATAAATAAATAAATAAGTGTTTAATGCTAATCATTAATAACTTAGTAGAATGAATAGTAAATGATTTTCACATCAGAATTTAGATAGTTTTACTGGCATGCTGCAGATAATGTTTATTCCTTCTTAAAACAGATCGAATTACAGTGAACGAAAACGCGAGTGGGGACAACCAAATGTATTTGAACATAAAAGTCAAGATTATATTACTAAAATCTGAGAACCATATAGTAAATACTTCATTAGCAAAATATCCATCAATCGTCTTAGATTTCATGGTTCTTTCGTTTCCACACTTATATCTATCGACATCAAAAGCACACACTACAGAATCAATCTCGAACATTTTTGATTAAGACCAGTTGTTATATACCTGTATTCTATGTTTCATCAGATAAAAACAATTTTGATGGCAATAATAATAGGAAAAATATAGAATAACACGGTTCGATTTTTGGTATTCTTTATCTTGATTAACAGATGTATGTCAAAATAACTCGTTATATTATATTGACCAAGAAACTGTTAGGAAATGTGTAAGGTAATATGTGAAATTATGTGGTATCAGAGTATAGTATGAAATTTAAAATAAATAACTTGTGTTAAACTTGATGTGACAACAATATTGGTGAAAATTAATGACTGACTGTACACTGACTGAATGTGGACAGTTCGCAGACGAGGGTACAAATTCATTTGCATTGGTTCAGATATAGTTATTTTAATTCTTTCTCTAGACAGTGAGCTTAAACGTCCTCCTAATAGGTTATTCCTAGCTTCCATATCTACGTTTACAGTGAATGACTAACAGAGGTTTACTCCACGATTTTAATTTATACATTTCTCTATGGTCAGACTGGATCTGAGAACGATACCGTATTTAGTGAAATTATTTGTGACAATACGACCTTATTGTTTCTTGATTTCGAACTGAGGGATATTGCTGAAACTTACATCCAGCGTCCATTTGTATGACTTTACATTTTTTAAAAGTTATAAAATTCAGTAGAATGTGGTAACAGAGACGTTGTTATTCAAATTACATCAGACAGTAAGCGATAACAACGTACTACATTGGATATTCATCTCCAAATATTTGGAGTATAGGAAGACATATTCAAGTCAATTTATTTGTTAAATCTTTGATTAACAGTAAAAAAAAACAGCATGGATCCCGTATGTTTAGAAATACAGGCATAACAATGTAGTGACCTACTTTTGTCAACAGAACGCGATTGGTTCGATGAAAACAATTATTATTATAACCAATTGTACCAGTGACTGTTTTACTGTGCTCGTTTGTTTAACTGTGCTAATGACAGCCATTATACTTACTTACTCTCCCGTTGACTTTGAACTTGTACGAATTCGGTTACGCTCAGTAACCACGCTTGTACTCCTTTGGCACGATCTCGGTATTCTTTCGATACCACGAGATCGCCAACAAATACATCTCGACTACAGCCATCATCTGTCTTCTGATTTTTGGCCTACGGGGATCTTATTGGTTAATTGGCACGTAGTCTTGTAGCGGTGTTCATAGTCAAGCTCAACTCGACACCACGCTACAACAATAAACCTCCCATTCATTTAGTATACCCACAAGTAAATGAAAACATTTCAGTACATTTTTTCTCAACATAATATGACGCGTGATCCTCAAAACAAAACGAAAAGTTATGCTCATTATAATTTGACCAGTTCGATGATTATATCACCCATTTCTATTTCTATAACTAAACGTATTTAGGAGTTGTAGTATTCATCCAGACAAGTCGATATAATGATGGTTCGTTGAAGGTGTCAAATAATCTCAAGGCTATTTAACATACACACAGATATTTTAATACACATTTTTGCAGTAAAATTTGTTTTTGCAGAAAGAAGTATATTAAAATATCCGACAGATCACTTGATTTTCTCGAAAGTATGTAACATCGAAAGACTGTGAACGTTACTTATTTGGGGGAAGATATTTCTGTCAAAGCAATCTCATAATTGTTTGCTTTGCGTACAGTCCGAAAATTCTGCACTGAAATACTTTATCTACTTTTCTTTCAGGATCTTTGAATTTTGCAGCAGTGGTAGAATAGACATTTATTTTCAAGGTCTTGGAATTTCTTGCTTGTGCAAGAGAATGAGAAGGCATTGGACTAGTGCGTAAGTTTCGCACTTCATTAGAGTTATTTCCAGTGGTCAATAAGGAATGCTGACCCTGTAACACCCTTGAATTTTTTAGATAGATGGCCTACAATTAGTAATGAGGAATTCACAATTTATAATTGAAGGTTCATCATCTCTGATTAACAAATTACAATATCCAAGAATAAAACGTTTGTGACCTGTAATACTAGAATTAGAAATCTTGGTCTGCTTAACTATAGCATCAGGATTTAATGACTTCAATTTACTAACCGAAATAATGAACACGATACTATCAGTGTCAACATAAAAATCGTTAAAGGCACCACTAGACAAATATATTCGTTTCTAAATATGAAGTGAATTACTCGAAGTCGTAAACAATGATAGTATATGCCAACTGGAATCACCCAAATTAATGAGATCCAAAGTACAAAATTTGGTATTACTTTCAACGAAATGAACAGTAGATTTACAAATACACTAGATATATCATACTTAAAGCATTTAACATGACGAAATACACATGAATTACGCGGGTGAAATTTACCACAGGATAAGCATTTAACAAATTTTTGCTCACCTCTGTGACCTGCTTAGAAGTTCCTTGATGAATTGTTATCTATGTTCACATGAGAACGAGGATTATCGTTCTTCAACCTTTTGATTATTCTGATGCATCATTCTATGAAATTTCGCTCTTTAACGGCAATCGAAATTAACACACTTTACATGATTTAGTAGTAGTTGTTTGAGAGTTACGTAAGAAACTGTAATAAGCTTATCTGGAAATGCCCAAGTTTTAGTAATACGTAAGCGTCCTTTCCAATGAATGTAAGGAAATGAGCCACGATTTTCACATCCTTGACAACTCTTCTGGTCATACCACAGATTTCAAACCTTTCTATGTAATCTTCAAAAACTTCAGAATTTAAATGCATTTCCAACTGTTCAATCACGGGCTGTATCGTGGCGCCAATATGATTATTAGAAGTATTTAAGTTATTGTGCTAACTAGGAATTTCCGAAATAGTGCAATTTATGCCAAGCAAAACTAGATGAGTACAAATGAACGTATCATGTACATTTTAATTTCCTTTGGTCATATTATTTTCCTACGACAAACTAATGGCTTTATCAACGTCATTTTAATGATCGATCTGCTTTGCCTCTAGTTTTTAGTCTTGCCATATTTATCAATATTAAGTGTCATAGTTACGTATTTATTACTTAGCTAATATCAAGATATGAGGTAACTGCTATCGTCATTAAATTTGTTCAAAAGTCTAATAGTAATTAACTTAAATCCAGCTAGTTCGTCTGTGAAATATACTTTTGCCTAAATATAACTACCTACTTCTGACTAGATATTATTCGTTTATATTTGGGTACTATGATGATTGAGTGTTGACCTGCAGATAGTCAATCAAGAACAAAACTCATTATTAAAATTCTTATAATTTTTTCTAGTAATAACTTTTGGTACAAACTGATTATTATTACTATACAAAGTTATTATTACTCCTGTTCACATTTCATCTGCTTAATTTTCGATTTCATTGTAGCAAACTGACTTATGTTCATACATGCTAGGTGACATATCGTTAACAGCTAACTGACTGATTGATCTATTGACAGAGATATTCGTGAAGATACTTCTAGTTACCTTGAATATTTTTTCGTCATATGTGAAAGGTTGAATAATATCACTCTGAAAGTGTAGAGGCTCATCGATAACTTTTCAGAGCTTTTAAAAGTCAGAAAAATATTGAAAATGCTTCACTAAATTGGTACACATCAGAAGCTTCCAAGAGAATTTCGGAAAACAATCAATTATGTTCTTATTAATATGACTGGAGAAATGTCAATGGTGTTAACAATTTAAAAACCTTGTTCAGAAGTTCATTGAATCTTAATCCCATAAATACTCTTTTCTTCCTATTTATAAACCAACCTTGGAAGTAAAACTGTTTTCATTTCTTATCTCCTAATCAGAGTTCAAGAGCAGAAAAACTTCTGAATGTAGGAATCTAAGCGTTCAAACACATTACTTATTAGACAATGGGATTAAATATTCACAACAGTAAACGTAGTTTATTAAAATTATCGAAAGTTTTGATGATTGTCAACAGGGTTTCTGTCAATATTACTTGAACAAAGCAACATAAAAACTAACAAACATCAATGTCGAAGTTCGCTACAAAATGAACGTAAGTAAGATGGTACTAGCAACAATAAAAAGTTGAAACATAATATGTGTTTATTTTTCAAGAAAATATTGAACATTCTAAGTTCAACATCCTTGGTTACAATTTTTTATTTCAATCAATAATATTGCTATATTTGCATGACAGACTAAAACAATTTCAGCTTTTATATTATAAAAACACTGACTGGCGTTGTGCAATAACATTATATTGAAATTCGGCTAAAGTTGAACCTTCATCATGAAACAATGAGTTAGTGTCATCAGATACAACGGTTAAAACTTTGTTTAATGATAAGGGATCAGCTTCAGATGTTGGAAAAGTTTGGATACATCCGCTCTTTTGACCTTTGTACTATACTATTAACAATTAGTAAGTAGTAGGTTTGATTTGATAATGAGTAGAAAATTAGATTTTCTACTAATTTGGGATATTACAAATATATTATTTATTAATTAGTAAGTAGTTTAAGCAATACACATTTTTTTCTCTCTGTGCATAACAGTGAGTTTATTAAGGAACAGTGAGTGAGCCTCGATTCTGTGATACAGGTACATTCAAATGAAGAGTCCTAAATGGGATGAAACGCCCATCCTGGATTCCAATGTAAGCTACATTCTATCTGTTCTATGCAAACGTGCGACACAGTAAGTTATCTCGAGGTAATCTACACTAAATTCACGTTTGCCAACATTAATCGAAATTCAGTCCAAATATCAACAAAGAAATAATCCATGCCATTACAAGTTAAATTACGTTTAATTTGGATGTGTATCAATGAGGAATTGAAGTAAAAAAATTAAATCTCGGAGCAAACTGCTTCATAGAAGAACCTGTTCATCAGACTATTGTTCATATAGAATTATTTTAGCATGAGGAATAGGCGTCTCCTGAGATTCACTATTGAAATGACCATTCCTAATATCAAGTTAATTATCACACATGGAACAAATACCGTACTCAACATCTTAATTATGTAACACACGTCCTTCAATTAAATCCAGCTTTGTTTATCCTTACCTGGAGTAGTTCGTATATTGGCAGAATCGACAGTGTATTATTTAAAGGAAATTCCAAATCATCCAGCAGAAGTAGAGTTTAGTTTGTTTCAAAATGATTGATTGGTCTGTTCCATTTCAATAATTCACATTTACTGACAGATACGGGTGAATTCCTTGAAATAAGTAGGAAAATAATATCATAGAAAAATAATACTTAATAGTTATTCATTAAGTAAATTTTTTGAACATCACTGCTGATTATTAAGCACGTAAACCAGATTATCAGCCTTCTTGTTCAAAGTAAGTATATGAAATAACATGACTGAGATAATAAGAATAACAAGTTTTTACTAAACTCGGAAATTACAGTACCTATCAAAAGTAAACTTTTCATTAAGTATTTGAAGAATTATGTTTTACATTGGTCATAGAGGTGAATGAACAGCAGGTGAAAATGAGACAAATTCCACAACCTGTAAATTTTTATCATCTATTCTGACGTTCGCCTTTGTTAATAAGCACCATTTTGATGGTCACTCTTTTTAATGCTCGTCTACAGCCTTATTTCCCCTTGTTCGGTGTGTGTTGATACCTATACTTAACAAGTGACACTTTACTTGACTTTGAGGTTTAATTCTTGCGCGACAGAAGAGAGGGTACATTGCTTTAGTCAATCTGCAATATTAACGCTTTAACACAACCATGTACAAGTTCTTTTGAGACAGCAAACACTTGATAACATTAATGCTATTTATTCATCATCTTTCTAGACAACATCTTCGACATTGATAATGTTGGTGATCCGACTACCTTACTTTTCGTATTGCGAATTTGCTCTTGCTTTATTGACATGAGTTATAGCAACTTTGAATGACAGCTATCCATTCTAGGTCTTACTTTCTTTTTACAAATGAATAAACCTAGTACGTAAAATCGCAGAGTCAAAATGTTTATTAAATGAAGTTTAATGGAATGAAAAGTTCTAAACGTGTACAACCGAAATACATTGATGAACTAAACAACACTAGAAAAACAAAACAGCTTAAATAAATATAAACAACTATAAACCTGCTATAATTTTTACTGAAGAAAAGGAAAACGAGATTAATTGAATTTTTTAGCAAAACTAGTTAACACAATTGCTTTAGTGATGATGAAAAATTAAACATTTGTAACGACAGTTCGAAAAAGAGTTGAAGGCAATTTATGAACGTAAAGTATGGGATATTCAGTTTTAGACGAACATAGAAAATAAATATATCATACATCATTGAAATAAATGTTGATCAATGCCACTTAAAGTCTCTAACCACAAAGCTCAATTGTCTTGCAACCAGGAGAACCAGAAAATCTGCATTTAAGAACACGGCTTTGATCAGCAGTCAATAAGTCCGTCAGATGATGTCATATACTGATCCGGTTTTACATCCTGCTTTTTATCGAGTTAATTCTATGCTATTAAGTGTAGTACATACATATATGCTACTTTTGAGTATATCACTACACAGTTGTATAAAGTAGCATAGCTAAGTGCTGTGTGATATAGCCATTCTTTTATATACAGACAGACTACCGAACACCAAGCACACTTCCCGTAACTGTCCCAAGATTTGAGTAGACATTAAAAAACCAAAATTGATAATACAACTACCTACTTCCCTCCCTATTGTTAAAGTAACCACTCTTGCAGGCCAATCATTTGGCAACAAGTCAAACACTTTGTGTTGTTATTCGTGACTTTAACAAGAGTCTGCATCTTGTTGGCTTTCTCACTAACCAAAACTATATCATGTCTAATCTAAACTGAGCTTTGTATTTAAAATCTAATCCTTGACATGAAAACGTTGATTAGCTCTAGATTTAGGCTGTTCCCCGAGCACCGTGGTGCAATTGTGAAGATTTCGTCATCGTTCTAGGCGACATCATTAAAGAGCAGTTTGTAGAGAAGTATATTGATCATTGTACAAGCTTTAAATCAACCTTTTTGTGAATAAATGTTTTTGAACGTCTCGTCAACCTCATTTGTTCTCTTGTTTCTATTGGGTCTTGTTTGTTTGACCTTTCAATACAACACTTTGTACACAATGGTAAGTAGGATCTACGTCGATACATATATTGACTGCAGATTGACCTAGTTTGCATGCGTCCAAATATTCCTTTGCATTGTTTGAATTTTCACATGCAATACGCACAGAAAAATTCGATAGAAAAGACACCAACATTTTGAGGCTTAATAAGCCCTAACCGTGTGGACGAGATAACAACGAAAGCCTCACAATTAAAGCACAGAGCTTTGAAAACACAACACAATCAGAAGCATCCACCTAAACCAAAAATTCTCTCCATCATTTGAGATATCTATGGCTTTCTTTATCAAACTTATCATTACATTTTTCAGTCATACATTTATTTCATCCTTTCTTTTTAAGTGCATTACTTTGGTCATTTCTATTTTCATAACAATTTGAGTTAAATGCTACTTTTTTGGTTCTTTACGAATCAATATAATATTATTAACTGTACCATATTAATAAAAATCATTCATTAATACTATTGTCTTATATTTCCAAGGGTGCACATTTTTTTAGGAATAAGGTTAATGTACTCTCATTCGTGTAACACTAATTTGCAAACAATTTAATATTATTATCAACTCATTCAACTGGGATTGATTTATATACTTGGCTTTGAGCCATACCCTAAATGTGAAAGCTATTGATACCACCAGTAAAGATGCATTCGAATGCAGGAATTGGCAGTAGAAAATCGAATGCATTAACTACTAAGCCACAATTACATATATTCAACTGCCTTACATTCGCCTTGTCTGTATGTACTTGTATATGGACATAAAACCAATAACATTACTTAGTCTTACTGATGTGGAAAGTGTTTATAGTGAAACTGTAGAAGAGGATAATAACAATAATAACTACTCCCAGTGAAGACCTAAACCTATTGACTAGATCTGCATTGTGACCATTTAATTAAAAGTGACTCGACACTACACAAAGCTGAAATGAATATTTTCCACATTTGAGGACAATTAGTATAAAAGTTGACATGTGTCACGTTTCATCTTTATTGACAATTAACTGACACAATTTATTTGTAAACTTAAGTAGGAAGAGGGACGAGGACTTTCATTTCTACTATGTATTCAATCACTAAATTTTGCGGGAACACATACGTGGCTTCATAAGAATCTCCGTAAACTAGCATACAAATATATCCAAGCGAATCACAATTTATAAGTACCATTACCAATGTAATCTCATCAGACTGGTCTAGATCGTTAGTCGTACGTCTATGAGAACTAAAATCACCTAGTGGCAATCATAAAGGAATAGGTGTCGAAAATATTAGCTTCAGTGATACTTTGACGCCTAACTAGTGCTCGTGAATCGCACCTCCCGTGTCTAAACTTTTCCATTACTACCTGCGATTTGACCTAATAATTTCATTTATGTTAATGGGTATGACAATTTGGACCGATGCACACATGTACTAGGTTCTACGTTGTGATTGAATCATCGATATCATTTAGCCAGAAACATATAGAATAAAGTCTTAACTGAGAGCAAAAAATCCATGTATGTACGCCTACAATTTAGAGACTATGTACCTAATGAAATACTGATGCCAAAGTTACACAGTGCAACCTTTAATGCAGGGAAGTCACAGTTAATGTTTCCTACACGTTCGATGGTCACTTCGAGATTGTAAGATTAACAAGCTGGAATAACTACCTCGTTTTGCATTTATCAATTCGGCCGCTCTCATGAAGCAAGTTATATTGGTCGAAGTTTTATGAATTTAAATTTTTGTGCTCTTGGACGCATTGTGGAGTGGTTAAGAAAAGGTGGAGTTACGACAGTGAACAGCCAAATAGTGGACCATTTAGTGTAAGTTGATCTTTCTTAGTGGTTTACCGGGTTAGTAAACTTGTGCAAAAGTCGGTCCGGCTCGAAGTCCTCCAAGCCGCAGACGTAACAGTCGTTCGGATTACAAAACCGGAGCTATGTACAGAAAAAATATATTCAACTCATCTTACCTTGGCCAACCGAATAGCAAATAAAACACTAGGAATTTTAACTAAATATTAATTTAGTTTGACTAATGTAGATACAAGCTTTCTGAGTCAAATATAAATCCCTTCACTTTTATTCATATATCTTAATATTATCATTGCTCTTATTGGTTCAACGTCATGATTAATCTTCCAAGCACGTGGTTAATTTACTCAGCACACACTTCGCTTTATTTCTTACTGAATTTGTATAACTTTATGGATAACATAGTCTCCCACTAAGCGCACTATTATTTCCCTCCACATATCTGACCCATATTCTGATTTTTATTCTCACAATCTCACTTAATAGCTGAACTTTCTCAACTTGTAGGTCATAAAATGACATCAAGCTTTTATTTTGTTATTTATTCATCCCTCCATTTTCTAATCAAAATAGGATATGTCAAAATTTTGCATAAAATGAGTAGGAACTGATACTAGAAATGCTTGTAAGAAGATAACTCAACAGTTAACACATTTGCTTACTATCAACAAACGTGGACCGAATTTATAAACCAATATAAAATAAACCTGTATTGTTAGCTAACATACTACCCTTACAACGATATATAACGTCGAAGAAAAACTATATAAATCAAAGAGCCTAAGAAAACAATATTACTATTTTTAATGCTAAGTTAGGTTACATATTTTTGAAATGACTGGATGTACGAAGTCAAAACAACAGGTCAAACCGCTTGCTGAAAGTTTTAAGAACTTCCTGTATGAAACAAAAGTGAGGCGAGATCTCATTTTGGCGGGATTTTTACCACTTGAAGCTACACAATAGTCCCACGCGTTTGTTTCCTAAAAGACCTGAAACCGAAGAAAAGCTCATTTCATCTTGGAAGGTAAACCCGGATACATGTCCATTAAAAATAGTAACAACAGTTGCAAGCTCAGTTTATTTACACATGACTAGCCAGGGAAGTTAACATGTCGTGGAATCTGTCCATTGGGATAATCATCAATAACAAAGTATTAAAGTGGTTCAGTCCTTCATCATCATCGCCATCACTGCTTTGTTTCGTTTTTGCACTATAACGAGTGAGACTGTTATGATCTAATTCCAATACATGTAGAGCATGGGGTATAATATATTCCATTTCAGGATATGCGTACTCGTATTTTTTATCACTGTCTTGGGCTCCTTCTGAATATGCTCGTGATAATATGAAGAGATGAGTAGGAAGTAAGTTAGAGGATTTAAATTCAGATGGTAAGGAAGAAACAGCTTCAGCACAAATAGAAGGTGGTAGGTTTTCGAACCGTTCATTAATAAGAAGAAATGATTTGCAGTCCATATCCGTATCAAGGAGCTCTTTGACCTTACACCTCGTCGGAATGTCTTTCGAACTTTTAACTCCCTCAAGAATGAAGTTTCTAAGATCCTTGACTACAGAGTGTTTCGCAGCTGACTCATGGCTTAAATCTATCACGCTGGTCACTGCAAAAACTATGTTATCATCGTCACTATCATCATCGCTTTCATCATCACATGTAGGTTTAACTACAGTACCAATTGAGTCTTGTGACACAATATATTGGGCAAGATCCTCAACATTGATAACACAGTCGTTAGGGAAAAGATGTTTCAACAAGATTATAATGCTATCACGATCACCAATATCCGGCGAAAATCCTTCTAACTCGATATTCAAAATTTCTTTAGTTGTATCAACGCTATCAACTTTTGCTACCTTTTTCGGCATGTTTTATGTATTAACTGGTTGAAAGTTAGTTGTTAGTGATGTGAGGAAATTATTTATGCACCTAAACAAAAAAAGACAAAACATAAACTCAATGAATTATTTTGCATATAGACTGAACTAAAAGCGATAAATAAGGGATACCAGTAAGCACGCGCTAGACAATATGTAACGCACGTCTGAAAGAGTGAGGCAATATTTGACCTTGCATGTCCCATTTGAGTATTGATGATAGAGGGATGATGAACCGTGTTAGTCGTTTTTCAGTAAGCTTCTATGTATTTCTAATCTCACTAATAAGCCGATTGAAATAGTGAATAAAATTTCTTCCGAAAGTAGTCTCCAAGACTTGATTACTCATCATGAAAATCTTTTTACTGCGGCTATTTTAAACGGTCTTGGCTTTTGAACTCGCTCACTATTCCCTCTATGTTTTACTGAACTATGTTGGAGAAGGAGAGAGAGTATTTTGTGAAGCAATCACTGTAGTGGGTTAAGCTATTCGCTTCTGTTTTCTATTCCAAGATTGCTTTAATCTGAAGCTTGTGTTACTGCTGTCAGCTATCTATTGATTTCCACAATAAATGCAGGTGCATTGTTCGCGCTTACTGGGCCGTCGACTCACCTTTTATTTGTTAGTTGCTTTTTCAGCCCTCACGCTACTCCGCATGCTCCTTCAGAGCACAAAGTACCTCATGGCTATATGCGAACATCTACAATCACTACTTCACATTTTACACATCAAACTAGATCACTTTCGAATCCACGGTAAGAAAAACAAAAAAACTGTGATTTCTTGAGCGGGAGCTTTTTTACATTAAATGAACTAATTAAAGGTCCTATGATGAAGTCTTACTGTACTCCACAAATACTGCTTTCCATAAACGACAATTGGAATTTATACACTTATTTTTGTCGGCAGTCTAGAAGAAAGTCTATCATTCACACTGGCCGTAGTCCATTAATTCCTAGAACGATGAAGATGCCACAGGTATTCGGAGTTTTACAACGCTTTAACCAGTAACACCTTCTAATATGAAGCGCACCCACCAAGTAAAATCAAATGACAGAAGCAAGGAGATCAAAGATATATTTGATAAGCTATCAACATATCGAGGATCGTTTGAACTAATCTGGCTAGCGATTGCGGCAGATGTTGAGCACGGCGTTCCCACACGTGATCTGGTGCGGATGCTTGACCGAGCGCCTTCAGCTAGATGAGTCCACTAAAACTGTGGTCAGCATCCAATGTCGAAAACTTACAGAGCTATTTGATTTTGGGGAATTATTTACCGCTACAGATCACTTCCTCCTAGTGCGGTAGTGATGACCCTAAGACGTGGCCAGCCAGAAGTTTAAACCCAACGGGTTTTTCTTCGATAAACACTCTTTCGATAGCTTGCTAGGTATAGTAGCGTCTTTTTTTGTTTTTTTCTTTTTTGAAATAGAAAAGTAATAAAAATATATAAGCATATTAAATTCGGGTTCCTTTCCAAAAATGTTATATATAGTACAAGGGAAAATCGAGAGGATATAGAATGTAAACTTGTGTCTTGCGTGCCGTAATCGTTCAAATGTTCTAGACAACGCTTTAACCAGTAACACCTTCTAATATGAATCGTACCCACCAAGTGAAATCAAAAGGCAGAAGCAAGGAGATCGAAGATATGTTTGATAAGCTATCAATATATTGAAATTTCCGTTTCTCGCAAACGCATTGCGTTTGTAAGCCTGTTCATGTAAGAGGTTAGATCCATATCTATCGAAGAGGATGAAGGATCCACGAATTCTCCTAGAAGTCGAAGGATGGTACCATAAACGAGTTGAGACGCAGTGTATCGAATGTCAGCCTTCACTGCATTGCGAATACCTATTAAGACGAGTGGAAGTGCGTCACTCCACTGAGAAATGCTTGAGGCTGATAGTGACGCTTTTAGTTGTCGGTGAAAACGTTCTACTAACCCGTTTGCTTATGGGTGGTAGGCCGTCGTTCGGAAGCTAGTGATTCCTAGTTTCGCGGTCAGACAACGGAACAGTTAAGATTAAAACTGACGTCCACGATCTGTAGTGATGGTTGTTAAGCACCCAAAATTTGCTACCCAACATTCGACGAAGGCGCGGGCCACTGTTTCAGCAGTAATGTCTTTGATGAGTACTGCTTCTGTCCATCTTGTAAAACGGTCTACGCATGTTAAAAGATAAAAATATCCATTTGAATCTGGTAAATGTCCTACCAAGTCCAAATGAACGTGGTCGAAGCGAGCATCGGGAGTTTTAAACGAGCCTAAGGGACATTTGTTATGTCTAATAACCTTAGACTTTTGGCAGCTTACACAGGAGTGCGCCCACTCCCTCACATCTTTATTCATACCAGGCTAGCAAAACCGTTCTGCTATAAGCTTGATGGTTGCACGAACACCTGAATGAGAAAGTTTGTGCAACGTATTGAAGACGTTGCGTCGATAATGTTTCGGCACGATTGGGCGATCCCTACCTGTAGATGTGTCGCAAAGTAAGGTTTCGTTACCTGTTCCCATCTGTTTAATGCGCAGTTTAAGTGTTGTTGAGGCCAACTTGTGCTGAGGATCACTGTCTTCTTTTCGAAGTTGGGCGAGATTTAAAAGGTCGATTCCTTGGGAACTGTTCATGGGATTTATACGAGACAAGGCGTCTGCAACTACATTGTTTGCTCCAGAAATGTGTCGAATATCTGAAGTAAACTGCGAAATGTAGTCCAGTTGTCGAGACTCACGTGGTGAAAACTTGTCTAAAGATCGGCTTAAGGAGAAAGTGGTTTATGGTCGGTAAAAATGGCGAATTCACGGCCTTCGATATAGTGTTGAAAATGTCGGACAGCCCAATACATAGCTAAGAGTTCCCTACCGAATGTGCTGTACCTCGATTCAGTGTCTAGCAACCGTCTAGAGAAAAATGCCAAAGGTTGCCAGGAGTGGTTAACCCATTGTTGTAAGACTGCTCCGATTGCTGAGTCGGATGCGTCTACTGCGATACTAATGGGCACTTCAGGGTCCTGATAAGAAAGC
The DNA here is from genome assembly GCA_946903255.1 of Schistosoma spindalis. NCBI lineage: Eukaryota > Metazoa > Platyhelminthes > Trematoda > Strigeidida > Schistosomatidae > Schistosoma > Schistosoma spindalis. The sequence goes on along the minus strand of OX336418.1, from coordinate 7,005,525 downwards.
ATGGTGGCTTGAGCGATACGCTCCTTAACCGTGGAGAATGCTTTTCGCGAGGTGTCATCCAGATTGATGGATTTCGCATTTCCACGAAGTTGGTCGGTTAGAGGTTTCATAAGGGACGCGCATTTTGGTATGAACCGTCTATAGAAACTTACCAGACCGTTAAACGTGCGCACTTGCTTGATGGTGGTCGGTTCTGGGTAATCCAGAATGGCCGCCACTTTGGTTCTAAGGGGTCGGATGCCTTGAGCATCGATAGTGTACCCTAGGAAGTCTAAGGAGTCAGTTCCGATTTGGCATTTCTGGATGTTTACAGTAATGCCATGTTTTTGTAGTCAGTCGGAAATAGGATCCAGATGCTGGAGATGCGATTCTCCGTCCAGACTTTCTATTAGACAGTCATCAACATACGCATGTACGAAGTTGAGACCTCAAAAAACGTCGTCTATGAACCTTTGGAAGGTTTGTGCCACGTTTCGTTTTTGTATTCAATCGCCGATAGTCACCAGTTGGACGCCAATCGTTGCTGTCCTTTTCAGGGACCATGTGCAACGGATATGCCCAAGAGCTTTTTGACGGTCGTATGATTCCTAAGTCTATCATATGGTCAGATTCGTTTTTCGCCAACCTTAGCTTTTCGGGGGCCAGTCGGTGTGCTTTAGAGAATACAGCTGTTCCTGTAGTCGTGGCGCGATGTGTAACGTTGCTGGTTACACACGGCAATTTCGGTCGCGGTTGGTAAATGGCAGAATACTTATCCAGTAGTGGTTGATAGAAGGGATCTATAGTGTGTTTAATAGTGACTGGAGATAACCTGCAGCCAGAAAAAGAGGTTACGCAAACAGATAAATTGGTATTTTCGCCTACTAGCCTCCCTTTGCGCGTATAGATAATTAAGTTGTGGTGCTGTAGAAGGTCCATACCAATGATTGGCATAGAAACATCCGCAACAACAAAGATACATTGAATAGGTTTGCTTAAACCCATATTAAGATAAATATACCTTTTGCCATACGTAGCGATAGGCTTTCCGTTTGCCGCCTGTAGATTTAAAACCGATTCGTGAAGCCGGTCGTTGGGATTAGCTGGGAGAACGCTAACTCCTGCGTCAGTATCGACGAAGTAGCGAACCCTCGTTATCACATCAGTGACATATAAAAGACGGCTATGTTCGCCGGCTACGGTTGCCATTAACCCGTGCCGGCTTGGAAGTTTCCCGAAACATTCTTCGCGTCGACCGATTTTGCGTTCGGTAAATTGCAGGGTTTCCTGTAATTTCTGGCGGGCTTTCCATATTGGTTATGATGCCAGCACCAGTCAGGATTATCCGTCTCTCGCGGTCTAGATACAGACCGCCTACGTGATGTGCTTCTTTTCGGAGTGTGTGACCGTTTACGGTCGTTACGAAGTTTGAGATAACGCATAAGTGTATGACATAACTCTGTTAAGTCATTCTGGGTTGTTTGGGGCTTTTTTTGACGGAAAAAACCTCGGCGTTAGAAGATTTTGTGATTTCGAGAATGCGGTCGGCAGGTGCAGCTAGCTCGTCTACGGCGTTGTTTAGGAATGATACCAACACAGCTTGCACCTGTTGAGGAAGTTTTGATAAGAAAAGCTGTTTTAATAGACCATCATCGAAGGTTCTTTGGCCAATAACTTCTCGCATTCTTTGCAACATGTCTGTAGCAGAGCCGTGTCGCAGGTCGATGTTGTTAAGGAGTTGGTCTAACATTTGCCGATCGGTTAGATCTCCGCGTTTGAGGATGGCATGTTTTAAGGTTTGGTATGGGTCAGAAGCATCACTAGTAAACATACTAGGTGTTACGTACCTGTTGATTTCGTGCGGTAGTGCCTTGACTACTGCGAGGAATTGTGCACGTGTGTCGTTCACGCCATGCTCGTAGAAGTCGGCTTCTGCGTAGCGAAACCAGGCTTCGATGTTGTCTGGCCATAAGAGAATAAGTTGGAAGGAAGGTGTGGACACAGTCTTTAACTTAAATACTTTAGGTGTCTGTTCAGTCATAGCAATATATCAAGTACGAAAATGAATGAGTGGGAAATATATATGCTCAAAAACACGGGAAAATATCGCAATGTATGAAAAAAGATTAAAATAAGACAATGATATATAAAATTACAAAAAGGAACAGACTCACAGTTTGCGATTCGGTGTAACAGATCACGTCGGGCTCACCAATGAAGATGTCACGGGTATTCGGAGTTTGACAACGCTTTAACCAGTAACACCTTCTAATATGAAGCGCACCCACCAAGTAAAATCAAATGACAGAAGCAAGGAGATCAAAGATATATTTGATAAGCTATCAACATATCGAGGATCGTTTGAACTAATCTGGCTAGCGATTGCGGCAGATGTTGAGCACGGCGTTCCCACACGTGATCTGGTGCGGATGCTTGACCGAGCGCCTTCAGCTAGATGAGTCCACTAAAACTGTGGTCAGCATCCAATGTCGAAAACTTACAGAGCTATTTGATTTTGGGGAATTATTTACCGCTACAATGTCTAGTTTCAGCACCCGTATACCATGTACCACTTTATCAAGTGTTGTGCCGATGTTTGGTGGACGTTATTTTGATTCTATTTTGTGAAATAAATTAACAGTTGTATCCTTAGTGTCTTTGGGTAACTTGCACTAGTTCAGTAGGATATTGAATTTCATAGTGACCTGAGTAAAAATGCATATTCTTATACGTTTTCGATCCTGTTGACTTTTGTATTTCCAATGACCACAGTCTTCACTGGGTAGTCGATTTAGTGTCCTGAGTACATGAGAGGCTGGAAATAATCATTTATAACTGCTCAACTCCAGACTTCATCTTTGATGTAAGATTCATTCCCCGTTTTAAATAAATTGAGAATCCATGAGTCCACTCTCGTCCTGTAATTAACATAAGAACAGTCACTTTGGCTATTTGATTGATATTTATGCTGTTGAATTTTGCACGCTCTCTGTGATACACGGAAAATGTTTGTACACATATTCCTGGTCGACTTGTAAATTTACATCGCATTTTCTGTGCCAAGACTGATTTCAACACACAAGCATTTTTTATTTCGGCTTGTTGACCATTGAATTTCCTTGCTTTATTCAGGATAGCTGTCTATCTTCTTTGTCACTGCACAAAAAATAATCAGTTGTGATACTTGTGACTCTATGACCTTCACTGGTCTATCCGAGCCAATTTTCTGGTTTTTAGTTGAAGTCACAGAGTTAATCTTTATGTCTGCCTACCATAGAATATGTCCTGAACAAAACAGTTCATAAAGTTATGTAAGAAAGTCAGTAAGTGTGTAGCGTGGTGTCGAGTTGAGCTTGACTATGAACACCGCTACAAGACTACGTGCCAATAGACCAATAAGATTCCGGTAGGCCAAAAATCAGAAGGCAGATGATAATGGTAGTTGTAATATATTTGTTGGCAATCTCGTGGTATCGAAAGAATACCGAGATCGTGCCAAAGGAGTACAGGTGCGATCGGCAAGAAAAGATACGTGCAAAGTCGATAACCGCGTAGAAGCAATGGAATACAATGGAAGACTAAAATGGCTGTTATTAGCACAGTTAAACAAACGAGCACAGTAAAACAGTCACTGGTACAATTGGTTATAATAATAATTGTTTTCATCGAACCAATCGCGTTCTGTTGACAAAAGTAGGTCACTACAAGTGGATGGACACGTGTTTACATGCACATCTGTTATTATTATTTGCGTTACAGAGGTCATTATTACAAGTGAGTGGTTGGAAGATTTTCATCTTGTGAGAGACAACTGACCGCTGTCGGATATCTGATTTGTGACTTTTAGATTGCTTTTCATGAACTTTGCTCGGTAAGAATGTGCAGTATCGACGACCTTTGTTGATCAATCACAATTTGGTTAGTTGATAAGTGAATTTCGAATGCTGTTGAAAATAACTCACATGTAAAACTCTTTATCTTTATTATGTTTCATATTTCGCAACGATTGAGTGATGGTTTACTTATAAAATGTACTATTAAGGTCAGCATGTTTGCACTAATAATGCTAAGGACAGGAGTGTTAAGTTCGGACGTTAGGGTTCAGAAGTATCCAAATTAGGAGCAGTGAGCTAGGAGTTTACTGTCATGATCTACGGTTTAGAAGTTTCGTGGTTGTTAGAATTTAATGTATATAAGGCTACAAATATGAGTCAGTCAAATCAACAGAATGACGTTGTCTTCCCTGAATCATCGCTACACAGAACTTTTTATTTAATTTTAAGGCTTTCAAACTTCTGTCCTCCCAATAATCTATTCTTTGCAGTCCGGTTCGGATAAAGGTGTATGGTCTTGACCCTTGCTTTTGTGAAGCTCATCCGAGTCGGGTATTTACTTCATTTCGTTTCTTACACAAGCATTCTACACTGAGTAGAACGGGCTTTGACATGGTCTCCGCAAATAGAATTTGGGGATCCAAGTCTGAATTCAGAGACCCAGGTATTTCTGTGCACCTTGTATCGCGCCATTTCCTCCTCTTGTGTCTGATATTTTCGGTTGAATGTCTATGAGAAATGGTGTTCCCATAATGGACTATATTGTTGTGACCTGCATTAATCGTGTCATTTGGATCTAAAATTAGATTATTCATTACGTCCAATACGCATTCAGTTGCTGTAAATAACTCCATTTTATCCATAGGTTGCTATTTACCTGAAGGTGGCTTTCCAGATGCCTTCAGTAGCTCAATAGTATAAAGTGCCAGCGTAGATTTTGTGGAGCAGCACGAACTACATACTCAAGATATTATGACTTGAAATACCACAATACAATTAACTATTCTTAAATTATACTCATTTTATTGATTACACTCTCCCACACTCATAACAACATTTTGGCTTGATCTGATATAAATATTATTTCCTATTTCGGGTGTGATGGGTCTGTTTGGGTAGTGTATAAACTAAGTATGCTTGAAATAGTGGAAGCTCTTATTTGTGTTCTGGGCTCAGCTTGCAGGGCTAAGAGGGCTAGGCTTGTTCCCGATATTGAAGTACGGCATATCGATCTGTTTGCAACTTATGAACTCAAATTAACAATAGAACCAAATTCCAATTTAGGTACCAAAGTTTATTCGCAATTTGCAAAGAGTCGACCCAAATGTCGTCCTAGCAACTATAATTATAATAATTACAAAACAAACCTTCAATTTCGTAGGTTCCCGAAGCAAGAACTCCCAAATACCAAACCAAAGACAAAGAGAAACCAAAATAATGATATAAACAAACAAGTCCCGAAGTTGAGCAAAATAAATACATCTAAAACCACGGTGAAATTAATAATATTTAATATAAAGCTTTTAGTCAACCAAATGTCATTAGTTCTCCCGTAACACCTAGTGACCGACCTTAGGTCACAAACGGGTAAAAACAGATATCTGTGGGATTCGCAATCAAATTAGTATGTCTTTTGCGTAACCTAGGAATCATTCAGTTAAGTGGCGTGTTTCCTGTCGAATTCAATTAACACCCAAAAGATATTGAGATACTTTCATAGTCATTGTATCAATAAAGCGTTTGTAGAATTTAAATGCATCTCCAAAAAGATATTTTTACTGTATATATGTAGTTGTAATAATGTAATAATGTCCAATCTATCAGTCATATCATGCCAGCGACAATATGAGACCTATTGACAGTGCTTGAATACCGTTCCTTGCACAAACAATACTTGTTATCGAGTCTTTTGGGTGTCTTTGTCCCGCAGTCTTGGACAAGCATTTTGACGTCACACGTTTGCGCATATTATATAGATTTTACATCAGTAAATATAGTTTGACATTTTATTGATATCGATGTATACTCAAGAGTCTGGAATGCACTGTTTATCAAGTCAGAGATGGAGGTTTATAAGATTGTTTAGAAAAAAGTTCTGGTGCGTTGTTCCAGTCTACGGTCAACGTGGTAAACTCACAGAAAATGTTACGAATATTTGTTGATATCCTTTTTCGTGATACAGCCTAAAGTGGCGTAGGTTAATAATATTATATATTATATATTAAAACAAAGAGATCTATGACAGATAGCATACACCATGTTAATATCCACATCTTATCCTTTAGCAATCCGCAAGTTCCACGTAAAAATCTCACTGGTGGGAAAAACAGAGTTGATTTATCTCTTAGTATTGGCTAAATTGTTCTCATTTAGACTGGATTAAATGAACGCAACCGGACTGGAAAACTAGTAGTATTGAGTTAACACCAAAATAAGATCTCATTGTGTTTGAACTGTATTTATATTGACAATGATAATTAAAATAATTAGCAATTATATTAGATTAAAAATAACGCTGACACAATCGAATTTCAGGTAACCGCAATGTCGTGAAATATATCAAGTATTAAACTCTACTGGTCTAGTCTGTGTTTTAATGAGATGAAAACGAACTGTCCTGAGCGTCAGCATATCTCAAGTATTCATACGTCAATGTAGTAACCGAACATGATTGATGGATATATATAGACGGACAAACAAGCAGACAAAGAATATTGAGGATCACATACAAGACACGATGATGTTTGAATTATTGTACTAACTAAGAATTTCCGAAATAGTGCAATTAAGGCCGAACCAGGTCTGTTGTGAGATAGTAACTCACTGAAGACAATGGTGGATGTGTAGCTCAATTTCGTGGATTAGTTGAAGTTAGACACTAACACCATCGGATGCCAGCTCAGTGGACTAGTGGTTAAGTGCTCGCGCGAAGCCAGTGGGTCCTGGGTTAGAATCTCGCAGGGGGCGAGGTCGTGGATGCGCACTGCTGAGGAGTCCCGTAATAGGACGAAACGGCCATCCAGTGCTTCCAGGTTTTCCATGGTGGTCTAGCTTCAACTGACTCATGATCTTAACCATTTGCCCATGTTTGACCTACTATTTCTAATGTTTAACTATTGATAAGACTTTTGTCATCGTATTTTATTCTTACCTACTATCAGTACACCTGTCTTCCTACTATCAACTTGTACTTTTATCTATTATGTGTGGTGACTTATTCTATTTCATTGTGATTACTGACCCAAATTAATTTGATTGGTTTAACATTTTCGTATAAATATTACTGTATATTAGAGTAAAACCTGATGATGATCTAATTGAAAACAATTGTTCGCTTATATGTGTTGTTCTAATCTATCTTCCTCAGCCAATGTTTTACTTAGTTGATCGATACCTCTATCGTTTGTTTGAAAATTTAATATTTGGGAAGCAGTTGTGTTAACTATAATTACATGAATATTCTGGAAAATAAAAATAATGATGATTTTTTTTAGTTTAACGAACTAAACTAACTAAAAGTACATGATTGAACGACCAAGCCATTCTCAGTGCACGATTGTTCACGTAAGCATCAGTCTCCATCCTCTCGTTAACTCCGTTTACTTTTCCACACAAACAGATGTGCATTTGCAACCGTTGAACATGGTCTTCAGAAGTATATTGGGATTACCAAGTGAGCGATGTTGACGTTTGAACCCAGTGTAATGATAAAGAATGGTTAGTCGGTTGAAAAGGACATGAATCTTTATCAACTAAAGTAGTCGGTACATGTTTTATTGCTGAATGACTATTTTCCACCTCAACGCTCTATATTCACTAGTGTAGGTTTAGGTTGAAATTAAACCAAAAGTGACCTACTAAAACGTGGAATTAGTTTATGAAGACATTGGCTGTTGGCCCGAGCCTAGTTGATAGGTTGATACTACCTGGCTGAGGTATGTTCAATCTTCTTGACTAATGTTTGAAGACTTTGAGATATATGGCTCAGAATGGGTTGCTAAGATGCAGGTACATCCACTCTTTAATCTTCCTTATATTTTGAGTCTTAAAGGTATGTTGTACATTTCATTCCTCAAATTAATTATTTCTTCTTGAATTATAATTCCTAAGCTCAATTTTCTTAGTAGTATTTGTACTGTAGATGTTACATATGTTGACAGATATAAGTAGCATTTAGCACCAATCGGAATTGGAACCCATGTCGGAGGAAGATTGAGAAGATTTAATTGAAGAGAACAGAAAAAGGAACAAAAAGTGACTATAATGACAACGGAATAGAAAGAATCATGAAGCATGTAAAGGACAACTGATGGAAGATGTGCAGATTATGTATTTACGAAAGTACTCTGTAATTTTGTATTAAACAATAAATTCGTTTCTTCAACTGAGTTCTTGTTCACCACAATACTACTAACTTTACTCAAATCACTTTGATTCTCATCTCGTACTTATTCGCTGTAAAAATTGTTTTCATGGATTTATTCACCAGATTCTAAGCTGTTAATGAGTGTAACTAAAGAGGGCGAGACTATAATTTATAGACGAACCAATCGGATTTACGATAACAGATCTTGGAGTTTGGAGAAAAATTCACTCATCCATTTGTTTAAATAGAGTTTTGGCATTATAGCTGATGTCAGTTTGTGATGAAAACCCTATATCTGATTTTTAATACTAACCATCAAGTGTAAATATTAATCCTAATTCCTCACGCTGGTTGATAACCCTCATTTATCCCTAGTAAGTAGGTAGACTTTAGCGTCACTCGAAAGTCGTCTATAAATTATAGTCTCACCCCGAAGAAACATACATTTCTATATAAATTAAAAATGTTTCCTATATTAATTGTCAATTTTATAAGAAAACATTATCAATAATTGAAACCATTTTTTTGTTTAAAAATCTTTATATCAATTCATAGTGTTCTCTTAATATTCAAAAATTTAGTTCTATCGTCATGACAATTGAAATAAACTTGACTTTTATAGAAGTTAAAATACAAAAAAAAAGAAACAACCCCAGAACGAACACTAGAAAATCTATAAAACTAATCATTAATAAGGGATTTTTTTTAGATGGAAAGGGTGAAAAAGTAAACAATTGCATTTAAACGATTGTACTTCATATTTTATAATTAAAAGTTGATAACCATAACAATAACTGCTAAAAAAATAAATGCTCACATACAGATATTCATTGAACTATATTGAAATTTGCATAGAATCAGTCGATTTTGTAGTATTTTCTCTTTGAGTTTTTCTAAGTTGTGTATCTAATTGATTGACTAATTTATCCACCTAAAACAATAATTATAATACAAATAAATGATAGGGACTTTTATGATGTAAAAAGCTGAAATTATATATCTCAGCTGAATGATTTTGATAGAGTTTTGTTCTCTGAGCTGAATGGTTTGGTTGTGGAGCTATAATTATATTCTTTTCATCATAAGAGTGTTAATACATTTCTAAAAAGTCTATAAATTAGTTTACTGGACAATAAACCGATCAGTAGTCATTTGGAACAACTTAGTTTCATATGAATGTGATGGTTTTTATAACATGTAAAACCATAGTTCCTTAGTGATGGTTAGTGATGATTATAGAAATACATCATGAATTAAGAGTTAGGAATAAACAAAATGTGAAACATTTGATCTAAGTTAATGATGACTGATATATTATTCAATGTGCGAGGTTTGACACAGAGATACAATCTTCCTATAAATGAGGCCAACCGGCTACTCAAGCGTAAAGACCGAGAGAGAAAGGAAATTTTTGACTGAAGAAATAGATATTTATATTTTCATATATGCTTACTCCTTTTAAGCCTGGTGGAGGAACATCGACCGCCCACTAGCATTCACCATCCAATCCATAAACACTTGTTTGCAGTTACTCTTCGTCCTTCTCATGTCTGCTTCCTATTCCCGACTCAGTGTGTTCTTTGGTCTTCCTCTTTTTCGTTTCCCTTCAGCATTTCAAGTTAGCGCTTTTCTCGTGATGCAGTTTGATGATTTTCACAATGTGTGTCCTATCCACTTCTAACATCTTTTCCTAATTTCTTTCTCAGCTAGAACTTGATTTGTTCTCTTCTACAGCGGGTGTTGCTGATGCTATCCGGACAACAGACATTCAGCATCTTATTTAGACAATTGTAAATAAATCCGTGCTTTCCATCAGATGTCGAGGTCTTCATAATCCAGTCAACCAGAAAAATAAAGAGAAAGGGGGAGAATAGACATCCTCGTCTGACTCCAGTTCGTACTTGAAATGCATCTGTCAGCTGTCCTCTATTCACGAATGTTCACTGTAGTCCGTCGTATGAGTTCCAGGTAATGTTGACAATCTTCTCTGGTACACCAAAATGTGGAAGAGGCTTCCATAATGTTCTCCTATCCACACTGTCAGATGCCTTCTCATAATCAAGGAATTTGATGTATAGTGACACGTTCCATTCAATTAATTGCTCAACAATGATCCGTGGTGTCGCGATTTGGTCTGTGCACGACCAATCATTACGAAATTCAGACTGTTGATCTCGAAGTTGTGCGTCTACTGAGTCTTTCATCCGGTTTAGCAACAATGTTGAAAAAGTTTTCTGGTACTGATAGTAGTGTGATGCCTCTGTAGTTCTCGCACTTGCTCAGATTTTTTCTCTTTGGCATCTTGACGAGGTATCCTTTTTTGGTCTTTTCTCAATTGTCCTCCATGGTAGTTTCTTCTTCGTTGAGTAGGTCTGGTAGGCCTTAGAACCTATTGTTGAGAACTATCTTGATTTCGTTGAGTTTGTCAGTATCTTGAATGAAGTCTGTATTAGATTTTGTAATACTGTTTTCTTATTTGCCCATTACTTATTTATCTTCTTTTTCTTCTTGACAAGCACCAGGTGGTGATCTGAAGCTATATCAGCCACCCTCCTGGTTCTCACGTCTTTTATTGACCTTCTATATTTTTTAGATCGCCGTGGTGTGGTCCGGTGAGATCCATGTACCTTTGTGTGGAAATTTTGTGCCCCTATAACCAATTTGTTGAATTCACATAGATTTTCAAATCTCTCGCCATTCTCGCTCTTTTCTTCTGGTCCATGTCGTCTTATGATATCTTCATAGCCGTAGTTGTTCATTCAGACTCTGCCATTTAGATCACCTATCAGAGTGGTCAGGCCCTTCCGTCGGCACTTCTCTGTGATCGATTGCAGCCTCTCATAGAACTGACCTTTATCGTCGTCACTGCTGTCATTGGTGGGTACATAACATTGGATAACATTCATTGTCATTCCCTCCTTCTTTGTTTTGAAGGATGCTTTGATTATCCTGTCGAACAGACTTTGAACATACCAGACAATCATTTGGTATGCAATCTTACAACGAAACAACCCGAAAAAGCGGAAGTTACAAATCAAATTTGGTAGTGTACGTGGGTATTTAAGAGAGAAAGAGTGCTTGCACAAACTAACTCATTCATGATAATCCATGTACAGTCTGATATTATTCTGCAATACTTTACGTTGCCATTTTAAATTAGTGTGATGAGAAGTGGAATTAACAAGATGAATAGTTAACAAGTTGAAATACTATCAATGCAATTATGTTGAAAAAGATTGGTGGAGAATAATGTTTAAGAAGAATCAATCATTTAAAGATTTGACCCCCAAATTCCCTGGTACAACCGAGGGTGGTGAGAGTCCACTCTCTCTCTCTCCATCGAAATACTATCACATGGACACGAGTGCATGGCCAACGATAGGGAAGTTCTACTCGACGCCTTTTCGTGAGGAGGGTACTGTTTACAAAATTGAGAGGACGAAAAGTGAATTTCTCGCGCATTAACCGGATCAGAGAATATAGAGGACCCACCTAGAGGAGTTGTAAAACCCTGATTTCAAATCAACGGTGGATATTGGCTCCAGGATCTTAAGGGAATAAATGGTGCATGAACCTATTGTTAGTCGCCGGCTACCATTGGACTGAATCTCCTAAAGTTGCTGACTTGTGGATTGGACCTTTAGGTCAAAGGCTACGGGTGTGGCCCCTTAAGAAAACCACCTGCTTCGGTTTGGGCATCCGAGTAGTATCACAACCCTCACACGAATCGAATGATCTGTATGGTGCATATGTATTTGGTGCCTTCTTGCACCAATGTTTATGTGTTTAAATAAATAAGTAAATAAACTGTATTACTGAATACTGGAGCTCAGGATCTAGCAGACGTTCTGACCCATTCTAGTAGTTATATAATGCGATACAATAAATGCACAACCAGTAAGCGTAAGAAATCAATAACTTTCAATCATAAATCTTTTTATTCGAGAATTCGTTAAACATATGTGAATCAATGTGATCTAGGGATTTCAACAACGTTAGATAACTTACAAAGGGAACAACACAAACCAAAATAAGTCGGAACAAAAGAGACTATATGACTATTAGAAAATCTTATGAGAATCTAGGTGATTCGAAGGAATCAGAAAGCAGCGAATTATAAGACAGATTAAACATGACGGGAAGTAAGTCGGTTATGATAATTACTATGACTCAAGGTGAAAGAGGGAGTTATCATTTCCAAGTTGATAAGTGAGAACGACAGATATCACAGAAAATAGGGCTTGTAATAGACACAGCATACGTATGCAAAATTAATTTCATAAAAATAGGGGAACAGAGAATAATCAAGACCATTTGAATGTAAATAGTAGTATAATTATTGAATATAAGTAGTATAATGTGTGTATTCCATGAATATTTAAATATTTATATTGAACGGTATTTTGTATACAAATACATCAGACTCAAGTTATTGAAACAGTATCAATGCCAACGTATCATGAATAAAGCTTTTATATGAGAAATTTGCAAAATAATATTTTAGTATTTTGTTTTAGATATTTTAATGCCAGTTATGACTTCTTCCGATTGAGAACGTCGGGCTCACCAATTTCAAGTTTTTGAACGCTACCACTGAGTGTGGTGGTGTATATCAGACGAATATAGATGTTAGATGACCTACAGTTGGGTATTTTTTAATTATCTTGAACAGGATAATTGGTTATTTACATTGTTCATATTTAGAAAAGGGAAAACAACAAATGAAGTAGGCATTGTCGCTTATACGAAACCTATTATATGTACAGATAATTACATTGAAGATCAATTATCTGAAAGTTATCTCGATTAAATACACAATACGAGCAGTTCTGTCTGTGAGGTTTACGCAGAATAATTTTGATTAAAGTAGGAAATCATCACAAACCCGAAACCCCTAAAACGGATCAAACCTAAAGTGTCACTAAGAATGCATGCTGAGGTTGACGACGCCACGCCCAACCTTCCTCCTTTAGCCGGTCTTGGGACCGGTAGTAGCCTTAGAAGAGCTACAGGTGGAGTTTTATATAGATATATATCCCTTAGAAAATGTAGGCATTAGTGATGTATTTTACATGCCTTGAAAACGAAAATCATTTCCTAGTCGATCACGTGCATTTATCATTTTATCGATTTCTGATTAATCTAATATATCGTTAACTCACTTTTACTAAACTAAGTGATTTATTCTAGAAAAGAAGTTTCAAGTCTCCATAACAATTATTATTACTTACATCATTTTTATTCACCCAATATGGTAATTCAAATTCACTGGTTAAATTAAGTTTTTTGTATTTTGTAAACATTTGGTTGGCCAACTTTTTGTTTGATTTGACAAGAAAATTTGCACAATTCAAAATCACTAAAGGATTTTTACTAAAATGTAAATAATTAAAACAGTTTACATAATAGAAAATTTCGATTTAAATAAATACTATTCTTATAAAAATATTCATTTTATAGACCACTGGGTAAATATCATAGTACAGCAACTGATATAACAAATGTTGGAATCTCGATCAAACTCCAAAAGTAAATGAAGTTTATCTTATATCATGTGAAACAAGCAATTAAGAGCTGAGACTATTCAATATTAAAAATTATTTTAAAAAAGCTGTTGCCATCATAGAGTGAAAATGATAGTGTCAAATGTGAGTTAGAACAGCATATATAACCGAATAGCATTGTTTCCAATTAGACCCTCATCAATTCCCTAAATATTGCAAGTTCGCTTTAGTGGCAAGTACCAAATAACACGATACCTTTATCTAAGGTTCCCAACTGACTACCTCTAATTACCGAATATATATATAAAGTAGACAGATATACTCATTCGACTCACTTGCTTTGTTTATATGCATTCATAAAAGCTTCATAAGCTTTGAAATATTCATTTAATTTAATTAAACAATAACCCAAAAGACAATACAACATGCCAACATCATGAGTAATTTTATGATTATTATTATCATCATTATCATTTATAGCAGAACGATGGATTGATCTTTGTTTAATGAAGTTAAATAGATTAATTGATGTAGTGATATGTTGAAATGCACTTAACCATTGTGATGTATGCATATAACTTATGCCCAGATTAATTGATATTCTCCAGTCAAATGGTGTTAAGTAACTGGCACGTTTAAAACAAGTAATAGACTGTTAATTTGAAAGTGAAAAGTGATTGTCAAAATAAAGGAAAGAAAGTTAGAAATGAGTTATTTCTGAAGTTAAAATGATATAATGGGCAAAAAATAAACGTAACCAGTCAGAGGTTTTAATTCACTGGAACTCAATCAGAATCCCAGGAAGAAATGATACAAGTACATTGTAGTATCTTGTTGTATCCTAATACAAGAGACTAATAAATCTCAGATATTTATGATAACAAGATGAGCAATAACAGAATTATAATTAAATTTGTTGTAATTCATAAACGGAAAATCTTATTAATCAACTCACTTGGTGTAATTTACTTGTATCTTCTCATTAAGCAAAGATCTTTGCTTATAAAGCTTGTAGCTTCAGGCAATATCGAGGCAGTCCGCACAGGTTGCACATATGCTAACAATAGACTGATCGATTTCAGTCCTAAATAACAATGGGAAGATACAAGTAAATACCAAGTGAATACAACTTTACCCGATCGCACAATCAAGTGGCTATAAGGACTTAGTGGTTAAGTGGATAACGCGATGGCGTTTAAAGCGTGAGGTACTGGTTTCGGGTCACAGAGTGAACATCAACTATGAGATGCAGGTACATCCAGTTGACAAGTCCCAAATAGGACGAAACGCGCGTCCTGGATTACACTGCTAACCACTATCGATCTTTGCTCATAAATCAACTGTTTAATAAATAAATATATTAAGTCATCCCCCGGCGAATCTCCAGAGAGTTAATTTACACAAGCTAAATATATAAGTGACTATGATATATAATGAACCTGTTGAACCCCATTAGTCAAATCATTTTTAAATAAGTCGAATATTTATATGATTTTAATATTTTTGGACTGATATTTTAAAAGGAGTTAATATGGTGAACTATATTAATTGGCACTATCTATCTGTGTGATTCAGTGGAATCGAGTCAAATAAACTGATTCATTTAATAAATAGTATTATGGCTGAAGTTATCTGTAGAGTTTTCATTGTTTATCTTGTTATGTTTAGAATTCGTTTACTTATTACGTAATTGTTGAATACTGGAGAGTAATTTTCATAAGAAATATGAACCGTTAGATACCAACTCAGTGGTCTAAAGTTTATTGGCTTGTCAATGTGCCTGAATAGTTTGGGTTCGATTTCTAAAGCAACTGTCTGATATTACACTACGGCACAACAGCATACCAGTGCTTTGTGGTAAAAAAAACTACCCTCTAGACAATCGATGTATATATATATATATTATTTTCAGTAGAATTTTCATGGCATAAATCACAAACAGATCCTAAGAAAACCGACACTGGAAACCCTGAGGCATTCGACATCAATCTCGTTCTAGCTCGAAACTCGTCGGTGATGTCCATCCACAATCCCGCAGACGAGCATAGAGCCCACAACCTTTGGCTTTATGCACAAAAGCCTAATCTCTAAATTCTGAGCTAGGATCCAAGGGTGTACAAGTCTGACTTTACCAATCTGCGATATTGTGTTAATATCTTCCATTGTCTTCAGTCGGTGTCTTCCTCATACTCAGCACAATTAAGCTTTACCAGTCACGGCTTTCCGTTATAGCCTCGGAAGTAGCATCTTGAAACCAGTTACTTGTGAGCATATGATTATTATTAGTGAAGGGAGTATGTGGGAATCGTCGAATTTTCATGGTTTGAACCATAAACTAATTTTAGATAGATCACTATAGAAAACCTGGAAGCATTGGACGATCATTTCGTCCTAGCATATATATGTCACAGAACATTTTAATGACTTACAGCTATTAGATTTCTTTTACCCATTAGTGCTACACCAATATTATTCCATAATATTGGACTTTCAGAAGATTGTTTTAATATTGATCGATATTTATTCAATGCCACATCATAATCTTTATGCAAAGTAATGATTACACCAGCTAATTGATTTGCATCAAAATGATCCGGTTTTAAAATAATTGCTGAGCTTAAACACTCAAAAGCTAATTGTTCTTGACTGGTTTGGAAATATAATGAACCCAGATTAGATAAGATATCCGGATCTTCAGGTACTAGTCTGTTTTATCAAAAAAATGACGTTAGTTTTTATTTTATATAGTAGAGAAAGTGCCGAGAGATTTTCATTCTTAGAAAAAATAAATACAAAATGTTTCTTCAAAAATTATCTGATTAAATGACTGAACCTTAATGATAGATAATGAAGTTATTGAATTGACCGCTGCGGTTATATTGCTATTCTTATCAGTTCTGTATCGGAATGGATTGAGAAAGCTCCGTCGGTTTTTGTTAAATTCCATTACTTGTAGTGAAGTCAAGATATCAGTCTACCAACCAAAATTTAGGTATACTAAGCAGTTGTTCATTCTGTCTTACTTTATGACTGCTGATATCATAGCTACTAACTTGACTCTCTGATTACATTTTCTTATCGTGATGACCCACAAAATATATGCTTGCTGAAACAGTTGTTACTTTAGGTTCTTCCATGCCAGGTAAATTTCTTTATGAGCGGTAGGACTAAAAATGGCAAGTTGAATCGTAAGGATGACGTAGTAATACTAACTGAACAAGATTGTGATGACAATAAGTTGTTCCTTTCAGATAACCAGAATCTTCAGTGATGTTACCTCCTCATAAAGAAAGGGGTAGGTTAAAAGTACTCGGCTCAAAAGATGTCACACTTAACCTTACTTTATAGATTTCTATCTCTAGCAATAAGGCCTTGAAAGTAAAGAGCTAAAACATCAAAGACTATTTGCAGAAAGTTCCTATGTGACTGACATCAAACAGTTGTCTTTTGGACACTGCTGTCACACTTCCACGTCTTCGTGACTATTCCACACCCAATGATCTTTGCAGGTCTATCAAGAATCAAAATCATTCCTTGGAGTGGGAAACTGGGAAGCGACAGCCGCCCTTATACCTCTAATAGCAATCGGGGGACTCTTATTCACGTTCTAGCTCTCAATACTTGAACATTATGACAAATTAGATAGGTCTTCCTTAGCTGGAAAAAACTTCGCAACTGTGAAACACAGACTTCCAAGGTACAGAATACTGGCAATTTACTAGTGTTTGACCACGAACCCATTTGAAACACTTCTTTTTTATTTTGCGTACACTGAATGAGCAATCCTGAGGTTAGACCCAGAGTTCTAGGCATAGATGGTAAACCGGTTGAGTTGTGAATCGTTAATAATTGATGTATTCGAGATATCTGTAACCCATTCCTAGTATTTCTTAACGTAGTTTTTCCACGGGATAGGGTTGTAAACCCCATGCCCGAATTTCTTCCTATAACTGGGCTTAGGACCGGTAGTAACCCTATAAAGGCTCCAAACGGACTTGATTATGCCTAACCTCCAACTAACTTGACTATTGATGTTACCTGTTGTTTTACTAGTTTGGAATAAAGCTGGAGACAGCCAAAACAAGACATAGTATCAGTTTATGGAACCATTGATCGTTAGTTTGAACCAAGTTAGTAGATGCGAACTACCTGGTTAGAGTTCACGCAATTATCATGACCTATCGTTGGAGACGTTTTACGAATTGATTTAAAACAGGTTGCAATCGCGTAGATGCATTCACTGACTGATTTTTCGTGGAAGCTGAGTTTCAAAATTATCTTATGAGTTTTATTTCGCCAATTAACAATTTCTTCTCGAACCATATTTACTAGGCTGAATTTCTTTACAACCACTAATACTGTTACTACTGCTACTATTCTGACCTTTGTTATGATAATTCCAATTTCCTATACTAATATAATGCGACGAATTGAACCGATCTATAAATAAGTGCCAGTTTCTAAGCTGCATATAGTCGGCTGACCCACATAAAACGGAATATACGCTATAAGTTCCAGGAATTCATTTATGATTCGATGAATATAAGCATGCGAGGTCAAACGGTCAGTGCGAAGAGAAGTGTAAATTTAGGTGAAGGAAATACAAATTTACATGAATGAACGAGATCAATGAATAAAACTTATTAAGTAATATTCAACTAAAAAACTTAGTGGAAGGTAAAAAGTAATTCATGCAAATGCACCAAAACAAATAACTTCAGGACATGTAATGCAGTATCCGAAATTATTAAATTATGATTATTCAGCGAATCTAAACGACATGACGTTTACGCTTCTCGACACGGTTGTTTAGTGGATCGATGATTTTCTGGATTGATGACATATGATGACCTGATCACTCCTTACCGTTCTTTAAACTTATAGTCATATTTCAGTTAGAACTGTTCGCCGTAAAGTTAAGATTGATTAGCATATGTTGTAAAACACTTATTCCAGGTTATGTGGGGGATATCATATTAAAAACATATGTGTACACATTATCACATTTAAGTTTGATTATAGATTGGTACTAAACAACTCACAGAATTAATAACTAAAAATTTAGGGTGGTATGAAGTAATCAACAAGAGATCCAACTAATTCAACTCTTGTGGTTGTTAGAACTTATCAGCAAGTCCCCTAAACGATCCTCATGTAATCGATGCTATCCGTATGATTTAAACCTGTTTTATAATCAGTAACGTTTCCAATGAATTATCCCAGATGAAATTTCGCCTTTTGTAAGAGGCAGATATTCACAACAAACATTAGTCATTAAATAGTAACCAAAATTTTAAAACCCAAATTCGTAGTTCTGATCGATTTACATCAAAACACCATGACAATTTCTAGTGATCATGATACGACTTCTTGATAGATGAAATTTAATCGGGGCCAAGAACTACGGAAACATTATATTAGTCAGTTGTGCAATAGTTATTTAGAACATATCCATGAACATGGTTGAAACAAATGTTTACAATCTCATTGATCTTTGGTAATTTCCATTTTCATCCCGTCGCACAAGCAAGTGGCTATCAGGACTCAGTAGCTAAGTGGATAAGGCGATGGCGTTTGAAGTGAACGATACTGGGTTCGAGTTACAAAGTGAACATCAACTCTGGGATTCAGGTACATTCAACTGATGAGTCCCGAGTAGGACGAAACGCGCGTACTGGATTACACTGCTAACCACTATCCATCCTTGCTTATAATGCTTAGGAATTAAGACAATATCACGACAGTATGCATATATGCCATTAAGAGACTGACCAAGCGCAGTCCTAAACATCAATGTGAAGATTTAAGCAAACGATACCAAATGAATTCATTTTTCACTATTTTCTATAAGATGATTAAACGAGATTTCTTGGCTAATTGTTGAAATTGTTTAACATTATTTGACAAAACGTTTTACGGGTATAATTTATTCTTGATATTTTCCATAGAAGTATTGTACAGAACTGTTGAGTTATAATTGCTCAAATTAATGATTGATAAACTATTGTCATGTTTCTGATTGTGTGGAAAATAACGATAATGAATTTCCGTTCAACATTCCACATAACCTTTAACTACTTAAATTCTTCGTTTATATATATAAATATTTACATATAAAGATAAGGAGGAAGAGATAGAGATTCAACATACGCAGTTGCTTTCTTCAATGTTGCAATAGCAGAATTTATTGAGCTCTTTTCCAAATAAACTTTTGCTAACCATTTCAATGGTTTAATACTAATGGTAAGTTTACTAGATTTTTTAAAATACTTTTCAGCCTAAAAAAATAAAGAAATACATTGAATAGAATTAGGATAATTCATTACTACACACTAACCGATTCAAATTGTTTCATGTAGAAATAACATACACCTTGTCCAAATGGTATTTCCTAACAAAAATGTAAGAATATGGAATTAATAGATTATTACCCAATCATTTTGATTAAGTTTTAAAGCATCTTGATAAATTTCCAAAGCTTCATTATGATGACCTTGTAGATACCTGTAAAGAAACAAACGTACACATGACACATATGTTTTAATGACTGAGCCATATTTATGTTCAAAGTGATGCTTAGACACAGTAGAGTAAATAATCAGTTCATTATAAGAGTACTTAAAATATTTCATATTTGAATTTTGATAGCTTTTGCCTAATCATTTATAAAAAAGCATCGGTCAACATATTATTTTAAAGAGCAAAAAGAACATGTACCATTGACAAACTAGAACAATTGACAGATGCCAAAAGGATTTTGAGAGACAGCTCCTCACTTTGGGAACATATCGACAATTAAAAAAAAACTAAAACCAAATATATACCTATCTTATTCTTAGGAGTGATAATGTTGAGAACATAGACAATGGAAGATTAAAAACTACATTAACTAGAACCTAAGCTGCTACCAAAACATTGGTCCGGATTAAAACAGCATGTTCACAAAGCCAAAGGTCAAAAAGTTCCCCTTTCACATCACCACCACGTATGCTTATAAATTTACATATATCAGTCAGTCAGTCAGCTGCAACGTAGGACCAGGCACACATATGCATCGGTCCAAGTTGCCATACCGCATTAGCACAACAAGATGAACACTGGATTCATAAAAGTAGTTAATTCAGTGGTGGTAATATATAGAAGAAAGATTGTGTATAAGGAGATAGTACAGGGAGAAAGAATTAGTTCCTAGAAAGAAAGATTTGAAGTGGTTTTAATCTCTTAATTTAAAGGAAGACAGAGAGTGTATACACCGACGCCATTGTGATCGATTCTGAGCCATGTCACCCACAGACTCCAACCATTGGTTACAATAGTCACGCGGACCCCAACCAGGCAGTCTGCATCTACCAATATGGCTCAGACCAGAAGTTAGCGACTTCAAGTACTGATGCCACGTTTTGGTTTGGCCGCCCCTAACTTTCTTCCAATTATCCCTAACTCCGGTTAGCATTGCGCGCCGTGGTAATCGGTGTTTAGGCATACGCAACACGTAGCCCAACCATCTCAGTCGATGAAGATTCATAACCTCATCAACTGATTTACCATCATTCCCTAATACCCTGTGTCTAACCTCTTTATTACTTACCCGGTGATCCTAACAGATGCGAGCAATATTTCTAAGACATCTGTGGTCAAATACTAGTAGCTTACGAGTATCTTCTACTCTTAATGGCCACGTTTCACAGCCATATAATAGAACGGAACGAACTGCCGCGCAGTATACTCGTCCCCTAATTGATAGACGGATATCTCACCTTCGCCATAGATGACGTATGTTGGCAAAGGCCAAGAGAGCTTTTCGAATCCGTGCTGAGATTTCGTCAGACACCAACCCATTAGGGCTGATCAGACTTCCAAGATAAGTGAAGTTGTCAACGCGTTCGACCACTCAACTCCCCAGGTGTTGACGCAGACCAGTCCTGAAGCAACAACATTCATGTAGAGGGAGAAAAGCGCATACCAAACATTCTGGCATTATTGCTCAGTGCTACCAAAAGACTCTGCATTTCATCAGCGTCTTCACCAAACAGGACTATGTCATCTGCGTATTCTAAGTCAATAAGTGGACCTCCTGGTAGGAGATCAATACCTGAGAATTCAGTCGATGAGAGCGTTATTTCCATCAGTAGATCTATGATGAAGTTGAACAAAAATGGAGAAAGTGGACAGCCTTGACGGACACCACTTGAGGTTGCAAAAGCAGATGACAGTTCGCCACAAGCTCTCACTCGACTAGTAGTGTTCGAATAAAGAGCCTTCACAAGGTTTATGTACTTCTGAGGTACGCCTTTCAATGACAGACACTGCCACAGAACCTCTCGGTCTACAGAGTCAAATGCCGCTTTTAAGTCAAGGAATACCACCATTGTCGGACGCCGATAAGTATGCCTGTGTTCTAGAACCTGACGAATGGTGAATATGTGGTCGATGTAGCCACGACCAGGTTTGAAGCCAGCCTGATTTCCACGTGTTTGCAGTTCACGAATCTTAGTTAGGCGCCCGACAATTACTGAGGCTAGTATTTTAGATGCTATATTGGTTAAACTAATCCCTCTATGGTTGTCACAGAATGATTTTGACCCTTTCTTATCTATTGGGACGATAAGTGATTGTGACCAGTTAGATGGGATAACGTCTAACTCCCAGATTTTAGCTAAAATATTAGTCAACCTAGTCGCTAAAACTGGACCACCATACTTAAAGACCTCTGGTGTCAATCCATCTGGACCAGCTGCCCTTCCTCGTTTCAGATTAGCTATAGCCTTCAGCTAGAGTTGGGGGACCTACTTCAATGTTCCATTCATACTGTCTGGGAATAGAGGGTAGTTGTAGAGTAGCTGAAGGCCAGCTAAACTGCTCCTTAAAGTGTTCCGCCCATCGTTCTAAGCGTTTTTTTTCCGAAACAGTCTGACTTACACTTGATTCATTAATTCCAGTTTCTTTTATTAGTCTGTAGAGTTGTCTTGTGTTCCTTATAGCTGCCGCCTTTTCCACCTCTTTTGCTTTCGTTGCCCACCACTGCTCACGATCGTTCCTTAGACTTTCGCTTAATCTAGATCTGATTTCTTTACGCTCTTCATCGTGTTCAGAACCTGATGGGATGAGTTTACGAGAATCCATCAGTGCAATAGACCTTGAAGAAATCCATTGGTTCTTTGTAACCCTGTAGTTTAAACCACTAGTAGATGTCACTGTTGTTTCCACATCTGCTTGTATAACTTTCCAATCAACATCTGGGTCAGCCTCGTTTTCAGAACTACCGAAGTGTGACCTCAGTTGTTCCTGGAACCTACTTTTGGTTTTCTTACTACTCAATTCGGTTTCAATGAGTCTTTTTTGTGTGGCTTTTTTGCGTCCAGTGAGGCGCAAGCAGATGCGTGCTCGTATTGGGGCATGGTCGGAGTCCAAACAGGTACTCCAGAATGAGCGACTATCTTCTATCGACACTCTCCAACGATGACTGATGGCAATATGGTCTATTTGAGTCCATCGTTGGTTTGGTACAGCGGGTCGCCATGTTAGAAGATGTCTCTCCTTATGCTTAAAACTTGTGTTTGCTAAAAATAAACGGTTGTCTGAGCACAGTTGGAGCAGACGATCACCATTATCTGTTCGCTGTGCCGGAATACTAAAATACCCACTCAAATGTCTTTCTGTTTCGTTTAAGCTACCTACCTGGGCATTAAATTCACCTGCTACGAGTACTATGTCTAGACGTTTAGCTTTCTGAAGAAGTTCAGAGAGCTTTCTGTAAAATTCATCTTTCACTTCATCCGGGCTGCAGTCAGTGGGAGCGTAGGCAGAAACGACGAAAAGGCAACGACGTGTGTTTCGATCTTTCCGGGTTCTTGCGGAGCCGTTTAGCCGAGCAGCGCATAGACGACTGTTAACGAGATCCACTCTAATAGCACTTATTCCGCCCTCATGCTTAGTGCTATGCCTACACCTGCCAGTCCACGAGAACTAGCCATCGGGTCACCAGATACACGGAGGATGTATCTCGTTGGCTCTCCGTTTTGCCGAGGTGAGGTCAAGTGAATGACCTCACTAGGATCCTGTATGCGTGTTTCGGAGACACAGCATACATCAATGGTACGATATTCTAAGGTTTTAGCCAAGGATGCCTGCTGACCGATTTGGCATAGTGTGCGTACGTTGAAGGCTCCAATATGTAGTTTGGAGCGAGGTTTCAGTAGACCTGGGACAGTGTTTTGCGCACTAGAATCATTGGCTGTGGTGACACTTGAGGAGGAAGCCAAAAGAGGAAGTTTAGTCTAGAAAGTCGATGTAGGAGGAATAATAGGAACTGAAGAGGTAGGTTGATTATGAATACAGTGGTCTTGAGTGCTATTAGAGGTATGAGGGCGGTTATCACTTCCCGGTTGTCCACACCGTGGAAGGGTTCTTCTGGAGGTACCTGAAAAGGAAATTGTGTTAGAGATGGTCACAGTGACCTGAGAGCGTGACCGCAGTACCCAAGGGATAGCTGCTTTAGGTCGGTCACACATGACCTTTTTATGAGTAATTTTTGTGTTAGCTCCGTACTTGTTGAGACCTTACCGCCGGAGACGGATATCCGTGGGATAAAGCGAGGTGTGCATTTTTAGGGTCCACCTTTTTTAACCACACCCCTCCTTGTGGGAAGGCAGCATCGCTGTTATGATGGTTGTCTGAAGAAAACGCCCTACTGCTGTCACACCTCTGTACAGTCAGCAGTACGACTTCGCATTCGGACCTTGGATTTGTTGCTTTTAGTCTTACCGCTCTTCACCCGACCTGTCTGGCATGGTAGGACCTTGAGTAACGGTTGTTCCAGCCAGTATAGCTCAGTTGCTTCATCACGATAGGCAAGCCCGACCACCACGTCAAGGTAGCAACAACGGTCCCAAAGCGGTTAAGTTGGTCTGAGTAAAACGACTTATTTTGGATTTTTTAACATGTTCTGAAAACTGTTTGTTCATGAGGAATAAGTACTTTGCATGGAAAAATTCCTGGACATCTCTTGAATATATGGCATAAAGTTCATACTTTGAGGTCTTTCAACGTGATTAACATAAAATCATGCTCTAATCTTCCAAAGTCTTCTGAAGCAATTGTTATTAGTCGTCAGGATCCTGATTTGTGTCCAAAAGGAGATAGTTGTTAATACTTTTCTAGCATGGTTACATATACTACCTACGTTACATCATAAAATTTTGCTTAGCTCTTTCTTTTAAGTGATTAAGTCATATCTTTTTTGCGATTCTTCTAAATCAGTGGTTTTATTTTAACTGATTGAAATTTACTCATTTCATTCTTATTTATCATTAGTGTTCACTCATTACGCAACAATTTATTTACAGCTCATTGATTTTTTATTACAATCAATGCTGTACAGAGTTCTTTCACAAAAGATAAATTTGTTAATATATTTAATCTCTTAAATGTATTTATATTCTTTCTGTACTATACTGTTGTATGTTCAATTACATAAGTAATTTTGACCAGTATTTTTTATCATAATTTCTAAATGTTACAGGTTGTAAGTAGTTGATAAGAACCAAACAAAATAAAATGAATTGATTCGATCTGCTCTTTTTGAAATCGGATAGAGTTTGATCAATATTAGTCATGTCGATGAATAAATAATGTATTTGTACATATATGTGTTATGATTGGCTTAAGCTATTCAATACTGAATATTGTGAACTGCCGTGTGGTTACTTATTCAGAATGAAGAACATTAAGTAAACCTAAAGAATAGAAGTCATAACTAAAAACCAGATATTACCACACTGGAATTTTCAAAAACCCATATAGAAATTGACTAATATTTACCACACACGGTAATGGTTAGTTAAGGTTGTTTTATGAAGATTTTTAGTCTTTTAAGATTTGTTCATTACATACAGAGTTGTGGCATATGAAGACAACCCCGTCAGTGTGAGGTAGTAATTTATTCATCGTGCTGCATGATAATAATTCTGTATTAGGAACTCGAATACAGCTGCTAACTTGACTTAATGGTTGCGTCTGCTTAGCAACCTATATTGTCTGCCACGTGTTGACTTACGCCACTGTGACAATTAAAGTGTTGCCCTCGAACTATTAGCATATGAAGCTATTTTACTTCAACACAATGAGAGGCGGCGCTAGAAAATACCAGCCCGAAAATTCTCATTCCACCTTGATCTTTAGAGTTCTGATGGTGATGAGTGATGTTTTCAGGATACCTAGGTAATAAATTAAAAACTACTATCAGAATGGTCACTCAAAGCCAAACTCAAAAACCTATCCCTTTGGATCTGTAGTCACATTTTCTAGATAGATAAGATCACTAATAATTTAATTTCGATTTCAAGTATTTGAAAAAATATTCTCCCGTGTTTTGGGTAACTAACAACACGAGAACAAACCACACACCATTGACGGAACTCGAAATCATTTTGCTTAAAATCGGCTTCTGTAGCAGCTTGGCCAAGGTGTACGTTTGTACTAGACCCTACATTACTTATAATTGTACTGTAACGACCATAGTTAAATAGGTGATTTATCAAATTTGGCTGAATTATTTTAGGCTACCAATGAGATCTGAAAGTCATGAATTTAATGCTGTATACAACTGAGAGTGAGATAGTTACTTATAACAAATGTCAAAACAATTAAACATATATTTTAATTCGAGATAATTTTTACTTGTTTTTCAACTTATATTGATTTGTGATGAGGATTACTCTTCATTTGTACCGGAAATCACCCTCAAAAATATGACGTGAGGTACGAGGTTACTAGATAAATATAGTAAATCATTTAATGAGATTATGAGTCCTGATCAACTACGGTAGTTGAAATGTGCACCATGATCCCCAACTACTGCCCATTCAAATGTGCAGTGTTTGCTAGTGTAAAGTTGAAAGAAGGCTAAAGGCAGCAATACCAAGACGTGTTACCAGCCCATAAGGTCACTAGATGCTGGGTTAAGCCGTGTGGATGGATGCACACAACCTACTTGCCATAATCAATAGCTAGATATGTTGGATGACATAGGTCATAATCGGTCGCAACGGCGCAGAAGTATCAATGAACCTTACAATCATTTCATGAATTCATCATTGTCGAATCTTATTTTTTACTACCACTGATACTTCTACTACTTTGATATGAGTCTTAGTAACTACTTACTTTTCCGATTTAGCCTGGTGACCTGAATCAATGCACATATTTATCAGGTTCTACTTTGCATACGACTGAGTGAATGGTAAAATGTGTCTACTTTTATAAAATTTACATTCTCTACCAATAGTTTGTCTTTTTTCAATAAAATTCGAACCATTTGTCTAGTGTTCTTAATCAGTACAATTTGATAAACTAGAAATCGCGATACTGTTTTATATACAAAAAAAAGCAAATTTTATTCATTTAAAAATATCTATATGAAGAATAATAGCAACAACAATGACACTTACAATGACCTTGCAATTTGCTTCATTACATCAACTGACTTATTGTTATGCTTCAAACATTTGAATAAACTATCTAAAGATTGTTGTATACACCCACCAAGTCGATTAATTAGACTTAAACAATACAAATGATAATCGTCATTTAATGTGAATCGCCCGTTAGTACAATTTTTAATAATATCTGTACATTTGGAAAACGCTGATTGTGTGTAAAGAGTGTGTAATAACCAATTCACACTTTCAATTGGTTGAATATATGAAGATTCTTCGGTATCAAGAAGGTATTTTTTAGAAAATGAATTAACTCACCTCCATGCATCGTTCAAACGAGCATTTGTAAAGATTATTTTATTGAACGACACCAACTGAATAATAGTATGAATAGTAAAAAATTCTGTTTAACCCCAAGCAAAATGATTTAAGTTGAGAGGAAAATGAAATAAATTGCGTGAGTATTTAATGTCTTATTTTACGTATTAAGTATTCTAAAAATAAAGAGTGAGGATTGTTTGAGATTTTGCTCATTGTGTTGTCAAAATATTACTCTCAAAAATCATATGAGGTAACATATTTGAAGCCATTTTTGTAGTAAATATTGCTTTTATCAACAAAATATGGTATTTTAAATAGTAGTGATATTTTTAAATGAAACGTTTTTATTAGAAATGGTGGATTCAATACAATGAATAACTACGGCTTTTCACGAACCTTAACAATACTTTAAGGAGAGATAGGAGACGCTGAAGACCATATATAAAGACAAAGGATTGTAGAAATCGTCTCTTTGAAAGTAAGACAAGTGTTTGAGTAGGGACCGTGATAAATGTAAGGGTAATAAAAAACTAAAGAGACCGCTAACCAACTGTGTTAATGAAAACAATAGGGTTTGAAGTGGTTAGCAAGCCTGACTTCTTATCGATTCCAGGAACGTTTCGTATGGCAGAAGTGGTAACCGAAAAAAGAAGGCTGACAAACATGGAGTGCCTTTTGAAAGAGATAAAATTAATTAACCCCAAAATTTGTAAAATATGGTTTCCACGACTATGGTTCCTGCATTTGCTTGACAGATACTACAGTGCAAGATATTATCTTTGGTGCTTTTTTCAGTTACGGTACAATACGATCAATTATTCTTGTAAAGCCTTATAATTATAAAAGATTAAAAGTGTAGAAAGAATTCCATTCTTAGAGATTCATATTGGTTTTATGGTTATTTGATTCTTTATGAATAAAGTAACAGGGATACTTAAACAATCACATTTTTGTCTTAAAAATTGTGTTGTGATGTATTGAAAACAACATATAGCAATAACAATGAGTAAAAAATGCAGCAAACCTTTAGGTAGTACAAAAATAGGCACTAGAATCTAGTAATGGTCAAAGTGTCACTATGGTAATAAATTACTTGCATTCTTTTATCAATAAATAACTAAAATGTGTTTAGTAGGTCAACCATTTTTATTCAGTTAGTTAAACCGAGTATAAAACCTGGAAATCCAATCACTGTGTTTATAAATAGCTTCATATCATCGCACATCTAGTCGATACTTGTCGTTGAAATGATAAAAATATTGCCTTTAGATTTATGTCAAGTCTTAATCAAGCTAGACTATTCTTCCAGATCTCGTCATTTACATGAATACCAAATCAAATGAACCCTCCTGAATAAACCTGATTTGTGGAATCCAAAAACGTTTGATAACCTATTTCTTACTTGTGAAGTCCGGCTATTCAACTTCTTTTAAATTTCTTATTCTTATACGTTCACGATTATTTTTTACAATTAACATCTTGTGATTAACACATTACCTTTAAAGATAATGCTAAATTTCAATTTTAATGTTGTTATTAAGTTTACACTTGGTAGAAAAACCTATATACTATAGGGAAGCCAGATTGATGACGTTTTATACAATCTACACTGTTAATGCCTTCATTGGAATATTTACTAGATTGTTCCTTCTTAAAATACTAACCAAGTCATAATGTAGCAGCAGTCCATAAAGTTAACGGCTGTCGGTCTGACGCATGTTTTTAAATGGAGGCTACGTGGTTGCAGCCAAAGCAGTAAAACCAATCAGCAGTTGTAGATGTTGTGTGACACGGCTTAGAGTCAATCATGATTGTAGAAATGTATTCAATTTGTCTTACTTTAGATCTTCAGTACCAGTATTTCTTCATATATGCTGTCTAAATCCTTTTTAAAATGTATGGTGTACGTTTCTAATTTGTTATTTGAAATCATCTGAGTCTTCCCGTTGTTTATGAAAGAACTCAAATTGATCAATCTTGGGGCTCGGTGAAACGCTATTACTGCTTTCAGATTATGTGAAACCTGCCTCCTACCTCATTTAGTAAAGTTTTGGAGAAAGAAAAATCAAGTTCATACTCTCTCTTTTTCTTTCCACTAAATCACACATCTCCGAAGACAGCAGGCGAGTAGAAAAGCCACGAACGAATAAAATACTCATGACACACAGGTTCTCACACCGAGTCATCAATACTTGGAACCTGCTGCCCGAAACGATGGTGTCCGCACCTTCAGTTGACACTTTCAAAGGGACTAGACACTCACAGAAGCATGCTAGAAAAGGAATAAAATAAGCCGTAGGCCTTCTGTCCTTACTACACAAATCTGAATCTGAAATTAAAGGGACGCATAGCCGTTTTAGAAGTACCTGATTTGATTTCAGAAATAGAAGAATAACACTACGTCAATTTATAACTGTAAAAGATCAATAGCAAAATGATTCAAAAAACAAGTCCAGTCTAGATAATTCTCTATCAGAGATGTTAATAGAAAAAGACTTGAATTTATTGATGGCACGTAGACCAAAATCGTGCTCTAACTGCATAAAGTTTCATTCAACAAAACATTGACCGACACTCTTTGAAACGAAGTTATGGTGATTCATAGTGTAGCAAATCCTCTACATCTGTAGACACTATCATATAATAAATGGGTAACAAATAAAACAACAATCCGTTATTTCTGCACAAAAAGACTCTGATAATCAACTACTACTTATGATAAAAGTAGTTTAAATGTTTTCCCGAACTCTGAAGTCTGAGAAAATTTTGGGGAATTTCACCAAAAGTTTCTATAGCGGCTTCTCCAAAATAAGTCATATTTTCCAAAAAACTGGGAGATTGGACGAATATACAAGAACAATGTTTGAAAATGATTTGGATATAACTAACTCCATACTTTCATTTGCTTAAAGCTTATCATCTTGAGGTATATCCCAAGTAAATTCAAGAATCGAGATTACATTAAACACGTCCCAAGCTCCCAATTTTGGGGAAAATTTTACGTATTTTGAGGAAATTTTGGGGAAATGGCACAAAAACCCTAAAATTTTCCCAGACATGAGGAAATTCCTCAAAAGTTCCCCAAACGTTGGGGTTCTTCCCCAAAACACGTGTTTGGCTTCTCGCATCAAGTAGTGAAATACGAAAATTCTCCAACATAACATGTAAAAACAACACCTTTTGATGATGCATTTAAAGCAAGATTAGACCCACAAATCACAAAGACTAATATAAGTCATCCATTCTATTCTCACCAGACAAACCCTCGAATTTAAAAAAAGGAGCTTTGACGGTAGTAACGGCTTTAAGTGTTGAGTGATTGAAACAAAAAGAGCTTTTTCCTCGTTCACTTGGTAAGATATAGATTCGATCTGGTTTTGACAACTTTTACAAACAAAGACTAGTATGTATTCAATACTCATCTCTCGGGTTTGTAAAAACCGACTAGTTTCTTTACGCTCGCTTGTTGTTCTGGTACAGTGGGTGGTAATATAGCTAAAAGACTGAACTAATTCTACTCAGCTTGACATTTTTCGTTAATATATGTATCTTGTGACTTAGATGAGTGTAGTTGTTGCAGGGAAGTAGGGTTTCTGGATAACCCGTTCTATCACATTACTAGGCAAGAGGTAATTTGCTTTCAGTGACAAAAGTAATAAAGATAAAATTCGAATGTAGGCAAATTATGAGATGTGCATCAATCACAGACTGTTCATGACATGATATTTCGACATATTAATTTCTAGCATTTTGTTTACTGCACACTTCTCTATTATTTAAGGTCATTTTAAGACTCTAATGAAACTTGTTCGCGTCTTATGGACTCCCAGATCATTGAGTCATCTGCATAGACCAGTGGCGCTCAGCTACATTTATCTAACGTGTCATTACTGAGGATTAAGAACAAGAGCGGACCTAAGATTTTTCCTCAAAGATTTCCTGATGCTTCGATATTCCAACTTGCGCGCACTCTATCTTGGCATGATATATCCTGTTCTCTAGGTAATTTTGGAGCCAGGACAATGGTGGACCAGTGAAACTTTTCCTTGCGACCTTCACTTGAGAAAAAAATAGTGTACTGTATCATAGGCTTTTGAGAAATTGAGTATTATTAAGCTAACTGATATCTTATAATCCCGGACGATCGTTCAGCTTACCTGTGTTTTAGGTAAGTTTGACACTCAGGAACTGCCTTTCCTGAACCATTGATGAGCTTCGTGGTGAATGTCGTTTTTATTTACCGATTCCCTCATTTGTTCATGACTAGTCCTTTCATTAACTTTGGCATCATTAGTTGTAACAAATTAAGGTGGGTCATTAAAAGTTGGCTGAAAATATATCTGTTATGTCAAAACACTAGAAAGTAAGTATTTATCTACATTTTTATTTTGCGTAAGCATTATATTTCCTACTATTTTGCATGGAATACTGTGAACATTCTTCGAGAAAAGAGAACCTCGCACTACAACTGTTCATTTCCACTGTGTTAATGAAGATATGCCGCAACTGCTTACCTGGCATTTTACATAAGTGAAAAAAAGAATAATGTGGCTCATTTTTAACGGGCTGAAAAGTTTCTTATAATCGTTTTAGTAGATAGGTAAGAGTGTGGAATTGCTATCTAGTTCGGAATCAGTACCTGTGTCTTCGTAATTTGATAATAAAACTAAATGTCATGTTGTAACTACCTAATTGATGAGATCGTACTTGGAAGTCACATCATTTTCTAAAATGACTCGCCTTATAGTAAAAATCAGGTATATGATGTCTAGCGCTTCTGTAGATAACATTTGGGATGGTTTGAGAGTAATATACTCGTTACAAGAGGCAAACAGTTATACATAGAGTGACCACATCGGCATGACAGATTCATGCCATTTCGATTCCTTGTTGTTGCGTTCAATATTGTTGACCTATGTCTATAAGGCAAAACATTTCGTTTAGCTACGGCTGCCTATGGTCTAATGAAATGGTATTGAGCTGATTTATTACGCAAACTATCTCTTTGAATCGTGTTTAAAATTATGAATCGCTTTCACTTCCTGGTAAGTAATCCTATTACAAGCAAACGAGACAATTAGCTAAAAACGAAGCCTGCTCAAGACCACATAAAATCTATAAAAAAATAATCGGCTCAAATAGAATCGGGAAAAAAGGGAAACAGCCATGTGTGTATTAAAATACTGTTTTCAGCACTATATTTTATAACTACACATAATCCCATACTTTCAGCTTCTCTCTGAACCACCTTCGTTTATACAATGCTTTATCCATTCATAAATTGTTTACACTTATTTTCATGAACATATTAAAGGTTCTTGCTTATTAAGTGTTAGGGTTGAAAAGCGAGCTGTCACGGGTTCACGTAGTTTGAGAACGAGATCGAGGTTCGGTGACCAGGGTCCAGTAAGCTAACTATTGACGGGTCTCAGCCTCGCTATCTAGAGTGAGAAGACCAACTTTAGAATGAAAGTATATTCTGTAACAACCAGAAAACCAGCAACCTTTTTACAAGACAATTTCAAAACATATCTATACAAATATATATATATCGATATTGTCATGGAGCTCTGAAACATTTAATCGATAAGTTCGTCAATTGACTGCCATTGAAATATTTAAACATTTAATCGATAAATTCGTCAATCAACTATGTGCGTGGGTGGTAGGAAATGCCCACGTGTACATCTGCATACAAGCTCCACAAGATAAAATAACAAACTATGAGTTTTTGGGGATCTATCGTCCCCGACATTAAGTACCTTAACAAAAGAGAATTTAACTAAATAGTCATACCTCATCTAGTCCTCCATGTAGATTGCCTGCTCTGCTTCTCGTCCTTTCTTTTTCTTACACCCTCTTTCAGCCCCATCGAGTTAGGTCACTGACAACAGATACAGAACGGCGGAATTCGTCCTGCACCATCATTAAAGCCACAGATATTCCAGAGAGATATAAAGTTGCAGTTTCTAGAAGCCTCCAACCACACGAGGATTTATCCTCGATCATTAGTTGCACATCGCAACGCAACTTTAATAAGGCGCGCCAACTGTGGTATTGATAATACGGGTCTTAATAAAACTATCTACATTCATATCTTATAAAATATCAACCCAAGTGAGTAATTAACTACAGTGAAAATTGTATCTTATGTAACAATTTGATCTTGTCTGTAAACTGGCATGCCTCATTTAACAAACTGTTATTCGAAAATAAATTATTATTATTAGAATGTGAACCTTTGTTATATCCGGATGACAAATGTAAATGGTAACTGTTAGGATCTATTTATGGATTTCTATTGTATATATATCCTTGTTGTATAACTTTTAAGTAGCTAGGTTTTTACACTGATTTCATCTTATTATAAGCTTCTATTTGACCCAGTGACTACTATTATACGACGCGCTATTCTTACGTTATTCTCAACTTATTAGCTACAGTCTCTCATACCCATAGTCACTTTTTATCCTGATCTTTTACGATTGTTGTTTTTTACTTTATGGTATGATGAGGTCTAATTTGTTTGTATATAGACCTGTAGTGACTTGCTTTGTTAATCAGTTAACCGTGATAACCGTTATTATATAAATTTCACGGCTTTTGAAAGAGAAGATAATACGAAGCAACAACTACAGTTTATTAGCAGATATCACAGATCAAAAAGATGCAAACACACCGAGCTGATTTAGAATAATGGCGAATAGGCGCGTACGAGTGAGCAAATACAGAGGCGAATTTATAGTCAAATCGAATGACGGCACAGCAAGCTAAAGGCTAATAGTAGGATTCGAGTACATATATACATGAAGAAGAGAATGATTCATTGAGTAATATTTAAGCTATCAACATTTAAGCTAGAGAGATATATGCGTAGGCTGCCATGATATTAAGCATACACGTTTATACAGACACGACAGTAAGCACAACATTACGAAGAAATAGACGGCTTTTTACTGTTCGAATAACATTGTCAAGTTAATAAAAGAGCTTAACAAAAATTAACCATAATCGAAATTGATTGTAGGAGAGTGGCTATAAACTCCGTATGTCTGAAATACATAATTCGTGTATAAGAAGCAGTGTGCTGGACTCAAACAGACGGGACTAGACAGAAGGACCAATGAGGACTCAGAGTGGACTCCAGGCTGCTGGAACATATTAACGCGAAGCTAGGTTAACTCAATGTCAAGGTCATTAGGTCGTGTTCCAATTGGCGATACAGTGTTGTGGTAATTGAGGGGACCAGAAGACATGATGATCTCAGTAATTGTACGCCACGCTTCAAAGGTCGTTTGGTTAGGAATCAATAATACTACGAAAGAGTGAGCTGCCTTCATACTCTTCGGAGTTTGTGTGAATCTAGTAAGTGCCCAGACAGGCCAAACATTGATGTCCCAGTGGCTTCAGCGAACGTTTTCCGGATTATAGGTCGGATGTTATCACATTCTGGTGACTTCCTTGAAGGTTTGTACTTTAGTCTGTTTAATACTAACCCAGTGGTTAGCTGTCTCCCATACCTTCAACTGGTACTATAGTTGAAAGATGTTCCGCACTCGGAGGTTCCCAGTTTAATATTTATCTCAAGTTGTGACTAAAGATCTCCGCTATCTCCAAGTTTGTAAGATTTTCGCCATTTGGCTTTCAAATAATACAAATCCACTGGTTTGTAGTCGTCCTTGTGGTTGTGAATATGTAGAGATGCCTAGAGCCGACTTGCTTTTGGCTGCAGCTTTGCTTTAAAAGACCTACTGCCGCAAACTTTGGCGCTGCACTCGCCTCCTAATGCCAAGCGAGAGCTATCGTCAGAATCCCCCAGGGAGATTTTTCTTCTTTACCGGGTTCTCTGTTTAGCATGTGGTGAGCGTTCTGTGTATCGATTAACCAGAAATCTTAGCTTCCCAAGTGTGTGCCTACTCTATGGTACATTGTGTTGGATAGCATTCTGTGTGGTTTCCTTGACTATCTCCGAGTAGTCAGTCCCTAATAGTCTCTGCCATTTTCCTGGCTACGTGACATGTTTTAAATGCTTCCCCATCGACGTGTAGTGTGCTCGTGTTTAGCTAATGTAGGTAACATTCTCGTACTTCCAAAGCAGATGCATAGACAAAGTTTTCATCCCAGGTAATTCTTCCATGTTTTTAAGTATCCCTCGTTCTATTGATAGAAGAGACCATACTATTAGTGGATAGATCTTTATTTAAGTTTTTGATGGCACACAGTGAAACGCAAAGTGACTTGTTCAAATACACAAGGCTTTTCAACATTCAGCATAAGATAATGGAAAGTATAATCCCCATACAAAATAAGGAGGTGATGGAATACGCGAGCTCTATCGTTCTGACATATATTCCAGTGTTTGAGGTCATCTCTTAACTAATCAACCTAAGTTGTTACAGTTCGATGAGAACAGCATAAGACGAAATTGAGGTTATCCTATAATCGCGATCTGTCAACGTAGTAGAATTATTGACGTACATAAGGTTGCACCGTGTAATGCTCTGGTTTTCATAAGCTTGCATTTAGAAGTCATTTATTCACACTGACTTTCTTACTTTAGCCTTCCAAATAAACTTTAATTCATGTTGTATTAGAATGTATTCTGTGATCGTTACACGTAAATCCCGCTAAAAGCACCTTCATAACTTCTTATGAGAACTATAAATATTACGTTATTAGTCAGAACCCTACTTTTTGCCACCACATGGTGTTCTGTCTCAAATTCATTACAGAAACAATACAGATAATAAGATTGAGAAGCAAAATGTCTAATAATAGGCGTATAACCATTACCACTAGGCCATAGAAAGATAATGGGCTGCTGCACGACGTTTTCAGCAGTCCGTCTAAAATTTCAAAAGAAAAGTCATGAAGTAACCCTTTTGAACTTGACTTCGGAGGGAAGAACACTTGGGTGAGACATGAGCCCCTTTTATCATCTTTTAGAGTTGAATTCAGCCACATCCATTTATATAGATCACTTACTGCGCATATTCCACTTTGAAGTGTGACTGAACGCACAATCTCATTAACCAATGCTCCCTTATATTTACTTGTCGTATTCTCACCATATCCAAATTCCGCTGCATTTCTTTTCCTTAGTCCCAGAGTTGTATACTCCAACTAATTTGAGCGAGAGACTGTCAAGTGTTTCAATTTCCTTGGCTCCAGAAACTTTGCCGTTCTCATATTAGTGAACATATATGACTTCAGAATGTACCAAACCTTTAAATAGCCGTCAAAATAGTGTGATCAGGCTTATTCCTCTAGAGTCTGCAGAAGACCTGGAACTGTTTTCTAACACCGAGACACGAGCGCAAACAAGAAAAATGGTTTTCACCGGTTAGTCACGAAGATATTCAACATCTGTCCATTTTTAGCAAGTGCACAATTTTGAGCTTCAAGTGTTAAAACTGATCAGTGGACATTTACAGACACTCGATACAACTTTTAAAATTAATCAGTTAATACCAATCTATTGTAGTGACTTACTTTCATGAAGAGAACGCGATTGGTATAATGGAAACAATTATTATTATAACCAACTGTACCAGTAATTGTTTTACTGTACCTGTTTGTTTAAGTGTACCAAAAACACTCTCTTCCGTTTTTGTGATTTTGCACGAACTTTCGTACGCCCAGTAGTCTCGCTTGCAGATTTTGGCACGATCTCGATATTATTTCAATACCACGAGATCACCAACAAATGCATTTTAACTACAACCTTCAAATGCCCTTAAATATTTGGCCTATGAAGGGGTCTCACCTGCAACTGACACGTAGTCTATCTGTAGTGGTGATCATAGTCAACCGCGACTAGACGCCAACTACACTATGCTGCATGTCGATTATTGATCGCTACCCTACGGCTCAATTTAATTACGAAATAAAGGACATCCACAAATAAATACCAAACCAACTTGAACAAATCTAGTCATGAGGATAGACTACTACCAACGAAGACCATTAATGGTCAGGAACCAACACAAAAGTATTAGATATAGGGTAGTTCAGTGAAAATATGAAAATCATTTGGCACACTCTCAAACCGAGCAGCCGAAGAGACTGTTATCACACGTGCATTACTCGGTTAAAATGCATCACTGGATTTCCAGCCTAATTACAGAAAGGAGTGAATCTCAAGTGATAAAGGGAGACTAGGACAAAGCAAAGATCGTGATAAACTATTTCTATGTAATTTAAATTAAGTGGCTTCTTCTTTATGAAGGACAAACCTCAAATACGACGTCATAAAGTCTGCTGCTCAATGTATACATCGTTCGAGAAGACTTAAGACGCTCAGCAATTTGAATACGAAAAGATCAACATGACCGGGTGAAATAAACTTTAAAATCTTGGGAAAGATTGCACAGTATGTTGTTACTCCACCACGACGTTCAACACATCACTTGGCCAAGTTGGGATACATATGGACTGGAAGGATGCGTCGTCACTCCGATATGCAAAACAAGATTAAGAAGACTTCCATGAAACTACAGACCCTTAAATTCACTTTTCTATTTTTATTTGAATCCTCCATTAATGTCAAAAACTGAAATTTATCAGTCTCTTATTGACATATGTGTATGATGTACGGATTACCTCAATATTGCTCTCAGTTACAAGCAATATAAGCAACCCTGGGATGCAGGTACATGCGTCTGATGAGTTTCAAATATAACGAAACGTCGGCCCTGGATTCGATTGCCAGCCACCATCCATCTTTGATCAGGATGCCCGTGACTTATTGCAATATCGAGGCAATCCGTAGACCATGCACATTTCCCAATAAGAGATTGATCAATTACAGTTCTAAACATCAATGGGAAGATCCAAATAAACAATACAAAATTAGTTTAAACTTGATGTGTTGGTTTCATTATTGTGGTAGTTGAAATGCCGGAAGAAATAACCAATAATGCAATGGTGACATCCATGGAAACCTAAAATTTGCTATATAACTCTGAAAATCGTTTCAGGAAAAGATTATCTTGCGCAACAAACCCCTTTGTAGCAAGATATCGGTGGGCGGAGGCTCCAGGTAATCGGTGGATGTTGTGTACGTAGATTTCAGTAAAGCATTTGATAAGGTGCCCCTACTTAAAAGGCGACTCGAATATCTTGGAGAAAACAGAGAGCAGCTGCCTGTGCAATTCAACACCTCCGTGATTTAATCGACTTGTGGTCAGAGTTTGGGAAGGCGATGACTGCTGTTACATTCAGTAAGGGTCGAAGGCTACAAATCGAGAGCGAAGACGGCACGATGAATTATCTTAAAGATGATAAACGGTTAGTGCTGTATGTTTGTTCGGTTAGTGAACAGAAAAATATCAAAAAGACCATAAGTTTCTCTCTGGACTCATGTCAATGATACCGGTGAAAAACGCTGTCAGCGTTGAGGTAAAGGCGACAATGTCGTTTTCAGTTTTCAGGAGATTCACTCGACTGTATAAGCTAATGATTCGCGCGAATGATAATTTCCTCAGATGACCAACTGAACTGGACAGGTTTTAAATCGTCGAATAGTTGAACAATCAACTGATGTACCGAAGTCATCTGTTCGATAACAGCCACGAGGAAACATACTTCATAAAATAAAGTACGACATCGAAGTAGAACAACTACAATAGTTCAGATGTGTTACAATGTCAAGTCTAAATAACATCGTTCTTACGTATACTGACAGTTGCACTGAACGTTCGTTTAGGTATTATTAGCGTAACAGTTGGATGTGTGAATAAAAACATATACGAAATCTATGGTTGGGTTCGTGGAGAATTTTCGAGGACGTTTAGATATTTTCGAAAACATTATTGCATACAAATAAACCGAAAATGGAATTAAAATGACTGTCGTGTAATAAGGAAATGGAGCCATGATTTACCGTGTGAAATAATAACAAATACAAGGAGTATAGTAAACATTAATTAAATGGTAAGCACCAATGTAACCAAAGTTTACAGCGTTCAGGTAACGTGATCATTTCGTAAAAGGCTTATTCAAAAAGCTTATTACCTAGCGGTAATTGACATATTGCGTATGACAAAGTGTCTACTTAGGATATGGACTAAGACTGCTCGTGTACATACAATATGTTTTACCACAGTATGTCGATTAACGAGTCATAAATGTACATAATTTCGACTAAAATTTGACGGCAGTGACAGAATATATGACTACTTTACGCGAAATCAACTACAAAATGTTATTACGCATCATAAATATAATACGAAATAATTTAATGAAATTATGATACTCTTCTGGGTTAATCTTGCTTCCAAGTAATGAAGATATGAAGTAGACAGCAGTTTGAATCTGGATTATATACGGGCTACTGTTAATCAAATTCACGGATTAACACAACGTTGTAGACTGAATTTGTATAAGTCCAAAATTAATTTAAGCCAAATACGTAGTATTGCCTGACGAACAGTCTGAACGAGATCTAAGTGTAACGGTAAATAAATCCCAAAAATAAATAGCTCTGTAAGTTTCCGACATTGGATGCTGACCATATTAGTTTTAATGGACTCATCTAGCTGAAGGTGCTCGGTCATTCATCCGCACCAGATCACGTGTGGGAACGCCGTGCTCAACATCTGCCGCAATCGCTAACCAGATTATATCAGACGATGCTCGATGTATTGATACCCTATCAAATATATTTTCGAACCTCCTCGCTTTTGTCTTTTGATTTCACTTAGTGGGTACGCTTCATATTAGAAGGTGTTGCTGGTTAAAGCGTTATCAAACTCAGAATACCTGTAGCATTTTCATAAGAGTGCAGAAAATTTATAGTTCAAACTCACCGTAAATTTCTAGCACCCGTATCCTCTATTTGGCCATGGAACTCAGCAACTGGAAAATGGGCAGGCGATGGTCGAAAAAAGAAAAACATTCTAGTGGATACTGGTTAAGCAGAAAGATGGATTTATAGTCGACAGTTAATCTTGTCTCGCTTATACCAGCGGATAAATTACAAACAGATATGCGTTCGTGTTGCCCTGTGGCTACCTATACTCACAAGTGGTTGATATTTTAACAGACATATTACACATGAGCATTTACATGCTGCTAATACTTGTTAAAGAACCACGATAGCCGATTATAATTGCGGTTGATTAGTTAGTTCGGCGAGACTCTAATTAATGGACGGCCTTTGAACGAATTTTAAGTGACCTTGAGAGCATTAGCCAATCAGCAAACAGCAAGTAGAGTAAAAATACATTATACATAATCAAGGAAATGAATTGGATACATTTCTTATACGTAGTTACAAAACTTGTCAAGGTTAAAAAGAGGTTCAGAGGTTCTAAAATCGTAATGCATGCAGTAGATGAAATCATCCATATGGCTAAAGAATAGTCAGCTTCTGGAGCCATGATGAAGTCTCAAAAACACATTCAGTCGCGACTACATAAATTCAATATTCATTATGTGCACTTCGGTTGTTGAGTACACAATATGCTACTTGCGGATAACGACACGATGCGCACAACAAAGCCTACGTAGGAGTCTGTACGCTCTCCAAACATCCGTATAAATTGTAGTACTTGGCTGCAGCCAAAGATACTGGTGCATTTATTATCCACATCGCGATAATTGTCATAATTTGCCTTATCTAGAAATTATATGTGGGGTTTTCGTCACGAACTGATATCAGCTACAATGCCAGAAATATATTTAGCCAAATGGATGAAAGGCTTTCGCGTTAAAATCCGAGATCTGTTATCTTATACCTGATTGGTTCGTCCACAAATTATAGTCCCACCGTTTTATTTGTTATAGCCGCCCAATTATCACGTTTTGTACAAAATTCCCTGTGAACCGATCGTACGTTAGCATTAAGTGCTAAAGTTGGCACCCTGACCTTGAAATCCTTCAAACGCTTCTGATTGGCTCGTCCATAAATAAGAGTCTTGGCGTTAGTTCTATCGGCTGAACTAATTATTTAAGTTTAAATACTAACCAACATTGACACGAAGCAGCGAAAGTTCACGGTAGTAGATTATCATGGGCGATGAATAAAATGAAAAAGAATAAGTTTAGATTGTTATAATTATTATTATAATGATAGGTTGCGTTATTCGAAGTCACGTTCAGCAGTGTAGACCACCAACGAAATGATTGGAGGCCTACTTGAGTTAGGCGTGAATGGTGTGACAAACTAGCTAACGTCGAGGTCACACCTTACGTGGATTGCCTCATTGACGTATCAAGGTACTATAGATGCTTTGAAGACTGTACAACACAGAGGACGTTATTATAGAAATACACTAGTTAAAGTAGATACAAGCGAAGGTAGAACCACTGCCTC
Source organism: Schistosoma spindalis (assembly GCA_946903255.1). Taxonomy (NCBI): domain Eukaryota; kingdom Metazoa; phylum Platyhelminthes; class Trematoda; order Strigeidida; family Schistosomatidae; genus Schistosoma; species Schistosoma spindalis. The sequence continues at coordinate 6,963,769 of OX336418.1, read as the reverse complement.
ATGGGTCAGTTCATGGCGTACAATTAACTGGTTGTCCCAAACCTTGACGGGGATCGATGAGTTGTTCGATATTCAATGACCCAACTGCCGGATGATTTGGCTAGGGCTCAGTGGAATTTCACTGGCTTTACAATAGGTTCCAAAGAAATGATTTTCAACTCGATATATCTTCTCCTCTTCCTATCAGATCATGAAAACTCAGAGGACATACCGAATTAGTAAAAAACGTTTACAACAAGCAAAATGTCCGTGAAATACAGGTTTACACCTCGAGTCACTAATTCTTGGAACCTCTTGTCTGAAGATGTGGTATTCACCTCATCAGCTGACCTATTCAAAAGAGGACTAGACACTCTGAAAAACCTAGTAGAAAGGAACTCACCAAGACTGTAGGTTTTCAGTCCTCAATGCACAAACTGGAGTCTGATCTGACTCTGCATACAGTTTGAACGAACAATTGACCTTGCATGTGTAGGTCGACTCAATTTTGAGTATGTTTGTTGCTCCTGGTTGTTTCCTTAAGTGGTCTGTTTCTGTGGATGATATTGCTGAGAGAACATCAAACCTTATCACTCATGCCATTTCAGTGTATGACAAAGTGGGATCATCTGAACCTGCTACTTTTGAGTCGGTTGTTCTAGTAAACATTAATATTGGATATACTGATATTCTTCCAGCTTATGTCACTGTTTGAAGCTGAATATCAAACGGAAAAGAACGCCATCGACTTCCTCCAACATACATCTCCTTGTAAAGCTATAAGAGACGCCAGTTGTGATGCCACTCGTAGAATTTATGACATGAAAGTTGAATTAGAGTAAGTTAACTTTCTCTTTATTCGGCCCTATGTTACAACCTTTGTTCTTAACAAAACTGGTATCAACTCAATATACATAATGCGTTTTTTGCAGCTGGAATGAAAATCATCAGCTGTACTTAACTACCCGATCTTATTTTGGGGAGATTTTGGCGTTTTTGTTCCATTTCCCCAAAATGTACTATGATAGATTCTTCGAAATTCCTCAAAACGGATAAAATTTCCCCTAAAATCGGGAGATTGGGCATTCGAATGGCTGAACGAATTTGGCGTCTATTTCGGCGAAATGTAGACAACATAGAGACATTTGAAATACAGAACCACGAAAGGGGGGAAATGCGGAGAGACTCTAATAATAATAATAATAATAATAATAATAATAATAATAATAATAATAATAATAATAATAGTTGTCATAACTTGTCTTATCTCGGGATTATATATGGGGTTTTCGTTACGAACTGACATCAGCTACAATGCCAGAAATATATTTAGCCAAATGGATGAAAGGCTTTCGCGTTAAAATCCGAGATCTGTTATCTTATACTTGATTGGTTCGTCCACAAATTATAGTCCCACCGTTTTATTTGTTATAGCCGCCCAATTATCACGTTTTGTACAAAATTCCCTGTGAACCGATCGTACGTTAGCATTAAGTGCTAAAGTTGGCACCCTGACCTTGAAATCCTTCAAACGCTTCTGATTGGCTCGTCCATAAATTAGTCTTGCCTTAAATAGAGCGTACTTCGACAGATTAAAAAACATAAAGTCAACGGTGTTGGTTGTCATCGGCTTGAGTAATCAAGAGAGAGTTCGTTTAAAATGATTGCTACTTAATTTATTGAACTGTTTACAGAATGTTTCACTGGTGTCGAACAGTACTAGGAATTCCAATCTATTAGTCGTAATCTACTTTAGAACGCCATATAACCCCTATCGTAGTCTATCACAACCGGGCTAACTTTTTTTATCAAACTATAGTTCTCGAAATGCAACACTTATTATCTGATTCCTGAAGTTTATTTCAACTTCACACGACCATTGATGCTATTATTGATTTTCTTCCTATGTACTAAATGTTGGCTGATTATTATTTATTTAAAACAGTACTACCTGTCATGTTTGATTATCATTTTTCTAAATTTTCACTACTCAGGATGCGAAAGGACGTATTTGAAAAGTTTGTTTCAGTTCAAAAAAATATAGATTCATCATTCTCCGATGAATATCGTCGTTATGTTGATAGAAAAGTTCAGCTCGGTCGGAGAAATGGTTTGTTGCTTGTTTCCGCATGATATTTATGAATAACTGTAATCGTGAACAATAGGTCTTCATCTGGATGACGATAAAAGGAAATTAATAGAAGCTTTGAATAAGGAAGAAAATCAATTATGCATTGATTTCCAACGTGCTCTAAATGAAGAGAACACTTTGTTAGAGTTTACAGATGAGGAATTGAGTATGTTAACAATAACAATGATAACGTCTTAGATTATCTGAATAAAATGTAAATGACATAATTATGATAAGTCATGGTGATTCTATGCTTTGTGTGTTAATTGTTTGTAGTGTTTTAAGGCTAAGAAGGCAGGAGATGGTTGTATAAACATATCCAGTTACCAGAATTGCAGGCTCGCTAATAAATTTGTCGTGTTTTTGATGGTTTTATTTCATTGGTTATGAATATTATGCATTGGAACTGAAGAGCTCTTTTTTCTTTTATGAGATAATCAACAGTGATAGTTCCTTTGAGCAATGAAACTGGTTTTTGTATACCTTGTGTCAATGCAACCTTCTAATATGCTTTTAGTTTGGCTACAAATCCATTGTCCAGCATCTGTGGTGTAAACCGTTAAGTTGTTGTCTCGTCAGTCACACAATTTTTAATTGATTTTTCTGTTCAGTGGGTATTTGTTTGGAAATCAACAACACAATGTATTTGTGTTCTTAATAGTTGTAGAAAGTATGACATTTTAGATCCACTTTCTCTGTGTTGTTTGATTTAGCGATTCGTTTGTGTTGTTATTAAAGTAGCAGAACGATGATGGATAAAACATACTTCAATGATGAAATGACGTGATGATTTTTTTGTGACAAACGGTTTTTGGAGTAGCTAGTAAAACGTTGCAGGTAAATCTATTTTCGTGTACTGTTTTCCTTAAGGAAATTAATATAGTTTAATTTGTTTGTTTGTAGCTGGATGTCCTGCTGATTTCATTGATGGTTTAAAAAAGGTGATTCAGTTTTTTTCGTGTTATTTTATTCTGTAGTTGTAAATTCTTGATTTTTTTTCAGTGTAAATATTATCAGCATTCTCATCGAAAGCCCACTTGTTTGTTTGGGATAATGTATAGTTTTTTTCAGCTTTATCATAACTCTGGCACTGTCCAACTCTGTCCAATTCGATTTATTTACTTATTTATTTGAACACATAAATATCGGTACAAGGAGGCACCAAATACATATGCGCCACACATATGTCATTTGATATGTGTGAGGGCTGTGATACTGCCCGGGTGCTCAGACCAAAGCAGGTAGTTTTCTTATGGGGTCACACCCCGTCTTTGACCTAAAGGTCTAACTCACAAGGCAGTTGAGCATCGTGAGGAGATGCGGTCGCATGGTAGCCGGTGACCAACGATTGGTTCATACGCCATTTGTTCCCTCACGATACTGGAGCCCATGTGCACCATTGGTTTGGATCCGGTTATAGCGCGTATTTGGAGTCAGTAAACGACAGAACACTTATTTATTGAGTTACATTCTCAGTCTTAACCAACGAATAGTCAAATTGAACGTAGTAAAATCTGATATCTGTGTGTAAATGTTGATTTTTTACTACAAAATGAACAATAATACGAAAGTCGCAAAGAAATTAAATGATAGGCTGTCAGTCAGTCAACAGCAACGTAGAACTTCGTACGTACGTACGTATATCAGTTTGAGTTGCCATACCACATTAGCACCGAGATGCAGTTGTCTATTCAAATCCCGTAGTGGCAGAGGTAGTAAAAGTATAAGCAGTAATCGGAAACATTAGGGTTTGGAGATGTTATTCAAAGAGTGTAATCGAGTGAAATAAATTTAGAAAGAGAAAAAAGGGACATGAAGAATTCAAAAGATTAGGATTTGGGAGAACATAAAGAGTGGATGCACCTGCGCCATTGCAAACGATTTCGAGCCATGTCATACACGGTCTCTAACCATCGGTCGCTATCGTCTCGAGGATCCCAACCAGATAGTCTACACCTACCAACATGCCTCAGTCCACTTGTTAGTGATCTCATGGATTTGATCCATGTTTTGATCTGGCCGTCCATAGCTTTCTTCCAACCTACTCCTACACCATAAAACATCGCACGTCGGGGCAGTCGTTGGTTGGGTATACGTAACACGTGTCCCAGCCATCTAAACTGATGATGTTTCACTACTTCGTCAATTGATTTGCCATCCTTACCTAGTATCCGTTTCTTAACAGCTGCATTACTTACTCGGTGGTTCCGGGATATAAAATGCATTGTAGTGAAAGGTGACTGGAAGTTAAGGCAAAAATATGAGCGAAACTAGTTTTGAATCATATTTTCATCAATTTCGACAGGCCTGTGGACCTTGCCAGGCATATTCCCAGTTTATTGCTGAATTCAAACTAACACAGGATTTAACCAGTAATAAGACATATACCGCAATGTTTTGCGTGACCCAGTTCCAACTAAATTCCCTGGAGTCCTAGATACCTGAGTGGAATAAATTCTAAATGTTCTGTAAAACAGGAACAACGAATGTATCAAAATAAGTTATATTCATTTAGTTTGCAGATTGCATACAACCTAGCCATGATAATACCAACCGCTAAAAATATGGTGTACATGATTTGTATTATAATTTCAGATAAGTTCTCATCATTGAATATTAATAAAAAGAGTAATAAGTATTGTGAAGTTAAAAATGCTCATATAATTGAATATTTACACGCGACATAATGGAGATATTTATTCGTTGAACTTCAGTACTTCTCTCGACTAGGCTACAAAAGTACTGCGGCTAAAATTCTTTTCCATCATGCTAGAAGATCGTTTTTCCGAATACGTAATTAGCAGAATCAACCTTAGTTGAATGTTGTTTACGTGGTATTTGTTGCCCTCAAAAATTCATGACTAAGTAGGTGAATGTTAAAACGAAGGACATAGAGCATGTTTCTTTTGAGACAAGGCTTGTCTTCTTAATACTTCAATAGTGATGAAATATATGGATATATCAATTTCAGATATAAGGATATATCCAGTGACCAAGCCGATTTCTCTAGGTTCAACGCATGTCTCAAATACGTCTCACGTCTAATCTCATTACTCGTTTATATTGTTGAAAGTGATTGATTTCATTACATGAACATCTACTTTCATTTTAATTAGTAGGTACATCAAAGGTGAGATTATTTTTATTAATAGGTTGTGACAGCTAGTTAGCTTTCATGCAACCTAATGTTGTTATCAATGAGGATTGTTACGCCTCGATTGTTGATTTTGAGCTGTAGTACTAGAATTACAAGTTAAAGAACGCGAACGTAATTCGAGTGATGTGTGATATAGATGGTGAACAACAAATTGTCTCAGGTCAATTATTTAAAGAAATTGATTATAAAATTATTTGAATTTATCGACCGCAGAATAAGAACCACATCTCAACGAATTGATAATAATAATGATATTAATTACAAAATCTCTTGTACAAACTAGTTGTGTGCTGCCTAATATATTGTGGAGTATTATTTCTTTTTTAATGCACTTATGAAATAAAAATAGCTCCCTTCTGGCAAACGTGAAGTATCTCTCAAATATCCACACTACTTCCCGATCATGCAAAAAGCATCTAACCCAGAAACAAGGAGAACGTTAGAAACAGCTTTTAATTCGAGGTAAATTAAACGTTTGGCTATTGGTTTTCTTTAGAGCTTTATCAAAAGTACTGGTCGTCATTATCGATAAATAAAGTTTAGTGGGATTTGTATGGATGCGTTCCATCACCGTCTAGCTTTCATTTAAAATAAGTGATTTTGTGTTACATACAGTTAATTTGCAACCTCTAGGTTTGAGGTCAGAACCCTGCTCTAAGTAATTTGGTTTACTCTACTTGTTACTATCACTAACCCTCCCACAACAAACAATATGGCCCAATTCTATGAAAACAATTTTCATGAATCAGCAGATAATAGTTAGTTGAAGAAAGTTTTAGAAGTGTCTGGTATTTTTACTTTTATTATGAACCTAAATTATAAATTAGTATTAGGTATTTTCTTATAAATTCACTTTGACTGTGAATTTATTTTCGTCTTATAAATTATGCATTTAGGTGTATTAAAGAAAATACACCAATATTGAAACGTTTAATGGAACTACGGAAAGAAGTAAGTTATTTTATTTGTACCTGTAATTAAGTAATTTCAATGTACATCAGTAAATTGAAAGTGGATGTTAGTCACCTACCATTATTATTATTATTATTATTAGTGGTATTACTGCAACATAATGTAGCAATGACATTCACGTTTACTCACTAGAATGAACACCAAACTGTATTGTGGTATAGTCCCATTATCATGTTAACCAGCAAGAAATGCAAACACATTGTTCACAGTTGTATCCTGCTAGCATGGAATACTTCAGTGGCAGTGAATTTCCGTCACTCCAAGATTTTTAGACGTCACAATGAGCTCTTGACCTTTAAACTAATGAGTTTACGTCCAGAGGTTTGCATCTCTAAATCGAATTGGTTAGTTTTTGTTTAAGGGGAAATAGGAAGATGATTTAATAAGAAAAATTATCAATCTCATACGCATAGTTCCCTTTATCATTTTGAAGAAAGCAAGAACAAAGATTCTAGCAGAATAGCATGAATTCTTTTTATTTCGTTCTCGTCAGCTACTTACAACCTAGGATATGTAAAACATAACTACGAAATAGGTTTAAACTACTTACATGAAAGAGTTTAGTTGGAAGTTACGTTGACGATTCAGTATAGTATAGCAACAGCGTAAATGAATTCAATAGATTGAGTAATATAAATATATATCTTACGTAAAAGAAAATTCTACAACAGTGGTTGTGATTACACAATGATTAAACGCTGAAAGGAATAAAATGAGTAAAGCTCAGTTAATAAAATAAGATTACTAGGTTAAAAGACAGTCAAAATGTAAAAACAACGCAATGATGTAGTATCTACAAGAAAAAGTTTTAACAAATGTTTTAAGATGCAACGAAAGAATATTTGTCACCAAGGCAAAGAAAGATTAATAACCGTCACTTTTTGAACACATAAATCAGGTTTTTGACGCCTGATAGCAGCGGCCCCAGTAAACTTCAGAAGACTGGAGTTTGGTTGTTTTTTAATCACCTCAAAGGATTGCAAGGTATCTACCTGATGTCCTTTACCCAAGAGATATTTGGTACTTGCACTGTTTAGAATCGTTCTTTCTCTTGTTCTAAGGATTTTTGGAACATTCTCGAAAAAATCCATATGTCCTCCTTTCTGTTCAACCAATGTAGCTGTTTTAGCAGGTACATGTAAATTTATAAACACAGTTGGCGGTAACATTAAAAGGGTGCTTGTCGACCTTTGATTGGGTTATTGAACATGTTTTATAAAGAATTAATAGTTTGGTTGCCGATCAAGTTACGTTTATTGTAGAATTAAGCCTCCTGCTGGTTGTGCTTGTGACGTCATTACCTTCGGAGTTGAGATTTATAGATATTGGTTTTTTATTGACTGTAGTCACTTCCGTCTTGTTTTCTTTGGGTTTTTGTCGATAGATTTCTGTGGGTAGTAGTTGTCTCTTAGGCATTTTTCAACGTTCATCAATCCTTCCAATTTATCGGTGGTACATATCCTTTCTACCCCATAAACTGGTGTTTTAATTAATGCTTTCTTGTAACTGATTGGACAAAAACTACTAAAATTCAGGTAAAGGTCATCCTAAATACTTTTTTGATAAACCGAACATCAAACTGTCCCGTCTCCCCTACGTTTTATGGCAATATCAAGAAAGTGGAACGTGCCATTCTGTTCGTGTTCCATAGTAAATTGTATGTTAAGATGTTTTGGTTACTTGTTTGAGTCTTATAAATAACAACGCGTCAGTGATGAATTTCCTTTAAGTCGTAAGTATCATCATCGGGAAATAGTTATCTGGCTGAAAAACCGTCTTTTTGCACTGGTATTCTGTGCTCTTTCTTATAGTATTGTCTCCCTCTACCATCTCTTTATTACATAGATTTGTGATAATTTCTTAGTTTTATAAAAAGAATTTAAAATACTTGATAGCTTTTAACACATATGTTTTAAATGTTTCTTTCATTTCTGAATCCTTGTGATTGTCATTCCCTCGTGTTGTGTAATTACGTTTTAGCGTGCAACAGTTCTCGGTTTTCCTACACATGCAGATTTTATGCTTGATTTATACACGACTAAAACTTCTGCAAATATTAGCGAATTTTTAAATAATCTTGGTAATAAACTTGAAAAATTTCGACTGAAAGAGACTACTCGCTTACTGGAATTGAAAAAAGAAGAGGTAAGATTACTTTATGGACAAAAAGTGCTTTTGCTCTCTACACAGGTCAACTATTTTTTTGTAATTGTAGTTAATAAAATGTGTTTTGATCATGACTTAGCTGTAAAGTTGCCATAGAGCAGGATGCATTCGATTCTAGCATGTCTAGACCGCAGTAAACAAAGTTGGGAATGTTAAGTTAGTGTTCTAGGAAACAAATCTGTTGTAGATTTGAATAATGCATTGATTAATAGGCATTCATACTAGGGATACTAATATATGTGGTAAAATAAAGACATCCGATTAAGCGTCCACACCATTTCTTGGCAAGCCCGTACTCACGTGATACAGCGCTTCAAATCCCCTAAATAACTACGAACTTACCATTCCTATACTTGTTCACCTCTGTGAACTACCAAACAAATTATTCCTCCTAACTATTATCGTCTTCTTCCTTATTACTCTCCGTGGGGTTTTTGCGCGTTATCCGAGTACAGTGTTTCGAAGAACTTAATGTTGGTGCCCCCGATCTGGATGTTGTATCAAGTCATCTTTTGTAGTGGACCAGTTGTTTGGTTTTCTGAAGACAAGTCTGTGAGTTTGTCCCTTGCTTTTGTCTGTTTTTGTGTGTAGATTTTTATCTTCGTCATGTTTAAACAATTGCCCAAACTTATTCAGGTTAAGACCCATACATCCCCTTACTTTATAAATCATTTCAATTCTCAGTATGGGAACCGTTCAACGCTAGACCACCAGTGATTGACTGATTATTCCAATATCATCCCAATTCGCTGAATAAGATCGATGGTCGGTTCTGCTGTGCAAAGAAGTTGACTTTAAAGAGCACACCATGACCAAATTACGTGCTAAATTCCTTGGGGTTTTTAAATCATCACCTGTCGAAATGAACACATACATTTCATCTAGTATGTTCGGTAATAATATCTCTGAACCATACGAAACACTTAAAAATGATATGCCTGAAAGCAGGAGGTATAATCAATCGGAAGCGATTAACTAAACCATTTCTCATCATCGAATGAGAGGAGTTAAAGGCCAAGGAATATTCGACGAAATTTGTTCAAGTAACCTTTTTCCGCACAATCAATTACTATTGAAACCATCCAACTTCAGCCGTTTCATGCTACTTGGCTACCATTATCTATTGCCACTCGATGTTCTTGTCTCATGCTTAACGTGAGTAAACTTTGCTGGTCACAGCTTCTCACTAGAACTCCGGGCATTAGTTGCTCATCAGTAATCGCATGATGATTATTGTCATAGTGTGTTGTGTAGATTATTGATCTATAATAGGTTCGTGGATGCGTACTGCCATTGAATGGTAGTCCCATGCTCGGTTAGAAATAGCTATCCAATGCTTCATAGTTTACAACTTACGGTGATTCATATTATTCGTTTTGATAATTACTGACTAACTGATACTTTTGTAAATAATATCATGTGTACATGAATATCACTAAGGTAACATGCTCGCTACATAAATCCGATTAACATGAGTCCGTTTACTTGTGCGTTTATGGATTCGAATCACTGAGGAGTTATGAACTAAGTTAAAACTATTAGTTAATATCAGTGCCCTTGATTTTTAATCGGTTCTACTCACGTCGTATTTTGGGACCATAATGAAAATCATCTTCAGTTGTATTCTTCTTTCCAACCTTCATTTAGTGTACATACATAGTTTATTTCTCTCTTCCAGTGTGACCGTTTAGGATATACGTTTAATAATTGCTTAAATCCATGGGACACACGATATTATATGAATATGGTTAAAGAACGAGATTATTCCGTCGATGAAGTGGCTTTGAAGAAATATTTTCCTTTGGCCACTGTAAAATCAGGTATATTGCGATTGTATCAACAATTGCTTGGTTTAAAATTTGAGCGTGTTTCGAATGCAGAAGTTTGGCACGAAGAGGTAGAAATGGTTAGTTTATAAATTTGGTATATTGATTCTTCAGTTTGGTCAAGATCGTATTTTTTTTATTTCTAGAGCTAGCGGTATAGTGCTCGACTTCCCAAACTGAAGTAGGTGAGTGTGGGATTGAAACTTATTACGTTGTGATTAGGTTTTACATAGTGATAACACAGTGGGGCTCTATTAGCTGGGAAAATGATCTATTTAGGTCCTACCATATTAGGCAGGTCGCTTGGAGAATATAGTGTAGTTAAAAGCAAGAACTTAAAGTCTGAGAGCGATATCGTTGTGCCCCCAAATGCCCTGGTACGGCCGAAAATGGGGAGAGTCCGCTCTCCCTCTCGAAATGCTCTCACATGGCCATGCGTATATAGCCTCTGCCAGGGAAGTCCTACTCACTGCCTTCTCGTGGCGGGGGTGTTGTTTACAAAAATGAGAGGACGAAAAGCGAATGTCCGGCGCTTTAACCGGACCCCAAACCAATGGTGCACATGGGCTCCAGTATCCTGCGGGAACAAATGGCGTATGAACTAATCGTTGGTCACCGGCTACCATGAGACTGCATCTCCTCACGATGCTCCACTGCCTTGTGGGTCAGACGTTCAGGTCGAACGCTCGGGGTGTGGCCCCCTAAGAAAACCACCTGCTTCTGTTTGGGCACCCGGGCCGTATCATAGCCCTCACACAAATCAATTGAGATTCGTGTGGCGCATATGTACTTGGTGCCTCCCTGTACCTATACTTTTGTGTTAAAATGAATGAATGAATTATATCGTTGTACCAAGTGTACTGAGATGTGACGGCAGTAAGTTGGTGATTCTCTCAGACAACTAGTGTTTTCAGCGATGCTGCTTTCCGATAACGGACTAAAAGTATTAGAAAGTGTAGGCTTTGAAAATATTATAGGTCAGCTTGTCCTACGGATTTCTGTCATCAGTGGTAAGTTCTGCACGGAGCTAACACATTAAGAACTACCCCCAAATAGGCGTTGTGTGATCGGCCTCAAACACTTGTCATTTGGGCATTGTGGTTGCGCTCCTAGGTCGTCAAAACCACAGTGTTAGCAACCAGGAAGTAAAAACCACTCTGCTTACATAGAACAGCACTCGACTGATCAACCCATCGCTATACACACTTGTTCAAAGTAACATTTATATTATTATTATTATTATTATTATTATTATTATTATTATTATTATTATTATTATTATTATTATTATTATTATTATTATTATTATTATTATTATTATTATTATTATTATTATTATTATTATGGATATCCTTCAGTCTGTGTAGACGGAGCAGTGACTCTCGGTTTCGGTGTTCGACGTTTAGCCACTAAGTTGCACGTTTGAACCTCACCATGACTACTTCGGTTTTGTCAACGAAATAGCATCAATAGCCGTCACTTGAAGTGTGTCGCGAAGCCAAGCACATAAATCTGTGCCCGGTTAATAATAATATCCCTACTGCTACATCGATATATTTGTTGAGTAATGAATCTCAGAAACTCGATTATATACTTTTGTTGTCGATGGTGTATACTCACATATTGGATTATGTGAGGTCTATGCCTCGATTATCAATCAACTCAATTATGTTACCTTCCTTTATGAATTTAATGTACCTTGAGTGTTTCCCTGTTTAATACTAGCGATTTATATTACTAAGCATTATTTCTATCTAATTTGTTGTATGAGGGCTAAACAAAGTTTGTAAAGCTAATGTCAAACTACTGATTATTCAAGTGCAATTCAATCGATTCGTAGTGTCAAGAGTTCTCATAAACAGTATGAACATGCAATATTTTTGTTTATAGGTTAAGAATTCGTTTATCTTGGAACGAAAAAAGCATTCAATTTATATGAAATACTATATACACTGTCTTAATTTTCCATAATTATGTACGAGTGATATCTGTCCAGGAGAGCTAACTCCTTCCATTGATTCATCTGAATCATGTAATCATTCGAGAGATAATTCCCTTAGTTCTAGTGATGAATCGTGACCGGTGGAGTCTAACAGTGTCAGGAGTGAGGCAGTTATCCACCACTGATGATAGTTGCTCAATATCACATATCGGTTTGAGTTAGAAATGTAAATCGCTAAACGCTAACTCAATGGTCTAAATGTCAATTTCCCACCACTAGTCCTGAAAATCCTGATTTCAATCCCCAATGGTGTTGTAGATGCATACTACTGACAACTTTCTTACTGGTATGAAATGGCTATTTAGTTCTTCTAAGTCTTCAACAGTTGTTTAACTAAAGTCAGTCCTTGATGTAAACTATTTTCAAACGTTATTAAAAACCTAAAATTCATTCAATCCTGTAATTAACTGTGAGTCTTTCTCTCTGTTTGTCTGTATAATTTTTTCTTGTAGTATTCAGTGAGTGATTCTCAATCCGATAGTTTGTTAGGTTATTTCTATCTTGACCTGCATCCACGTGAGGGTAAATATGGACATGCAGCAGTATTCGGTTTACAACCAGGATGCCGCAGATTAATGGACTCCAATAATATTACAGTGGATGAACATAGTCATTCCCCATCATTATTAACCTCTGAGCGTCAATTGGATATAGCAGCATTGGTTACTAATTTCACTTCACCAGATAAAGAAACTGGCCAATGCTTGCTATTTCATCATGAAGTTGTGACTTTCTTCCATGAATTTGGTCATTTGATGCACCATGTATGTTCACATACTGAAACAGCTTTATTTAGGTAAGTAAATCTTTCTAGAAATTGAAATGAAGAATATATTTTGGTTAAATATACGTAGAATTCATTTATTCCTGGCTTACAGTTTTTGTAATCAGGGGGGGGGTGGCTCAGCAATTAAAACACTTGACTTTCAGCCACTAAGTCCCTGGTTCGAACCGCTCTACATTTACTCGATTCAGATAACTGAGCTTAGAATCTATGACCCTCACACATAGAGTAATATTCGAAGCCTACCAAATTAATATGTACCTAGTGAATTAGTTGAATTATGACGTAAATATTGACATCAGGTAGTGATTCATTGTGGTAGTTGGAAATTATATGCTATAATATGTACCTACGACGCTACACTTCATACGATATTCATATTTCAGTGTTTTACCTCGTTATAAATGTTTTGATTATTACCCTGAAGAAGTCCAGACAAGTTGGCTGGACGAAACCTTGAAATTATTTTAAATTTCAATCGCTGAGATTGTTTCAAATATAATTTACATATATAATGACTTCGCTATACTCGGCGCCCAATATCTGTCTAACTATTCGTTCTAATCTTGACGAATATTCGTATAAATGTTTATTCAGTTGTCCAATTAACAATCTGTAACGAATTAATTTTCATAGTTAACTAATTAATTAGTTATTTATACTTGACCTCCTCTTCTAAACGTCATTGTCAATATGATTGATACAATAAAACCGACTTCAAATATATGTAATATTTTTGTTTTCTTGCAACATAGTTTCATCGACATATTCCTTTGCTACTGAACGTCGTTTTGGGATTCTCTAACTCAACAGGTTAATGTTTCATTACGAAATTATCCTACAATATAAAATTAATTATTTATTTAGAGAAAGTAATCGTGTTTGTAAATTTAGGTAAAACAATGAACAGATGGAGTTGATCTGAAAAAATGTGATGCATTTGTATTATGCATTTCGAACAATCTGGTCACACATATACTTGTTAACGCATTTATACATGAAAACTCATAGTGATCGATAGAATAGAATCACCGACAGACATCAACTGATTGTTGTAAATAAGCATCATATGGAAAAAATAGGAAATTGTTACGTTACCATCCTATCCTGTAAAATAGCTCAAGGATTGATTACCAGGGAAGATTCAGGGTTATGACAAATTATTTCGGTAAACATAGAGGGCGTTTGAATTTGCCAGTAGCCAAGGCTACCATAAACCTAAGAATCCATCCATGACAATTTCTACACAATGTTCTAAAAGTTGTGTTAATGTTAGTTGTATGAAGAGTGAAATGGAGAAGGAATAACAAAATACTGAAGCTACTTTTTATGGAATACTGTTTCGCTTAATTGTAAGTGTGTAAAGTACTAATAACATTTATTTTTGTGACTTTTTATTCCGAAACCTTGTCGTTTTGTCTTTACAGCTACGGTTTGATCTGGAAATAGAATGTAAGAGGTCTCCGTCGCGCTCTCTGCCTTATGCTCGGTCAGCATGTTAGAGAAGCGTTCGAAGCCTTGGGAAGTATGAAACAACTGTTTGCATCTTCCTCACTATTCACCTACAACTTATTGCGAAGTTGGATCAAGGACTTTTAAGGTTTTACTTCATCTGCCTTGGAAAAATAACCACTTAACATAGTAAAGTTACTGCAATTAATTCTAGCGTTTTTTTAGAAACGTTTCAGTATCACAAAACTGTTCTTCATTCAAAGCAGTTAGTCCCCTTCAGGTGTATAGCAATAAGATGTCGTCCAGTCAGCTACAATGTAAGACTAGGCACATATATTCATCTGTCGAGGTTGCTACACCTCATTAGCTCAACAAGATGATCACCAAATTTATAGGAGTAGTTACTTTAATGGTATTAATATATAAAAGAAAGATTGCATATAAGGATATAATACATTAAGAAAGAATTAGTTCGTAGAAAGAAAGGTATAAAGTAATTCTAATCTCAGGGTTTAATGAAAGACAAAGAGTGTATACACCTACGCCATTGTGATCGATTTTGTGCCAAGTCACCCACAGTCTCTGACCTTTGGTTACGATAGTCGCGCAGACCCTAACCAAGTAGTTTGTATGTACCATCAGCTGAGGATAGTTCAGACAGGTTATGTTATATGTTGTGGAAAAATCAGCCAAATCATATATCCTAAAGGCAAATGAGAAATTCATCCTTGGGTACACTATTATGAGTGAATGAGTTATTCTACCTACCGAAAATTGCCGACTACCTATCTTTGTTTAGAACAGTCCACTAACTCTTGTATGTACTCATGATTTATGTACATAATTATTTGGTTCTCGGTATTAAAGCTTCTTGAGCATGATTGGCCTTCTTATTTTCGCAAAAATGGCCTAGTTAAGTGTCATATAGCTTATGAATTTTTAACTAGATCGGACTGGCAGATTATAACATTACTCTATTTATAAGCTAATTTAGACTCATAAAAAGGTTTTATTCTTTGACGAGATTACCTTGAGGTCGATGGCGATTGTGTGAAGGTGTATACCACTTGAATTTTGAATTTTGAACTAGAGACAAAGCATTGATAACATTTACATCATCGTGAATAAAGACTTGAGTTATCCCGTTGTTGATATTGTTGACTGAATTTTGATCTGTCGTTGTTGACATATGTGCATCGTGTGTAGACTATCTCGATATAACCACTTTATCGTAAGTCTTATGGACTAGATACGTTGTTGTTAGCACTAGTGAATTTCAAGAACGGAATAATTCTAAACTCTTACCATGAATGGTTGTGCAAACTCACTAGCTCGTTGAATAGCAATTTTGGCATTTTGAGTAGAACATGCTGGTCGTGTGCCCCAATGTGCCCATCAATACACTGTAATGAATTAAGATTGAGCTATGACGAGTCTCGAATAGGAGGATGACACGGGCGTTCAAGATTTCACTACTCTTTACTATCCATCTATTATATTGATAACATTTGTTCCTATTTACTTGTTGTTTTTTATCTCTGAAGTGGTACAGCTGTAGAAACAGATTTTGTTGAGTGTCCATCACAAATGCTAGAAAATTGGGTATGGAATGTTGACGGACTGAAAGCGCTACTTGGTACAAATGATGATCCAATTCCAAAAGATTTATTAGCTAGTCTAATTAATTCACGTGTAGCAAATGCTGGTCTATTTTATTCTCGACAAATACTTTTAGCCTCATTCGATCAAGCCATTCATACAACAGACTGGAAAGTGAGTTTGATGGTTTTTGGTAAAGAAAATAATAGGTTCTTAATGTTTATTATATTGTCGTTTTTTTTGGCTTCTCCCTGGACACACTAATCACTTGTCGAAATGTTTTGGTCAACCAACTCCACCATGTCCCCATTGAAATCCTTTTATTTATTTGATGTGTGTTGGGTCTCCTTGGAAATTATAATGACTATTATTAATATAATTATTTATTATTAATATTGACATCATGTTCATATAACTTTATTTGTGTTTTGCTTTTTTAACACAGGATGATCCTCTAGTTACTTTTACGAATTTAAGTAAAAAATGGTTGGGTATTCAACCAATACCAGACACTTTTTGGCCTGCATCATTTGTTCATTTAACTTGTGGTTATGATGCACGTTTTTATAGTTATTTAGTAAGTTAATAAGTATAGTCATTTATATACTTGTAATCCTAAATTGCCCTCATAGTTATCGTAATTCATCATTAATGGAAATAAATCAATCACAATCGAGATTGGCTTTTCTTTACTGAGTTGTTCGAATGTAAACACCATTTACTACTGTGGTGTATGCTACTGATGTCGAGAGATATTAGCAGTATCATCAGTCGAAAACGAAACACCTAGTGGCAGAAGTTTAAGAAGATCGAAGAAAAGATGATGATTAGTGTAGAAACAAAGAAACGATGGAGTTTGAGACTATTGACTGATATTTTGCGAATGAAGTATTTTCTGTATGGTTCTCAGATTTTACTGAGATATTCTGTAATGCTGCATTGAGATCCATTTGGTTGACCTCACTTGTGTTCATGTTCACTACACTACTTCTTAGTAGTATTTCATAATTGATCGTACAGTGAACGTGTGTAATGCATAAAAGTATTATTCTGTTCATGAAAATATTTTGAACTAATTTTAAAGTCTGTGAATATATCTTTCTGTTTCAGAGTGTAAGATTGTTATTCGTTGATTGAACTTAGAGAATTAGTAAAAACACTTAAACTAAATATAAAATATAACTGAAATATTTACATCACTTGGTGTTGTTTTACTTGTATCTTCCCATTGTTATTTAGGACTGCAATTGATCAGTCTCATGTTGGCATATGTGCATCCTGTGCGGATTGCCTCGATATAGCCTTAAGTCATAAGCTTTTTAGGCAAGGATGGATAGTGGCTAGCAGTGGAATCCAGGACGCGCGTTTCGTCCTATTTGGGGCTCGTCAGCTGGATATACCTGCATCTCAGAATCGATGTTCACTCCGGGACTCGAACCCAGTACCGTATGCTTCAAAGCTCAGTGCTTAAGTGGATAACGCGATGGCGTTGTTGGTAATTATTTAAGCTAGAAAACATCATATAAGTTTCACCCTAAATGTTTATGTCAGTATGAAAGTAATGAATGAATACACTTACATATCTAGGATTCGGTTACTAAGATATTCATAGGCTAGTCTATATTGATTTCAAAGACTATGAGTTCTTTTCACTCGTCTACTATTTATATGCAAAATATTTTTAAAATAATTGAATGTGTTTGATATGATCTTGTTCTCTTGCCATGATTGCATCAATAAATAATACTAGTATCCACTCTTCAGCCAATTGATATGTACTGACGCTTAAGGCTTCATGTAGAGCCTTTTCTCACCAAGCTCCAATCAAAATACGAAGAAAACACAACCGATGTACTCTCTCTCTACAAACACCTCAGGTAGAGTGAGGGCATACAACCACCTCTCTCCATTGTTCCATTCAAGCAGTGGGGTTAGCAGGGTTGCCCAATCTCACCATTCCTCTTCAACTTTGCCATTGATGGCATTCTGGAAACAGCTCTGATGGATGGCGATGTGCATCTGTTGCCTGGAGAAAGACTTCTCGACCTTGAGTACGTGAATAATATTGTCTTACTGTTCGATGATACACAAGCCATGCAATACGCACTTAGTCAGTTGGCAATTAGTGTCCGTAGTTATCGTATGTGCTTTGCATTTTTGAAGTGCAAAGTACTTATACAAGACTGGCAGGACCCTGATCCTGTACTCACCCTGTGTAGTGAGCAGGTAGAAGTAGTCGGGAAGTCCGTGTATCTAGTAGCTGCATAAGTGCTGGTGGTGGCGTGAGTGACGAGATCAATTCACATATAGTGAAAGACAGGGCGGTTTATGCCAACCTGCGCTATCTTTGGCGCCTTTGTGATGTCACTTTGGTTGTAAAAGCTCGGATCTACAACGCGTCGGTGAGAGCAGTTTTACTCTATGCTTGTAAAACCTGGCCTCTCCGAGTTGATGATGTTAGACGACTATCTGTGTTTGATCATCATTGTCTCCGAAGGATTGCTGACATCCAGTGGCAACACCATGTCAGTCATGTTGTGGTTCAGCATCGTTTGTTCGGGCACAGAGACGACAATCCATTTGGTGTCACTATCTTGAAACATTGACTTCGGTGGCTTGGACATGTTATACGAATGTCGTCCCAGAGAATTCCACGTCATGCACTATTTGCGGACGCTGGGACTGGTTTGAAAAAGCGGAGAGGTGGTCAGTGTATGAAATGGTGTCGTGGTATGTAAGAGAGCTGCAAAGGGCTGGCTTGTGTTGGTCCTTCATGACTCCCTGGCTAGACATTACCAGATATGGCTCCGAATAGAAGCCGGTGGCGATCCTGCTGTAACTTTCCTTTACTTTCTTCATAAAAAATGGTTTTATCTTCCTTAACTGAAAGAATTCTTCTGATTGAAAATTCCCGTCTCCCTCATAATCATTATTATTATTATTATCATTATTATTACACTACCTTACACTAATCTGATCGTTATTATTCTTTTCTTTTGCGCTCCTTACCTTCTTTTTTTTCTCTTCCCATTCTCATTGTTTTGTGTGGCACATATATATTTGGTGCCCTCTTGTACCAATATTTATGTGTTCAAATAAATAAAATATTAACTTAAAAAATTCACGTAGTTTACTTATTGACAACTGACTACAAATAAACAACTAGATGAACTTAAAGTACGTAGTCGAACAAACTTGAGGTGTTAACTGTTTTGGCCAATTAAAAGACGATAAAGATAAGTGAAATATAAATACTGATTTCCTAAAGATTAGCTTCTAAACCTTGCCGCTCACACTTATTAGTCTTGTTTTAAACTATATAGAATATTGTTTACTTATAGTTTTTTGGGTTTTGTCTAGAAATCCAATCTATTCTAACATTTACTTTTTACTTAAAGTGGAGTAGAGCATACAGCGCTGATATGTTTGAATCACGTTTTCAATGTGCTATGGATGGTGGTTGCTTAAGCAAATCAGTTGGAAGAGATTATCGTGAGAAAATTCTCCGTCCTGGTGGTTCTAAAGATGCTGCAGATATGTTGAAAGATTTTCTTGGACGTGAACCAAATGATGATGCTTTCTTCAAATTTTTAAATGTTAATTTACCATAATTGAAGTCATGTGTCTTTTGATTTTTATTTTATAAAGAGATTTGATTATTCCTATTTGATTTCTTATTGTTTCTTATTTTCAATAAAAGTTATTACTAGTTTTGATATCTTTTTTTCCGAGATTCTTCTAAACAGCAGAAGTTTTTATGGAAGTTATTCCAGCTTCATTGTTATTCCACTATATTCTGAATGAGATTATGCACAATGTTTTCAATGCTCAATTATGATATTGCGGACGACACATTCGGGTATTTTCCTTACTGCTTAGTGGATAACTAGAGTGAAGTTTTCATTACAGCTACCTAAAGATATCCGTAACTGTTTGATATGAATATGTCTAGTGTATTACAGTACAATATTTTGGAGGGCGAACACAGATTTCATGAAAGTTATGGTTTGAAACGCAATGTCTAATGAAGTTGATAGTGTGACACAACACTGATTGACTGGATGAATGGAAACGTTGCCGAAAGTGCTGCATACGACTTATTTCTTGAACATGAAAAGTGTCGCTCACAACTTAGGTGTTTTATTTCAAAGAGAATGGCTAGATTAGTCGATGGCTATTTGGGTTATAGATTAAAGGGAGTATTGATCAATTTATATATTCAATAGCATACAGGGTTTTCACCTCAGCATTGTTTGTTTATCAACGAATCACAGATTTGCCAGTTAACACGATTCAAAATTGCCTCATACACATAGTTCCCTTTATAATTTTGAAAAGAGCAAGAACAAAGATTCTAGCAGAATAGCATGAATTCATTTTATTTCGTAGGTTCTCATCAGCTGCTTACAACTTGTGATATTTATAAATCATAATTAGATAATGAGTTTTAAATGACTTACATGAGAGGGTTTGGTTAGAAGTTATATTGAAAACATATTCGTATAGTATAGCAAGGGTGTAAATGAAATTAATAATAAATATATACCTAATGTGAAAGAATATTCTACATCATTAATTGTGACAACAGTTCAAAAAGGGGTTAGAAACAATTGATTTCATAATGAGTAAACATTGATTAGAATATAGTGAGTAGAGTTCAGTTGAAAGATTATTACTTTGAATTGTAGTTGAGAAAATAAAAATCAATGGTGTAATAAATACAAAAAAACAAAATAATTTAAGGTGCAGCGAAGGGATATTTGTCACCAAGGCAAGGAGAGATTAACAACCATCTCCTTTTGAACACAGGTCAGGTTTTTGACGCCTGATGGCAACGGCTTCAGCAGCCAAACTCCAATCTTCTTTATTACATGTTTTTGAACTCAGTACAATTTAACTGGTTATATCTTTCAAATTTCTGTTATAAATTGATTCTATTTCTGTTTATTAAGTATAGAAGTTGAAGTTATAAAAATTAGTGATGCATCTCCCCCATATTATCGTTAAAAGCACTCGCTATCTGTAGTAGTAAATTTGTTTGCCTCCATCTAGACGGCTACTATGAGTTATTAGATGTCAGTTACTTTTTTATTTAAGGTTTAATTGTTATATCTTCCCTATATTTTATCATTTTACATTTATCTGTGGTCAAGTGTATTACCATAAAAAGGAAATAATTTTAAAAGAAATAAAACTGATCGCAAATTCATTGGACAAAATAGTACTTATAATGTAATTAAAATGTGTATTGATTAGTAGTATAAGCAGAATTCGACGTGATTTATCACTACGTACAATACAATGAGGCGTTTTATTATTGTCTAAAACAGCCTTTAACTCCACATGGAGTCCCTCCGGGGGCTACTGCCGGTTCCAAGCCCGGATAAAGGAGAGGGGTTGGGCATGGGGTTAACGACCCCATCCCGTAGAAAACTAACTCGCTAAAAAACACTAACCAGAAAAAATTATTCAAACCATTTAAGCTCTGCCCTGGGAGTCAAGAGGTCTTCATTTATAAGAGTGATGAAAGCCGAGTTCCTTCAGAAGTCACGAGGCCGATGTCCCTTCTGACGACCAGAACAATCATTTAGGTACATGGGATGCTCGTACAATGTGGAAGGCTGGGAGAGTCTTCCAAGTTGCTGCAGAAATGAGGAGGTACAACCTATAGGTGCTTGGGATCAGTGGAACACATTGGACGCAAGTTGGACAACAACGACTAGCTTCAGGGGAGCTGTTGTTATACTCCGGTCATGAAGAAGAAAATGTCCCACACACACAAGGAGTTGCATTGATGCTATCCAAACAAGCACAAAATGCACTTATAAGATGGGAATCTCATGAATCAAGGATCATCAAAACCTCCTTCAAAATAAAGAAAGAGGGCACTTCAATGAACGTCATCCAATGCTATGCACCTACCAACGACTACAATGAAGACGCCAAAGATCAACTCTACTATAGGCTGAAGTCAATCGTTGAGAAGTGCCCAACAAAGGACCTGACCATTCTGATGGGAAACCTAAATGCCAAGGTTGGAATTGACAACCCCAGATATGAAGACATCATGGGACGACACGGACTGGGAGAAAGGGAGGAAAATGATGAGAGATTTGCAAACCTATGTGCCTTCAATAAACTGGTCATAGGCGGCACTATATTGCCACATAAACTCATTCACGAAACCACATAGACTTCACCTGATCACACTACGCAAAACCAAATCGACCATATCTGCATCAACAAGAAGTTCAGGAGGACGTGAGAACCAAGAGAGGAGCTGATATAGCATCAGATCATCACTTGCTGGTCGCCAAGATGAAATTGAAACTCAAGAGGCACTGGACAACGGGGCGGACAATATCACAAAAGTTTAATGCGGCTCTTCTTCGGGATACTGACAAACTCAACAAATTCAGGATAGCCCTAAGCAATAAGTTCCAGGCCTTTCATGATCTACTCAATGGTGAGGGAACTACTATAGAGAACAACTGGAAAGAGATAAAAGAGGCAATCACTTCAACATGTCATGAGGTTCCGGGCCATAAGAAGCACCATCACAAAGATTGGATCACGGTTGATACACTGGATAAGATTCAAGAAAGGAGGAACAAGAAGGCAACAATCAATACCAGCCGAACAAGAGCAGAAAAAGCCAAGGCACAAGCTGAATACACAGAAGTAAACAAGTAAGTGAAGAGAAGCATCAGAACTGACAAACGTAAATATGTGGAAGATTTAGCAATGACAGCGGAAAAGGCTGCAAGAGAATGAAACATGAGACAACTGTATGACACAACAAAGAAACTCTCTGGAAACCACCGTAAACCAGAACGACCAGTGAAAAACAAGGAAGGCAAGATAATCACCAACATTGAAGAAAAACGAATTAGGTGGGTAGAACCCTTCAAAGAACTCTTGAATTGATCAGCCCTACTGAACAAACTCAACATCAAAGCAGTACCCACGGACCTCCCAATCGATGTTGGACCACCATTAATTGAAGAAATTAACATGGCCATCAGACAAATCAAGAGTGGCAAAGCAGTAGGACCAGACAACATTACAGCAGATGAACTGAAAGCAGACGTAGCGGTAACTGCAAGGACACTCCATATTCTCTTAAATAAGATTTGGGATGAGAAACACGTACCAACAGACGGGGAAGAAGGACTTCTGATCAAAATACCAAAGAAAGACGATCTCAGCAAGTGTGACAACTACAGTAGCATCATTCTTCTCTCAATACTAGTAAAATTCTTCAACAGGGTATTATTAAACAGGATGAAGGGCTCCGTAGACGCCCAACCTCGAGACCAACAGGCAGGATTCCTTAAGAATAGGTCGTGTACAGACCAAATTGCAGCTCTACGGATCATTGTGGAGTAATCAATTAGATGGAATTCATCGCTCTACATTAACTACATTGACTATGAAGAGCATTTGATAGCGTGGACAGGACAACGTTATGGAAGCTTCTTCGACACTACGGCCTGCCTGAGAAGATAGTCAATATCATACAGAATTCCTATGATGAATTAAACTGCAAAATTGTGCATGGAGGACAGTTGGCAAACTCGTTCGAAGTAAAGAATGGTTCCAGGCAAGGTTGCTTACTCTCACCCTTTCTCTTTCTCCTGGCGACCGACTGGATCATGAAGACGTCAACATCTAAAGGGAAGCACGGGATACAGTGGACGTATAGGATACAGTTGGACTAGACTTCGCAAATGATCTGGCTCTTCTATCACAAACGCAACAACAAATGCAGGAGAAGACGACCAGTGTAGCAGCAGCCTCAGCAGCAGTAGGTTTCAATATGCACAAACGGAAAAGCAAGATTCTCCAATACGACACAGCATACACCAATCCAATCACAATTGACAGAGAAGATTTGAAAGATGTAAAAACCTTCACATAACTGGGTAGCATCATTGATGAACACGGTGGATCTGATGCAGATGTGAAGGCACCGATCGGCAAACAAAGAGCAGCATATTTATAACTGAAGAACACCTGGAATCCAAAACAATTGGCAACCAACACCAAGGTCAGAATTTTCAATACAAATGTCAAGACAGTTCTACTGTATGGGGTGGAAACCTGAAGAACTACGAAAGTCATCATCCGGAAAATACAGGTGTTTATTAACAGTTGTCTACACAAAATACTTCGGATCCGTTGGCCGGACACTATTAGCAACAACCTACTGTGGGAGAGAACAAACCAGATCCCAGCGGAGGAAGAAATTAGGAAGAAGCGATGGAAGTGGATACGACACACATTGAGAGAAGCACGCACCTGCACCACAAGGCAAGCCCTCACATGGAATCCTCAAGGCCAAAGGAAAAGAGGAAGACCAAAGAACATATTACGTCGAGAAATGGAGATAGACATGAGAAATGGATAGAACTAGAGAGGGAGACCCATGACAGAATCGGTTGGAGAATGCTGGTCGGCGTCCTATACTCCATTGGGAGTAACAGGCGTAAGTAAGTAAGTAAAATAGCCTTTATTTACCAGTTTGCTTAATTGGTGAATGGAGTAGCGTTTAACCATCAGCAAAGTACTACATTTTATTGCGACGTCTAAAAGTGAGCAATCTCATTTTCAAATCACAGGTATACGCTTCTCTCAATATTTAGGAATGGATCAATACAACATAGAAAACTTAATTTCCTGTTTAAGCATGATTGAACATTGTAGATTTGGATTACCAATCACTTTTTATAGCAAACTTCAATTGTAGTCTTGGATTAAGACGAAGTGCAAAACTAGACCTATTAAATGATGAGATTTATTTCTTCTGTATTACGTTATTACTTTTTTGAACTCTCAGTGATTGTCATGAGGGTTGTTTCAATATAAGCAGTGGGTTTCGAACCTGAAACCCAGTAGATCACAATAATGTGAATCGAATTGTTCAGTTGGTTTTTGATAAGGCTTCGAAATGAGTGGTGATCAAGTACCATTTGAATAGTTACTACTGAGATTGTAATATTATTTAACATAACTTTTGTATGTGTTTTGGTATATAATAACATTAAGTAATCATAGTTTCTAACGCGAATTCATGGCTCGATAAAGACGAAATGACTTCTTCGACATACATATGACCTTGAAATCAGCTTATCAGAAAATAGCCAATCAACATTTAGCTTTTGTGAAAAGGTTTATAAAAAGCGGTGATAAAATTCCAAAGGATTTAAAGTTTTAACAGGATTAATGAGCATACTAGGGTTAAATGTCGATACCGCAATCCTGCTAAACTCTAACAGCTAAATCCACAAGAAAATCATTAAGTTATTTCAAGACGCTAAATCTAATCAAAATCATGGCTCGAAGTAACAAACTATTCACAACAGTGCTTTAAATTCGCGCCAATATTTAACGTCGTCTATCTTAATTTTGACTGGTCACTAAAGGCAATTGGTGTAGCATAGTTTTATTTATTTGTAATCACAGTGATAACATGACTTTAAACATACTTAACACTTGGTTTATGGAGATCTGTATCAATTGTATTGTCTGTATGACTTACTTATCTACGCCTGTTACTCCTTAGGTAGGAGCATACGTCGCCCATCAGCACTTACCACCCAACCCTGTCCTGGGCAATATTTTCCAGTTGTTATTCATCCTTTTCATATCTGCTTCTATTTCCCGACGTAATGTGTTCTTTGGCCTTCCGTTTCTCCGTTTCCCTTCAGGATCCCAAGTTAGGGCTTGCCTCGTGGTGCAGTTTGGTGATTTCCGTAATGTATATCCTATCCATTTCCAACGTCTTTTTCTAATTTTTTTCAGCTGGAAGTTGATTTTTTCTCCCCCACAGAATGGTGTTACTGATGATATACGGTCAATGAATGTTAAGTATCTTGCGCAGACAACTATTTATAAATACTTGTACCTTCTTGATGATGGTTGTAGATTGTCTGTACGAACATACATCAAAATTCAGACGAATAATGTCACACAAGACATTATGTATACAAATTGCATTTGAGTAATCTCAGAGATTTAAGTTTAAATAATTCCACTTCGCAAACTGATACGAGGTTCTGCAGTGAAATCGTTAAATCCAAAGCTAAATACGGTTTTCTATCCACACTACACTAAATGATTGTCCAGTTTTATTCAAAGATTTATTTTGTTTATAGTAAGATTATGAGTTGGAAGACATTAAATTTGTTCAAAATATGAGTTAATGTATGTTTGTTTATGTCTGCAAAATTATAGTAAATTGGGATACATGAATATTTTTTTCTAATTTATATCGGCTGATAATAGAAAATATTTATCCGGCATACCATAACCAAATCTTATCTACCATTTAACGTTCTCCCTATTAGTCCTATATTCGTGATTGATTGGTTAGTTATAGTGTGATTTACACTGAGGAGATTGATGGCATTACCAGAAAACTATTGGTGATAATACATAAACTCACTTGATAAGTACGCATCATCACATTCGAAGGCGGGGTACCCAAAAGTAGTGTTGTAATTGCTACTCATGTTGATAAATGTAAGTAGTATGTAACACTAATCGAAAGTGGTATGTCTGCGAGCAGAAGGTTGAAATGAAGATAAGGAGACTGAATGCAATCAAAATAACAACGGGAACAATGAAGCTAGTAAAAGACACTTCAAAGATGATGTACTCGATGTATGATGTTCACATTTTGTTCTACCATTGTTTAATTGTGTATTAAATCGCAAATCGATCTTCGCCAGCTGAGTGTTCGTTCACTACTTCCGGCGTAGCTACCAAACGAAAGATGGAGGGGTGAAATCCTGTGGAGAGAAGTCACCTGTCTAGGCGAACTTGCGCAAGAAGGCGTAACTAGTAGTGTTCTCGCGGCTCGGCGTTGGCTGTAGCAGTCACCGTCGGCTGAGGGAAGGCTCGGTCAACGAGTTTCTTGGGTCAGCACACAGGCAGACGTTCAGCATGGTACAGATTGCGGAAAAAGAAAGCGAGCAGAAGACCGCAAGACTGACTTTCGTTTAGGGGTGTATGGTACCCAAGTAGTATGTAGTAGTAGTAGTATGTAGCACTAATCGGAGATGGAATTCATGCCAGTAGAAGATTGAAAAGATTTACTTGAAGAAAATAGCGAGTAATTTCAGTGAAAACGGAATCGAAAGAATTGTGAATCATGTAAACGATAACTGAAGAAAAATGTGCAAATTATACATCTCATGCACGGTTTTTATATTTTACGAAAGTACTCTGGAGTTTTGCATTAAACAATAAATTGGTTTTCCACAGAAAGTCTTTGTTTATTACAGTAGGTCATGAGGTTGGCATATAAGTTTATTAGATTGAACAAATTCACCCTAAAATGTCTGAGATGTCAAAGTAAAATATAATTTTGCAAATGTCGTGCACCAGGTCTGTAAATATGGTAGGTTGGTGTCAACATTGCTTCCACAAATTGACACTAATTTTCATTGCAACATACTTTAACTAAATAAACGTATTTAGATCATTTCTTCTGTGTTCTCATAGTACTATGCTCATCATACTACTTATATTTACATTAGTCCTAAATTGAGCTCACTCAACCCATATGCTAGTATAACTTAGTATGTACATGTGTGTTGTGTTTCTCTCGAGTTTGGTTTCTATTAAATATATCACTCCCAATTCTCTGACTGTAATTACTAAGTCTCTCTTTTACCATAACCCAGACCAGGAGCTGAAATGAAGGGACATGAAGAGAAAAATGTGGATCTATATCATAAGAAATAGTTATTCTTCTTTAAACTCAATAATTTTCAGCTAAGACCAAAAAAATTATGGTTTGTACAACAAAATGTTAAAAAGGCAATTCTTATAAAACAGGAAACATGATACAGATATTTCTTCCTAGTATGGGACGATTCAGGATCGCACGCTAAATGCAAGGGGTCGAACCTAGGACATTCAGTCTAAAACCTGAATGCTTAACCTCCAGATCACTTAGCTAGCATCAAATGTTGTACATGTATAACTTCAATCTGTCCACGATTTAGCGCGGTTATCTTCCTTCTCCCTAAGTGGAGAATTGTCTTATATCATTCGGTACAACTGTTCACTAGAACAGTTCATGATCTAAACTATGAAAATTCTACCGTCTACACAAAACTTACTCTACTTACGAAAAACTTATAATTAGTAAGCGATAGTGTTTTTCTGTTGTAGGTAATCATAACGATAAAAATATTTGTTGAACAAAATAGTTGTTTTCCGGACTCAATAGCTCAGTGCATAATGCATTGGCATTCCAAATGAAAGGCGCTGAATTCGGGTCTCATTTTGTACATCAGCAATGGGTTACAAGTACATCAAACTGATGTCTCTCAGATAGGATGAAATGTACGTTTTGGACTCTACTACTAGACACAACACATTCATTCTTTAAAACGTGCAGTAAAATGGCTATTTCGTGGACATCTATACAAGATGCACATTTCGTAACAAGGACTGATTAACATTCTATCCTATAACAAAATAACTCAAACTCTTTCAATTAATGATATAAATATCTTATTCGTTCAATAAGGAAGTGGTTTCATCGACTTAGTGGCTCGGTGAATGATGTGGGAAAGAAGCACGCATTCTTCTATTTGGAACTCATCGGTTTCTTGATGTTCACACTGAAAATCAAACTCAGTATCCATCAGCTTCAAATATTGTGCTATTCAATAAGCTATTGAGTTCCGATAACCGAACACAAATCTTTAGAAATGTCCCTTACTTAAACATCTATAAATATTCAACCATTATCAAATCTGTGGCAGTAGCACACAGTAACAATATAATATTTCTCATATTAAACCTATACATATCCATCAAAAACCATTCGTCTAACTCGACACTCACTCAAACACACACTAACACACTAATTGGACACTTGAATGATTGAAGTATATAATCACTCACTGCTAGATTGCATACAATCACTTTACATACACATAATTATTCAGTGTATTTCACTGAGAAAGACACGTCTTGTAACAATTATATCTACATATATAATAATAAAAATTATTATTATTATCATTATTATTATTATTTAATTACACCATTACATAATATGTAAACATTCATATTACTGGGTTTTTTTTCCATCTCAGTAAACAATAACTACATAGTTGTGAATAAAGATTTCAACACCACAGTTCGACATTCAATGTATGCTTGAATGTGATAATGTTTAATGGTGCATTGAACATTCTACCAATTATGTTTCAAGTGTTTTATATCATTACAAATGTCTATTAAACTAGGTTAGTATAACTTCTAAGGGTATATACTTATATATGTCGTCATGTAACAATATGCATATGATCAACCAACGGAAACACATTGAAATACACATTAACTATGGAATAGACTGTAACACTTGTGTTGGATGTCTTGTGGGAAATATAAATAATTTTTCATAATTTTAAACAATAAAACTTTTTTCATCCATAGTTCATTAATTCACTGATTGTTTAATTAAATCATTGAATCATGTTTGTAACTATGGTGTTTTTATAAAATACTGATTTTATATAGTTTAGATTCTACTTCAAATTGAAGTGTTAAAATAAGAATAATTTGATGCATTTAGTAATTTGTAGGTTGAATTCAACAGGTCTTTTCCAGGTTTAGTACCATTGAACATCTGGAAGGCAACAACAGTTGTCTCATCCTGTTGTTGATTAACATGCCGACTATGTGATCACGTCAGGGGATCAATCTTCTTATCATAATCAAGTCAACTCATTCGCACAGGACAGTGTAATGTGAATATTTCCAGTGGATATTCGTTATCATTAATTCAATATGATCTGTATTACGGAGTTGTGAACATCACGTAAGCACAATTGACAACCTGATGCTCAATATACAGTTCTAATTTGTGACAAGAGAATAGATCATTCATTGTAATTCAGTCCAATAATTTAGTTAGTAGAAATGTACAGTACACAATCACAGATGGGATGTAAGATAGTAAAATGTTGAGAGTGATTTATAATACATTGAAAAATCTATAACATGTTGGGACAATATATAATTGAGTTATCACTGAGTAATTACCAGTTTCAAGCCTATCTAACCTCCTTAGTGCTAATCGAATGCTATTGACCAACTTGAGATGTGTCCACTAGCTTAAGTGACTCGACAATGCGTGCACCATGTATGGTGTTCGGTGATTGCAGGTAATTAAATCCTGGGGAACACCAAACCTAGCTTTTTCAACAGTCGGCACTCGTCAACATAACATGTCCGAAGACTTGAGGGAACTAGTGATTTTTGGTGAGTTACCAGGCTTCGCAACCAGAAATATCACACTGACCTATTCGTGTCACTTCTGACCCCTCATAAGAGTGCGATATCTTCAATTGATTGACCATTGAGGAGTGAACAACGTCATGTTTGTGTGGTCCTCTCATCTACTTCCAACCAACCAATGTAGAAATATATTTTAGTACAATATCTCAGTAGTATACTGTGAAAATTCTTTCCTTCTTATTTTGGTTAATTATAAACGTAGGTTTGTGTTGTGTAACGTAAGTAACTTTATAAATTGTTTTTCTCTTTGAAGGAGAACATCAAGTTAATTCGTAAGTAGTAAAACTCATTGTATCATTTGAGATACTAACCAACACCATTTAAGGAAGTCAACCCTAGAAATTCTTTATCTAAATTACATGTAATCCTGTATTCACGTGTGTCAACCCGAAACAATCTGACTGACAAATCAAGTGCAATGTATTCATTGATGAGTTAGAATAATGTCAATAGGTTTCCGTATAAGACGGACTTAGTAATTATAATTAAGGAATTAGCAGTGTGACAGATTTAATAGAAACTGAGCTCTAGAGAAACACAACACACATACAAATCAAATCATACTAATATGAAGTCAGAGCACCGCATACAACCATTCATGAGTGTAAATATTAGTAGTATGGTATGAGCATAGAATAATTATTTAGATAGGTACATTTGATTATAGTCTGTTGAAATGAAAATTTCGTGTTAAGTTGTTGAAATAGTGCTGACATCAACGTACCATAAGAACCAAGTTAATGGGCGATTTTCACATCTTATACAAAAATGAAGGCTTCCTGTCTAATTTACCCGTTCTACTTAATTGGACGCTCCAACTAAACGTGTATGAGCACCAGATGAACTTGGATTATGATGCTAATGTAAACGACTCTAAATAGCAATTCATTTATTAGGGTTGTTTGAAGTTTGTTGATACTGAGAATTACAGTTGATCATTCGACTTTGGTAAAATGTACTGAGTTACAGTACCGGTGTGAATACCAACACTGAGGTGCAGGCATGTACAGTTGAGAAGTCCCAAACTGGGAGAAATGACCTTCCGAGATCTTTGATTATTTAACTACGGTGTATAATTCAACATGGAAGGATCCAAAACTCTTGTCAAAATCGTCTCATCATTGTGATCTTATG
Source organism: Schistosoma spindalis (assembly GCA_946903255.1). Taxonomy (NCBI): domain Eukaryota; kingdom Metazoa; phylum Platyhelminthes; class Trematoda; order Strigeidida; family Schistosomatidae; genus Schistosoma; species Schistosoma spindalis. The sequence continues at coordinate 6,932,242 of OX336418.1, read as the reverse complement.
ACTATTTTAATTCTGTTGTTTTATAACCAGGCACAAAATTCTGATGAACTAATAAGTCGTTCGAGGTATTCAGTATAGTTTACTTCCATCTGTTCGGCTTCATGATTATTTCCTGAAGATTTAATGAGGAGTTATAACCAATGAAGTTCAATCAAGTCTATGGTTAATCAGTTATCAAACACAGATATTAGATAATAGCCATAGTATATCTCCTTCTCATTGAAACTATGATTACAGACGGCCTGGACTGGTGAATACGCAGTGATTATTAGGTTATGAGACCAGAATAAAACAGTTGTCTAACAGTCTCTGACTTTGATTAGTACCATACTTGATATTATTCAATGACGAATATAAACTTGTAAATTAAACATTTATGTATAAATCTGAAGTACACACACACAAGTTATTGTAATTATCACGTTTACATCAAACAGATCCATGAATTTGTGTGTGTATTTTTGTGTCCATCAGCACTAACATTTATAACAAATATGTGATGAGACAACAATTATAATTTGTGATAGTTTTACTTAAAGCCTTATTACTTCACTAACACATAGTTCAGTATTTATCATGTAGAACCGTCTTCATGTCTAAAATACTAAGAAGGTGAGAGAGAGAGATAAGGAGACGTTAAAAAAGACCTATCATCGGTAAAACATGTGACTAGATAGTACAACAATTCCATTGATAATGCAATCAATTGATTGTATGTAATATACATATGACATGAAAAGAAAAAGTGATTAGATGTAGATTTATTTAACAAAGCGAAACGGATTCACAACTTTATTTCAGTACATTTGTTATATTGATCGATTTTATATTGGTAAATATTTGAATTAACCATCACTTGGTCAAACGTGAAATGGATTTTATTGAAATCAAAAACGGATCAACGTTAGACCACCACCGAAAATTTGGAAACACTAGACCACTGTTTCGTTCCAGTACTGGACCCCTCAGTATTGCAGTTCCATACTATAACGAAACAACATCCAGTGTTTCCAGGTTTTCAATGGTAGTTTAACATGGATTGGTTCATCATTTCAACATAACCCAACAGTCTACACTACCCTATGATGACAATCAAAATGGATTGATCAATAACTTATTTTATACACCTAGTTCACTAGATTTTCAAAAAAAGTATCACAATCACTGGAAATAACTGACTCATTACATTTTCTCTTTAAGATTATTATGAATTATTTAAAATGAAATGATGTAGATAATTGAATTCCTGTTGTATAGCTTACACAAGATTTTCTGTTCAACAATACCATTTACCCAAACTGTACAATAGTATTTATAGTGATTTAACAAATAAAGTAATCAGTAAAAAGATAAGAAGACGATTACGTAACAAATTGTTTGAAAATTTAATATTTCGAAACGGAGTTATTTAGGGAACAATCATAAAATGATGTCTTAATATATGAAAAGAAATTGTGATCAATCAATTGTAAATACATCTCAATCCTACAGGAGATCAGTTACGGCCCAGAGAGCTCAGCGGTAACGTCTGTGACTGTGAAGCTGGGTGACACGAGTATCAGTTACCTCAGATACACCTTGCTGACGAGTGCCAAATAGTACAAAATCGGGGTCCAGGGTTTCCCGTTGACTACCTCCAATCGCCAACTTATCTCAACATAGTGCACGTAATGTCGAGTCACCTAGACTAATAGCCACATTGCAACTTGATCGATAGCATTCAATCTGCACTAAGAACGACCTGACATACATGACATTAATCACCACCAAGTGATCAATCAATTGTAAAGAAATTGTTCACTTGATTTGTCTGACAAAAATGAAGAAAAAATTTTTAAGAAAAAGCAAAGGTAGTAGTAAAAAGAAAATGCCAAAAAATAGAATTAACAACTAGTTTATTAAATATAAATTGAATCGCGTGACCATGCAGATGATTTTGATGGATATAACTCGTGGGGTATTGTAATTGAAGTAAATGTTTGAAATAATAGAAAATAAGATTAAAGTTAATTATAGGAAGATAAACAATACACCATTACTTATAGTTGACTTCTATAAATTTGAACAACAGTGATATAAGTAATATATGTTTAACTTGACATTTCGACAATGTTTAATCAATCTTAAACAAAAGAATGATACTAGTTCAGAAGAAATAGTAATATAGTCTTGTAGAAAGATAATGATTAGGTAGGATTCTGTTGTCATGTACTGTGTCCATTAACTAACACTGATATACACTCTACTTGTACTTGAGTCTCGCTAACACTCGAATTAAAAGATTGGCAATAAAGAAGTAAGTTTGTAGGTTAACCGGATCGATTGTATATTTTCTCATAAATAAGGGTGTCTGTTTCATAAAAGATCACGCCTTTCTATGATTTATGTCTTTTCCCTTGCCATCTTTATTCCAATCACATTCACTAATCATTTAACTATCTCTGATTGAGTGATTGTATCAAATTCCAAAATGTTGGCATTGTTTGATACAAACTAATTTAAACTAGTTTATCTCTGTTTAGAAATAGACTTGCTTATTATAAACAAGCAGTAATCTAACCAAAAGAAAATTCTATTACTTTAACCCACAATTTACGAAATTGTCACTATGACACTGTTTGATCACTCAATAGTTGTAATCCATATAGCGTGAAACTTGTCCTTAGTACTGATTGCATTTTATTGAAACCTAGGTATATAACTTTCTATCAATGTTCATTGGTAATATTTATGACCATTGTACTGTTAATACCGTTTCTCATAATTCCAAATTAGTATGGATTTTGTATTGTAAATGTCTTAGGTATGTATTGTAACTTCTTATTTACCAATCCTCTAATTTAGATATAGTTATGTAAGTCCTTTAAATTAAGATACAGATAGCATCAGCTGTCTATATCACATGTTCCGAGAATTTAGCATTAGTTCATAAGCTTTAGTATATCACATCACTAAGTCATGGGAATATGTTTCATCGATTTGCGCATGAAAAACGAAGGTCATGTCATGAGAGTGAAGTCGCTCTACTTATAGGAAGCAGTGAAACCCCAGAATATTAAATGGAGCAATATTAATTTTTAAAAACGTTTTCCAGGAATACTATTGTAGTGAACTAGAACACAAATAGGGACAATCAAATGTACACAAACTTACAGCATATATCCATCAATCGTCTCAAACTTGACTGTTCCTTTTACAAGATGTCAGTCAATCGTCTCATACTTCATTGTTCCTGCATTTTCATACCAATAGCTTTCTGTTTTCGTTCTTTCCTTCTCACCTTCTGCTGCCGGATATCCTAATCATGACTGTCGTTACCTACTACTCATGTCGATATAAGTAGCACACACCACACTATGACTTTAGCCGACAATTATATGCAGGCATCACATTTATGAACTTGAGAACCAAAAAGAAACATGCGACTCATAAATTCTCTTGAAGAAGATTAACTTTTTAGATCAGGCTTTAAAATAACACACAATGTAAAAAAATTCAATGTATGAATATATTTAAAAATCTAACTCCATTAACCCATAGTATGATTTGAAGATAAAATAAAATGGATCGTGGTTGCGCACTGCCGAGGAGTCTCACACTAGGACGAAACGGTCGTCCAATGTTTCTAGGTTTTCCATGGTGGTCCACAAAACCCCTTTCTGATAACAATGGTCAAGTGTTAATAAAGAGAGCCATAAATTGTTGAAATTATGAATGGATGTTTTTGTCGTTAAATGAAAAAGAACTTACTCTTGTTCTAGTCATCATTAGCGCTTAATTCGATTCGAAATTTTGACTTTCCTTAATCAATCTCGCATATGTGTTTGTCTGTCAGGTGTATCTCGAAATAGATCACGTACCACATAGACCGTATTTCCCAATATATACGGTAAATTTTATGATGAGAGTTCAGAAGAAATACAAAAACAAAAGGAGTTAATGAAATCCCAGAGGAAAATCATTTGTGAATAATGTTATCTGAACAGGTCGATTTGGATCTTGCAGAAAAATTAAATAATTTACTTCTACATGATGTCCAGAGAGACACTGAAAGCTTTAAAATTAAAACAACGACCTCCGAGGCTGCAATATAACCGTGATGTCTAGCTAATGGACATTGTTACGTCATGGACTAAACTCCAACTTACTTGCTCACTAGTTTGATTTGAACTAATGACGTAGTGTTAAATGCTAAAAAAACACAAACAAACCTTAGACTCTAATTAAAATCTTGAATGAAGATGCAAAAATAATAGTGGTATGACATTGGCATATGACAATGTTTAGTTTAACAATAAGGAGTGAATTAACTTATTATGTTATCCACTTACCTCAATCTTGTCAATTCTGGATTTTAGTGGCCAATGAAATTTCGGGACACTTGCGAAGAGTATACTTAGTGTTTAGTCAAGATTAGTGATCACTGGGTATCAAGGAATGGTTATAGGGTGGAATATTTAGCTTTGTCACTCTATACGACCATGAAGTAAGACACTCATATATAAATATGTGTGTGTAACAATCAACCATCAGCCAGCAAGTCAAGATGACATGATGGATTATTAGGGAAAAAGACGGCGAGACTCTAATTTAGGGACAAGCCAATCAGAAGCGTCTGAGCCATTTCAAGGTCACGGAGTCAAGTTTAACGTATGATGCTGACATACGATCGGTTTACGGCGGATTTTAGAGATGAGGTTATTATCGAAAGGCTACAAAAGATGAGACTACTACGAAGTTCTTGTACGTGTGACTGTGGTTCTCAAATGACTACAGTAAATTCTGCAGACCACCTCGGCGAGATTATGTTCCGTTGTCCTTCATGTTGGGGGAAAAAGTCCGCTAGAACAGGGACTTTCTTTGCTCGATCGCGACTGAGATTGAGACAAATCATGATAATAGTTGCTAATTGGGTTATAAAGACACAAGTAACACTGGCTGCGGCATTCGCAGATGTTACCGAAACCTCAGCAGTCCAGTGGTATGAATACTGCCGTGATATATGCGCAGCTAAAATGACTAGCATACACCAATAATTTGGAGTAGTAGGACTTATCGTAGAGATAGATGAAACGGTTGTGAGAAAGAGAAAATACAACAGGGGACGTAGTGTAAAGGAAGATTGGGTAAGTAGCATTTTCGTAGTAGTCCACAAACGTAATTTCGTTGACCCAACAACCGGCGTTCATACGAATAACATTGAAGCCATGTGGCCACGATTAAAGGAATTTTTAAGACCATATCACGGCTCCAGAGGTCGACTATTATTGAGCCATATGGATGAATTTTTATATCGTATGCAATATGATTTTAAAACATCTGAACCTTTATCAAATCTTAACAAGTTTTTAAATCATATAAAAGAAGTATATCCAATGTAATTCTTTAGTTTCTTCTAATATATTTTTACTTTATACTAACTGTCTTCTGATTGGCTAATATTCTCAAGGTCACCTAAAATTCGTTCAAAGGTCGTCCCTAAATTAGAGTCTCGCCGATCAAGAACTACTAGATAAGCATGAACGGATGTACTATATTTAGGATTCGAAATCAGGCATTCAACAAGTACCAAGGAGTCATTAGTTCATTCAAACACCACAGACAACCATAGCCCTTAAACAAGACAAGTATAATCTCATAAAGTCATTGACCTTAGAGGTGTTTTAAATCAGAGAATCTCTAGTTTTTAATGTATACTATGACATAGTTTGGTTTTTGTGTTGGGAAGGCTTCTGAGAACTACGACAGAGCCTCCAGAGGCCATAAGGCAGCCAAAGAGTGTCCATTCAATCGGAACATGATGGAGCTTTCTAAAATATCAACGTGGCATGCTACTATTGGACAGTAGCACAACATGTCTCTTTGTGGATTGGCTTAATTATGATGTTGATTACACCATTCAGCTCATGGAAATTGACGCTCCAAAATGAATGAATGGCATTAAAGCCATCAAGTGTATACTGTCCCGAAAGAAGATGTACATGGTTATGTTAAAGTTTTAATATTACAGATTGTAAAAACGTAATTTAATTCTTCCCATTTTGAGAATAAACTGATCTGTCAAAATAAACAAATTTTCAATAGGTAGGCATAGATACTCGAAATCATTAAGAAAATAAGGAACAAAGCTGTAAATATGAAAGAATGAAATCAATCCATGTATGTAAAAAGACGAAAAGTATACAAATAAATCACTGAGGGAATTCGATACCACTTATTACAATGTACAGGCACAAAAGCAATGTAAAAAATAATTAAACTGTCTACAAATATTTGATAATACTCCAATCGCTGTTCAATTATTTCCCATATCCTTAAAATTATATTCATACATTTTTCTGGTATCACTTCTAGTAAGTTGAAAGCTTAACGAGTTCGCTTAAATTTGCGAGCGAGAACGAGATTCGGTGACCAAGGGCCAGTAAGCTAGCTAATGACGCGTCCCAGCCCCAGCTATCTAGAGGGAGAAGTCCAGGCTTGAAATGAGAAGTATATTCTGCAACAACCAGAAACGAGCGATTCAACAAAAACAAATTTAAAACATATATATACAAATATATATGATCGATATTGTCATATAAATTTTTAAACTTTCATCAATAAGGTTGTCAATTGACTGCTATTCAAATTTTTAAAAATGTAATCTATAAAATTACAAATGTGAGTTTTTTTTTGGGGGATTTATCGTCCCCAACGCTCCTCCCCTTTTTAATAGCGTGCCTTCCTGGGATAGACCTGCATCCTGACTGCTGCTCGCCGTTGTCGTAGAGGCCACCGTCTGGAATATGTGTTAGCTTGTGGTTGAGTTTTTTCTTGTGGTGGTGTTGCCGGTAATTTGAAGTTGTCTATTAGGACATCCAGAGGAATGTTTGCTTCGGTTGATGATCGGCATGGGACTAACCGTTTGCGTAACCGATTCCGATGGCGTTGCTACGTGTCTCTGCCTACCTCAACTTCGTACATGACTCGGCCAACACTCTTGACCGCTCGCGCTTCCGTCCACGGAACATAGATTGGTCTGTAATCACGGGCAAACACAGGACATCCAACTTCGTACGTGGATTGCTTTTTAAACTTTGTCCGTTCTAGTCTCAGTGCATTACTTGGATGCATCAGGCTGTGGATCGTCTTTAGTCTTCTTCCCATGAGGATCTCTGCTGGGGACTTTCGCTCCGGCAACGTCTCATTTGGTGTTGTTCGGTACACGTATAAGAAATTTTGCAATGCGTCCGCTGGCGTCCCCTCCCCTTTTGTCTTAGCCAAGGCTCTTTCAAACGTATCCACAAACGTTTCTGCTTGCCCATTCAACTACGGGTGGTATGATGGCGACCGTAAGTGCTTTATGGCTAGTCGTTGACAGAATGACTGGAATTGGCTGGAGGTGAAATGTGAACCGTCGTCAGATACAATGGCATCTGGTATACAATTTCAGGAGAAAATTTCTGTGAGGATTTGTATTGTTTTAGTTGTCGTTGGCGGTATTATAGGGTTCATTTCTGACCACTTCGAAAGGGTATCGTGCCTGCAAAGTCGACGTGTATCCGGGACCAAGGATCATCAGGTTGTGATCATGAAACTGGTGGAACCTCGGCGTTCACTTTTGCCGCTTGCTGACAGCGCATACATTTTTCAACCAATTCCGTTATATGTTAATCCGTTAGCGGCCAATCTGCATGACTCCTGGTTATGGGTTTCATTCGTCTAACCCGTGGAACTGTTTCAGCACTGTTGCACGAAGGGATTCTGGCACAACCACTCTTTCTCCGAACATCATGTCACCATCAAACTTCTTAGACGGCTAACCGTTGGTGACATAGCTCATAGCCATTTTGATGATGAAGTCGCTCTTAGAAGCATTACGTATGTCGATTGCAGATATCGGCAAAGCTCGTATTGCGGTCGTCAGATAACATTCGGCGTGGTCTTCCAAATCAATTGGTTGTTGTCGTAGTTGGGGTTGTGATACCAGGTTGCACATGGTATTCAACGGGACATCAGCTAAATTTAACTGATCGAACCAATTTAACCCGAGTAAATTCAGATCAGCCGGCGTTATGTAACACACCCCAACAAACGCCGAATCACGGAAAGTAACTGTACATTCCATTTTTCTGAGCAGGTGAAGGTAATTACCACACGCAGTACGAGGCTTTTGCATTGTACGCTGCAAGTTTGAGCTGCCCATTTCGGTCCGAATCTTACGTGAGAGGATAGTGACATCTGATGCAGCATCTATCTGTAATGTAGATGAGTGCCCATTAATTTTAACAGTTATAAATTTTCTCTTACCTGGTCATGAGCTTTGATGTGAAGATACTAAGCTCAATGAATTAGTGTGGGATCTAGGATGGGTCTTTTTGTTATTTCTGGATTGACTAGGATTCTTCTTCCTCAGACAAAACCCATCCTTGTGACCGGTAACCTTACACTTCTTGCATCGACGTTGCTTAAATTGGCAGTTTCGAACGTACTACCATGCACCACATTGCCAGCAAGGAGCAGGGGGATTTGCTTTAGTCTGTCGTCCCGAGCTGGAGTGGGATGGACTGGATGGAGCAGGGACGTATTTGTTTTTGTAAGGTGTCTGTTGCACCGCTCGTACTTCAGATCGGCCAGACCCACCACTCTGGACCATAGAAGTGCCTCGTCGCAGAATAATGAGACGTTGATATTCATTAGCTATATCACTCAGGGTGACTTTCGGCTATTGACCCAACCGACTTGGTAGCCTTGTTCGTAAGTCACTAAACTTTTGGTGCTGTAGGCTGCAAATGAGGACCAGGGCTTTAAACTGATCTTCAGTCAAAAACCTTAACCGGAAGCGTTCGCATTCACGGTTGACGACGCACACATGAGTAAGGAAATCATCATCTTCGTTCATAGTTAGCTTCAAGCATCGTTAACGAGTATTAAACAGAGACGAGTTATCGCCAAAATGTTGGCTTACTGTTTGAACTGTGTCTGCAAAAGATCGGTCACGTGGGCTCAAAGGCAGGATCAGATTGCAATACTTATCCGGCTCCGTTGCACCCAATTTACGGAGTAGCAGCCGCACTTTCCAAGCACCAACTTGATTGGCGAAATCAAACTTAAACAGATCTTCATAACGCCTGAACCACATATCAAAAGTAACATTAGCATCAGGATCGTAATGGGATCCAGCTATACTATTTGCGATATCATCTACTGATGGAGCCGTGATTGAACTAGACGTGCTTGGCTGTAAAGGAGACGACACCCGTCAATATTTGCATCAATTTTAGCTGCTGCTCAAGTAACAGTTCAAGTTTGGAAGGATCCATAATTGAAAAACCTCCGTCGCCAAATTGTTAGGTTGAAAGCTTAGCGAGTTCGCTTAAATTTGCGAGCGAGAACGAGATTCGGTGACCAAGGGCCAGTAAGCTAGCTAATGACGCGTCCCAGCCCCAGCTATCTAGAGGGAGAAGTCCAGGCTTGAAATGAGAAGTATATTCTGCAACAACCAGAAACGAGCGATTCAACAAAAACAAATTTAAAACATATATATACAAATATATATGATCGATATTGTCATATAAATTTTTAAACTTTCATCAATAAGGTCGTCAATTGACTGCTATTCAAATTTTTAAAAATGTAATCTATAAAATTACAAATGTGAGTTTTTTTTGGGGTTTTATCTTACCCGACAACTTCTTTACATTTGAATCCCATATTCCGAGCGACCTGAGTCACCTGTTGATACCACCTAGATATTTTAAGAAAATATGTTTCTTTTTTGTTTTAACAGATCATTTGGTTAAATAATTGTGTAACCTATTCAGGTGCGTTTTTGAAAAGTCTACTACCTTTCGCTGTACAAGTTACAAAAATGCACAATCAGAGACATCGTCATGATTGGCATTATGCATTGAAAAGAATAAATATTTAAATGTCGACCTTTGAAATGCTAGCACCTAACTGGAGATCATTCAGCATTTATCGTCAATATCAATCAAGAAATAAGAAACGGAAACTCGTTGAAATCTTTTTGCTGAGAATTATATATTGTGCCAAAAATATAATATTGAATAAATCTAATAGTATTATCTTAACCCACCGTAATAAAAGTATGACGAGACTATAATTTATGGAAGACCTTTGAACGAATCTTAAGTGACCTTGGGAAATATTAGACAATCATAAGACATCTACTTGGTATTGTTTTGCTTGTATCTTCCCAGTGAAGTTTTTAAGACTGCAATTGTTCTTTGCTTATAAAAGCTTGTGAATTAAGGCAATATCGAGGCTTATTCACATTATGCATATATGCCAATAACAGATTAATCAATTCCAGTCTTAAAAACCTCAATGGGAAGATAAAATTACATGTGTTTTGCTTAAGCAGGCACATCCATCTGACGAGTTTCAAATAGAATGAAACGCGCGTCCTGGATTCCACTGCTAGCCACTTTCCATCAATCAGAAGACAGTTCGTATGAAGTAAAAATATATTATAAAAACCCAAAGAATTAAGGAGTATATACCTAGTTTACATGATTCAAGAACTTATCGAGGTTTAAAACAGGTTCTGAAATTGTAGTGCATAAGGTAGAGGAACTCGTCGATATGGCTTCATAATAGTCGATCTGTAGAGCTTTGATAGAGTCGTAGCAACTCCTTTAGCCTCGACCACATAGCTTCAATATTGTTAGTGTGCACTCCTGTTGTAGGGTCTATAAAATGGCGCTTGTGGACAACGACATGATGCATATAACCAAGACTATATAGGCATCGGTAGGTTCACCAATCATCCGTAACTATTGTAGTACCCGATTGTACGTATTCCCGTATAATTTGTATTATTGTCGCTGCTTGTCGGTTTCTGACACTTCTCTGAACTTCGTGTTATTTCTGAAATGGAAATATATGTCTACTTACTAATGAAAAGTAGTATAAATAAAAATTTAAAATAGTGAAAAGACATCATTTCTATGTCAAGGTGTCTCTGATCGTTTATTACCACATAAATTTATAAATATCGTTTAATGAATATACAGACACTAAGAGAACTTTGTGAGTGACTAATTAAAACTAGTAACACATTATAGTAAATAAACAGGTAAGTACAAGTGTGAGTTGATAGTGCCTGTGAAGTTCTTTCTCGTTTCATCCAGTTTCTCAGTCTGAGAAGCTACCACTCAGCCGATCGGATCACGAATAACTTCTCGTAAGACCAAGATATTCAAATTGATTGACTGTTGAACATTAAATAATGTTATGTTTAGTTAGTCCTTAGTCCTCACTAAATTTTTTCGATAAAGTTGCGATTTGGACTGTAGTCCAAGTGATCCGGAAATGCGTTCTCTATGTTGAAGTGTTAGATGGTTGGAGATAGCCAACACGATACCTTGGATTCGACTAGCACTAAAAACTAGAAAATCATGTTATCTGTGAATGCTCAGTGATCAATCAGCATAAACCGCTAGTCCTACAATTTGTCGAGTTAATATGCAGTGTAATTATTGGTAATTAAATTTATATGCAATAATTTAATTCTTTGGAAATAAAATAGCTGTCTTTACTGACACAGATAAGAACACGTAAACCTTGTCTTTAGGCAAATAAACAACTACCTCCACTTTTGTCACCTACTATTCGAAGTTGAGATACCGTATGATCTGTCTTGGAATCCTTCGGCCTATCAGATTACTTAGTTTTGGGAAGGCTAGATCAAAAGCTGAGTAGTTTTTTATTTGAGGTGGATAAGAGTTATACAATAGCAAAAGACAATCTAGAATTACAGTGCGAATCAACGAATACCAGATGATAGAGAACCAGATATCATGTCAATCACACGAAGCCCATTATATAACTAAATCCCAACCTGTGCAAAATCATAAACTTAAACAAATACCTGTTTATTACTACCATCTTTCTAGTATGTAGTTTCTGAGACAACTTGAAGAAAACTGGTATTCGGAGTGGAAAAACCTAAGATTTTCACGGTGGAACAGATAAAACAAACGAAAATTGTTGACAAACGAAGAGTTTATTTACCCTCCAGATAAAAGAATAATAATGACAACATCCTAATGGAATACGCTAATTTATGTAAGGATTTCACTTACATTTAATGACTAGTCAGTGAACATCATACATGACTGAAGATACTGGAAGTACACAGTGAATTTCACTTTCAATTAATACGAAATGTATGCTGAATGTGTTATCGTTATTCAATATTATACTAAATTAATATAAAAGAACATTATATAGAACAATGAACGAATTAAATTAGAAAACGATCTCATGTTTTATCCCATTTTAACACTGTGATAATGAATATTAGTTTGTATTGTGAAAAAATTCAAATTATCATTGAATATTTATAATAATTCAACAGTTGAATTGTTGAGTCAGTTGAAGCTAGATCACTGTGGGAAACCTGGAAATACTAGACATACGTTTCGTCCTAGTGTGTGACTCCTCAGCAGTGTGTATCCAAGACCTAATATCCACAAAATCCCTCTCTAATCATAATTATCAAATGCTTACCGGTAACAGTCTCCAAGAGGTATTTCCTGGAGTTCTAGTGAGAAGCAGTGATCAGTAGAGTTCAACCGGGTCTGTTGTGAGATAGTAGCTCACTGAAGATAATGGTGGACATGTGGCTCAATTTCGTGAATTTGTTGAAGTTAGACATTAATACCGTTGGATGCCGGGAGGCTCAGTGGTCTAGAGGTTAAGCGTCTGCGTGTGAGAGCGATAGGTCTTGGGTTGGGATCTCACGAGGCGGGATAGTGGATGTGTGCTGCTAAAGAGTCCCACAATAAGACGAAATGGTCATCTAATGCTTCCAGATTTTCCATGATTGTCTAACTTCAACTGACTCATGAATCACACTATTAAATTTCTATGATATCCATTAAATCCTTCTCTAATTACAATATTTATAATACATATAATGCTCAATTATTGTTGTATGATTGTCAGAAGTTTTATGCCGGATGACAAATATTCATTTACATATTAAATATTTATAAAAGAAAACAGAAAAGCAACAATCAAACCCACATATTTATATGCATATTTATATGTATATATGTAATAGGAGTCTTTTCTAAACGAATTTGTACAATCTACCTACCTACCTACCTACCTACCTACCAACCAAGTTTAACTGACAATTATTTGTATATTTATTTATTGATGATTTAGTTAAGTTTTACTTTACAATTGAATTGAAATAATACACATAAATATTTTGAAATTTATTCTGAAATTTTGGACATGTATCATTTTAACCGTTGACAACATTATAAGAAGATTAAATTGTAGATAATTTGACAATAAATTTTGGCATACTTTAATATATATTTAAAGAAATATTAAAGCTTTGATAACTCATTATTTACTTCACTCTGAAACGTATTTTATTCATTTTTAAGTTTTTGAATGGTGATCAAACTGGACTTAAAGTAGAGTTCCAGATTGTACTGTAATGAACGAGAACACAAGTGGGGACAATCGAACGTATTCGAACACAAAATTACAGAATCTCTTAATAAAATCTGAGAACCATACAGTTAGTACTTCATTTGTACCAATGTCAATGAATTGTCTCAAACTTGACCATTTCTCCTGCAAATATCAGGTAATCGTCTAAGATTTCATTGTTCGTGAATTTTTATACAAATTGCTTTCTGTTGCTGTTATTTTCTTCTCGGACTTTCGCTGCCAGACGTTCTAATCCTGACTGTCGTTATATACTACTCATGTCAGTATAAGTAGCACACACCACATTTACAACCGTTGAATACCAGGAAGTATTGGACACAGCTGTTTTGTCCTAGTACATGACTCTTCAGCCCAATAAGTGAATGAAACCGGAACGCTTATATTTACAGTCAGAGTTTATCCTTCTGACCATTAAGCCCTAATCCACCGGTTTACATTAAATTGTCCAACCGTCTTTCAACACCATTAGTAGGTAATTGCCCCATAACTGATGTGTTTGGACTCCACTAGCCACAATCTCTGGCTAGAACTCCTGTAATTACCTCTCTAAATTAATCGTTCGTGACTACTTAATTGTATATATATATATATGAATATCCTGCAAAATTTGTTAACAGTCGTCCTTACAGATTTCATGCGTATAATCAGTCGACATCTTTCGATAAATTCCAGAGGTAAATATTAAATACTTGTCTTCTAAATAAATAAATAAACTTATATGAAAAACTATCGTGTGCATCAATTTGATCCCAATAAAAAAAAGTATTTCCAGTTTATAGAAGTTCACTTATGGTGTTTACATTTCCATAGTTTCGAACATTTGTTGTTATTTTTTCTTTGCACTTCAGAGAAGAACATGAAATGATGATGAGCTGAATCTGGTGAATATGAATCACTTACTTAATATCATGGTTGAACAACATAGTAAACATTACATGATTGTATATTGACAGTGTTGTTTGGTTTCTGTTAACTGTTTGATATGAGTGTTTTTTGTTCATTTTGACTTGTTCATTCAAATCTCACATAGATTCATTGAATTCACTGTAAGTTTCCTAACTTAGAGTCTGATGATTAAAAGTTGTCCATTTCTTATATTGATTTTTATTGTGTTTATTAAACTTTCACTTTATATAACTTTTAAAAGGCTGTTGTTTATTTCTTGATTAGGATAAATACGAGTCTTTGCGTTCAGAGATTTCTGTATGTCGTTTGTCTAGACCTAGATAAAATCAAATATTGTGTGAAAATGGATGTTTAAATCATTGTTGCTTCGAATTCTAAGTTGATTGACAAAATGTCGGAATTCTTGGCCTAGAAAATTCCACGAATGCTATAAAATGTTCAATGGCATGATATTCAGGTCCATCGCCGATCATAAGACACACTGGTACATCGTGATATAAGAAGTTTACGAAGGTTGTTGAGCTGACTTCACTTGGTGGAATATTATGATCAGGAAACTCTAGATAGTTGCTTCGTTCTAATATGAAACTTCTCAGTAGTGTATATCCACAATCCCACTGGGGATTGAACACACGGACTTCACCATTTTCGATGAACGCCTAACCTTCAGAAAACTGAGTTGGTATCCAGTGGTTTATATTTTTAACTTCACTCTGTTCGATATATTATGCGATTGCCATCGATTATCATTGATGATATCCATTGAATACTTGACATGAATGAGCTCTGCTGGTGACAATACAAATTCGGTTTATCAACATATGGAGAAAAATCAATCACACGGCCATCATTCATTTAAAGATAATAGTTAATAAGCATGTAAATCCATCTGAAGATCACAATCAGTACGAAGATACCCAATCAGAAGCAAGGTTATCAAAACAGAAAAATATGGTTTGGAATAGTTTAGAAATCTCACCTCAGTCTAAACTAGGTAATGATAATATTCTCATTCAGAATGACAATGAAACGATCGTGATCAAACCATATTGCTCAATACAAGGAATATTATGAAAGAGTATCCTTGTGTTCATTTCAATATATGAACATATTCAACAATGAGGCATTGGTTTTTAGTGACATTTCAAATCGTTTATAGATAACATCTCATCACAATTGCTTCACCGATGAAAGTGAGGTTGTAGTATACTTTTATCGTATAATTGGTAAGTAACTAAACTATTCATATTCGTGTTCCTCTTATCATAAGCTTTGTTTTGATCTATGAACTGTTATTATACGATTTACCATTCTGGAATTTTACCGTCTATCAATTACTATCTCCTTTATTCACAGCCACATTTTGGCTAAATCTCGTACAAATGTTGTTTCGTATTTTATGGTACGATGTGGTCTGTTTGGTTGTTGTATAAACACAGTATGTTTGAAATATATGATTGATATCGAAGAGGCTGAGATTGGTGTTCTGGACATAACAGGCTGGGCTAGGCGGGAAGCAGGTTTCTATGCGTCATTGGTCCTATCAATGATTCACTGTTTTCTAATTGGTGGTATCATTACGTCACAAATTAATAGGGCATACAGGCCACAAGTTATAATATATTGTCTCTTGTCTATATGGAATTGTATTTACAGCATAAATATATCAGGAACAGAATCATGTTTCTTATCCTCTCTGTCTTCCTATCCTACACAAACACCGTAGTTTGAATCAAAAAATGTTTACCGGTAGATATTTCGGCAAAAGGCCGAATCTTATTAACTTATCTACATTTTGATTTTACCGTACATATAGAATCAACAATATATATGCATTGATGAATCTATCAGATATAGCGTCTTTTGGAGTTGTTTGCGAAATGCACAACTTATTGATGGTTACCTTGTATCTTACTGAAAGTTAAGTAGAAACCGTCGATATTTAGGTACCAAGTTGGTTAAAATTAATAAAAATAGAGATAGTGTGCTTCTTTGATGTCAACATTTTATTTCCTCTTAGGAAAATTATTAATATTTTATGTAACTATATCTCATTGAATAGCCTTTCATTGCCATTTTCTGCTAAAACTCTTAAAGATTTATTATTATTGTGTACTGACAATGTAAAATTCACTTCTGAGGGTGAGCACTTTCGACAAATTGGTGGCTTAACTATGGGTAGGCAATATATTAGTTTCCATATCACTGCTCAATTTATTACAAACGTGACTTAATAAATGGCTTATTCAATAGAATCAATCATATTTGTACTAGCGATACTATTGAATTAAAGACGATGTATTTGAATGAAACGTTGATGAATAATGGTTATTCATTGAAGTTCATAAACCGCTGGAAGGGTTGCAATACTATTACACCGATGACGCTTCTGGCACCCGAAAAGTGAGTTTATATTATGTTACCATTTAGAGCCGATACTTATAGTCCCATGTTGAAACGGAGACTTAAATTATCCACCAACCGGACATTTTATACAGCCCAACTCGTCATTATTGAAAATACAATGTCTATGTTTCTCCCAAAACCCAACTGACACGTAAGCGATTGTGTCATATCCCATTCAGTCTATCAATTTACACATATGTGTGGAAACAAGTACATAGGGAGGAGCAATCATAATCTGCAAGAAAGGGTGACAGAACACATACCTGAATTGTTGCAGATACAAATTAATTCCAATGGTTAAATAAGATCACATGATAGACAGACATCTTCTCCATTGCGAAACATTTGGTTGAGATTGGTCATAAGGTTGATATCAAGTCAGCATTTGTAGCGTTGTACAAGAGCCTTCAAGGGCGTATACTGAAGTTTATTGAAGCCTTGGTTATACGGAAACTAACAAGCCCTTTATGTGTTGACAAACAAATTGTTCTTATCCTTAACCTACCCTGATAATACTGATTCATTATCCAGAGTGGTAATCGCATTATTTATTTTCCTTTGTTACGGCTTACCTTTAATCTGTCTAGTTGACCTTTTAATTTTCATATATAAATGTTTATAACAGGTACATTATGTGTGATCAGATTGTTCGAAATGTGTTGCACATATATATTACATAATTCTGATAACTTTTTTCTTCTCATTGCATCATCGAAATTTATCAAAGGGATTAATTATTTTAAAAATAGAGAGACTAGAAATTAGGGATTGTACTTTATTTCTACAAATCACTGAAAGATTCTTATAGCATATAAGTCTACATAGCGTTCATCTAATTGATGCCCAAATCATTATCTTCAAATCGTAACGTTCTATTGCAATTCTAGACCAAATTGAAATTCGATAGATCATACGTATACTTTATTTAAAGTAACTATTCCTCTGAACGGTTTCTATTTTAATGTCATATAGAGTTTTCAGTGGTCATTTAAAGCATAACAAAATTTGCATAATAATGTTTCAAAAACCTGTGAGCTAATCGAATGACTTTATGTATATAAAATCTCTATGAATGTGTACACACAAAAATATACACTTACATATTGATATACACATTGACACTCATTTAGATATGCACATAATTACACTTGAATAGATAATATATTTCAATAGTTGAGATTATGAGTCAATTGAAGCTAGACCATCATGGAAAATCTGGAAGCACTGGACAGCCGTTTCATCTTACTGTTGAATATGATATTGTTTATAGTATCAGTATCCATTTCATGATTACTTAGATCATATATTTATAAATTCAGAACCATCTTTGAACAAGAATTATTGTTCATATGATAAGTAGTTTTATTTTATATTACATAGGATTTGACTAAAATATTAAGAAAAGTTTTAGTTAACTGTTATATTTAGAACTTTGATTCTTAATATTACTGAGTATAACTTGAGCATTCGAACACTAGAACCCTATCAAGTTGCAAACAAGAAGACAAAAAACAAGTGAAAGGAATGTTATTCCAAAACAGTGTCAATTATGGTACAAAACTGTCAGGTATTTATAGTTTTTAGTAAAAACGAAATCATCATTATAGTCATCCAATCCGCATACAGAGAGGGTCATGAGAAATTGTCCAATAGGGAAGCTACACGTAGGGATTCTGGAATATTCCCCCAAAATATGATTGTATAGAATATATTTGGCTCTTTCTGAGCTTCTTAGAGCTTTCTCGAGTTCAACTGTGAGCCGTCCTTACACTAACATGTTAAAAATGGAAGTTTTAAACATTTTTCTTCTTATAGTTGAATTTATGAATCATGTGAAGCTAGACAACCATGGGAAACCTGGAAGAACTGGACAGCCTTCCTGTCATAGTATGGGACTCTTCAGCAGTGCGCATCGACGATCCCGCCTCGTGAGATTTCAATCTAGGACCTATTAGTCTCACGCGCGAACGCTTAACCTCTAGACCACTGAGCTTCCCGGCATCCAACGGTGTTAATGTCTAACTTTAACCAGTTCACGAAATTCCTCTAGCGTCCATCATTATATTCAGTGAGTTGCTATCTCATAACAGACCCGGTTGAATTCCACTGGACACGACTTCTCACTAGAACTCCCGAAAATACCTATTGAAGCCAGATATTTAATATATTTTTTGTCGACTTTTGAAGATATTTTCGAGAAATTACTAAGAGTTCTCATAATTTCAGTCCTACAATATTCAAGTTATCACATGGGATAATCTCTAGATAATATGAAATATCTCCACAAAGTCAATTATTCAATCAGTTATTAGTATTACTATAGATTGTTTCACAGTGCAGCAAGATATAAAGTTAATTGAATGGAAAACAAACGAATTGTAATCGACCAAACAAAATAAAAGCCTAAATGGTGCAATAATCATAATAATATAGATTACAAGAGATTTGTAGGAGACTACGATATCAGATAGTGACGTCAAATATGAAATCTAACGATCTACGGAGATCCTCTATACTAATACTAATCATATGATCACTAGTGACTAATTCTAAGAGATAATTACGAGAGTTCCAGTGACAAACTGTAATGAATAAATTTGATCGATGTCAGGTGTGAGGCAGTTATTCAACAATTTTATTGGAAGGTAGTTGTGCAATGTCACAAATTCATGTAAGGCAGCAGTCTGCAGTTTGAAACATCATAACTAGGACTGACGGTCCTTGGTTCGATTTCTGGTAGGGCTGTGGATGAACACTGCTGGTAAGTCCCATAATAGGAAAAAGCGGCTGTTCTATGCTATCAGAATTTCAGTAGCTATCTAACTTGGATCGGTTTGTGATCTCACTAAATTTTAACCGGCTGCATAAACCTTATCGATAATAGACTATCTTGCGAATAAACAAATGTTTCTACGGATTTTATTATTGCTGAAAAATGGAATTCATGCTTTGTGGGCAAGGGAAAACGCTTTTTCTGATGGTGGCTACAAGCAGGATCCAAGATGCGCAATTCATCTTATCTGGGACTTATCATATGGATGTACCCCTATGCAGTACTAACAATCATACTTGGAATCGAGCACAGTACCATTCACCTCAAACACTTGACGTTTTATCTACCTAGGTACAGGAAACTAACCAGATCACTGTCTAAAGAAGCTTTTAACCTAATAGCAATATTGAGACAATCCTAACAGGCTATACGTATTCCAAAAGAGAATAATTAGTTACAATCCATAACATCAACAACAGTAAGATCCATACAACTACAAGTACAAGAAAGACACTTCAGTGAATATTTTACTTGTTTTTTTTTTAGTAGAAGTCCCCTAAAAAGACTACAACTGTCATATTATATCATGTTCAACTTTCTTTTCTCATTTTCTTTGTAAAATTTTCATGAATGACATCTGTCAACTAGTTGGCTACTAAAGAATCGAAAAATAACGAAATGTTTTTGCACACGTATATATATATATATATTTATCCCACGATCAATTAACCAATCAAAATTCACTCTCCTATACAATTGTTCATTTTAGTTCACGATGATACCACGTTTCTATTTTTGTTTATTGCCAGAGAAAAATATAATTAAATTTTAAAAAAATTTGTTTACAACGTATCATAGATCGCCTACGTACGCACATACATTAACGTTTACATGAAAATACAAATGAAGATAGCATATGTTGAATATGAATGATTTTTAATGTATACATTATGATATAATAGAAATATTAATATTAATATTATCATCAATAATGACGATCATGATCATGATCATGATCAGTTTTTGTTAATGACATACAAAATATTATCATCATTCTAATATCAACAATGAAATAATTCCTGTGTTAGTGAATAGATAACTGCATTTAATGAGGCCATGTTATTTGTTCACAATGATAAATGAATTTTTGTGTACATGTATTTCCATGCCTGTGAAAAGAAATCTGAGAATATGACATTATATATATATATATATATATATATATATATATATATATATATATATCATCAGCCAATTGAAGCTAAACCACCATGAAAATCCTGGAAGCACTGGACGGCCGTCCCGTCCTATTGTGAGACTCCTCAGCACTGCGCAGGGGCCAAAAGCTCTAATTGTTAAGGTGTCCAAAAAGTTCATTGATTAATTATATTTGATAGAAACAAACACTTTTAACTACTTGAAACTTCATTTATTCTAACCGTTTCAGTCCTTCCACCTGAAATTTTGATTTATTAATGTGACAAGTTTATTGAGAGTGCTATATTTCCTGGCTTATATCACAAACTAATCCCAGTTAGACACTTATCACTCAAGAATCCTCGCAAACGTTTCTAATCATGTGCTCACTAGGAACTAATCTCATGAAAAAGCTCTTGAAATTCAATTGACAGTTCTTGATAAGTTAAGTCCCATCAGATCGTGTTCAAGACCAATAGGAATAAGTGATGATAGCTCAATACCGAGGATTAACTAAAGTTAACAATTCAAACCAGTGGATACTAGTTCAGTCGACTAGCAGTTAACCACTTACCATGATACCCGAATTTACAGGTTTCTATCTTTGATACGATAAGATTACGGATGTCCATTTTCATTATAATTAGATAGTTTCATATTACTCATAACAGTGATTAATATATAGATGCAATAAATCTATTCATCCTACTTTTTCATTATCATAACCATTACTAAACAGGCATCTTTATAAGCCATCATTCTACATTATTTAATGATATGGTGAAAAGTTCGCAATCATAACAAACGTTAATGATTGATAGAAATCTGAACCAGTTCTATAAATATACATAACTAAATCCAATACAGCGTTACGTTATAACAGAGATTGAAAACAAACACATTTGTTGCCTACTTTCTTTTTTTGCAAATTACTTTTAATTGACAAAACACTTTAAAAGTTTTCAAGAAAACAATGATAAAACAGGCAGAAACTTATTTTGTCATTCATATTATGTTTGATTGGTTAGTTTAAGAATGCTTTATTCTGTATTAAATGAATAAATAAACTTTTGTTGTTTGTTAATTATCCGATTAGGATATTGAAATGAATGCTCTCTATATGAACGAACTTAACCTATTACTTAAGTGTTATGACAGAGCATGAATTAGAAAGTTATGGCGGTGAATTAGGCTGAAATGTAAGCAAACTCATCAGTATATACATTTATACGTATGTCCTCCAGATAATTGAATCAAATCTCTGCTCATAAATTCAACTACTAACAGCACTCACCTACTATTTGGTCTTGACCAAGCATATGTGCAGAGTTATGTGATGTGTTTGCATTGACTCAACCTATAATCTTTAAATTCTGTATATAAGTAAGTCATTTCTCTAAGATATAAACTATTAAATACAAACTTAGTGGCCCAACGGTTAGACGCTTGTTACAAAGCCTGAAGGTAGTGGGTTCGATCTAAAGTGGACTCATAGATAGGTACTACTGATGAATATCATATTAAAATGAAGGAGCTGTTTAGATAGACTCTAAATTGTTTATTTTTCAGAATTTATGTTATCTCGTTGTTGAGAACACATTGGTACTTAAAGCAACATACAGGGTGGACATTAACACTGAGATCCTAGTTCTGTCACTCACAGTGTCTTCAATATGAAAAAATAACTGTTTGTTTTCTTTTGATTTCAATCTTTTTTTTAAGAATGGCATTTACAATGGATCTAGATCACAAGTTTTCAGATCCCTTGACTGAGTTGATGCTTCAAGACCATTCAGTTATAATCAAATGATCCATATTTACAATCTATAATTTTGGTGAAATCTACATTAAACGGGTAACTAAGTTAATTTCAATTCTAAGTGTAAAACGTGTGAACGAAGGTTACTTATGAGTAAATCATTATACTTTAGATATTTAATTAGCTAAATATCTGACCACATGCGAATTAACAGTTTTCTCACTTAATATGTTCTCTTTTTACTGAAGACAACTAACTCTAAGCAAAGTGACGGGTTATTGAGTAGCAACCAATACCTTTGTGCCTAGTCTTTAATCTTAGTCAATGCAACTTCTAGTCTAGATGTAATTTACATCGTAATTCCCTTTATTCAATATTCGCACACCTACTGATTAGGGCTAAATGAGGGTCATAAACCAGTTAGAATTATGATTTACAGTTGATGGTTACGATTATGAAATAGTCTTAAGGTTTTCATCATGAACTGATATCAGTTATAATGCCAAAACTTCATTTAACCAAATGTATAAATGAATTTCGCCCCAAAATACAAAACTCCTTATCTTATATCTGATTGGTTCATCCATAAATTATAGTCACGTATAAAAATTTTATAAAATACATCTAAAACTCTTCACTTACTTGATAGTTTAATAAAAAAAGATCAATTCTTAAAGGCAAAAAAGTCTCTTATCTAAATTACATAATTACAACGTGGGTTTATTGAAACATTTTTATTTGGTTGATCGATCTCAGTTAAACAACAACCGAAAACCAGGAAGCACTGGATAGTTGATTCGTCCAAATGTGTGACTCTTCAACAGGGATCATCCACAATCTCATCATAAGGAATCTTATCCAGTACCTTCAGTCTCATGCATAGGCGCTTAATCTCTAGACCACTAGTCTGGAGTTCAATAGTTTACATATCTAAACAGAAATTAATTTGTAATATTGCACAACCATATTCCAATATACTTGGTGAATATGTGTTACACGATTTACGAGGTTGAACTACGGCTTGTATATTTAGAGCTGTTAAGATTATTAATTCACTTGGTATTGTTTGCTTTTATCTTCCCATAGTTGGTTAAGATTGCAATTGATCAGTCTCTTGTTGGCAAAGGTAGCTATCAGGACTTAGTAGATGAGTGGAGAACTCCATGGCGCTTGAAGCAAATGGTACTAGGTTCGAGTCACAGAGTGAACATCAACTCTGGTATCAAGGTACATCCATCTGATGAGTCTGAAATAGGATGAAACTGGTGCCCTGTATTCCGCTGCTAGCCACTATTCATCTTTGTTTGTTAAGATTATTTCTATACTTCAAATCTTACATAATCTATACTCAAATTCAACAATGAAATTTGGTGAAGGTTTTTTAAAAAAAAGAAATAAATATTTGTTCACCACTGTTCTATCATCAAACTATAAATGATGGTGAATTTAGAAGAAGGATATTTGATTGGCTAACATAATATTAACCAGTCACAAACAAATTAATGAAATACTTTTCACACATTTTTGATAAATAAACACCGATATATTACATTTGTAAGTGAATGGGACAGTAGCTTGTTCATTTATATATATGAAACAGAAATTATTACAATTTAGTTAGCAACCATTTTTGCTTACACATTTCAAACTGTGGTTTGTTTGTACATATATATTGACAAATTGTTCTACACACATACATTCATATATTCACATGTGATTTCACTCAGATGATAAATATGTATCTATGACATAGTTACACAGTACCTATACTCTAACACACACACACACACTCAATAACGTAGAGACATATATATTTTTTATAGAAAAAACCTCATGATGATCACTCAATCAGAAGTGCATATGAATAAATAATGAAAAAAATAATGAAAACACTTTTCAGTATGGATATTATATTACTTATATTGGAGATGTACATGTATATACATAAAGAGAACAACTGATTTTAAGCAAAAAATCAATAATATGAGAATACACACTATTCAAATTTGTTACTTATTCATTTGATACATGTGGTTATTACTTAATACTATTGGTTGTATTTAGATATTTTTTTGTATAAGTGATAAATAAACACCCAAAAAAACAACAACAAACAAACAAACATGGAATTTAATCGTAATACTATTCGACAAGTTGGTTACTTTACACCGACTTATTCAAATTCACCTAATGTGAAACGGAATCAAGATTTATTGAGTAATTATCAATCAGAATCGTATGGATTAAATTATTTAACACAATTACATATGGCTCATAATTTCCCTACATATCACCATAGAAATATTACCAATGCTATAGATATGGGACAGAATAATTATGATAATGATAATAATAATAATAATAATTTAAACAGAAATCCATCAAGTAATAATAATAATAATCGTGTACGAATTAATCATACACTTGATGGAAAAACACAAATTATCTATGAAACACCAAGTAGAACACGTCAGTATTGGTTAGATCGATGTAAATTATCAAGTACCAATTATATCCATTATAATGATGATAATAATGATAATAATAATAATACAATGAATTCTAATAAAATTATAGCAATTAAACCAAATTATTCAACATTTAATACTCATTTACAATTAACTAGTAGTACAACAACAATAATCAATACAAATTATTCCCCTATTCAAAGTAAATGCAAATTAATTACATCGAAATTTCACAATTCATTATTGGATAAATATAATAATGAATCACAATTCAATACTACTGATATGCATTTATATGAATTAACTGATAATGAATTAATTTTATCTAAATTAGATCCACGTGTAAATTTATTTAATTCAAATATAAAAACTAATGAAAACAAATTCATTGATAATAATAATAATAATAATAATAATAATAAACAATTAAATTTTAATAAAAAAATGAAAGAAAATGATAGTTTACCAATATATCAACCAATCGAACAAACAATATATCAGGTTAGTTTTGTTTTTCGAGATAAAAGATTCGTTTATTTTATGTTATTTTTTATCTAGTTGTCATGGCAACAATTATTTATCTAAGAAAATGAATATTTATTTAATATCAGAAGGGGTTTTGTGGATATTATAATAATTTTAATAGTTGAGATCAAGCTAGACCACCATAGAAAACTTGGAAGTACTGGATGACTGTTTCGCTCTATTTTGGGACTCTTTGGCAGTGTGTATCCACGATCCCGCCTCGTGAGATTTCAATCCGAGACCTATCAGTCTCGCGTGCGGTCGCTTAACCTCTAGACCACTGAACCGGTCGGCATCCATCCATCCATGCTGATTAGTATCAAAAGGGATTTTTGTGGATATTATAGTAATTCATGGTTGATATCATGAGTCAATTGAAGCTAGACCATCCGCCGGTTCTGAACCCAGGACCTATCGATCTCGCGCGCGAACGCCTAACCTCTGGACCACTGAACTGGTTGGCATCCATCGGTGTTAATATCTAGCTTAAACCAATCCACGAAATTGAGACATATGTCCACCATTATATTCAGTGAGTTACTGTCTCACAAATTAATTTAATGTTAATATTCTTTATGGAAACAGTTAAATTAAAATTAAATTGTATAAAAGTTTACAATGTAAATTAGTTTCCATGGGTTTATTATTGTTGATCAATAGATACGTTATGTTGAATATTGATGATACGCACAACCCCAAGAAATGATAGTTTATCAAACAAATATTGCTTTAGAGTCATCATTTGTTAAGATGAGATCAGTTGAAGTATACACCTTTTCTAAAACCATCATTATAAGCCTTCGAAATAGAAAATAATGACAATGTGTCATTTTGTAAATCAGTAATATTCATACTAATTTCCATGTGTGTGTGTGTGTGTGAACTCACATGAGTATGGAAGAATAATTATCACTTGCATGTCACTTAAATGACCCAGTAAAAATAGGTGACAAGTATATATCTTCTTCCAAGTTTGATCTTAACTTGACTTTTTGGTTTGCATAAAAGTTATCCAGAACGAATATCCTAAGGTAGTGGTTGGGGGTAGTCAATATGAAACTCTGCTTGGCCTAGGTTTCGTGCTTGTTTGGCACTCGTCATTGAGGTCTACCTGTAATATTGAGGGGACTGATACTACCTGAAGGACACAATCCTATGGCGTCCAACTTTATTGTCAGAGATATTTCAACTGATCTATTAAAACGCAAATAACCTCCTGTAGTAGTAACCAGTATTTACGATTAATTGAGCATTGCATGGTGACCAATGTCTTGTATGTTACATCCTCCTTAGTGTCAATCAGACTCTATGGATCAACATGGAACCTTGGTTCATGGTTTCCTTTCGACTTCCTATAACCACTACCTTATATATCAACATCGTGGACACGACGTCAAGTCACTTAGATTAAAATCCCCATTGTAACGTGATCAACAGAATTTTATCAACATTAAGGAGGACTTGACATATATATGACACCAGGGACTTTTTAGTAGTCATATAATTGTAAAGGAACAAATACGTAGATTTATTGAAGGCGTAATTGTACAAAAATTCATACTCCTTTTTGTATATTTGGAAACAATTTTTACTTACACTAAACTTACCCCAGTTTGATAACATTCTTACCATTGTTCCTCATTATCTTTCTTTTCTTCATCTCATTTATAAAATTCGACATTCATCTGTAAACTTTTTTGAGCTAGTTAATTTTTGTAGCCACTAATCATTTTTGCTTATAATGTTTGCGACTTAAAGCAATATTGAGGCAATACGCACAGTATGCATATATGCCAATAAGAGACTGATCAATCGCAGTCCAAAATATCAATGAGAAGATATAAGTAAACTATGCCAAATAAATTTAATGTTAATATTGTTTATTACTTCATCTATAAACTGATGAATCTAAAAAAAAACAATGGATACGTGTTGATTTCATTAGTATGACAAAATAGTTTCATGGTTATATTATAATATCGATTTGGTTTATATTAGTCAATATTTGAAATAATGAATTAATTATAATCACCTAGGTGAACTCATGACAGGTTAATTAATAATAATAGTTTATCTTACATATCTAATTTAATAAATATCGCAATTATCAATAATAAGTAACTAACTAACTGACTTATCCTTCATCTCTTTCATTAACACTCTTTAAAGAGTTTACTAAAATTGAATTATTTACATAATTGAATGGTTTAAATATACATTATGTATTATGTGAGCTCAATTAAATGGCTTGAAATCTTTTGAAAGAATTTTATCAAACTTTTATCGATGTATATATTTATTCATTTGGACACATCAATATTGGTACAAAAGGGCACCGAATACATGTGCGTCACACAAGTCACTTGGTTTATGTGTGAGCTATGATACTGCTGGGGTACCTAAAACAAAGCGGGTGGTTTTCTTAGAAGACTACACACGGATTCTTCGACCTGAAGGTCTGATCCATAAGGCAGTGGAGCAATGTTAGGAGATTCAATCTCATGGTAACCGGTCACCAGCGATTGATTCATACGCCATTTATTCCCTCGGGACCCTGGAGCCCATGTGCACCATCGGTTTGGAATCAGTTTTCCAACTCCCCTAGGGGATCCTCCGTGTCCATCAACCCAGTTAAAGTGCAGGACATTCGCTTTTCGTCCTCTCAATTTCGTAAACAACAGTAATGCCGTGAGAAGACAGTGAGTGGGACTTCCCTGGCGTGGCTGTATACGCGTCGCCATGTGAGAACATTTCGAGAAGGGGAGCTGACTCTCCCTACCGTTGGCCGTACCGAGGCGTTTGGGGGCTTATGTTATTCAGATTTTTGAAAAATCATTGATTTTTGTAGGCTTTGATGCTTTAAACAAAAATAATTTTGAATAAACGAATTTTATTTAGTGTCGAATGAAAACACTGATATGTACAATTGGCTTCAGTGGATTCTATCAATACCGATATTAAACATCTATTGCAATTTATTATTTCTAGAACGTCTAATTTATCATGATCAGAAAGAAAAACCACTCCATTGGGTTAGAAGAAGTAGGATTGGGATGTCATGCGATGGTGAGCTAGATGATGAAGTGTAGAACAACAGCGCAACATGTATGTGTAGGATTCCAAAAACCTGACATTGCTTAGTATAAGCTGATTTAAACTAGTTAGTCGTTTTTTAGAAATAAAACTGATCAGAGTCAACTAATGAGAATCCAAACGGGAAAAATTGCTTTCACTAACTGTCCTAGAGGAGGTTATTTGGGATCTGATCTGTTTAATAGCAATATTTATGCATGTAAACTAAATGATGTGGATACGAATCTTATGAAAAACAATATGCCATTCAAGATTTAAGGTATCCTATCCTGATGACTAAACACGGTTCAGTAGGTCTTCATGTTAATTATTTCCGAAGAGCACATAATTCCAGGTTTTAAATACATCTTAGCAAACTCATTGATTGGTTATCCCCAGATCTGTTCTTACTAAACTAACTAAACATATGAAATAGATAATTTCCAGAAAAAGCATGAAACTCATCATGATTACTAATTCGTAGTTAATATCATGGATCGATCTGAGTTAAACAACAACCGAAAACCAGGAAGCACTGGATAGTTGATTCGTCCAAATGTGTGACTCTTCAACAGGGATCATCCACAATCTCATCATAAGGAATCTTATCCAGTACCTTCAGTCTCATGCATAGGCGCTCAATCTCTAGACCACTAGTCTGGAGTTCAATAGTTTACATATCTAAACTCCAATTAATTTGTAATATTGCACAACCATATTCCAATATACTTGGTGAATATGTGTTTCACGATTTACGTGGTTGAACTTGACTGGCTATGGCATTTCACTAGAACTCCGGAACTACCTCTCAAATTCAGTTACTAGCGAGTTCAATATTAATCATTTTAGGTAATGAGAGATAATAAGAACTGATCAAAGTTAAACATGTAAACTACTTGATAGCGGTCCAGTGGTCTACAGGTTAAGCATCCGTGCACAAAACAAACGTATCAGGTTCGACCCTCAGTGGTGTGGTTGTAGATGAGTACTAATGGAGAGTTCCATGCTAGGAAAATAAGCTCTTTTGTGCTTTCTACTTCTCGGTGGTTGTTTAACTAAGATCACACTATCATGATGATAATGAAGTTAAAATATCATCACAAATTCCTATTTTAAAATTACCATAATTCGTTGTTTAAAGTGATATAATTATGATTAAGATGATCCAAATTGATAAAAATTCGATTCTTTTAAAGCTGAAATATTGTAGTTAATATTACTACTGTAGATTTATTTCAATTTATTAATTACATAGGTATGTGTTATATATATATATATATATATATATATATAGCTTAAATTCTTGATATACCACGTACAACTTGAGCACTCGAACGTTAGAACGCTCCAAGTTGTAAATAATAAGACTGAAAAAGACTGGAGAAATTGCTTGTTGGGCAAGAATCAAAATGTACAGAAAATCATGGGTGTTTATAGATATTAGCGTTTCTTAAATCAAGATTATAACTAAACCGATCCGCAAAGAGGCATGTTATCCTACTGACGAATAGTATCATGCCACGTTGATATTCTAGAAAACTTCATTGCGTTCTAATTAGGCGGAACTCTCCAGCTCCCTTAGTGCCTCTAAAGGCTCCGCCATCCCAACAGTCATTTAATCATACTACTGCGTGAAATGAAAGCCCAAAACCTATTATAAAGTTGAAAATATTGCTAAACTCTAACAAAATTATTCAAATGATTGATTTAGTTCTCTCCTTACCTTTGGTTTAAAGAAAACATGAATATATTTTATTGAAATTTACTCATCAAATTTGTTTACAGTGAAAAATATAACATTAAAGTTATGATTTAGAATAGATGGATTTCGGCAAACAATAGATTCTAGCACATGTCTTTGTCATACTTGGGACTCATCAGCTCGATGAATCTGCATTTCGGCATTGATAGTGACCATGGGATTCGAATCCAGAACCCTTCACTCCAGACAAACAAAAAATTATCCACTGAAACAGTGAATCCAATAACTAATGACCTTTTTAATGAGTATGATGTTCATATCGTGTTCATGTCACTGCTAACCACAATCCATTTAATCCACATAACTTATGGAATCATCACTACAAAATGCCAATAAATGCCGATCAAAATTATCTCTTGAGGATCAGCAACGTGATAACTCCAATTCTTACTGATTGTTGTTGCGGTGACCAGTTGAACTAATCCGTATCGACTAGAGACAGGTATCTACTTAAGTACAATGGAAGATGGTCGTGGATTGGTTGAGTTTAAACATGAACACTGTTAGATAGCGGCAGGCTCTGTGGTCTAGAGGTTAAGCGTTCGCGAGTGAGACTGAAAACCCTGGGTTCGAACGCCGTGAGTGGGATCGTGAGCACTTCTAAGGGGTACCGCAGTAGGGCGAATCAACCGTCCAGTACTTCCAGGTTTTCAATGGTGGTCTAACATCAATCGACTCATGATCTTAATCAAAAACTTAATAGTCTCCACAATCCTATACTGAAAAAAATAGAGTTTGTTGCACTATTGTTTATTTGTTTAGACAATCTTCGAATATAGTTAAACATATAGGGTTGGATAAAGTGGTTTTAATTATTAAATTTATTATTAATATATTTTACTACAACAGGGGTAATTTATCCAATCCTGTCATTATAGTCAGGTACTATTCTAACATTTCAAATGCCGGAATGAAATAGTAGTTCACTAACAGTCTAATGTGAGCACCTTATTGCGTTGTATAAACCGGACGAAATAAAAAAGGACCATGTTACAATTTCTGTGCTCAGAACCCACAAGTCATGTGTAGGTACACATTGTTCAAAGATATCAAATTGTCATGAAACTGTTATTCAGTGCTCCCTAGTTTTTATTAAATGACTGGCTAATATCATTTCATAATTTAAAATAACAAAACAATTAGCTTCTAAATCTGTATAAAACTCCCAGAATTAAAATGAACTAGTAGTGAACCTCTATTTTTAAATGTAAGAGAGACGTTTCCAGCTTACCTAATGTCGTTTATTTTTGTTGTAAATATTCTAGCTTTATTCCAAAATATTTGCCTTATCTTCATGAATAAAGCATGTGCGTCTAATGAACATGATGATGTAACTATGCTAATGGTTCAAAGCTTTTGTGTGACAAAAATGGAACTTAAATCGAGTATGATTTGGTCATTTAGAAGAACGATGAAAGCTCCACGACCAAACTATCCAACTCAGAAAATAACACTCCATCAACTTCGATTTCATATTCAATTCGACTAGTATTCTACTAAGCAACAAATACACTTTACCTTACTTACTTCCTACATAAATTTTCATACTAAATCCAAAGTGTGTTACAAAAAGAAACTGACATTTTTCTCTAATGCATTTAATTATATTAGATATATGATAAATATTAGGTGACATTTATATTTATGTTACATCTTCTTAATCTCTCATCATCAACGTATATCTATTGACCTTAGAATAACTAATCTCCACTAATCCATATCATTCTCTTGTACAGTTCCTAAGATATGAAATGTGATGAGTAAAGCTATTATTTACCTTATGTTTAGACTATTTTGCCTTCAATGATCAACACAGAGATTTCAGTAATTGACTGATCATATTTGTCTATGATTTTGTAACATGAATTGTGTGACACATACATGTGCAGATGACGAGTCCCAAATAGGAGGAAACGCGTATCTTAGATTCCACTACTAGTTACTATCTATCTTGTGACTTAAGGCTATATCGAGGCAATCCGTACAGGATGCATATATGCCAACAAGAGACTGATCAATTGTAATCCTAAATAATAATGGGAAGATACAAGTAAAATAACACTAAATGAACATACATGGTGATTACATTTTTTTAAAATTCTAAAATCCCGAATAATTTCAAGCAGTTTTATATCTGGAATGAAAGTGCGATTTTTTAACAAATCAGTATTCAAATATATTTCATTTTGTATCACCGACTAAGTTTGCCTAAGCAGCATAGGAAGTAATGAACAGCTGTTTCGTCCTAAGAATGGGACTCCATAGCAGTATATACCAACAATCCCATGAAGGAGAGGACCCATGACATTTGGGCTTCGACAATTCAGTGGTTTACATCTTCATGTTTCAATTGATTTGTGATGTTGCGCAATCATCACTCATTATTCTTGGTGATATTTGTCTCATGGTAGAGATGGCTGAATTCCACCGGTCACGACTTGTTACTAGAATTCTGGAAACATCTCATTAATAAATAAATATTCAACTAATCACCTAAATTCATTTGGTTAAAATTCAACTATAGTTCATATTTATGAAGGGAATTAATTTAAGAGTTAGGGGATAACTCACCGATAGAATTTGTCATCATTAATTTCTTGACACCTAGTTAATGCATATTAAAAAAGGGTGAAATAGAATTTATAATTTAATGTGTTTTGAATTGAATTGAATTACACACGAGATTAAACTGCCCAATATATACCCAAAGGTAGGTTCTTCAAATTTAACGCTGAATGGGTATGATTATTTTGTTCATATATCCGATAAAAATATTCTGAATGTGTTGATAAGCATAAAATCACTTGTAATCGAATAGTGTTTCATGTCAATAGACTCTAACCTGACTCTATTCTGGTCCGAATAGCTTAACAACAATGTCTCTAACTTCGATCTTGAATGATGAGAGTAAGAATTTATAATATCTTGTGTATCTTCTCTATTAATGTAATGTACGCATTGGCTTTGTTGCGTTCCAGGTTTTACTCCACTAACTTGACAATCAGGAACCACTACAATTCCTTGACCCTACTGCTTATGTCTGAACTTCTACATAGAGTGTTAATTCCTTGTAGGATTTTGTAGATCTACTCCAAAAACCAACTTCATTTAGGCAACCATTAAAGACAAAGAACCACTGCACCGTTTTTTCGTCCTAAGCTAAGACTCTTCATTGATAATGCTTGTTCACAAACCTACTGGAGACTGAACTCAGTACCAATCACATCTTAGACACATATGACTATAGTTGGTTAATTAAAACAAATCTAGTTATCTCCTTAAATAATGTGAAAGCATCATAGATATTCATTGAAATGATTTATTAACACTTCATTACAGCTGAAAATGTCGTCTGGAATGTCAGTAAAACTGACATTTAAAAGAATGTCAAACATACATAATAAAGTTCACGACAACCGACTGAAACTTCACTGGTCTACTACGTGGACTGATATCAATTCATGATGAATATGACTATGAAATTGTTTGAGGTTTTTTTCAATACTGAACTCAGTAACTGAATAAAATGGTAGTTGAAGGTAGATGACATGAACCCTGCTTAAACTAGGTTTAATGCTATTTGACACTTATCAGTAAGATGTACCTGTATTCGTTAGGATACTGATGTTCCCCATAGAATTTGATACAGTATCGATATCGTATCACTCAGCTTCACAGTCAGAGACATTACCAGTGGGCTATCCGGTCTGTAATTAACAACCCGAAGGACTGAGACGCATTTATAATCGATTGAACGAATACCTTCAGCTTCCACATTACATTACAACATAGTGTTTGCTATATCGAGTTACTTAGGCTAGTGACCATATTGCAATTTGATCGATAGAATAAGATTAGTTCTAAAAGAGGATTAAACATATATAACATTAGTCACTACTCAGTGATCAATCAATTATGAATCAATAGCTCAGTGGATAACGTGTTAGTGTTTAAATTAAAAACTATTCAACCCAAGTATCATTACGAACATCAATACTAGTATGTAAATAAGTTCAGCTGATGATGATGATGATGCTTTTTCTGGTTTCTACTCTTGTTTTACGTTTTAAAATTAGAACTCATATCATTAATATATTTACCTTTTTTTTTTTAAATAGAAAGATATTCATCACTAACTATCATCAGTTAATCTTTATTTGTAAATAAAATAATCAATATTGTTTGTTTATTTATTTACTTAAGGCCTTTATTATTATCATTGGTAAATTTTTTTTCTTTCTAATTGTCATTTTGTTTTATTAATGTGACAATTGAAAATACATTAGATATTTTTTTATAAAGTACATTATTAATCAGCTATGAAAATATTTCTGTTTTTGTTTTTTTTTAATTTTTTTTTATTATCTATGAAATAACATATATGGTTAGCATTCCAAGTATTGTGTTAAACACAAAAATCAATGATAAGTAGTTGATACTCATCAATAAAGCGTACATGTAATTTTTGATGGAACTAACTCATCCTGTTGGAGTTATATCCAAGTCAGATAGTTTCACAGTTTAAGATGTTACTACTGAACACAGACTAATTTTTTGTGACACTGAGATATTTATGTTGTTTGATCACTGATTGTCATGTTAGTTTAGTCTTTGGTTTTGGTTGGATTCTGTTGACAGATCAGTAACAATGTCTCAGATTGTGAAATCAGCATTTTATGTTTTGTGATCTTCAATTTGTAGTGATTTGAAACCAATAATCAATATCATGTGTTATATTGTTCAATCAGGATTCCAATTATCAGTCAGCTTACCTATATTGCTTGTAGGACCGGTGACTTTCTAAGTACCGATTGATCCACTGCCCAAGGTACAAAACCTAAAACATTGATGCTTTATTGGTTCTTGAGTTACTTATAACCCAGTAGTCAATCGGTAGATGTTGATAGGTAGCAAACTAGTTCTTCATAGCATTCAATTCAATTATGGCTCAAAATGCACACAACAATATACATGAAATGACTATGAACACGGGATATCAAATAAGAAATCATACCCTAAACACAGTAGAAAACAAAGCAAACAGTACATGATTAATTAGTAATAGTTAAATGATAGTAAAACGTGTAAAGACAGCTAATAGGTTCCCTGAAAGCTTACAATAAGGAGAATATAGGAATATAACAATGCAGTTGTCTACTAATTATACAATAAAAATGTATATAATTTTTATCCAGAAAATATTTCCTGAAGTTACAACCTTCTTAATATTTACCCTGTTGTAACACATGTGAAACACACTGAGAGGATAAGCTCCTTCAAGATTTTAGGTAAACCTTATGATCAGTGACAATTATTACAGTTAACACACTCAACATCTCAACGCAAAATAAATAATCTTGAATCCATTCGACTAGTGACTACAGTGGAACATGAAGGATAGAATTCAATCAGCACTAAAAGAAGCTCCAATTTTTACTGTTGACTTTCATGTTCACAAGGATTTCAACTACGTATCAACCTGTCTTCTCACCTACCTACCTACCTGCCTACCTACCTACATACCTGACTAACTAACTAACTAACTAACTAACCAAAAATCAATAAAATCATCTGAAGTAACATTATGATTTTAGCTAAAAATTTAATTTAATCAATGGTCATATGATGTGAAATATTATTACAATATATCAAAGTGGTTTTTCAATGCTTTAATTCATCTATACCATCACTATGTATCAAGAAGCTAGCCAGATTATTGACCTAGACTAATATAAACCATAATGTAATTCAGACAATGGTATACAATGAAATGTACTATCTATCAACAAAAAAATTTTTAAAATATATGTAGAGCATAAATTGCATAGAATACACAACGATTACATTTCTCTAAATCCGTTATTAGTAGAACACTTTCAATATTTGTTATTATAAAATTAAAATGAATTCAATCTATACACCCTTACTAGGTGAAATGATTCAATCGATCAAAAAAAACAACAGATAAACTTCTTTCTTTAATAACTGATCCCTTTAATAACCGTCATCTCTACTGACGAATAAAATTCGTGTGCGAGACTGATAGGTCCTGGGTTGGAATCTCTCAGGGTGGATGTGCACTATTGAGGAGTCTCACATTAGGATGAAATCACCGTTCAGTGCTTCGAGGCTTTCCATGGTTTACATCATGGATTAAACTCAGTCAGGGAGTCGACATAGAAGTATTGAGCATTTGCCTCCTCTTAATATGGAGGTCACTAACATTGCTCACCCATGACCCTACTAGAGGTTAAATACAGAACTATGAGAGCTCTCGATGATCTGAGTTGGAGTCTAGTGATTTTAATTGTTGATTTCAGTTCATTCTCTATGCAATGCAAGGGTCATCTACTATCTTAATTTTGATATTGTTAAATATCACCATCAAGACTTCTGACTAGATCTTAAGACATATTTCTGTGATGGAATTCAATAATATTTACATTTTTTTAATATCTACTTTAAATTTAGTTACCCATTTCAATAACTAATTTGAAACTATTGAACTAGTGAACCTGGTTGAAATTCATTGAAGCTAAATAATATTGGTTTATTTTACTTACCTTCGCCTGTTACTCCCAGTGGAGCATAGGCTGCCGACCAGCATTCTGTAACGTACTCCGTCCTGAGCCCTCCTTTCTAGTTCATTCTTCTCATATCTGTCTCCATTTCTCGGAGTAATGTGTTCCTTGGTATTCCTTTTCCTCTTCGACCTTGAGGATTCCAAATAAGGGCTTGCATTGTGACGCAGTTGGGTACTTTCCTCAATGTGTGTCCTATCCAGTTCCAGTGCTTCTTTCTGATTTTTTCCTCCATTGGAATAAATATTATTGGTGCACATATTTATTTACTTTAAATTATATAAGAATCTGTAGTTTTTTTCCCATTTTCGTTAGATCATTTAATTTACTAATTCTGGCGCCAATATTCTTATTTAAATAAACAAAAAATATAATGAACATTCAATGTATCCAATGTGTTTATTTATTTGTTTAATCCTAATATACATACTCAGATACAATCCCATAGAAAAAGTAACAAATACGTTTTATATTATGATTGACCAATTATGCAAATCTACGTGAACAGTTGACATTTTCTTCTGTTTAGGAAAAAAACGTACTTCATACATATTTTACTTTATCTCTTTCTCTCCCTTTCTCTCTCACACACACATTATTATTTGACTACATACAATGTGAATTTAGTAAATTAGTTAATCATGGAAAGATAGATTATAGTTCTTAATCAATAGAATTCGATCGATATTGTCCACATAGTGAATAAATAACTTCTACTTGTTCATGTATATGTCACTCAATTCAATGTTAAGCTCACAGTTCTACAGGTCAATTATATGTACAACTAGATTATTAGTTTAAAGGATCGTCATTCAATTCAACATGATATCATTTAAGTTTTACATGACAGTCTAAATTTATATCATTAGACAACTATTATAAACCATGAAGTATTGGTTAGCTGTTCTGTCCTAATATATAGTTCTTCAAAAGCGTACAGCCCTGATCTCGTTATAGATCAAACTCAAGAACTTCAGGCCTTACGACAGGTTTTTAACCTTCAATCTAGAGAGTTACCATCAGATAGTTTATATTTCTAATTACAATCCATTGGAGATATTCTGGTTGTCTGAGAAAAACACCTTATTTCCATTGCAAACTTGTACAGTCGGAAGTACTACTCCGCTCTCAGGTATGAGATTTGGTACTTTTAGTTCTCCCGTTTTCAAAAGGACCTATATGTCATGATGGGACATAAATGAATGAGCCTGTGTGTCAAATTACTTCGGTTAAGTTATCACACTTAACATGTCTGACGATTATGTCAAGGTAGCATGTATCCAGTGCTTCAGATAACGGAATCACTTCGGATACAGTTGAATTTACAAGTCATAACATTTTCAGTAGAAGTTCCCAGTAGCTTCATACTAGGAGGAAAAACTATCCAGTTCTACAGTGGTTTTTGGTTTTCATAGCGCCCAGAGATCTTGGTGATGTGTTCATTAGTTTTAGAAAAAGAAATTGACATTCTACAGTTTATATTTCTACTTTCACATAGTTCGTGATGTAAATTATCAATTGTACTATCTAAGCAGATATCCTATGCTAATAATGTTAGCAATGTGTTCACTGGTAACTAAGTTGGAGGAAAACTACTTGGTAAGAAACCCTGATATGTGAAGTTCACTCATGTCAAATATGAGATATGTATCACCAATGGTAACTTATGATAATTGCTCAAAGTTGGAACTGTTACTCGTTTAACTCGTGTACCACCGGTTTAAATCCAAAGCGTTTATCACCAGGCATTAATTTTCTGAGTCTGAAATTTGGTTGAATTAAGGATCCGCACTTTAAAGCAGTCCGATTCTAAAACTAGTTGGTTGTCCTTGGATTCTTGATTTTCAATGGTTATCTGGATAAATTGGTTTCATATAAACTACAAATTGAACAGCCTCCTAAAATCTCCTATACTAGTAATTTAGACCAAATAACCTTGTCCGAACGCATGATTAGTTTAATGTTCATAAATATCAGAATTGAGATGAAATTCGTACAGTTTTATAACAACTTGTTAAATCTCTAAATGTGTTCACTTAACTTTAGATCCAATAATTTGACTGTATCCTAACCTTATTGTGATAAACTCAGTGGTATATATATATATATATATATATATATATATATATATATATATATATATATTTGAGAAGCTTCTTAACCACACTTGTGCAGGTCCTGGAATTACTTTGATTTTCAGTGGATTCTTCTTTGTTCGATAGAGATTATTACTTTCTGTTTGTATAAATTTTCTTCACAGACTCAATCTTATCGACAGTATTATTAAAATATCATCTGTTTAATTTGAACGTCGAGTTTCATTGATTGATTGATCGACCAATCGATTGACCAGTAGCAATCAATGTTACGTTTGTCTGATCCTTTATGCTGCACGAACTCTATTGATCATGCTGCAGTGTGGCCACTAGTTTAAGTGACTCAGATTCGAAGTGAACTTTTATTGATGTCAGGCAGTTATAATTCGTCAGCAAAAAACTCCGAGACTATCTTTCACGATTATTTGGATTTGTCATCCAGACATAATTCTAATCTCATGGGTACTGAAGCTTCCTGTAAGTTCCGAACTCACATCAAAAGGCCTTGTGTTCTGAGACATTACCACTGAATTGTTAAGGAAGTGATAAACATGACATTGGTCACTATTCAGTGATTAATCAGTTGCAAGTATCTATGTTCTACAGTGGGTAGGTGGCATCACGAATATATTAGAAACTACAAATGGATAACCAAGGTTCCCATTCATCAAAAAATATCAATCCTTTCAATTTCCAAGCCCCTTTTGTTGATAAGCGTCAACTAGCATAAAACCTAGATTAAACAGAATTTTTACCCGACTACCATCAACCACGTAACAAAATATGACCATATTCTAAATAATCATTTACCATAAACAGAAAAAGAATGTCTGCGCTAATAAATACATCAAACAAATCATAAATAAACAGATCATAGGGTACAAGTCGATAGATATCGTTAGTGAAATAAAGGAACAATAAAGAAAATGTCATTCATCATTTGTTGTCATATGTTTCCTTAAAAATAAAATACTATTAATTATAGTGATAAACGTGTATTTTTTAGTAACTTGAAAAATGTACTTTATAGAATTCTATT
Source organism: Schistosoma spindalis (assembly GCA_946903255.1). NCBI lineage: Eukaryota > Metazoa > Platyhelminthes > Trematoda > Strigeidida > Schistosomatidae > Schistosoma > Schistosoma spindalis. The sequence goes on along the minus strand of OX336418.1, from coordinate 6,892,179 downwards.
CACTAACATAATGATTATAGTACTCGATAAGTGTATATATGATTGTGTACCTGTGTTTATGTGTCACGTTTGGGATTGTTTCGAATATCGATTGATTGATTGATGGATGGATTGACTAATTGGTTGAAATGATTTCATGGAAATTAGCTTCATTTGTATGTTCCACACTTCAAAGATTTCTTATAATTAATGTACTATTGTAAATGAGATTTGAGGATTAAGTGATGGATTCATTGTAAATCATCTTCAAATGATACACTTAATATTAACACTATCTGAATTACTCAGATTTCGTTGAACTTGAGGTTATGATTTACATATTATAATTTTTGTTCTGAAAAAAACTTATTCATTTGTAATATTGTAGGGTCCGAAAGACTTGAACACGATAGGTGTTTCAATGTATCTTATCCTAAGATTTATCTTCTATGTATTCATGGTTGTTAACTGTTATGAACCCCCACCTCTACTTCAATGAGCAATGTTAACCGACATAGAAACAGATTGTAAGAAATCTGATGGTAACCAAACCAAACCATGGCATCATTTCTTGAAGTCACTAACTGCTAGACTAAGACATGTTAGTTGATGCCAAATATTTGATCAAGATCTCAAAATTTGATTAAAATGATTCAAATTGTACATCTATTCATCTGCTTCTTTTAGATTCTTAAGTTTCAAAATCATTTCATAGCTTTTATCCTAAAAATTAATTCTTTCTTCTTAATTCATATTCTCTTTAACTAATTGTTTTTTATATCATCCCTGATATTATTCACTTGATGTTGTTTTACTTGTATCTTCCAATTGTTATTTAGGACTGCGATTGATCAGTCTCTTGTTGGCATATGTGCATCCTGTACGGATTGCCTCGATATAGCCTTAAGTCACAAGTTTTTTAAGCAAAGATGGATAGTAACTAGCAGTGGAATCTAAGATACGCGTTTCCTCCTATTTGGGGCTCGTCAGCTGGATATACCTGCATCGCAGAATTGATGTTCACTCCGGGACTCGAACCCAGTACCGTTCGCTTCAAACGCCATCTCGTGAACATCAATTCTACTATGCAAGTACATCCAACTGACGAGTCCCAAATAGAACGAAACGCGCGTCCTGTATTCCACTGCTAGTCACTAACCATCTTTGCTTAAAAAGTTTGGTTATTATCTTGATAATTTTACTTGTTTGTATCGACATGATATGAGAACTCAAACCAGTACATAAACGTCCCAAGTTCCAAACTGCTTTTGGTTGACTGACTGACTATTGATAGTTCTTAGATGTAGGCTAAAATATTTACTTCGTGTTCCTTTGTTTTCAGAACCTTTTTTTAAATTGATGTAGACTAAAATTGCTGTCATAATTATAATTTATGCCTGGTGTTTGTCATAGTTGTATTTTGAACAAATTGCCAGTAAATATATTGATTCAATAACTTTTTAAAAAGATAAATCTCCTTTATACCATAGCAATGATTGATTACATCCATGTGTGTATGTGTGTAGGTGGGTGGGTGTTTTCGAATCTTGTGTTATTTCATCTTTTATGTTCATATTTGATTAATTTATGAGACGTTTTTCAGGTTCACACTCTAATAATCATGACAATCTACTTATAAATAGCGTAGTTATGCAACTTATAACAAATTTTCCACGCTAGTAAGGGTTTGAATTATCCTTGTCAGCAATATGGAAGCCTGGAAATGTATGTTTTGGGGGGAAATATGACAATTCACTTGGTATCACTATGTTGAAATAACATTTCTTTCGAATCAAAAATAGATAGTGGCTAACAGTGGAATTCAGGACGCGCATTTCGTCCTATTTGGGACTCATATGCAGAATGTACCAGAGTTGGTGTTCGTTGTAGGACTCGAGCCCAGTGCCGTTCGCTTCGAATACCATTGCGTTATCAATTTAGTTACTGAGTCCTAATAGCCATCTGCTTGTGCAATGGGGTGAAGTTTAAATTCACTTGGCGTTGTTTTGCTTGTATCTTCCATTGTTATTTAGGACTTCAATGGATCAGTCTCTTATTGAATTGAAGACATATTACGAATGTTATGTTAATGACTTCCATGATGATTATTTGCCATATTTGAGAATGAGTTAAAAACAACGTAGATGTAATCAAGTTATGATATGTAGCCATCAAACGGAACATTTATATGAAATACTCAAATTTATTTTTCCATAATAACGCCTTAAAATTAGGTTTCTAAGTATCATACAACTCGTTGACTTGAGACATTGTTAGATTTGACTTAGAAATGAAACTATAAACAATCGTGTTGAAGAGTTCGATCAAAATGACATAACCATGGTATTTCATCAGTCAACATCTATTTTCACAATCATTTTGATTAACTCTACAGTAAAATTTCTCCAGATGTGACTACAAAATATTTATCATGAAGTAATTTGCTGATGTGCGTTTAATTATGACTTGTTATGTAATGAACGGGACCACGAGTGGGAACAATCGAATGTAATTGAACACAAACTTACAGAACACCTTGATAAAATCTGAAAATCATACAGTAAATAAGTCATTTGCAAAATATCATTTAATCATCTCAGACTTTATTGTTCCTGCATTTTCATACCAATTGCTTTCTGTTCCCATTTTTTCCTTCTCGACCATCTACTGCCAGACGTTCTAACTCTGACTACCGTTATGTACTACCCATGTCGATATAAGTAGCGCATACCACAATTATCAACATGTAACATATAACCATTCATAAATCCCTAAAATTAACTATTCAACAGAATTTTAACATGATTGTTCTTAGTCAATTAACCAAAACAATGTTCATATAATCCATTTTTCTTATTCAAAAAATTCCCATAAGCGAGAATTATGTAAATAGTAATTATAATCAGAAAGGGGTTTTTGTGGATATTGTAGTATTTTAATAGTTGAGTTCATGACTACTATGGAAAACCTGGAAGCACTGGACAGCCATTTCGTCCTATTTTTGGACTCCTCAACAGTGTATATTCACATGCAGCTATCCATCCAGGATCTATGAGGCTCGCGTGCGAACGCTTAACCTCTAGGTCACTGAAGCGGTCAACATCCAACGGTGTTAATGGCTAACGTTAACCAATCCACAAAATTCCACGACCGTCTTTCCATAAACAAGAATTACATAAATAGTAGTAATGGATCTAATCAATTCTTGTAATAAAACAAGCAACCTTCATTAAGTAATTTCTTTTTTTCCCTCATAATTTATTAAATTAAATGAAACCAGATGAATAAATTATCACTTCTTTAAAACAAATATCTCAAGATTATCAAATAATTACATTGATAAAAGTGAATTCATGTTTAATTTGTTATTGTTTTTTTCTTGTTTTAATGAATATTCAATATTCAATCTTCAATAGATAACATTTAAAAATAGATATATTGGCGCCAATATCAGAAAAAAGTTAATATATATAAGTCGTTTTTTTATAACAACAAAACGGTTCCATTTCTAAGTGATTTTTATTATCAGAATGGATTTTACGGAGATTTCGGTCATTTAAGTTAGAAAATCATGGAAAACCTGGAAGCATTGGACAGCCGTTTCGTTCTAGTGTGGGACTCCTCCACGATCGTGCCTCGCGAGATTCCAACCCAGGACCCTTCGGTCTCGCGTGCGAATGCTTAACCTCTAGATCACTGAATCGGTCAGCATCCAACGGTGTTAATGTCCAAATTCAGCTAAACCATTAGACTGATCCACTGTCCACCATTATATTCAGTAAGTTACTATCTCACAACAGACTCGGTTGAACTCCATTGGTCATGATTTCTCACTTGAACTCCAGCAAATACCTTATGTTTTTATTAAGTTTATAGAAATTATTAATATATCAATGTCTAGTTGCTCATACTGAAATAGATGTAACATATTACAACAAAATTGTTTAATTTTTATTCAGAGAATTATTGTTTTATTGATTTTTATTAGATATTATTTAATTGCTAACCTTAAATAAAACACATAAATTGTTTAATTTCATTGTCCATTAATGAATATTAGATTGGGATAAAACACGAGATCATCTTATAATTCAATGTAGCATTCAGTTGCATAATTCCAGTCTAAAATTCATCATTGATATGTGTTATTTGTTTTCATTGTGTACTACTGAAGATGAATAAAATGTTCATCGGTTAATTGTTATTATTTTAGTCTCTATATTATGCAAGTCTCTATCACCTCTCTGTTTTAAGTTCAGTATTTTTCGATGATACCGATAAAAACTGTATTTAGTAATGATATATGTAGAATATATAGTAAATCCATTGGGTATTTTATTGTTCTATTTTATCTAATGTATGCTTAATTTATTTTGTTCAACCGATGGTTAGAGACCTTGAATGACATGGCTCAAAATCATTTACAATCGCGCAGGTGCTTCCACTCTTGTGTCCTCCCAAATTCTAATTTTCTGAGTTCTTCATGTCCCTTTTATTCTCTTTCCAGATTTACTTCACTTAATTATACTCCTTGAATAACATCTTCAAACCCTAATCTTTCCGATTACTGCTTATATGTTTACTACCTCTCCTCTACCACTATGGGATTAGAATCGACCATTGTATCTCTGTACTAATGTGGTTTGACAACTTGAACTGATGTACGTAGGTACGAAGTTCTATTTCGTTGCTAACTGACTGTTGAACAGTTCAATCATTTTCCCTTTGCTTTTTTCATGTGATTGGTGTTATTAAAGCATAATTTTCATCGAAGAATTCATTCTTAAGAGGCTAGAATTATCAACAAATGTGGACTATAAATACATCCAATGTAGTACAAGTCAAGACAAAAGATAAAAAAGCGAAGTATATTACATATCCGAGTTTGAGGTGAAGTCATTAACGAAAATCTCTTTGTAATCTGCAGAACTCGTTCACTAAATGAATGAAGGATTGACCCTAAGTTCCTAGTACGATAGTTAATAACATTCAGGATGACCTCAGCCTATAAGTTAAATATATTCAAAGCGATTAGTCTCTTTGATAAATTTCGATAGTGTAATAAGAAGACAAAGATTATCACAACTATGTGATAAATTAGCGCAATACATTTCGAACAAGTTGATCACATATATACTTGTTACGAGCATTTATATCTGAAAAATAAAAGATCAACTAGACTAGAAATGGGGGGGAAATGGAGACAAGGATAGTAAATAAAACAACGTGAAAATAATTTGAAACCTCATCACACTGGATAATAAGCTAATGTCACCAAAGTAGGTTTACGGAGAGAACAAACTGTTTCTCAATACACAGAGGGGGTTTGAATTTCCGTATGGCTAAAGCTTCAATAAGCCTTAGTATACGCCCTTTTGCACTTTTGTACAACACCACGAAAGCCGAGCTAAGATAAATCTTATGATCCATTTCAATTATGTGTTTAGCAATAGAGGATGATGGATGTTTATCCTCTACTCTTATTGGGTCATTCGATTCTATTTGTTTCTGCATCCATTTAGGTGCACGTTTATATACCCTAATTTTGAGATCACGATTACTCCTCCCTATGTATGTGACTGCATACACATTTAAATTGATAAACACAGTAGGATGTGACGCAATCGTTTTCTTGTCTTTTAGGTTATTCATGAAAATTGTTGTTTCCTTGATAATGACCTTCGCTGCACAATATGTCACGTTAATGACTGGCTTAAACCTTTGTTTTAATTAAAGATTATTTGAATCACCTCTAAATGGTAAGGTAATGTAGACAGGCTTTTTCTATGCCAAAGCTATAGTAGGTCTTACTGTACAATAAACTTTCCAACTATTTATAAACTTCAGAGGATAGCTATTTTCCATTGATGTTTTATTTAACAACCTAACACCATCATCAATGGCTGGTGGTTATCAGGACTCAGTAACGAACTGGATAACGTGATAGGTTCAAGTCCTAGAGTGAATGTCAACTCTGAGATGCAAGTACACCCTGCTGATGAGCCCCAAATAGGACAAAACGCGCGCCCTGTATTCTACTCGTAGCCACTATCCACCTTTGCTTATAACGTTAAAAACGTTTTGGTTGGAACAAATGACAAAATAATGCAAAATTAGTTTCTAAATTTGATCATGTGATATCTCCAATAAATTTGTTGTTATATTCGATAAATAAATGAAAATTAATTAGTTACCGTACTTAATTACTTGTGAATATTCAACTATTACCTTAACACAACTGTCTTGATAATGACAATTCATAAATAGTACAAAATGTACCTACTAAATTACATAACAATGTTCTTCACTGAAAATCAATAAAGAAATATTTGTACTTCTGTTAAGGATAATAACAATGTCCGAAAATAGTTTACATAAAACATACAAAATAATCTGTAATAATAATGGGTAGTCAAAATGAGTTTGAAACTACTAATATGTGTGTGGTGTTAAACAGGGAGGTCTTTCGATTCTTTTGATGTTCATATTCAAGTTTTCTATTATATTCCCGAGTTCAACCTTCTACTTGAAACTAGAAGACAAAGAAAAACGGGTAGAAAACTCTCGTGGTTAACTGTATGAAAATTATTACAAACTCATATAACTAATTTATTCAAGGGATATCTATATATGTCCCTTGGATAATTAAGCTAACTCCAGACTACTAGCGTTTAATCATCAACAATGTTTATCCCATCATTTGGCTTTGACCTAAAATGTGCACTTATGCATGTGATATGGCCGTATTCATTGAGCCTATCATGTGGAATTATGACTTCTGACAAAAGATTACGAAGAAAATCCGAATGAATAAGTGATTGAAAATTCCTTACTTTCATCCAATCGACTAGGTAATTGGACGTTTACTTAACAGGTATTGAATGGGAATTATATCACCATATTACTAAATGATTGAAGTAGAATATGTACCAATCGTAAAGCTAATATCATGTAGTTCCGTTAGTGTACACTACTGAGAACGACTATTTAGCAGAAAATAAAACTTAAATTAGGGTATTTTTAGTCAAGTAATGTCACCAATTGACCGAATTTAGAAATGTAAATAATTAAAAATCAATTCGGTAGTCTGTAATACAATCGTCTTTCGCTAGTCTTAAAAATTTTAGGTTCAGTGCCCTGTCCAGTACATACTGCTGAAGGATTTCATACTTAAATGAAAAAGCTCTCCGATGCTTCCTGATTATCAATCTATAATGTTAAAATTCATAGTCGAAATTCTTCATAATAGCCTGTGATTAAAACCATGTTAATTGGAACCAATTGATTTTGAAATTGGAACATCTTAAAAGCAATTGTTTGCATTTTATCCATTATATATATATATATATATATATATATATATATATATATATATATATATATATATATATATATATATATATATATATATATATATACATATACAGAGAGAGAGAAAGAGAGAAATAATGTTGAAATTTAGAAAAGAATTTTGTCAGAATATCATATTACTTCGTTTCATGACACATTATTATTGTATTCTAATCAATAAATTCCTGTTATAAAAACAGTTTATTAATTAAGTAATCAAATAAAATATGTAATCAGGATATGTGTATATTTAAGTAATGAATATCATTTAATCAATTAATAATACCATTATAATTTAAACTTTTTTTTGTGGAAATGTTGAGTTTTAATAAGTAGATAGAAAATCAGTATATTAGTAGTATCTAAATGAAAATTTATCATCTATAAGCAATATGATATTTGATAAGTCTTGCGATTTTGAACGCTATACTCGATTCCTAAGCTATTCTTGAAAACCCCCAAGCTAGAACTATACAGTGACCTGAACACGAGAGAGAAGTCGCAAAGTATGAGAAAAGTACTTTACTTCAAGGTTCATTTTTGTACAGAAAAACATGGGTATTTATAGATGTTAACGTTTGTTGAATCAACATCATATTTTGGCCAATCCGCTAAAAGACATATTATGCTACTGACCAATAGTAGCACGCCACGTTGGCATTCTAGAAAGCTCCATCGTGCTCTGATTGGCTAAGACTCTTTGGCTCCTTCAGGGCCTCTGGAGGCTCTTTTGCAGTTCTCGGAAAGCCGACTTAACAATATTGGACTCTATCACCGATGTAAATTGAGCGTTCAATAGTTACTGCTTATCGGAGTCAAACCCAGAGATCTAAGGTCCTGTGCATGAACGCTTATAATCCTTTAAAAATTAGCCATATAGTAAGGTTGGCAATAAAAAATGTAACAAGTTTCGTAGTAGAACAAATGTTATACCATTTAAAAATGCATTTACTCTGTTGGAATACAATTCGCATGGGGAAAATTACAACTTTACTTAACTAATAATCTAGACGAAAATGAACATTGAAGTGGTAGAAGGTACAGATTTGTTAGTTGATCAACACGTACCCAAAAAACAGTAATATACCTATATAGTTTATCATTTTAGCTTACATTATAGTTATATTTAAATTATCCCCATGAAACGATATTATTTCTGAGTGTGCATATCTCAGATCACTGATATTCATACTATTAGCTATATATATATACTATTAGCTAATTGTTAGTAGTTCAAATTAAAATAGAAAATTTAGGAGGCTGGTTCTTTTTTTAACTCGTTTTATTTGTGTATGTGACTTGAAATTCTAAGTAAATAATTTAAAACAGTTTTTCGACCTTTTATTATCAGGATAAATTCATGTGAACATTTCTTGAAGGTGGAAATGATTCAATTCGAAGACAGTTATCAACATCAATCTTATTTTAGTATCAGAAGGGGTTTTTGTGGATAGTAACTCACTGAACACAATGGTGGATGTGTCGCTCAATTTCGTGGATTAGTTAGAGTTAGACAATAACACCATTAGATACCAGCTCAATGGTCTAAAGGTTAAGCGTTCGCGCGCGAAACAGATAGGTCTTTGGTTTGAATCTCGTGAGGCGGAATCGTGGATACGCTCTGCTGAGGAGTCCCATACTAGGACGGAATGGCCGTCCAGTACTTCCAGGTTTTCCATCGTGATCTAGTTTCAATTGGCTCATCATCCGAACTATTGGAGTCTTACTTTACTTAGATGAATGATGGACAACTTTTTCAAGATGCTCATCTTAATAAGAAAACTTGATTGTTAATTCCAGATTTATCCCTCAGTCTTTATGAGGAACTGTGATAGCTGACATTCAAGTATATTGGTAGGTGAGTTCAATATCCATGATGCAAATAGACTATGTCCATATAAATTTGTTAATTGGCTGAAGCTGGAAATATGAATCATCGTATCTCAACTCAGTTGTATAAGAGTAATTTGGTCATCGAAACAAACAAAAGTCCTAGTTTCTATCCTTTGCACGTTTATTGGCGCCCACTACGAAGAGGTCTCGTACCAGGTAGAGATAGTTATCTAACCCTATCTGTGATAAGAGATATCGGTAATTCATGATAAGGATCTGCAGAAGTCAGGCGACTGCTAAGAATACTTCGAGAAAATGAAGTTCTTTACAATATTTCAGTGGAATTCTAAAAAACAGATTATGTTTTCATCATCCTGGCTAAACAGTTATCTAACTTATTTATGGGATATTTTGTGAACTTTCTCAAAACCAAAGGTTATGTACGATCCAATGAATGTTTTGCTTTTTGGAGATAAACTTACTTTTAAAGTAAAGCTTCTTACATAATTCAAGAGTAGAAAGTTTTTAACTATGGTTGACTGATTAAGGAAAACTATAAAAACCATTATTTAACTATCATCACGTATATTTTAAGATGGATAACTAAATTCTTAACGTCCATAAACTTATAAACGCAACTGTCTAAATATTTTCAGTTCAGTCTATCCTCCCATTTGCTTTACTCTGAGCTACACTGACTGAATATACTAATCATCATTTCAATACTGATCAGTAATGGATAAGGTGATTATCATTAAATTATACGACATGTGGTAAAGTAGTACAATTCCAAAAATCCTTCCCTTTATGAACACATTAAACAATTTTGTTAAGATCATGAACCGATCTAATTTATACAATCATTGAAAGCCTGGAAGCAATGGTTCTAGCTTCAAGAGTTCTAGAGTAGAAAGAAAATTCCTGAAGTTCTAAAGAGAAGCTATGACCATTGGAGTTCAACCGTGTTCAGTGTGGGAGGGTATCCAAGTAAGACAATGGAAGATAGTTGAGCAATATTACTTGAAGTTAAGTACGTATACCAATGAATTCTAGCTCAACGGTTTGAAAATTAAGGGTTCTCATGGGAAACAGGTCCTGAGTTCGACCCTCTATGGCAGAGTTGTAAAGGCCTACTGAAGAAGAGTCTCCTACTAGAAGAGGATATATATCCAGTGCTTTTTGGTTTCCAATGGTTGTCTAATTTAGATCGATTCATGATCTTATTATAGTTCAACAATCTCCACAAACGTATATTGACATTGAACAATTGTTTCATTCTTTCAGATTGTATTTAACAAGTCCTTAATTACAGTCCAATAAATATTTTTATATTTCATAAAGATTTTCATTTTCTAATTGTTCATAATTACAATTGAACTAAATCAATCTCTGTTATCAGATTATACTCATTGAGCAAGCTAATATCTATCTGAATTTGATAGCTTAGTGAATAACCTATAAATATTTTAAATGATAGATACTAGTTTTGAGTCTCAGTATGAAGATTAACACATTGATCTGACAAATTCCATATTAAATCAAATAGGTGCCTTGTATTCCACTGTTAGTTATTAGTCAGAAATAATTAATTTCTATCAAGGACGTTTTTGAAGAACAAATAAAAAACATCCCATCATCATCATCATCATCATCATCTAATAATAATAATAATAATAATCATTTTAATATTTGAAAATAGAGTTAGGATATCCATTCTGTTCCTGCTGTTCAATGAAAGCAAATTATCAAGCATTTTACCATTCATTTAATGAGATAGTACTGTGTATAACAGCAATAATTTTACTGTGGGTTTGATTTCAATCACTTAATGGGATTTACGTTGTTAGAAATAGACCACTGTAATGCATATCAACTCACCAGATATAAAAGCAAATAAATTGATCGTTACAATTTGAAATGAAATCCTCAGTGAAAATTATGCTTCTTTATGCCGCAATCATTCACGAAATGAATAATGAGTAAAAAAAATGCCCGAAAATACTTGATACGGTATGTTTATATATAGAACATTGGAAAGCTAATGCGTTACATATTTGCAAACATTTATCGCTTGATTATATTTATACCTTATTTGATATCCTCACATGTACAATATCGATATATTCATACGAAACTTGTAAACATGGTAATGTATGAACACTTTACTTACTTATGACTGTTACTCCCAATGGAGCATAGGAAGCCGACCAGCATTCTCCAACCCATTCTGTCATGGGCCTTCTTTTCTAGTTCCATCCAATTCTTGTTCAATTTTCTCATGTCTATCTCCGTTTCTCGACGTAATATGTTCTTTGGTCTTCCTCTTCTCCTTTAGCTTTGAGGATTCTATGTGAGGGCTTACCTTATGACGCAGTTGGGTGCATTCCTCAATATGTGTCAAATTCACTTTCAGCGCTCCTTCCCAATTTGTTCTCTCTCACAGTAGGTTGTTGCTAATAATGTCTGGTCAACGGATGCGAAGTATTTTGCGTAGGCAACTGTAAATAAACACCTGTATCTTCTGGATGATCGCTTTCGTAGTTCTCCAAGTTTCCGCCACATATGGTAGAACTGTCTTGACATTTGTATTGAAAATTCTGACTTTAGTGTTGGTTGCCAATTGTTTTGAATTCCAGATATTCTTCAGTTGTAAATATGCTGTTCTTGCTTTGCCGATTCGCGCCTTTACATCCGCATCAGATGCACCGTGTTCATCAATGATGCTGCCCAGTTATATGAAGGTTTTTACATCTTTCAAAGCTTCTCCGTCAAGTGTGATTTTCCACCTACACTTAGGTGGAAAAATCAAATGACACTTTAAAAAAAGCTCGACATCATTAATGCAATATGATAAGGAAACTGTCTGAATTTCAGTTCACATACAATTTGACATAGATATATATTTAAGCTAATAAAATGCTGATTTTTTATCATGGAAATGTCATTATTTCATTTAAACAGGTGTTTGTGCACATATGTGTATATTCGTACACATCCACACACACACATACATAGATACACACTTTAACGGTATAATCCCAAACAAGTGAACTATTCGTATTTAATCACAAACTACAATTGAAGTATAGAAAATTTCATTTATTTTAGATTTAGTACATAAATTAAAATAAGAACGAGATAAGCATCTAAGTTATACGAATTCCCAACAGTTTCATTGTTTACTTTTGTTTAGGTAGATAAACTACATTGAAATTGAGCAGATTATCAAAAATCACTGACTAGAGTTTATTCTTGCAAATTAAACTTAAAGACTAAAATGATGTTCACATAGATATGATAACCAGAATTACTATTTCTTCTAATTAGATCGAAACTGGTTATTCTCTGAGGATGATGTAAGTTCTGCACCTACAGAAAACATCAGTTCCTTCAAGATTACAGATTTGTCAACTTGTACGAAACGCAAGTCAAATATAGTATCTTCTCGATTTTCACCAATTATCTAGCTTCAAAAGCGATAGAAAAGGATTCATTTTTAATAGTTGAAATCATGAGTCAATTGTAGCTAGACCACCATGCAAAACCTCGGAGCACTGGACAGCCGTTTCGTCCTAGTATAGGACTCCATGATCCCAGCCCCCGCGGGATTCGAACCCAGGACCTATCATTTTTAGTAAACGGAATACACCCATCAAGACATTAAATAAGAAAGATTAGTTCAGTAAGTTCTCTTTTCGTCAATGCAATTACATTGCCGAAGAAATAGCCATACATCTGCAAAAACCAGAATTGTGTGTGCAAAAGAGATTGGTACAACCTCTTCTTCTGTCATGGACTTAATGTCCTATAATTTTTTTCATACTCTTCTCCATTTACAGCCATTTGCTTGACAATCCATCTTCCCCTTAAATCTTCTACCCCCAACTGGTTTATTTCTTTTTCTACGATCCTCCTGATTATATTTAATCTCATTTTCGACATATTATCGTATCAAGCTGAGCCATCATTTCTCAATGATAATTTCCCTATCTATCTTTCGATGAATACTTGAGCCATTAACAACCAAACGATTATTAAACTTTCCTTGTTTAATTTAAAATATTTTTAGTACCTTTGTTTATTTAACCTCACTGTCACCATGTCTAACAGAAGTTTATTATCAGTATTATTATCATCCTGTAAAATAAGTATAGATATTTGCAATTGTACAGCTTTGAAAATGAATTCGCTGAAAAGAGAACTCTTTTCGCTGAACTAATCTTTTTTAAGATTCATTTTTAGTTTTTATCAATCTCTACTACTAACAATGTTTCAAGTAGTATCATCTACATTTTATCAATTTAGTTGACTGGATTTAGACAAGCAGTCAATCAATAAACGGATTGATTACTGATCCATATAACTAATCTCTTAAAAATTCAATCCAGATAATGTTTAAAAATAAATTTTTAGTTAGAGAAAAAGTTAATTACTGCTCAGTAATAAATTTCTGTGAAAACCTCTCCCTACCTGAATTGGTAAGCAACAACATTTCTAACTATGGCATTCGGTGACTTGGCTTTTAGTTTAACAAGGAAAACCAAACCCTTGAAGATCCTGCATATTCCTTCATGACACAAAAAGCTGTTCGAAGTGTAAACTTTATTATATTATCCCCTTTAGCCGCATCACATGATAATGAAGATTTATAATATCCTATTGGATTCACGTCTATCAAATCAATGACCCCTTGACCAATAGCATATTGAACATGACCTATTGGTTCATTCAGTTCATCCTATACTTGGTGGTCTATCAGACGATAACTATAGCAACTGGAATCGTTTTTTATTCTGCTATCGTTAGCTTGACTTAAAAACTCACAGTATCGATTAAATGACTACAACACACCACAAATAAGAAATTATAATACATATGTGACAACCAGTTCATAAGTGATATAAAATTGAGGACTCGGCCCATAACCACTTGATAATAAGCTAAGAATAGTAGAACATGTAATAACATTTTTTAAGTGAAATACGGTCAGTATAAAAATACCATTGCTCAAATACTTAAATTCACAATGAAATCGTATGTATTGAATTCCTCAGCAGTTGACATTCAATTGTATTCATCATCATTTCATGAATTATCGATCTGTTTAGATTTATTACTATACAAACATACAGAACGACTTTTAAAAAGAACATTTTAATATTTCATTATTTTTAATTATCTTCTTTTTTATAGCATAACTTATCACCATCTACTACAATACAACTTCAACAAAATCAGCATCAGTATCATTGTCAACAAATGGAACATTTTCATCAGTATCCATTGGTTGATTATAATCAATGTAAGTAAATTATTACAATTTAAAGTTATACTTGATTAACATCGTTAATTTTACTGGCTTTTATCTTTTATCCATATAGGGTTGTGGAGCAACCTATTTTTTTATTTTTGTATGAAGCTTCTTAAAGGTAATGAACATCTCATAAGTAACTGAAGTTAAAAATATGATTGATTAAGTTCTAACTCAATGGTTTGAAGAAAAAGCTATATTTGCACAAAGATTGAAGGTCATAAATTAAACTAGTGATCTAGTTGAGAAGTTCCATATTAAAACAAAACATTCATCTATACCTCCTTGACATTATTCTGATAAATGTATCATGATGAAAGGGAGATTTATCAAAAAAAACATCAATATATACCTTTTAACCTCATAAATTTGTAAGGAGCTTGTAAATTTGGCTAAATAGAGTGCATTTATAAATTTTAAAATATGATTAAAGATATTAATGAAGTCTAGTACATTTCTCTAAGAAGAATATGTGTCGTTTCTAATCAGTATCGGTATTATATATTGACGAAGAAACACATGGATTTTCTTTGACCGTTATAGAGTCCTTACTATTTTCAGTCGAATTGTAAATATGATTTTCTTTCTTCTCAATCAAACAGGATATTCATATCGCTGAGTTATCCCATGATATATGTTTCACTATTCATAGCATGATTTCCTTTAAAATCCGAATTTCGGACGCTGATTATTTCATCAAAATTGGTTTACATATAATATCTATTATTAGTTAAACTTCCAGGATCATTGATAACTCTACTATAATATTGATAACTGTCGGTTAATTGAATCAAACATTGAACTTCTTATCCCAATATATGACAGCAATGATTAGATACCTGAAACATGTATTAATGCACAGAGGTCTCACTAATCTACGGATTAACTCAATGGGGAATATTTATAGCTCAGGACGTGGTCGTTTGAGATATGTTCTCAACCTAACGGTTTAGTTTAGAGATCTCACCTTAGGGGGGGTATTTTGCAGGGTCAGTATTGTTTGGAATGCATCTTTGGTATCTGTGAGAAACCAAAACAACGTATTTATATCGTTTATCAAATCAGTGAGCATTTTTATTAAATTGGAATTTGATTGGTTGATTTCTGTAACTCTTCTCTGATTGGCTGATCATGACTATAGAAGTTCCATTGGAAAATTACATTTTGTATCAGGAAGGGTTTTGTGGAGATTGTAGTAATTTCAATAGTTCAGATCATGAGCCCATTGAAGCTAGACCACCACAGAAAACCTGGAAGCACTAGACGGCCGTTTAGTCCTATTGTGGAACCCCTCAGCAGTGCTCATCCACGACCCCGCCTCGCGGGAATCGAGCCCAGAACCAATCAGCGCTTAAGCACTAGACCACTGAGCCGGCACCCACCGGTCCTGGATTTCGAATCCCAAGAGGCTGGGTCGTGGGTGTGCATTGCTGAGGAGTCCCACAGTAGGACGAAACGGCCGTACGGTGCTTCCAGGTTTTCCATGATGGTCTAGCTTCAATTGACTCATGATCTCAACTGTTGAAATCACGTTTTGTGCCTAATAGAACAAACTCCATGAATCGAATGAAATTACAATGAAATATCTCTCATTTTTAAACTGTTAGGATTTTGATATTTTGTTACCAAATTTAACTTTCACTCGATTTTTACATTGAGGTAATCAATAATTACTATTAACGTCAATAATCATTACTTCCGTTTATTTAGACAATTAAAACATACATTACCCAAAACAATTTTGTCTGATTAATTTGCAATTTCCTATTAGTTTTAATTAATATCTGAGAGTGAAATTTCTGTGCAAATTAAACTTCTTTTAAACTAATATATACACATATACTTGTATACATATTACTTACTTACTTGCTTACACCTGTTACTCCCAGTGGAGCACAGGTCACCGACCAGCATTTTCCAACCCACTCTGTCATGGGCATTCGTTTCCAGTTCTATCCAATTGTTGTTCATTCTTCTCATGTCTGTCTTCATTCCTCGGTGTAATGCGTTCTTTGGTCTTCCTCTTCTCCTTTGGCCTTGAGGATTCCAAGTGAACTTGTATACATATATATGCAATTAATTTTTCTTTTTTCTGGATTCCAGTAGTTTTGGTGCGCACATAATCAAACTAAACAAATTTTGTTATAAATTATTGCTATTAAGTTATATCTAGATCGATAGCAAAAGTTTTCTGAAATGTACTATTATTATGTCTTTAATTTAGCTAAACAAATATTCTTAAATTGTAAGAAACAAGTTAGTTATTCATCACAAGTGATAGAAGATGGTTGCATAATATCTCGAATTCATTGGCGTTAGCTTTACAGGCTCAATGGTTTAGAGTTTAGAGATGGTAGATCCTGAGTTCGATCCCCGATGTTGGAGTGGTGAGTATGCACTTCAAGGAAGTCGCATACTAGGCCGTGACAGATATTCAGTAATTTCAAGTTTTCAATGGTTATCATACTTAGGTAGTTTCGTGGCTTAAACTGTAGATAAATAATAAATTAAGAAGATAATTTAGGTTTATTTATTCACCGACTAAGCTTCTTACAGAATAATTTCGAAATTTTCAATAAATGATTTTTTCTTGAGGAGTGACACAGCTTATTTTTAAACTAATAATATCCATTCGCAATTTGCATTATTTCTCAATCATATTATCTAAGCATACTTTGTCATGTTTATCTACCTCAAACTTGTTAAATTGTTTAGATAATCATTTTACAATGTGTACTTCATTATTAAAAAAAACTGTCAGTCAACAAAATAAGGACAGCTTTAAGTGAACAATCAAATCAGAGCGAAATTAAAATTGCATAGACCAGATTTCCAGGCGAAACGTTGGACTGACTTCAAAATTCATTCGCTGAGATTTTACAAATACATTTTTCCTCCTAAATGGTATTGTAGATAGTTTATTGCTGAAATTCACGTTGTTGACTAGATTTCTTATTATGATGTTATATTAGGGGACTTACGAAACCTCACATGTCGTTTCGTCCTATTTTGAACTCTTCAGCTGGATGTACCTGCATCTGAGTTGACACTCATTCTGGGACTCGAACCCAGTACTGTTCACTTAGCCACTGAGTCCTGAGAGCCACTTGCTTGTGCAATAGGGTGAAGTCGTAAACATTAATGAGAATATTCAAGTAAACAATATCAAGCGAATTTTAAAATATTGAAGGTCATAAACCAACCAATCGATAATGCCTATTCACTAACCCGTTTGTCCTCTCCATATGCAAGTTTGTGTTGAATTTAAATAATTTTCAAAGTATGTTTTTTTACGAAGTGACTTACATTTACCTAATATTTTATTTGGATGGTGTATTGAGAAAACTAAGATTGTCAGAACTACATGATATATTAGCGTAAAACATTTCAAACACAACCTGATCGCACATATACATGTTAAGAATATTTATTTATGAAATATAAAAGGTCAATACGACAAATGAAAGATACGGTGTTTAGCAAAGAGAGAGATAGATGTTTGTCATCTGCTCTAAATGGGTCATCTGATTTAATTTGTTTCTGTAACTATTTTGGGTACATGTCCAAAGATCTTAACTTACAAATCACGATTAATTCTCCCTTTGCATGTGTGTTCGCACACACACTTGTTTATTTACCGGCTAGGATTGTGATGAAGAATATACCTTGTTTTTCTAGCGATAATTAACAGCCTCTAACAGCTGATTTAAACTTTTGTTTTAACATAAGGTAGTTTGAAGAGGAAAAAATGTATTTGTGAGATCTCAGCGAAAAAATTTGAAGTAAATCCAACGTTTCGCCTGGTTCAAGCTTTTTCAAGATAGTTTGATTAACCTCTGAATGATAGAATGATCTGATGACAGGTGATTTTGATGACAGATCTCAACTCACTGTAACTTTTCCACTGATTCATAAATTTTCAAAGGATTACCATTTTCTGTCAATGGTCTGTTTAGTAGCTTCACGTAATCTACAACAGTATCATTGGTACAAATACGGTCAATCCAAGATAGGCCATTAGTTAAACCTCATTCATATTGAAGTTATTTATTTTATTTATATTAACACATAATCATTGGTACAATGAGGCACCAAATACATATGCGCGACATAGACCATTCGATTTATGTGAGGGCTGGGATAGTACCCAGGTGCCCAAACCGAAGTAGATGGTTCTCCTAGGTGGCCGCACCCGGAGCCTTCGACCTAAAGGTCTAATCCACAAGGCAGTGGAGCAACGTCGGAAGGTGCAATCCCATTGTAGCCGGTGACTAACAATAGGTTCATACACCATTTGTTTCTTCAGGATACTGGAGCCCATGTGCACCATTGGTTTGGAATCAGGATTTTCCAACTCCACTAGGTGGATCCTCCACATCCACTAAACCGATAAAGCCCCGGAAATTTGCTTTTCGTCGTCTCAATTCCGTAAACAACATCCCTGGTGTGAGAAGGCGGTGAGTAGGAGAGTTGACTCTCCCCACTCTCGGCTATACCAGGGCATTTGGGGGCTGAAGTAGGAAATGACTATGATAACTAAGATACATGTCTGTCCAAGTTAGTTTTCTAAAAATGGATTGTTTGAGTGAACTAGCTTCCATTCTTACTTATAAGTATATATAATAAAGGAGATTGGCAGTTTCTACCGATAGTTTGGGTTGTGATTAGCATCACGATAGCAAAATGCTCTTTTCGTCCGATTCGTTACTAACTGGTCGATACATCATCCCTACTCCTATGCAATTTTTTTATGAAGAAACTCGAACCAAGTGCCTGTATATCATATCAAACGATTACATAATATCTACCAAGACACTGAGTACAAATGGTCGCTAAATTTTTAGGTGTTTGTAGGTAGTTGACACAAAATCTTGGGACTAGATTTGGTGTTATTTGATACTTGTCAACATTGGTTGTATCTTAAATGTAGGCTGTTTTCTTTCTCGTTCAGTTTAATGAAATGAATCATATGTGTGTTGTTTTCTTGTCAAAATTGTTTACATATAAAATGTTTATTTTTCTGCTAGTCATTTGATCATTCTGTTTGATACTGTAACATGCAAGAAGACTTAGTAACTACAATTTTGTGACAAAATAAGTTAATTCCTTAATCAATTGTTTTAATTGTTTCCATTGATGTTTCGTTATATTACAATTTTCAAAATCATTTTTTTCACTAACAAGGATATTGATAATGAAATCAAGTGAAAAATTATTTATTACAACTGATGTATGAGGTTCAATGAAAGTGAAGTACCCAACATTATCGGGCATTTTACCATTCATTTAGTACTCGAGAGTTGTATATAAGACCATGATTTCCACTCAGGATTCCATTCCAACCATCTGATTGCTATCTAGCTAAGTGTTCTGTGAACATGCCATTGTAACACATCCCAACTTTCGAATGAAAAAGTCAATAAAGGGAATGTTACAGCTTAAAATTAAATCCTCAATGAAAGTTATACTTTTACACGTATCATCCACCTATTAAATGAATGAAGGAAAAAATACTTGATGCCACACACAAAATGAACACTGAACAGTAAATGTGTTTAGAAATCATGGAGACGTATCATATACTCGAGTGACTGACTTTTTCGTCCCCGTTAATAAATTAGGAGTTGATTTGTGCAACAACAAATAAACTCTGCCTCGGTACATGTGTATATATCAGTGTACTTATTTCAGCGTTCAATCCATAAGGACATGAATAAATCAATTTATTTCATTCTCAGTGTGCGTCAAAATACATTACGCGGTGGTAATGCAGGGTGATTAATTTTCCTGTCATAGGTCACCTAGACTAATCTGACTTTAGTTTTAATGAAAGAAATTCAAAATTATTAAACTCTTACTAATATCCTCTGAAACATCTAAAATTACGTACTATTTTAAGTGAGTAGTTTCATTATTGTCATATCTGTCTAATCCTTTAGTGCTGATAGATTTCTATCGACCAAGTTGTAATCTGGTCACTAATAGTCTCTGTGCTTCGACATCTCGTGCAGATTGTTGAGATGGTAGATTGCTAAAGACCAATCTTCGGCCAACTACCTCCAAACACGTAAAAATATTTAAACTTGTCTTCTTTATTTGTAACTCTTATAGGCTAATGTATGTAGATTTTAAATGAATTTCAAATTGTTTTAACCTTAAACCAACATCATCTGAAGAATCAGTCGAAACTAGGAAGCATTGGGAATCAAACGTTGTGCAACAGTGAACTCTGCATATTTAGACTCCTCAAATGAGTAAAACTTCAACGAATCATGAAAAGTTTAGTTAACGGTTCACATTCCTAACTTAATTTACATTCAAGTGTAGTGATTTCGTAAAGAGGTTCATACTAGGCCAATAGTTTGATATATTTTGTTCTTCAGTTCTAGACACTGAACCCTCTTGAAAGTTTCTAAAGTACGTTGATTAATTAAAGTATTTTCAACGTTTTCCTAACTTCTGAAGTCTTTTTCAAGCAAATCATTGTTGAGGACTCCCAATATAGTTGATGGGTTTACACAAATACTTGGAGAATTTATTGACACTTTAACAAAAACTGATAAAACTTTGAAATCAATTGGATCAATAAAATAAGATACATATGAGATTACGATCTGTCTGTTGTGTCCTATATGAAGCACTCGTATATGTTTATGCGGTTCGATGAGTAACAAACTGGCATTTACATGCCAGTTTGAATGTATACCCATTTTTACATCCTTACATCACCTTAAAATAAATGAGTTCTTATCTGTTGTTAAACAATGGCTTGTTGTTAATAGTCTCATACTTAATCCATCTAAATGTCGAACTGTTAACTTTAGCCTGTGACATGAACAGTGCCTAAACACCCTATTGTTATCCCATAAGGCTTATACTACTGGAGATTCTTTAAGAAACGTAGTGTCAAAATTAATTTATTTTGGTGTAAGTTTTTCTTCTGATCTCTCTTGGTCATCTCACGTTTCATTGTTGTAGAGGAGAGTTTTTATCTGACTTACTAAATAAAGAGGCTGTATGCTTTTGGTATTACTCAATATCTACTTTTACGATTTGTAAATTATTATATATGATCTATTATTATTCACTGTTCCCACTATTCTTACCCAAGCTTTTGAGAAAAGATATCTCTGTGTTGCGGATAGTGCTAAATATAGATAATAAGGCATGTGGTTAATCTTTTGATTCGATTATGGTTGAGGATAAACAATTAAAATTTTGTCAAATGCTATCATGTCAGATACTAAAATTCCGTTCCATTAACATGTTTATCTTTGTATATCTTCTGGTAGAACGAGATGTTAATACATTGGAATCCACTCACGTAAGCAAAGGTATTAAAGCTCAGCAAATATACAATGCGACGAACAAGTTGTTAAAGCTGGCTTAGTCAATAACTTATACCCTTAAACATTTTTCTAGTTAAAATGTGTTATAACGGGATGAAAATTCAAAAATTAGATGATGATTTACACAATATGATTTGTATTCAACATTAATTCCATCTTAATTCAATGTGATGATTACTTAGTATAGTATTTGTTACTGTTTTCCCCTATGACATTTTATTCTGTATCAAGTATTTTTCATTTATGTGATTTATTCTGATTACTAATCAAAAATGGGTGTATGGATCAATATATAAATGAGTATATTTCCGATTAAACTTGTTGTGGTTACTTGTGCTTCTGTCTGCTTGCAGAATATATTTCCCCGTTTCAAACTTGAACTTCTCTACCTAGTTAGCGCGGCTGGGACGCATGAAAATAGCTAGTTTATTGGTTTTTGATCACAGAGTCTTTGTTCCGTTCGCAGACTAGATGAACTCGTAATCACTTCAAATATAGCAAAATGTTGTTCAGATTCAAATCTTCTTACAAAAAAAAGCATTCCACTTTAGTCTATGTAGTTCACCTACTTAATTTATGTAAATATCTGGGCAGTTTTCGGTTGTTTTTTTTTCTTCACTTTTTTCCCCTTTTCGTAAAAGAAACTTGTTGAAATACTTTGTACTGAGAATTCTATATTACACCAAAAATATAATATTAAATAAAGCCAATGATAATAATAATAGGGTACTCTCTGTTTAGTTAATTATTCTGTTGTTTGCTTGAGTATCTTCCAACCTTCGTTGAAATTTGTTGATCACACTGTATCTCTTATGTGTTTTGGGCGAATATCACGATAATAAGATCTAGAATCGAGGTTCATTAATTTATTGATTTAAGTCATTTTGTATTTATAATATCACAATTTATTTTAAATAAATATCGATTTACAATATATTTGTCTTCTAAATATCTACATATCAGTTCCATTGACTGTGTTAACATCAATGAACATAATGAACATCATACAGTGAGGGATTATTGTGTTTTGATCACATCATTATAACAGTAGTTTGTTTAGTTTTTTTTTCTATTTTGTACAAACTTCAATTTGTTAACTTATTTAAGTTTAACAATTAAGAAGAGCTATTTATAACTGGAGAAAACAGCCTTCAAAATAGACCCAGTAGTTTATTTCTCCTTTTTATTACAAATCATTCGGTCAATATTATTGGGCTAGTTTAATTGACTGAAAGCTGTGAAAATTACCTCAAGGCCATCTTACCGATCTCATATCTTCATTCGTATAGATGAACAGGATTAGCAACTAGTTAAGATATAGAAATGATCGAAAAACTGTACAGTTCGTGAGGGATTTTCGGAATTCTGTTATCTCTAAGGTGGGTTGTATAATCATAAAACTCTTACTTGGAAGTTTGTATTGATGATGTTGTCTAGGAAGGGTGTGAAACTTTCAGGATTGATTCATCCAACTCGGATAATTCAGCACCTTTAAAATCATCTGAGTTAAAAGGATTCTCCATAATCTCACGATTATTTTTGTAATTCATTGTCCATTTAACGGTTAGAAACTGTTAAGAATAAGTTGATGATTGATTGCCAACAACTGACTATACTTTTCAATGTCCATAGTATTGCTTCCGGATTTGGTCAACACCCACTGATATATTAGTTTTAAAAAAATACTTATTCAACCTCGTTTCCTGCCATAGTGATAACTGTCCACCTCCTATTCACTGTAAACCTCTTGAATTTAATTGGCAGCATTTCCTTTCTAGCTGAATTTCAATCTACAATTATTGATCGTACTCAGAGTACCCTTTCTCAAGAACATTACAGTATATATTATAAAATCAGATCGAGTTAAGTTATAATTGTTCATTGTATTACAACCGTTACCGTTCTTGTAAATTTTTGATGGGATTGGAGGTTTGTGCAGATAGTAAAATGTTTAATTTACATTTAGCTTTTTGATTTAGTATAGGACATCCTAAAGCCAGTATACTCCCACGACTTACGCTAATGATTGAACCCTGAACATTCAGGCTTCTTGGGAAATGCCTAACTTTCAGACCACTAAGTTGAACTTCAGTGGTTTCCGTACTTTGTTTCAGTCAATTCAATACCCACTGGCGATACTTACTCTACAGCTGACATATCGGATCTCCACTAGTCGTGATTATTTATAGTTGTCAGATTTTCATTAGTAACATCGGTGTTATTAAACGCGGTCCTCACATGATATAAAGTAATCATAATTTATTTTTCATAAACAAAGGACTATTATTTATTTGTCAAGTTAAACATTGTAAATAAAAAACATCACTTGTAATAAATAATAATTACTTCCATTTCGAATTACATATATGTAGGAATGATAACTCTCATTTCACTCCGTTTCATCCCATCCCCCGTTGTTGTCTGATTTTTGACGCAGTAATAATGAATTATTGACGTCAATGAAAAGTGGAAACATTTCAGTGTGTAATTAATTGGTATTATGAATTTGTTGGTGCTTTTCCGTATTCTTCCTATCTTCTCGTTGTAACTATGTCTGATGTCCTTTAAGCAGAAATCATGAATGTATTTAATAATTAAAATGTAATTAACTAAATTGTCAGGCATAGTGTAAAGATATAAGCAAGATTGACTCACTTAATCAAATTATGAATGATTGAATAAGCAACAGTACAACAGGTCAATTGAGAGAAAACTCAAGTGATCATGTGCATGTACAAATTGAGACCGTTCATACACAGTATTCAAAGTACTTAGTTAAGAAAGAAGAGTAAACAATTGTCATGATGGTCACTTCAGTTACTGGCTTAAAGATTTACGTAGCATGATAGATGTTTGTGAAAGACAATGTGGTCAATATTAAAGACAGGAAAGTAACTTTCATTCGATTGCACTTATAGGGCAAGTAAATACAAACTTTCCAGTTTATTCTAACTAATGTAATAAATACTAATATAATCAGCAATATGTTTTAAAATCAAAATTATATACCGAGCGTTGTAAGCCGGGAATGGAACCAGTTACAAATGATGAAGCACATCGTACTCGTAGATAGATTTCGTCACTGCCTGGCGATCAAGCAGTGCGTTATATATTCGTACTCATAACCAAAAATGAAATCCAACTGGAAAACCTCCAAACGATATCTTCCGCGAACACAATATTTCTGGGCTAATGAACAGAAGTTGAATCACTAACATTTCTTAGTGATAATATTATTATAATGGAAACTGGTAAGTTTTCCATTACATTTAAAATAAACCATGATGTTCGAAAATTTATTTAAAAATGATGGATTCATTTTGTTTTGCGTAGTTCTAATAAGATTATATCATCTATATTTTGTGACGTGAGGTATCTGAAACTTGGTGCGAACGCCAATCTTCATACATACGATTATATATATATTCCTTAGAAAAATTAGGCACACCAATGCTGTATTTCTAATGTCCTAGAAATTAGAACCAATTTTAGGCCAATCACGTGTTCTTATCATTTGACTGACTGCTGATTGGCCCAGTGTGTCAATATCTATAGTCAACTAAGTTGAGGTTCGAGTAATAGTATACTGATAATGCTAAATGATAATTGCGTAACAGGGATACCCTTTCATCTTCGTGAATCGTTGATGCTATTCTAGCAATATACGTTCCAGTTAATCTGTCTTACGTACAAATTCTCGAATTCGTATACCTCAATAATCAGAAAAATATCATCATCAACATGCTTGTTGGGTTAACACTTTATTTCGTTCATAAACACAGCTACACTACGTGGAGTTGTCATAAAACTCTTACTGTTGAATGTGCCTGTGCTAATCAACTGTAAAATATCTTAGAGGTCAAACCGAAATATCATTTTGCAAACCTATATTGATGGTGATTTGCAATCAACTTGGTTTCTGCAGTTCAGTACTGCTATTTTTGTTTGTATATTGCCATTACCTATATATATCTTTAAGCAATCACGGAACTCAGCCTGTAGCTCTTCTAGAGTTACTGTTGGTCCCAAGCCCGGGCAAAAGAGGAGGGTTGGGCATGAGGTCGGCAACTGCATCCCGTAGAAAACAATCTTGCTAAAAAAACGCCAACCAGATTAAATAAATTAAACAATTTAAACTCTGTCCTCCAAAATAAAGGAAGAATTATGATGCCTCATGATAAAAGTCAAAATTCTTCGGAAGTCACAAGACCTATGTTCCTTCTAACAAGCAGAGCAACAATGAATATAGGTACGTGGAACGTCCAGACAATGCGGGAGACCGAGAGGAGCAATCAAATAGCAAAGCAAATGAGGAGATACAACTTGGCAGTACACGGAATCAGCGAAACCCATTGGACCGAACCTGGACAGCAAAAGTTAGGTACGGGAGAGATCCTGCTGTTGTCCGGTTACGAAGAGGAAAATGCTCCACACACCCAGGGAGTTGCTTTGATTTAGTTCAGAGAAGTACGAAATGCACTTATAGGATGAAAATCTCAGGGACCCAGGATCATTTAAAACAAAGAAGGAGGGAATTACAATGAATGTTATCCAATGTTATGCACCGACCAATGATATCAATGATGACGATAAAGATCAGTTTTGTGAGAGGCAGCAATCGATCATAGAGAAGTGCTCAAGAGAGGATCTGACCATTCTGATGAGAAATCTAAACGACAGAGTCAGAATGGATAACTACGGTTATGAAGATATCATAGGACGACATGGACCAGGAGAAAGGAACGAGAATGACGAGAGATTTGCAAATCTATATTCATTCAACAAATTGGTTTTAGGGAGCACAATATTTCCACACAATCACATACACAAAGCTACATGGATCTCACCGGACCACACCACAGAAAACCAGATAGATCATATTTGTATCAGTAAAAAATTCACATGGTCAATCAAAAACGTCAGAACCAGGAGAGGGGCTGACATAGCTTCAAATCATCACCTGGTGATAGCCAAAATGAAACGGAAGCTAAAGAAGAAATGGACAACTGGACAAACAGCATTACAGAGGTTCAATACAGCCTTTCTACAAGATACTAACAAACTCAACGAATTCAAGATAACTCTCAACAAAAGGTTACAAGCATTACAGGATCTACTGAAAGAAGAAGAAACTATTATGGAAGACAACTGGAACGGGATCAAAGTAGCACTAACCTCAACATGTCAGAAGGTTCTGGGCCACGAGAAGCATCGTCATAAGGAATGGATCTCTATCGAAACCCTGGACAAGATTCAAGAAAGGAAGATCAAGAAAACAGTATTTAACAACAACCGAACAAGAACAGAGAAAGTCAAGACACAAACTGAATACATAGAAGCAAACAAGCAAGTCAAGATGGGCATTAGAGCTGACAAAAAGAAATACGTGGAAGAGCTACCGATGACAGCGGAAAAAGCTACAAGAGAAGGAAATATGAAACAACCGAATGACACGACGAAGAAACTGGTAGAAAAATATAATAAACCACAGAGACCAGTCAATGACAAAGAAAGCAAGCCAATCACTGAGATTCAAGAACGGAGGAACAGACGGGTGGAACACTTAGAGGAACTCTTGAATAGACTAGCTCCATTGAATCAACTGGATATCAAATCAGCACCTACAGACCTTCTAATAAATGTCACTCTACCGACGATTGAAGAAACCAACATGGCCATCAGACAAATGAAGAGTTGGAAAGCAACACGACCTGACAATATACCACTTGAAGCACTGGAGTCAGACACAGAAGCAACTGCGAACATTCTCCACATTCTGTTAAGGAAGATTTGGGAGGAAAAGCAAGTGCTGATGAACTGGAAAGAAGGATATCTCATCAAAATGCCGAAGAAAAGAGATTTAAACAAATGTGAGGACTACAGAGGCATCACATTACTGTCAGTACCAGGAAAGGTTTTCAACAGAGTGTTGTTTAACCGGATGAAAGACTCGGTATATACCAAACTTTGAGATCAACAGGCTGGATTCTGTAGGGATCGGTCGTGCACAAACCAAGTCGCCACACTATGGATTATTGTTGAACAATCAATTGAATGGAACCCGTCACTATACATAAACTTCATTGACTATGAGAAAGCATTCAAGAGTGTGGATAGGAAAACATTATGCAAAGCTCTTTGACACTATGGAGTACCTGAGAAAATCCTCAAACTGCATCATCAGGTAAGCGCTAAGTTGGAATGCTGAAGGAAAACAGAAAAGTGAGAGACCGATGAACACACCACGTTGGGAATCGGTAGCAGACATGAGAAGGAGGATTAGCAACTGGAAAAAACTGGCAATTATTGCCCAGGACAGATTTGGATAGCGAATGCTTGTGAATGGCTTATGTTTCACCATGAAGGGTAACGTGCGTAAGTAAGTAAATAAGTAAGTAAACAGTCACGGTGTGCCCTTATCAAACATGTATGTAAATTGTGTTCACGATGTTAAGTTTGAATCATGTCGTCTTCGGTGTATGCGTACATAAGAATTTTAAAGTTTCAATTTTGTAGGAATTGATAAGGTACGCACTGGTGCAAATGATCAAAACGATTATTCACTGCTCCTTAGTTTTTCAATCTTGTCAAAAAGTCTAACTGATGTGGTCATATCGCAAACTGACTCAACCTTAATATATAGACCACTGCGATCCGACTCAACTTTGCTGAGATTATGTACTCTCAGTGACAATTTAGGTTTGATCCGTTTTAGGGGTTTCGGGTTTGTGATGATTTCCTACTTTAATCAAAACTATTCTGCATGAACCTCACAGACAGAACTGCTCGTATTGCGCATTTAATCGAGATAACTTTCAGATAATTGAACTTCAATGTAAATTATCTGTACATATAATAGGTTTCGTATAAGCGACAATGCCCACTTCATTTGTCATTTTCCCTTTTGTAAATATGATCAATGTAAATAACCAATTATCCTGTTCAAGATAATTATAAAATACCCAACTGTAGGTCAACTAACATCTATATTCGTCTGATATACACCACCACACTCAGTGGTAGCGTTCAAAAACTTGAAATTGGTGAGCCAAATATTCTCAAACAGAAGAAGTCATAACTGGCATTAAAATATCTAAAACAAAATACTAAAATATTATTTTGCAAATTTCTCATATAAAAGCTTTATTCATGATACGTTGGCATTGATACTGTTTTAATAACTTGAGTCTGATGTATTTGTATACAAAATACCGTTCAATATAAATATTTAAATATTCATGGAATACACACATTATACTACTTATATTCAATAATTATACTACTATTTACATTCAAATGGTCTTGATTATTCTCTGTTCCCCTATTTTTATGAAATTAATTTTGCATACGTATGCTGTGTCTATTACAAGCCCTATTTTCTGTGATATCTGTCGTTCTCACTTATCAACTTGGAAATGATAACTCCCTCTTTCACCTTCACTCATAGTAATTATCATAACCGACTTACTTCCCGTCATGTTTAATCTGTCTTATAATTCGCTGCTTTCTGATTCCTTCGGATCACCTAGATTCTCATAAGATTTTCTAATAGTCATATAGTCTCTTTTGTTCCGACTTATTTTGGTTTGTGTTGTTCCCTTTGTAAGTTATCTAACGTTGTTGAAATCCCTAGATCACATTGATTCACATATGTTTAACGAATTCTCGAATAAAAAGATTTATGATTGAAAGTTATTGATTTCTTACGCTTACTGGTTGTGCATTTATTGTATCGCATTATATAACTACTAGAATGGGTCAGAACGTCTGCTAGATCCTGAGCTCCAGTATTCAGTAATACAGTTTATTTACTTATTTATTTAAACACATAAACATTGGTGCAAGAAGGCACCAAATACATATGCACCATACAGATCATTCGATTCGTGTGAGGGCTGTGATACTACTCGGATGCCCAAACCGAAGCAGGTGGTTTTCTTAAGGGGCCACACTCGTAGCCTTTAACCTAAAGGTCTAATCCACAAGTTAGCAACTTTAGGAGATTCAGTCCAATGGTAGCCGGCGACTATCAATAGGTTTATGCACCATTTATTCCCTTAGGATCCTGGAGCCAATATCCACTGTTGATTTGAAATCACGGTTTTACAACTCCTCTAGGTGGGTCCTCTATATCCTCTGACCCGGTTAAAGCGCGAGAAATTCACTTTTCGTCCTCTCAATTTTGTAAACAGTACCCTCCCCTCGAAAAGGCGTCGAGTAGAACTTCCCTATCGTTGGCCATGCACTCGTGTACATGTGATAGTATTTCGATGGAGAGAGAGAGAGGTGGACTCTTACCACCCTCGGTTGTACCAGGGAATTTGGGGTTCAAATCTTAAAATGATTGATTCTTTTTAAACATTATTCTCCACCAATCTTTTTCAACATAATTGCATTAATAGTATTTCAACTTATTAACTATTCATCTTGTTAATTCCACTTCGCACCATACTAATTACATGGATTATTATGAATGAGTTAGTTTGTGCATGCACTCTTTCTCTCTTACATACTCACATACACTACCATGTTTGACTTGTAAATTCCGCCTTTTCGAGTTGTTTCGTTGCGAGATTGCATACCAAATGATTGTCTGGTATGTTCAAAGCCTGTTCAACACTTGTTGGTCAGTTCTAATTTCTGTTTCACTGGTTTTCAGCTAAACAAACACTACAATAAATTTCCATATTTTAGCTATGTTTTTATGGATTAAATTTTAAAGGAATGATGTACTCATGTACTGCTATCCACTGTGAAGCTACTTAGTATGAGATTTAAAAAAATAGAGATGATACCAGTGACTATCATCCGAGTGGTTGGTATCCTTTTATAAACCGAGAGTCACTTACTTTAGGATTCATGTATAACATGTAAGCTTTGTAGTAATACTAAATATTCTATGAGCGAAACTGGTTGATAAATATAAAAAAACGATAGGTATTCACCAACAAAAAAAATTTGTATTTCAACATATTTTACAAGTATTCAAATGTCCTGTGAATATAAGGGGAGAAATTATACGCATCAGTGAATATTTTTTGTTAATAACTTTATTTTAGTCAAATATCTGATGTTCACTATAGCGATTCTATATATAATGGGAGTTCATGGTCAGTAGAGTCCAAAAACACCTAGTTTGAAACAATTGACACTAATAACATTGAATTAAAGTTGTGTAATTTCCCAAGCCGATTGAAGTTGGAAGTATTTACCATTACATGATAATCCAATGATTGTAATAGTTAAGCATCGGATGTGAAATCTCTGGAGAGGTGAAGTTTACACTATTAATGAGTTTGACCTTAGGAGCAAATAGCGGCTCATTGCTTCATTGTTTTCTATGCTTTCTTAACTGAGATTAGTCTATGATGAATGACACCTATAGGTTATTATTACTGTTACTATTAATGCTATTATAAATTTTAGAAAGATGTGCATCTTATTTCTACTAAAAATATCTCAGAAAATCTTTTCAAGTTCTTGTTTAACGTAACAATGAGAACTACTTAATACATTAATTTAAATTTTTTTTCTTTCAATTGAGATAGAAATGACCACTTGTTTACGGATGATCGATAACTGTGATACATAGAAAATTGTGTCACACACGTACGTACTACTGATAATCTTTAATATTTGGTTATGCGCCAGAAAGAAAATAAACAGGATAAAACGTAATTCCACTCAGACTAACGCTTGTTTTGTATATTATCATTTAGCCACCTAATATGTAGAGAGAATCACGAAAAACTCGTCTCTTTTTTTCAGTATTATAAATTACTAATCTCTGATTATAAGCAAAGTTGGATGGTGGCTAGTAGTGGAATCTAGGACACGCGTTACGTCCTCTTCGGGACTCGTCATCTGGATGTACTCGCATGCAACCTTTTATGTGCACTCTGGAACTTGAAACCAGTACCGTTCGTTTTACCCCCCTAAACTATCGAGTCCTGACAGCCTACGAGTCTTAAATAGGACAAAATGCGCGTCCTGAATTCCACTGCTAACCACCATCCATCTTTACTTATAATGCTCGTGGCATAAGTCAACACCAAGGCAATCTGAAAATAATGCACATATGCAAGAAGACACTTATCAACTGCAGTCCTAAACATCAATGGAAAGATTCAAACAAACAATACAAAATGAGTTCACTAATCTCTCAGTTAATTCATAGAATAATTTAGGAGGTTTAATATCTCATGCATATAAATAAACTGAAGTGAATTAAACAATTAACTGGAAAATAAGGCACCAGTGATACCGCTATTTTAGCTTAATAATATGTTTTCTTAATTGGAGTACTCATTGATAAAGTAAACCGCGTTTAAATTAGGGAGAAACCTTGGGGGAATCATCGAAGATGATTAACCTTCATTAAATAATTCACAATATCCGTAACTTCATCTTAAAAAACAATCACGTATCATCAGTTCGTTGTTATTTACGAGAGACTAGTAATGTTTTTCTGTCTAATGTAATAGAGAGACTGAAACAATGTTGTCTGACTGGTATTTATTGCCATTATTATCACCTCATTTACTGGGTACAAATTCATGTACTTGGGTTTCAGCCACGCTCTAATTACAAAGTCTTGTGATAGTACACCTTCACTCTGAACCACAGTAGATGTAATAGGATCCCATCAGCCAGAGTCATTGTAGATCCTGATACGAATGTGAGTACAAAATGTCATGCTAAGTCACCACACCGATATGAAACCAACAAAGTGGATAGAAAACGAGTAGTGTGGTGTAGGTTACTTATATCCACACAAGTAGTATATAACGGTGGTCAGGCATAGAATATATTTCAGTAGAAGGTCGATGAAGAAAGAACGGGAACGGAACGCAATCGGTATGAAAACGCATGAACAATGAAATCAGAGACAATGGATTGGTGTTTGAGACAGGAACGGTCAAGTTTGAGATGATGGATTGATATTTTGCAAATTAATTATTTACTATATGGTTCTCAGATTTTATTGAGATGCGCTGTAATTTTGTGTCCAAGTACATTCGGTTGTCCCCTGTGGGTTTCTTGTTCACTACAGTGGGACTAACTGATAATGGTGAAGCGAGCAAAAACTTGCTGGGGACAACCAATTTATTGCTTAGTGCCAAATTACAAAGTTGTCTGGCAAAACGTCAAAACTAAACGTTTAATACTTCGAGTTCGTCACATTTTTCAGACCAACTCCATCATTTGTTCTTTACATCCTTCATGATTCTTCCACTTCTTAATTCCTTTCTGTTTTCTTCAGTTCAATCTTCTCAACCTTCTTTTGACGGGCAGTCCACTTTTGACCGTTATTACATACTACTTTTGTCTTTCAGCATCAGTAGCATGCACCACAGTAACACTGACATTTAGAATACGGTATATAAATGAAGGAATACTAGGATTGAAGGTCTAAAAGAGGATAAAGTGTAAATGGATCTGCTCCACTGTAACCAATCCTGAGTAATAACACACAGTGTCTCCAAACACTGGTCGTGGTTATCATGTGAACTCTTGACAAGAAGTTTGCGTCTAACAACATACATAATACTAACGAATAAACAGTTGTGTACACACTTGTTGATAAACAATCTTCACTCTTCCTCATTATATTTCAGTTAATTGGTGGTACACTGGATAAATCAAACCATATTGTCATCGCTCATTTACTTATAAATTTATAATAAAATAGGTATACATATAGTCACTTTTTGATTACACAATCATTTATATTTTCATTCATCGCTGAAGAAAATTAAATGTAAACTAAATTATTGGTTTAGGAAAATTTGTAGATATTGTTGGACTGTGTAATATGCGTCATGGACTAAACGTAGCTAGAAAATCATTAACAAAGGACAGATGTTTTGTTCTAGTATGAGATCCTTTAGTAATAATGCTTACGCAAATTAGTATAATAGATCGAATCAAGAACGGTCTGGATTCACAGAGAGTGGTTAACCTTCCGACCACTGAGTTATTATCCAGTGGTGTACATGACAATCTAATATCGTTGGAAGGTAATTGATTCACCCTTGACATGGTTCAACTCCACTAGTTACAGATAAATTAGTTTGCCACAAAGTTTTCCCGGAACAAAATTGATTTAAATACACTTTATTTGGAAATTTTGTTAAAAAAGTCATTTGGTATATGATTCAGTAGATACAGTTTTGTTTTTATGCTTGCGACAACACTAATAAAAGTATTGATTGTATATGATACGTTATCATAGATTAGTTTATTGTTTTACAGAGAATCGATAATCAAATAAGTAGAATAGCATTCGTGTCATTGATTTTTCGTCACTAGATCCAAAAGTTCTAAACTCGACCCCTATTATGATATTACGATAGGTATATGCTGTTGAGGAGTTCCAAACCAGGATGAATCAACTCTTCAGTAAGATTAATACTTGATTTCCAGTGATTAGACAACTGAATTTACCATTTACAATGTAATTCATGGATGCGCACTGCTGAGGAGTCCCACAATAGGACGAAAATGCCATCCAGTGCTGCTAGGTTTTCCATGATGGTTTATTTTCAAATGATTCATGATCTAAACTATTTAAAAAAACATTTGTTTGTTTTTCTATATATACGGTCACACATTTATTGATTATCCTTTATTACATGATCAGTTTGTTCTGACTGATTCGTTGTTTATTTTCAATATGACATTACGAGGGGAAAGAAAACCTTCACTCAACTAGTGTTAAAAATAAAAATAACAAAATGTATCATCATGTATAAACAAGTTGTGTTTTTTTTTTATTGTTGTCATATATACGAAATGATATAAGAAAATGAATATAAACAAAACAACCAATCAGAATGATGAACACGATTATAAAACTATCCTAAAGTGACTATCAAATAGCGCACCTAAAAATCTCTACATAATTAACCAATCGGAATCGTAGAAACTCTAAACAAACACACAATTAAATGACAAAATTAACCAACAACAACAAAAACAAACAAACGAAACAGATAACCTTGAAAATGTTTTACGATGAGTTAAACGTGTATGTGCTTAGGTAGTATTAATATTACTTTTATCATTATCACATCAACACTATTATGATCTTTAATGTTATTAAACGCATATAAAATGTGCTATTTGACATAATAAATGGACTAGAATGGATTTAGAATTCATTGATTCTATTTATCATTATTATTAGAATCAATACAATTACTACAACCTAATTTATCGTGATTACAAAAGTACAGTGAGTAGTGAGTGTTTTTTTAGTATTTTTTGTTTGTTTGTTTGGTAATCATTAATAATCAATAAATTGATTTTTATATTTTGTTTTTGTTTTTTTACGACAAAAACAGTATTTCTATGCATGAAATGAACTCAGGAAAGGCAGATTACTAATGCTCACTACAGATTACTTAAAAATATCAACAATTAATTTACAGATGTTTTGTCGAATAACAGTTTAAATATAGATGTCTTTATGATTATTTACTATGGTTTTCTAAGATTGATAGATTTATCCTGAAGTGAATGAGAGAGTTTAAATATTAAATTTTAAATTTCTGTCTTACGCAAAGATGAATTTTCTGTGGGTACGTAAAACCATTAATCATAAGTCGATATATCAAGTGATGGATTATCGAATTTTTGCGGAAATTAAAATGGGGCAATAATGACTTACAATTTAGAGAATTAAGCTTTCAACTAATGGATAGTAAGCTCTAA
The DNA here is from genome assembly GCA_946903255.1 of Schistosoma spindalis. Classification (NCBI taxonomy): domain Eukaryota; kingdom Metazoa; phylum Platyhelminthes; class Trematoda; order Strigeidida; family Schistosomatidae; genus Schistosoma; species Schistosoma spindalis. The sequence goes on along the minus strand of OX336418.1, from coordinate 6,856,641 downwards.
TCATTCCTGATCTACTAGGATCTAAGGTATTATGTAAGATAACTAACCACCCTCCAGCATGCACACAAAAAGTGATCTTCAGTCTCAGTAGTGCATAATCATATACATGAATACTGAGTTCTTAAAAAGGAATTTTAAAAACTGTCATTATTCGGTTATTGAAATAATATATTTTTGTTGCGACTATTCATGATACTTGGGGATGTTAGTGTGTTGTATAAATTACACTTAACATATTATGCTGAAATGATTGCTAAACAGAATTGGTATGGGTGTGGGTTAGAGTATTGCAAACAACTCAACAAAAGAAAACAGATTTAAACTTTGACAGAATTAGGGTTTTTTTTTACAATTCAATAAATGGAATTATAAATTATCTTTGCCAAGTGCGTACATTTTCAAGCTGACAATGAGAACAAGTTATCCCAATCGATATGAAGTCGTTTTTTTTTAAATCAGTGTTATACTTTAAGAATAGTTATTACAATCAAAAATTCGGTCAAGTTGTTGTCGACTGTTTTAGAGAATCCATTGACTGTATGAAGCACTTTTCATTTTATCTAATGTTAACGTTTGACTAGAATTTGCTAAACACTTTTCTATTTGCCTGTCTTTATCAGTTTTAGATATTGTACTAAGGTTTTGTACTCATTATGTATTTTAACTTGACCTATAACTAGTGTTCCTAAACTTTTATAAATTCAGTAAACGGTTATATTATATTATTTATTTACGAATCAACTTAATTTAGAAATGTAAACCATTGAATCACAACTCAGTAATTAGAAGGTTAAATATCCACCGAGGGGTCTGAAGGTCCTGGGTTCAGCCACTAGTGTATTCGTGGATACTCGCTGCTGTTGAGGAGCCCCATACTAAGACAAAACATTGGTCCAGTGCTTCCTGGCTTTCACTGATTGTTTGACTAAAGTTAGTCCATAATGTAAACTAAAAAACTCAATAATCTCCATAGCCCCACTTGTATTAAGAAAAATATTCACTCCATTCAAACTCTAAATGTGTAGAGTCACATCTGTGGTTGTATTGCCCAACTTATTCCGACTATTTTTTTACATTTGGCTGTTTATCATGCTTTGTTTTGCTCGTTTCATTATTTTATTTTTTTGGATTCAGTGTGTTTATGCGAATCGCTTAGCCGGAGATGTGATATTTAAAAGTAGACAATTTTAGTATTTTGATTATATTTTATCTTTATAGTATCATAATTTCAGATAATATTAGAGTTCAAAACTGTTTGAGATTGTCTTATAAGTCTAATCGGATTTACTAGTCATTAATTGTGATCGAAAATTGCCGTGAACTAAATAAAAAATCGATTTCCGTTTTCTTCAAATCTGGGTTCATTCACTTTATATTTTGAGATCTAGTTACCAACTGGTTAGGATATTACAAGCCATGATAATTAATCAATATCATCAGTAATTATTACGTCTTTTTTCTGCTTACGTGATCGTTAGATCATTGTTTCAGAACAGACTCTACTTACTTTGGTTAGGTGGTGTAATTAACCTTTATAAATCAAGTAATGTATGGTTAAAAGTTGAGTATACAAAACTCGTAGTTGGCTACTGAGTTACTTTAGCTGCAGTCTTAATATGTTTAGCTGTTTCTTCCCTTTATACCAACTATATAAAGAAAAGGAAACATACCAATAAATACTAGTCCAGTGGTCTATGAATGAATTACTCACTATTCTACTTAAAGCTCATGAGTCCGATCCCTAACTAAGTTATAGATACATACCACCACTAAGGAGCTAATTACTGGGATGAAATATCTATACACTACTTCTTGAGGCTTAGTGATTGTTTAGCCCTGAAATAAGTCCATTAAATAAAATAATCATCCAATTAAGCCGGCCATACAAACGTTCCATGTTAACTTTTCCATCTTTCAACTAATCTGAAATAAAAAAAATGTTTACTAAAGAATGAGTCAATAGATTATTGGTGTGTATTTTTAATTTCTCACTATCAGTTGATATTTAGGACTAAAATTAATCCGCAACAAGATACTACAAATCCTTACAATTGAATATCATGCTTGTCAAATGTGTTAATGGTTATGTAGACTCAGTAGCTTAGTGGATAACACGTTGGCACTTTAAATGATCAGTACTGGCATCAAGTCTCACTGTGAGCATGAACACTAGGAGTAAGATAGATCCAACTGACGAATCCAACGTAAGATGAAACACCCGTCTTGGACTCATCTGTTAGCTATAATTCTAAAAGATAGCCAAGTTTTTCCCCAGTATATTTTAGGTGTTTGGAGGCAATCAGTAGTAAATTTTGGACCTAGGTTTAATGTTGTTTGGCACTCTTCAGTAAATTTTACCTGTAGTCTTGAAGGGACTAGTGCTCACTGGTGGGTTCGGACCCATATCACCTTGATTTACAGTTTGAAGCATTATTACTGAGCTAGTTATGACTTAGCTGATTTCTTTTAGGACAGATATTTGCAGTTGTTTGATCACTGATTAGTGAATAATATCGTGTTTGCTTAGTGCTTTTTAGTGCTGATCGGATTCTAACAATCAGTTTGTATTGTATCCATTAGCCCGAGTGATTTGGTGTCAAATACATTATGCTAAGGTGTTACTTGTTAGCGAACATTAGTCGTCTCAAGATTACAGGTACATGATGTTGGCGAATACCGATGGAACATGTGCCCATAGGGCTTCAAAACCAGTTAGTGTTAAATACTCCGATAAATTAGACAGGTAGAAAACCATATTCGTCAATAGCAAAGCATATATTTGAAACGGGGCATAAAAATGACATCAATAAAGCTTATAAAATATTCGTACGGTAACAATTTGTCGTAATCTTGTAATTGTCCTAGTAATCTTTAAGTCGTTTTATGGCCTAGGGTAATGCGAAAATTTCCTGTTAATTTTCCATCAGAATATTAAATAGCATGAAACATAAATCCAGAGTTTCACATTGCCTACCTCTAAAAAATCTAGCATCAAAACATACAATGTTGAATCAGTTGAACTAGTGGTGGGCTCCCGGAAACTTGATTGATTGACTTCTATCGCTCACTATTTATTGATCAGTCAATTGTTTTGGGATATTTTTAAATGAAGATTATAATGCTCTTTTTGATATAGAGAAAAATAAATAAACAGCAGTCTTTTAGAACTCATATGTAGATTGTGTTCGTCATAGACCGAATTCAGTTATGAGTGAAACAGTTGTTGTGAACGAGATTGGATGATTTTTGTAGTATACAGTAAGCTCGTTGAATTTAAAATGGTACTATTGGATGTCGAATCATTGGTCCTGATGCTTGGACATTCTGTATGAGACTATAAGGCTATGGGTTTGATCTCTAGTGGTATCATTGTTGTCCACTGATGAGAAGTCTTGTACTAAGACGAAATACACCATGTGCATTTTTTCTTTTAATGGTACTCTACAAATTAAGTAGACCTCTATAAAATTGCTTCGTCTAAAATCACTACTTATTTACCCAGTGCAGGTTTATGTGCTCAGTTTAAAGCCATCCTTCATTTGTGTGATGTCCAATGGACAGCTGCGTAGAACAAATTAAATAGAACTAGGTTTGAAATTGTGATTAACTTATAAGCTGGTTTACCTTTTCAATATTTCAAATAATCTTAACATTATTGTTATTATTATACTTGATTTTTTGTGACGAGAATACATGACTTCATAGTTTTACTTTTCCCTTCTCTTCTAACTACATTATTAATCTGTTTGTACGAAACATCTGCAATGGCGTCATACGTTTTTTAAAACTAAAATTTGATAATGAAGGTTTCTGGTAGACAATTGTAACGGATTAGAGGGCGATGGGTGGTTCACTTAACGTATAAATGTCCGCTTATGTAGCATTGTCTTCACTTTCCCCTCGTGAAGTACAATATGATGGGCTAATTTCCACCCAGGATAGTCGTTTCGAATGAAAAGCATACTTATTATTTCGCAAACATTCTATCTGTAACTTCCTGGTTGACTGAACGAAATTGGAAAACTATTTGGAAATTAATAAATTTAATCTGTTGAATATTGAACTCATTATTTTCAAGTCGTCCAAGAATATTAAGTTCATTATTCATTTGATCTTAATTAGACTACTTTGAAGAGAAATTTTAATCGTTAAAAATATCAGGAAGCTGATCTACTCTAGTTCAATGCACCTTAACATTACATACTCATAACTCACTACATGAATTGAAACTTACAACAATTAGAACTCACAGTGAACACGATATCATTCAGAACATTGAATCATGATTAATCAGATAGATTCTAGGTTCGAATCTCGCGAGGCACACTGCTCAGATGTCCTACAATAGAATGAAACAGCCGCCCAGTGCTTTCAGGTTTTTCATGGTGGTCTAACTTCAAATGACTCATGATCTCAACCATCGAAATCAGTATAATATCCACAAAAATCCCTCTGACATGATTAAACAGTTCACTAACATTTCCAACTTCTATCATTTCTTAATGAAGTGTAATCCAGAAACTGATTGATTCTGGTAATCTTGTTAGATTGATTCTTAAGTTAATAGTCTAAAGGTAACGTACGCGAAAGGTATGGGGAGACCTGAGAGTTTTGGATTATGGATACATGACGTTAAAGAACTAATTTAAAACAGACTGTTTGTATAAAAGATAATCGTAACTTGGAAAAAATTGACAACAACAATGTGTCGATCAATGAATAAAGTTAATCAAATGACTGTTTTTGTCATATTTTTCATATTGTACATTCATACTGATATTCACAATTAGTTTTAAAGCTGAACTTTTGACCAATATGTCGGAAAAACTGATGTCCGATATGTATACACATTAATTTTATATATTAATTCAATTGATTTCGTCTCCTATGAAGTGACTGACCTATAATTAATGGTAAAATTTCAATTTTATTCTCATTAGCCATAATTCGTGTGAATTATTAAATTAGTATATGTAAATAAACGTATGTAGAGATATCCCCATGGAGGGGGGTACTTGTAAACTGCTGAAATCTAGTGAGCATGTAGAAATCTTTGAAAAAAAACAAAACAAATAAACAATGTCAAGATTTATTCGCATAAATATTTAGATTACTGTCAACAATGTTTAAGTTTAAATCCAATCATCATGTCAATTATTTAAATTTCTCAGGATAAATCATTTGTGTGTGTGTATGTATTTTTGTTTTCTAGTTTACGGATTTGTTCGAAACATTTCGAATGTTTACTAAATGTGTCGAATCCAGCAACTTCGGACCGTTTTTTTTGTTGTTGACAAGAGTATAGCTTAGAGATGAGCTTTAGACAACCACAAAAAAATTTTCAACTTAGAACAACATATATAAGAAAACAATATTGTTTTTCATTAGATCCTCATCAGACTTTACTCTAATATCAGAAGGGTTTGTGTGATATTATAGTAATTTCAGTGGTTGAGATCATGAGTCGATTGAAGCTAGACCAACATGGAAAACCTGGACGGCCGTACCGTTCTATTGTGGGACTCCTCAGCACTGCCCATCCACGATCCCGCCTCGCGAGATTCGAACCTAGGACCTATCAGTCTCTCTCGCGTGAGGGCTTAACCACTCTAATATCCAGTAATATTTTTATGCATATAAGAAATTATTAAACCAATCAAGGCAGTTTATGAGTTAATAATAACGATGGAATAGATTACGTAAATAAGTGAAAAGTACAAATTGGTAGTGTGATGACAGGTATACTAGTTGTGATAAGAATAATAAATGCTTGAACCAATGTTATATAATGGGAAATAGGTTAATGATTAAAAAAAATACAGATACTGAAACAATATTCATAAAAATTATTGTAAGATTACGTAATAAGAAGTGTTCTGACAAATGGACCGTGAAACGTATATCTGAGAGAAAATAAAACAAAATGGTAGGAGAGGGTAAAGAAAAATAAACGAAAACAGAGTATGTAGAATAACAATAAATAAAATCGTTTATTAAGGCTAAGGGAGAGATAAGTGTGTTACAAATTTCTTACAGAACACAAAGACTTGGATTGTTGGCTCGAATTTCTATTGCTTCCGGTGTGTGTAAATTTTCAGCTGGTTCTGTTCAGAGAACAGATTTTGTACACGTATAGTTTGTAGAAAAGAAAACAATACTATTACAAGATGTAAGCCAACTTATATAATTAGTCAGTCCAGCGATGTCTACTATGGGTTACTTATTCCGTAAATAAAAAAACCAAGAACGTAAAAGTGTTTCTTAGGGATATAGATTATCCATTTTCTAGAACCTTTAAAACGACCCAAACAAATTTTTAAGGATCCCTAATTTATTGTTAGTTAAAGATGGGTATTTGCTCACAATTAATTGATCACTGGGTAGTGATCAATGTCATGTGTGTCAAATCCTTAGTGCAGATAGAATGCTATCGACCAAGTTGCAATGTGGCCACCAGTCTAGGTGACTCGACATTGCGTGCACTATAATGAAATAAGATGGTGGTTGGAGGTAGTCAATAGGAAACCCTGGACCCAGGTTTCGTGCTGGTTCGATTCATCAACAGGCCATGTAGATAATCTTGAAGAAAATGTTATTTTTTTTACTGATCATTCACTATTCTATCTAGAAACTCCACTTGTGTCCTAGCTGACTGTACTTGACTGAACGTTGAGAATAGTACCAATGTTATATTTGTTTAGTTCCCTTGCTATTGTTAATTGTTATGCCAATTGTACTTACCATTAAGCGCTTTATAATCAAATTAGATTTAAATGTCAACTTAAAAAAATTTTTAATGAAGATAGGATATGAGCAGTATATCCATATTTTCAAAGTTCTATATATATACATACCGTATCAAGTATTTTCGGGCATTTTTTTTACTCATTATTGATTTCGTGAATGATTGTGGCATAAAGAAGCATAATTTTCACTGAGGATTTCATTTCAAATTGTAACGATCAATTTATTTGCTTTTATATCTGGTGAGTTGATATGCATTACAGTGGTCTATTTCTAACAACGTAAATCCCATTATGTGATTGAAATCAAACCCACAGTAAAATTATTGCTCTTATACACAGTACTATCTCATTAAATGAATGGTAAAATACTCGAAAATACTAGATAATTTACTTTTATTGAAGATTGCAAAAGGGATAGATAACCTGACACCATTTTTTTTGTCATAGAAACAACCTGTATCCATGTTTTTATTTTATTAATTAGCTTTATTCTAATCCATATATATATATTTGCATTTACTTCTTTTTTATGGTCAAGACATCATTATGATAAAATACATTGACGCTAAAACATAAATAGACATAATTTTCCAATGTTCTTTGTTTGTCTCGTTTTTATGTTTAGTATTTAGGTCCTGGATAACAATGTTTTTGTAAATGTACAGTAAAATATTTAAGTGAAATTATGGCACTTTACATTGTTGATAATGAGTCATAACTTTGAAGGACACTTGATAAAGACACTTCAGTTTATATGATGATTGGACAATTAACATCTTACTGGTAATATTAGTTAAGGATTTGATTTATCCCATTATTGATCTATCTTTGTTGATTATATACACTCTAAGTGGATTAGATTGATGTAACAATTTTGACACAAGTATTTCTTTTAATGGATGGATTTTGTGTAGCAATGGAATTTTAGAATATGCTTTACGTCCTATTTAGCACTTTTCAGATGAATGTAACTGCATCCCACACTGAGATCAAATAGCGTTTGAATCAAAACATACAGTACAGATCTACATTGGGATACAGGTAAATCAAGTTGATGTGTCATGAATAGGACGAAGGAAGTGTTCTGGATTCTACTATAAGTCACAATTTATCTATCCTAAAAATAAACCCAACTGCTCAGATGACTTTTCATTGTAGTTGTGTTTCTATTTCGAATACAGTGGCAAACAATCTCAGATTCCAGTAAAGGAGAGGATATGTTTGAATTATTTCATTTTTAGTACACAAATTTGTACAAAAATATATAATTTCTGTTCATTTAGTGATGATATTAGTTAACTAGAGTGAAAGATTACGTTTTTTAGACTCGGATACAAATAACCATAAATATATAATCAGTAGACGAAGATAAATACAACGATTACGTATCTTACTATGACTCTGTCTAAACAGGACACATTTTCGAATTGTTACATACGTTTTACTGTTGAATTTTGCAATAAATAGATGTGGTCCTATCGACTGACTTAGTGTATTTTATACCCCAAAATCTGAAATATTTCGCCTTAGTTCCTGAGTTTATCTTCAATTAGTTAATTTTACGAATAATTGGTTTTTTGATAGGAGCGGTCGGGGGGAGGAGATATTAACTGAAGACACTCAGATTAACTCAACTGTATTGTAATACTAATCATAAAGGATTTATTTTAAGTTGCCTACAACTTACAACTAACCTCATGAGGAATATATTTCTTCTTACAGTTAAAACACTATATCCTATAAATTGTAACTCATTTTTGACAATTAGTTGATTATTAATTTTCTGTATAATCTAGAATGGTAACTGACTGAAAGTTGAGAATGGCTTTATCCAATTATTGCCCCCAAATGCCCTGGTACGACCAAGGGTTTTGTTTACAACAGTGAGAGGATGAAGAGAGAATGTCTGGCGCTTTAACCGGGTTGGTGGATATAGAGGAGTTGGAAATGCTGATTCCAAACCAATGATGGACATATGCTCCAGCAGCCTAAGGGAATAGATGCTGTATGAACCTATTGTTAGTCGCTGGCTACCATGGGGCTGCATTTCCTAAAGTTGCTCCACTGCTTTTTGGATTAGACCTTTAGGTGAAAGGCTCCTTGTGTGGCCCCCTAGGAAAACCACCTACTTCGGTGTGGGCAACTATTTTATTCATCAATCTTTTGATCACCATATATCAATGATATTCATTATTCTAAGTTTTGACCCCATCATCATATTAGATAAATCAAAAACACAATTCTTGTAAAATTATTATAATTCTAATCTAATTAGTTGAATATTAAATATAAAACTGCCAAAAATAATTGTATTACAATTTAATTAATTGAATTTATTTGCATAATACAAAATTATATCGAGGTAACTCGAAACCATTTTTTCTCAACAAGGTCGCATCTTGGATATGAACACTGTAAAGTATTAGTAATAATAATAATAATAATAATAATAATAATAATTCACACATGAAAGCAAATGAACCACAGACGAACGCACACACACGCACTCCCACACACACACACCTTATGATAATGCATAGTGTGTTGCAGTTTTATACATAAGCAATAACTTAAACGTATCAATAATGTAAATGAGTAATATACTATCATTAGTTTATTGATTAATCAATAATAGTTTGTATTGTTGAGTTTACCAATAGTTTAGCAATAATAAAATAAATAATTTTGTAAATAACTTTGTTAATAAGTAAACCATAGTGACAAAGTGAAGAAAAAAAAATGATTAGAATATATACCATTATTGATTTGGATTGATTCCTTTTTTTAATTTTTCTAAATTTAGAAACTATAAACATTGTTAATAGTAAATATCTATATCTATATATATAAGGTCAGAAATAATTCTATCATGAAATATATGATTTTAAAGCTGATTTGAATGAATGATTCAATGATTGAACTGAACGATGTAAAAGGATTTTATAATATACGCTTAGTTACTATTTTTTGGGGGTAGGGGGTTCTGACTACACCGGAATTCTGTATGTATGAAGAGATTCATACTATTCGGGGTGAGACTATAATTTATGGATGACCTTCGAGTGATGCTCAACTGACCTTGAGAGTGTCCACTTAATAACCAGGACCAAATAAAGGTTATGAACCTGCGTGAGGAATCAGAATTATAATTTACAGTTGATGATTAAGGTTAGAAATTAGATTTAGGTTTTTCATCACGAATCGACATCAGCTATAACGACAAAACTTTATTTATTCGAATGAATGATTGAATTTCGCGCCAAAATCCGAGACCTGTTATCTTATACTTGATTGGTTCGTCCATAAATTATAGTCTCACCGTATTTGGAACTAGTTACAACAAAATATGCATCTGTTCTTATGTTGATTTTAACATGGAGCTTTAAACATTAGCATTATAACTTCTAGTTTATAAACTATTCAGTTATCAAATATTTTTTTCTGTTTAAATCCATTTATGGTTGTGTTTTTTTTTGTTCAAAGAAAGATAACTTATCTTAATTCTAAATTTCAAAATATTACAATTCATAGATCGATTTTCAGAGACAGTTGTTACTTCCAAAGATGTTGGTATCAATGAGTGAACATAACATACATTTATATTCTCTACTTAGAATGGATCAAAACAAGACAAGGTCACATTCTTCATTTGTTTACTCCTCCCCTACAAAAAAGTGTCTTTTTATCAATAAAGAATATGGTGATGATTAACAAAAGTACAGTGTAACGAACGAAATACTTTTCAAAAAATGTTTATAAACCGTAGTGAATATCAATACACAGATACTAAGATTTTTATTTATGCAATTAATATTGTATGTTTTATTGTGCATGACACATTTTCTATCTACATTATTATTGATTTTTTCTTCCGGATTTAATCAGATAGAGAACCAGGAACTTGGTTTTTAATACTCCGGATAGTCATAAATATGTTATTCTTTGAGTTGAGCACAAAAATATTAATTGGTACTTTGGACTGGTTGATCATATGACCAATGCCATGTTTGTTTATTACCTTTCAATGTAGATCAGATTCTATCAACCATGTTACTGTAATTTAGTCATTAGTTTAAGTAACTGGACATTGTGTTCATCATATCAATATTTTAAATGGTGGTTAAAAGTAGTTGACAGGAGACTCTGTTTAACCTAGGTTTCGTGGTAGTTGGAATTCATCACTAGGGCGTTTACACAACGTTGATGGAATTGGATTTCCTGTTGACTGCCTTCAACCACCTAACGTACCAACCGTTAGTGTATTATGGGAGATGGTTATAGTGTTTGGTTAGGTAATTTATATAGAACTACCCGCTCTTGGGATAGTTTATATAATAGAATTCATACTAAATCGATAATATCAGTCATACACGAGGTCTACTGTGACTCCAATAGCTTAGTGGGAACGTTTCAAATTGTAAACCTGGGTGATGTGAGTTCTAATCCCACATGGAGTATCAGTCCTTATAAGATTCGAGGTACACTTTTCTGATGATTACCATTTAGCATGAAGAAGGAATAATCAAAAATGACGTTGGTCACTACTCAATGATGAAATTGCGGACTGGCAGTTTCGTCCTATCATGAGACGTCACAATTGTAAGTACCCACGGCCTCATTAATGAACAAACTGAGAAACTTCGGCATTTGCAGTGTGCATTTTACCGTTAATCCATCGTGTTCTTAATTCAGTTAATTTACAACTGTGTGTTATCACTCTCCGTTAACATTGATATTGTTACAACACTGATTTCCCATATATTTGAACCATTTAGGTCAAAGGTTCTCACTAGAAGTTAAGAAGCTTTACTCAAAATCATTCATTATTAGGCACATAATAATTATTAAACCGTAGGCTCGTGGACAAAGGCATAAATTTCTGTTTGATCTGGATACCAATATAATAGAAATAAATTTTCAGAGTTATACGACAATTATCATTCAATCATGGACTTTTTGCACTAAAAATATCATGAGATCTAAATTTGAAGAAGTTTCATGTTTTTTTGAATTAATGCCCATAAAATAGAACATCTTCCCAGTGTACTATCTAGTTTCTTGTAATTATTAAAGACAGTCATCTTTGAATTCGATTTTATGCCAAAGTTCTTATATCTTCAGGATAAATCAGTAAACGTTTACCTTACAGACGAACCAGCCGGATTTACGAAACGGCTAGTGCATGTTTTGCGCTAAATTCCAAACGCAATCATGAGTAACTTGTATCTTATCAACATGGTAAATAAAACATACAAATACTTAATTACTGGAACGTTGAAAGTTGATAAACATGGGAAGTCTAGCCAATGTAAACCACTATATGAGTGAACAACCAACATCATAATTAAATATCCATATGGCTTAAAAGCATCCTCACACTCTCTTCCTAAGCATTACTCCTAACTCCCTAGCCTTCCTCTTGCTTGAATTCACATTCAATAATTCCTTGTGAAAATTGATATTAAAATAACCAACCATCTGAATCTCGGTGTTGTTGAATGTCAGTGACTGAATTTTGATCATTCTCGTTTGACACATGTGCATCCTGAGTGGATTACCTTGATATTGGCATATAGCCACAAGTTTTTAAAGGAACTTATATAGTGACTCGCAGTGAAGTGCAGGACGCATATCTTATCCGTTTCAGGACCCACAACTAGATGTAGCTGCACCTAAGTGTTGATGTCCACACTGGGACTCAAATCAACTATCTTTCGTATCAAACGTTCGGCGAGTTATCCACTGAGCTTTTCGAATCGAAGATGACGAAATGTGCATCCTAAGTTTTATTACTAGCTTTTATACAACTTTACGTCCCGACCGTAGCTGCTACCTTGATGTGGTGGTCGAGCTTGCCTATCGTGATGACCCAACCGAGCTACATTGGCTGGAAAACATGTTCCTGCAGGTTCTACCATGCCAGGCAGGTCGATTGGAGAACGGTAAGACTAAAAGCAGCAACTCAAGGTCTGTGGGCGAAGTCGTACTACTGACTGTACAGAGGTGTGACAGCAGTGAAGTGTTTCCCTCGGACAACCAGCATCTACAGCGATGCTGCCTTCTCACAAGGAAGGAAGGGGTTAGAAAAGGTTGACTCTAAAAATGTCACACCTCACCTTAGCCCACGGATTTCCGTCTCCGGCGGTAAGGCCCTTTGAAGAACGGAGCTAACACATTAAAAACCTCCCACAAAAGGGCCGTGCGCGACCGGCCTCAAGCAGTTGTCCCTTGGGCTCTGCGGTCACGCATCCAGGTCGCTAAGATCAACACTAATCCGATTTCCTTTTCAGGTTCCTCAAGAAATACCATTCCACGGTGTGGGCAGCCGGGAAGTGACATCAGCCCTCATACCCGTAACAGAACACGAGACCAAGTTGGCCACATTCAAATCCTTCCTACACCTCCTAATAACTCTCTTATTTCCACGACTAACTCTTCTTACGTCCCTTTATCACCTCGCCCCACTAGTGCAAACGATTCGAGTACGCTGAATGTTATTCCTGGTCTCCTGAAACCACGCTCTAAACTACACGTAGGAGCTTTCAACGTCTGAACACTGTGCCAAATAGGACAACAGGCTTTCTTAGCTAGGACTTTAGAATATCGCTCCATCGATGTGTGCTGCGTCTCCGAAACGCGCATACAGGATCCTAGTAGTGTCATTCATTTGACCTCACCATGTCAAAGTAACGAACCAACTCGATTTACGCTTCGTGTATCTGGAAGCCCTGATGCTGCTTCCCGTGGCCTTGCTGGCGTAGGTATAGCATTGAGTCCTAGGGCAGAACTAGCTCTCTTAGACTGGATCCCAGTAGACAGTCGTTTGTGCGCTGTCCGACTAAACGGAACAATAAGAAATCGGAAAGATAGGGACACTCATCGTTGCCTGTTCGTCGTCTCTGCCTACTCTCCCACTGACTGCAGCTCAGATGATGTAAAAGATGAGTTTTACAGAAAGTTTTCCGACCTTCTCCGAAAAGCTAGGCGTTCAGATGTAGTAATAGTGGCTGGTGACTTCAATGCACAAGTAGGTAAACTAAGCGAAAGGGAAAGACACCTGGGTGGATCTTATAGTGTCGTGGCTCAAAGAACAGATAACGGCGACCGTCTGTTGCAGCTGTGCTCAGATAACCGCCTGTTTCTTGCAAACACTAACTTTAAGCATAAGGAAAAACATCTTTTAACATGGGGACCCCCTAGTTCGTCCCAACGCTGGACCCGAATAGATCACATTGCTATCAGCCACCGATAGAGGGGCTCGATAGAAGACTGTCGCCCATTCTGGAGCACATGCTTAGACTCAGATCATGCTCTAGTGCGAGCGCGTATTTGTCTACGTCTTACTGGACGTAGGAAAGATGGTACAAGGAAACCTCTTAGGGTCCTACTTAATGATAGTCAAGCTAAGAGTATATTTCAGGAACAACTAGAAAAACAGTTAGGCAGCCATGTAAGTGATGCCCACCCTGAGAAAGCGTGGAATGGCATCCGAAAGGCTGTAGAAACAGCAGTGATGTCTGCAACTACGGTAAACCATAAGGTTACGGCGAAACACTGGATCTCAGCAGCATCTACCGCACTGATAGATGCTCGAAAACTCATTCCATCTGGCTCTGAACATAACAAAGAGCTGAGTCAGCTTAAGCGTAAGCTGACTAGAAGCTTAAGCAATGATCATGAACAGTGGTGGGTAGCGAAAGCAAAAGAGATGGAAAAGGCAGCGGCAATAGGTAACAGCAGGCAACTGTTCAGACTTGTTAAGGAAACCGGTATTAGGAACCGAAATGTTAGCGAAACAATCTCAGAGAAAGATGGACATATTATTCATTCTCAATCCAAAAGATTGGATCGATGGGCAGAACACTTTAGGGATCAGTTCAACTGGCCTTCAGCCACACTTCGGTTTCCCATGATCTCCAGTCGACCTGAATGGCAATTTGATGTAAGTCCTCCGACTCTTTACGAAGTTGAAAAAGCTATAGGAAATCTGAAGCGTGGGAGGGCAGCAGGCCCTGACAGGAACTGGACGTAATCCAATCTGACTGCTCTCAATCACTGATTGTGCCAGTCTATAAGAAGGGACAAAAGTCCTCCTGTGACAATCACAGAGGAATTAGTTTGACTAATATAGTGTCTAAAATATTAGCTTCAATGATACTTCGACGTCTAACCAAAGCTCGTGAAGAGCATACTAGAGAAAACCAGGCTGGTTTTCGACCTGGACGTGGTTGTATAGATCAAATATTCACACTACGTCAGGTCCTAGAACATAGACACACATTCAGGCGCCCCACAATGGTAGTATTTCTCGACCTTAAGGCGGCATTTGACTCTGTTGATCGTGGGGTTCTATGGCAGTGTTTATCACTGAAACGAGTACCAAAGAAGTACATTAACCTTATAAAGGCTCTCTACTCGAACACAACTGGTCGAGTGAGAGTTTATGGCGAGCTGTCATCAGAACTGATTGCCTCAAGTGGTGTTCATCAGGGCTGTCCACTCTCTCCATTCTTGTTTAACTTTGTCGTTGACGTCCTTTTAGAGATGACACTTTCCTCATCTAAATTTCCAGGAGTTGAACTTCTACCGGGAGATCCACTTGTTGACTTAGAATATGCCGATGACATAGTTCTATTTGGTGAAGACGCTGACAAAATGCAGAGTCTGCTGACCACTCTAAGCAACAATGGAGGCTTGTTCAGCATGAGATTTTCTCCCTCGAAATGCGAAATGTTGCTTCAGGATTGGGTTGCGTTGACACCCGAACTAGTGATAGGGAGTGAAGTAGTTGAGCGTGTCGACCGCTTCACTTATCTCGGAAGTCTCATCAGCCCTTGTGGTTTGGTGGTGACGAAATCTCAGCACGGATACAGAAGGCTCGACTAGCTTTTGCCAACTTTCGTCATTTGTGGCGTAGGCGAGATATCCGTCTATCAACCAAAGGACGGGTTCACAGCTCAGCAGTTCGTTCCGTCCTAATTTATGACAGTGAAACATGGCCGGTAAGAGTAGAGGATATTCGTAGGTTACTAGTATTTGATCATAGGTGTCTTCGAAACATTGTTCGTATATCCTGGGACCACCGAGTAAGTAATGCAGTTGTTAGGAAACGGGTACTAGGTAAGGATGGCAAATCAATTGACGAAGTAGTGAAACTTAATCAGTTGAGATGACTGGGACATGTGTTGCGCATGCCCGACCACCGACTGTCCCGACGTGCTATGTTTTCTGGTGTAGTAGTAGGTTGGAAGAAATCTAGGGGCGGCCAGACCAAAACTTGGCATAAATCCATGAAGTCACTGACAAGTGGACTGAGGCATGTTGGTAGGTGTAGACTACCTGGTTGGGGACTGCGAGATGATAGCAACCGATGGTTAGAGACCTTGAATGACATGGCTCAAAATCGTTTGCAATGGCGCAGGTGCATCCACTCTCTGTGTTCTCTCAAACTCTAATCTTCTGAATTCTTCATGTCCTTTATTTTCTTTCCAAATCTATTCCACTGGACTATACTCCTTAAATAACATCATCAAACCCTAATGTTTCCTATCACTACTTATACTTTCAGTACCTCTACCACTATGGGATTTGAATCGATAACTGAATCTCTGTGCTAATGTGGTATGGCAACTCGAACTGATGTACGTACGTACGAAGTTCCACGTTGTTACTGACTGACTGACTGACTGACTTATAATTGAAATGTCTTTCTCGATTCCATCAGGTATTCACTGTATTATAAAACTACGCGTGATCTATCTACAACTTTCATAACTTGTATATTTTTCCGAAAAGTAAACGGACTTAATTCTAAAATCTTCCACTAACCATAATTTTTTTTCGTGTCATCAAGACTGTACAACATCGGCTACTTGAGATAGTCAAATAACAATATGACCTCAATGTTCGATATGCATTTTTACATACATTTAGTCAGCTGTTGTAGTTTTTTCAAGCTTTTTATTTTCTAAAAGTTTTCCTTTTACTTCCTTCTTCCTCCCCACTTTTCTTCATGCTTTCTTATCCATCTACCTACCTACCTATCTCACTTTCTACTTACTTGTTCTGTAGTTTAAAAAAAAAAACAAACACCTCAAAAGTAGTAATACATATAAGTATATTATTTCATGATCCATCAATTTAGATGATAACAATGAATATTTATATTTTGGGCAAACTATTTGTTGATATATAACCTGACAGTTAATCAATAATCCACAATAACAAATGATTAACTTGCCGCTTGAAGTTGTTGTTTCTGTTTGATCTTTTTTTTTCTTTCACAGTAATAGAAACTCCGAAACGTACATGTTTCTTACTGGGTTTTTTTTTGTAGGAAGAGTGTTATATATGAGGAACGAATTAAGCGAAGAAATTTCTTTGCTCTATTCGTTCCTTCTATATTTATCAAATGTCCAAATGGGAATTTTCACTATGTTATATATGAAACAAAGTTTTTCTCAAAGTACATATGTGTACGTGTGAAATAAATGAATGTTCTGATTTCATAATTAATCCCCATAAAGGAAAAACTTGTAAAAATGTTTGTCATTTATTTTGTTAATGGCATAGTTTGATAAAAATGGGTTTTCAAGAATTTAAGTATATCCTATTATTATAAACAAATTAAATTGTTTTAATAAATTGGAGGATTGTACGTTGAATGAAAGACATTAGTCAAGTTTATCTTACACTCCTGTAGGACAGTTACTACTTTTATGGTGTCGAGATCTCTCGAAAACTCCTTATGAAAGTCTTTAGAAGTTCGGAATACGGCGAAATTACTTCTTAGAGAGTTCTAGGAAAATAATGGTTTATATGTAGTGTCCTGATATCAACGATTTCCCCATTGATTTTAACCTGATTCCAGAATCTTCTAAAATATCAAGGTTAAAAGTAGATCTTTAAGTGTATTTGTTTTTTTTGTACATAGACTAATTGTTAAGAACAAAACCATTTTCTACAGTTCTCTCAATTCTTATTTTGTTCGTGGTTGCATTTTAAGAGATTTCTACAAGAATAGGAAGTATTTAGAAAATCAGACTGTCAAGTATTCAAGTACTCAGACATGTGAAGTTATGTTGGGAGTAGTTAGTCAATTCAATTTTTTGAATAAAGCCAGAATAAATATGAATGCCGAATAATATGAATTCATTATATTTCGTGGTTTCTCATCAGCTGCTTACAACCAAATATGTATTAGAATTTAACATTGAGGTAAGAAATAGTATGGAACAATTGACATAAGTGAATGTAAAGGATTGGAATGGCAAAGGTTATCAATCATATATATATATATATATATATATATATATATATATATATATATATAACAAGTAGTAGGTGCAGACTATCTGGTTGGAGTATTACATGATATGGATCAGAACAGGGCGCATTTGCTCAAGTGAACACACGAATTGTAATCCCTTAAATCTTCGGCTTTATAACGATTTTATGCTTTTCGTTACCCGAATTCATTCTTTTTGCTCGGATCGTCATATTATTTCTACCATTATCCATCCTCCTAATAGTTCTGCTACTCTGAGATTCGCCCGGGTAATTTCATCTCAACGTGTTCATTTTCTGTGACAACTTGAACCAAAAACATAGATACCAAATTCTACGTTGTCCATGATTAACTGACTGACTGACTGACTGAAAGAAAGAAACTATTTAAGTCAATTTTTATAAACAGCTCATGTACTAGATATTACTAAATTGATTTATAATTGAGTAGATCAATAAAAATGGATTATATATTAACAATCATATACTACTGTATACTAATACAATTGAATAATTAAAACTTTTTGTATCCAGATGTTTGAAATAAGTAATTAAGTAAATATATGTGTTTTCAGTTGATGAGTCCTTATTGGGTTGGTTGAAGTATTCACTGTCTAAATTATTATTCACACGATCATGTTGAACACATATATAGATGTATGTTCAGAAACAATCGACAATATCATCTGCCCTTGTAAGCATACATATAAACAAGCAAACGTTTATTGTGGCGATTAAAAAAAATCGACTTAGATTAATAAAAACAAAAAACAAAACAAACGCTAATTGTAATTTCAGCATGAAAATGTTTCCCAGTTATTTTTGTCCAACTCTGACATATTAACTGGACACAATTTACACTCATTTAAAGATAACTAGATAACGAGAATAAGAGAGAAAGAGAGAGCGAGTAATAGGAGGAATATTCAAAATGACCTAAGGGAAATCAATTGTCTACGATGATTTATTTAGAAATATAACATAATATAATTTTCTCCCTTAACATTGTAGCAGTTTGTTATATTTTCTATTTTATGGGAAACCTATAAGTAAATTTATTCGAAAATGTTTTTTTTGTTTTTCTATTTTTTCTTTATTTGATGACTTTGTTATTAGAATCATGTGACTACTAATAATAATTGGTAGTAGTAGTAATAGTGGTAGTAGTAGTAGTAGCATCATCTAGAATTTTCATGATTGTATAAAATGAACTTAGCCGGTAGTTGAACGAATCAAGATATGTTTATGACGATAGAAAGTCATTAATTGTCAGTTTTGGGCTGTATTAAGGGATTCGAAAATCCCGTGGGTTCCTTACCTGCTGTAGTAGTGATCGGATGTGTTATAATAACCCAGTAGAGCAATATTGGTAGGAAAACTTGTAGCGAATCTGTTATCACACGCCTACGTGGTTTGGATAGATAAATGACTCGAAATTTTTATCCCATGTGTTTGACCCTGCTAATTATTAGTGCGTAACATTGACCACTTTTTATATTTGGGTTAACTCTGGTGTGTTTGTGTCTGTATATTTACTTGTATCTCTTTCATGCTTTTAAAGATTGAATGACCTAGTAATTACATAGTTGACGTTCTCTGTGACTCCAGTTCATGTGAATCTCTTATCGCTCTCTCATCGTTTGTCGACATTATCAAATATCTGAAATATACGTGCCTCAAATACTTTCGTATTCGACTTTTAATATCTACGTTGTTAACGTGATTTGTCGACAGAATATATACGAAGTAAATTAGGATCTGCAATGATTCTGCCTTCCAACAATGGAAGGAAGGGTTTGGAAATGGTTCAGCCTAAAAATAATACAACTCACCATGTTCCACGAATTTCACCAGTGGTAAGGTTTGAGTTTGCGTGTCAAAAGCAATTCACAAGAAGGGACTCAAGTAGTTTTCTATTGGATTCTGAAGTCATACTTTCAACTCCTCAAAACTAGACCGAACCCATTTTCAGTTTCATACCTCGGCAAGAAGTATCCTCCCACAGTGCAGGGAACCAGGAGTTAGCTAGTCCCCATATATGACCTTTAGAATAACTTAAAATCCACCTTGTTCATGGTTTCAGTTCATGTGTTTGTTGTAATTGATGGTTGGGGATTGTATGATGATATATGGACTCTATGAAGTCGATAGAATTGCATACATTTTAATCCACGATTTCATGATCGGTAGAATTTTCAATCAGAGCTAAGGACTATAAAAGTATGAACTCGGTTATTGCTATTACTCTGTGGTGAACGTAAGAAAGGTTTTAAGAAGAATACATTGAGAATTGTTTGTTAAGAAAATACAATGAAGAGAGATTTGCTTTTTCAAGTATTTTTCTGAGGATATAAACATTACATAGAAGATTTCAAAGGACACTTATCAAAAGAATTAAAATTCATCATTAACCGTTTGCAATTCCCCATTGTTAGCGATTCGTAAATAGGATAAAAACGTGGATCTTTAATTTTCCAGTTATAGATTTATCAAATGCACTAAAAATGAGGACTGAAAGACTTTATCATAATAAGCCACTTGAGATACACACGTGAATGTACGCTGATTAGATGTAGTTTTGAATATCAAGAACGAGAAACTACTAACTCTTACTAGTACCCTTATATCAGTCAAACGAGCTAGTGGCTATCTGGACTCAATATCTTGCTGAATAATCCGTTAAGCGCTAAAGATTTAAATATTTTGTTTGTAATAATGTACACATTAACACTCTAGAATGGAAGTATACGTAGCTGGCGAATCCTAAATAGAACAATTCCCCTACTAGTCCCATATTAAATATACTGAATGAAAATTCAATTTCTGAACTATTACGTAACTCATATCACAAGGTTTTGTGGATATTATAGTAATTTCCTCAAATTGTTCTTCTTAATCTAAGCAAAATCAACCGGGTCTGTTGTGAGATAGTAACTCACTGAAGACATTTATGGATGTGTCACTCTATTTCGTGGATTGGTTGAAGTTAGATATTAACACCGATAGATGCCGACCGGTTCAGTGGTCTAGAAGTTAAACATTTGCGCGCGAGACCGAAAGGTCCAGGGTTAGAATCTTGCGAAGTAGGATCGTGGAGGTGCACTGTTAAGGAGTCCTACGAGAGGACGAAACCACCATCCAATGCTTCCAGGTTTTCCATGATGGTTTAGCTTCAACTGACTCATGATTTCAACCATTGACATTACGTAACTGTTTATATCTATGTAAGTCTGGAAAGTAATTTCAATATTTGATTATATTTTATTTTATTTATCAAGAAAGTTTCATCTTGATATTTGAACTGGTAGCAACAGATTATCATCTTTATCATTATGATAAATATTCATGTGGTATCTTATTTTTTTTCTTCGTATTTTATTTCGTTAACCAGTAATAATGCTGCTAGTTAGAGGAAGAAGAAAAAGGAAAAAAAACAACAACAAACAAACTAATCAATTTGTTTTTCTTTTTCTCCCTGTTCATTGGAAATTCTAAAAATAACTCTTCAATTTATCAAGATAGATGTTTTTTGTTTATCACGATATATATATATATATATATATATATATATATATATATATATATATATATATATATATATGACATTTTTGGCATATTCGTTCACTTTTCGGCCTTAATTCTTTACTTAAGGTGTTACTTTCTTTCATGTGGCTGGGGTTGTTGTCAATTTGTTCCTAAATTTATCTTCAATATTTTTCTTTGGTACTATTGTCATTTCTTTTCTTTTTTTTAAATGTCGATGTTAATTAAAACAATTTGATAATTAACTATCATACAGGAAATGATCATGTCTAAAATGTAAGTTCTATTAATAGTGTTCTAAATTTAAAGGGTTTATAGATTATTATTATTATTATTATTATTATTATTATTATTATTATTAAGATGATCAATGGAGTTAAATCATGTTGGGTGTAGGAAAGTTATTGGAAAATATTTATTCTGTATTGTAAGTTGACTGAAATCAATTCCATGGTCTAAAAGTTAATTCCTTAATGTGAGAATTGAAGCGTGTCCTGGATCGATCCATGGCTGGGAACTATTGAACGGTCGCATACTAGTAAGGAACAAATGTCTATTATTCTTTGGTTTTCAATGATACTTTAAATGAGATCAGTTTGTGACGTATACAACCTACAAGCTAAATGGATCTCCATAAAAATCCCTTTAAACAAATTATAAATTAAACTCATCAAAATTTGCTTTGTTTGAAGAATAGCTCGATATTGTTTGTAGTGCCATTGTCACTTTTAGGCAACTGGAGATAATATTGATTTTGCATGATTTCGCTGGAGAAAAAGAGGTTAGAAACAGATTGCTAAACGAAAAATTGGGACCACTTAGAATTTCAGTTCACAACATTATTAAAAATGCAAGAAATTATATATTTAGAGAGGGGTTTTCTGGATATTATAGTAATTCATGAGTCAATTGAAGCTAGACCATCATAGAAAACCTGGATGTATTAGACGGCCGTTTCGTCCTCTTGTGGGACTCCTCAGCAGTGCGCATCCACGATCCCGCCTCGCGAAATTCGAACCCAGGACCTATAGGTTTAAAATATTCATTAATTAAATCTATTTTGCCAAAATGGTCTTTTAGCATATTTGATACGTGGTCAGTAGAAGAACCGAAGACACTCACTTCTTCCCATCTAGGATTTGTCAGCCGAATATACCTGCATTTTGTAGTGTTAATATTTACACTGAGACTCTAATACAATACCTATCTTTTTAAAGGCCTAATGCGTTTTTTTATTGAACTGAAGACTTATGATAGTCTATAACTTATTCAATGAGCATGAAAGTACAAGGGTTTGTAATTTCTCATTTTGGAAATTCAGGACTGCGATTTGTCTCTATCTGTTGCCATATATATATACTAAGCGAACAGTTTCATTATAGAATTTTATGTCATGCTTTTCCAAACATTTGATATACGACTAGCAACGGAGGTTCATATTTTATTTAGTGAATTTTATGCTCGTAATCTTTCCTAGTTATTACTGAGATTTATTCAAAAATCCAATTTCTACACTGAATGTTCAGTGAACAGTGATACTGACCAAGACGTATATTCACATCTTATTGAAATTGGACATTTTTTCAGTGTTTTTCTATTTTAAAATACCTTTACACAACATGGTGACAGATAATTCATTTGAAACAATCATCATGTTTTTATTTTCATAGTTTAAATCACGAATTGGTCTTGGCTAAACCATTACTGAAATTCTGGATATACTGGACAGCTATGCCGTCCTAGTATAAGACTCCTCAGCTGCGAACATCCACGACCCCACTCGCGTCCGA
This sequence comes from Schistosoma spindalis, assembly GCA_946903255.1. Lineage (NCBI taxonomy): Eukaryota > Metazoa > Platyhelminthes > Trematoda > Strigeidida > Schistosomatidae > Schistosoma > Schistosoma spindalis. The sequence continues at coordinate 6,833,276 of OX336418.1, read as the reverse complement.
ACGCTTAACCTCCACACAACTATTCCTGTATCAACTAGTATGTAAGGCTCCAATTAATGAACAATATTACGCAACCCTGATCCATTACTGTGGAGTGGTATACTACGACTAAATGGCCGACCAGTACTTCCAGGTTTTCAATGATGATCTAAGACCTTTTTGTGATTTAAACAATGAAGTTCTGTAATCTCCACAAATACCATCATACAAGTGTTCCTATTTACTGTAATTTAAAGAATCTAGAAGATTATAATAATAAAATAGGAAATCTCAAAGATCATAAAAAGTAACCAGCTGAGTGATTGTGTAATTATTTGAGTTAGTTTGTTTTCATAGACTATTTCAATCAAGTAAATAAATAATATATTTGTAATATCCTAATGAGTAGAAAAATTCGATTTTCTGACGTTTCGTGACTTAGTGTAAGTCACTTCTTCAGAGACTAAATGATCAAACTAAAACTAATCGAAGTTTAAATAATACTTACACTAAGTCACGAAACGTCAGAAAATCGAATTTTTCTACTCATTAGGATATTACAAATATATTATTTATTTATACAATCTACCCAATGCTCAATTTATTCGAAATTATCAAATCAAATCTTCGTAATGATACCTATATTTCAATCAAGTTTTCAATCAGCTAAAAGGTGACTCATTATTTAAACACATAAACATTAGTACAGTGAGGCACCAAACAGATGTGCGCCACATAAATCATTCGATTTATGTGAGGCCTGGGATACTGCCCGGGTGCCCAAACTAAAGCAGGTGGTTTTCTTAGGGGGCCACATCCTGAGCCTTTCACTTAAGGGTTTAATCCACAAGGCAGTGCAGCAGCGTTAGGAGATACAGTCCCATGGTAGCCGGTGATCAGTGATTGGTTCATCCTCCATTCGCTCCTTCAGACAGGATCCTAGAGCCTATATTCACGATTAGTTTGAAATCAGCGTTTTGCAACTCCCCTAGGTGGATACTCTATATTCACCAACCCGGTTAAACTGACAGACATTCGCTTTTCGTCCTCTCAATTTCGTAAACAACAGCAATGCCGTGAGAATGCAGTGAATAGGACTTCCCTGGCAGTGGTTGTATGCATGTAGCCACTTGAGAGCATTTCGAGAGGGAAAGCTGACTCTTCCCACTCTCAGCCGTACCAGGTCATTTGGAGCTTCTGGTATTTTCAGTGTTCATTAAATGTATTTTTACCTATTACTCAGTTGTTATTTCCCGTTCCTTTATTGTGTGGAGTATCGGGTATATTAATGTGTATTTTTCATTTTCGAATTTCATTTCAAATGTTTGAACTTATTAACAACCGTATTCAAGGATTATATTCGATGTGTAGCTCACTCCATCATGCTAGAATAAAAACACTGATCTATAGTAAATTTCACTCAATTAATGAATTGAAGAAGAAAAAAGTAAAAGAAGGTGATAAGCACTAAATAATATGTGAATATTGTAGATAATTACGAATAACTTCAGCGATTATTGAGCTTACATGGATATCATTTTATGTCAGAGTAAGGAATAAATCAGAAAAAAATCAGCGATACTATAATTTATGGACGAACCAACCACGTATAAGATAACAGACGCGAAATTCGCTCATTCATTCGGATAAATAGAGTTTTGTCATTATAGCTGATGTCAGTTCATGATGAAAACCCTAAATCTAATTTCTAACCTTAATCATCAACCGTAAACCATAATCGATATGCTTTAAACTACTGTATAACCCTCATTTAGCCCACGTAAGTAGGTAGACACTCTCAAGGTCAGTTTAGCGTCTCTCAGAGATCGTCCATGAGTTATAGTCTCACCGAAAAATCTGTTATCGTCAATCATACTTAAGTAATGTTAATAATCTATGAAAGTACTGTCATAAACCAAGTATGATCTGAGAAATTATATAAATTGGTTTCTATATTGATTAAGTGTTATGATATACAAATTAATTTACCTGTTCATTCATGTTTAAGTCTTCTAGTTGATTGATTTATACATTTTTTTCTAAAGCTTATACTGTTAACTGACACTTTTTAAATCGTATATTATTGTCTCGGGTTTTGAAACACCGTTTGTATACTGTGATCTAGTCTAGTTAGGTAGAGTATCTCTAATCCTTAATCAAAAGACACTGAATGGCTGGTCAAACACGATAGACCTGTACTTATGATAAATACATTTAGTTAAGTATGAAAACTGGAATTTAGTACATGGTATGTAAGACTATAAATTATCATATTTCTATGTTTAGTCTATTGATTTATACGTGCTGTTTTATTTATCTCTCCCTTCTTCCCACCTCTCTCTTTCTCTTGCTGTGTACATTTATCTTTGTGTCTGTAGAAATTTGTACTCAAGTTTAACTATTTAGCTTTGTTCTAAATGCCATGGAAGAGTTTTTTGAAAAAAATATATATCCCTTGAACAATCGGTATGTTATGATATTCATTGAAAGTTAGCGGAATTCGCTGACACAACCTAATTGTCTACTTTCATTATAATACTTATGAATATTTATAACCCGTTGATCAAATCTTATTACTATGGTTGAAATTATTTAAAACTGTTGACAGTAAATTCGACAAGGCTAGCTGTACTTGTGTTACGTTAATTATCCTTTTTCAATATTTAATAAATGTGAGATATCTAGAATTTTCGAGCATTTCTCCGTTTATTCAATGTGTCAGTACTACATATGTGAGTGAAATTCTCACAGATCCCATTTCAGTCATTAAAAGCTATCTACATATGTCTTCTGTGAATACATTACTGTGGTACGTCTCAACTTGCTGAATGAAAAAAAAAGCAAATAAGGTGAACATTAGAACTTGTACAGAAATCCTCAGTGATAATTATGCTTTTAAATATAACATCTATCAAATAAATGAACGAAACAATGCTAGATATTGTACATATACTGAACATGGAGAAATAGATACGCTACAGATTCATGGACACGTATCCTATTCCATGTATTTGAAACTGAAAGGGTTAAAATAGGCTTGAAAACTCATTATTTACAGAGAAAATGTCTTTTACATAATCTTATGATGCTATGTTTCATAAGTTAATTACGGTTTTCCAGTTAGATCACTTGCGCAAAATAGATCGATTATTTTCGGTACCCGTTCAATTTGATTGAATTTTAAATGGACTAAAAGTATCCTATTTGGTCTGATTTATCTTAGACTTCATTCCAATGATTTACGAAATCCGTTTGATGTATTAATTGAAATGAGAAATATAGATCATTGGTATTTGATTATATTGTGTTTTATCTTAGATGCTCTCTGTAATACATTCAGATCTTGAGTACATACTGCTAGTAAACCTAATTCTAGGTTACCTTATCTTCAATGATTCCATAGTAAACATCATTTTGCAACAAAAATCAACATCAGTCTACATTATTAATATTATTTCTCATCACTATAATTTACAGATAATCCGTTTGTTAGGTGTAATCTGACACACTCACTTATCATATCCATTTACTATGTGTACATAAGTTAAATTTCACTTACTATCATCTCCCATCTTTGTGAGGGATTGAAATTATTCTAACACTTCAATTCTCCCAGTGGTAAAAAAATAAAATCATCTACATAGGGTGCTAATCCATAACCCTATTTCCCAGTATACACCACCCTATTCAGTGATAGTACTCAAAGAAATGCTTTTAAAATCGAATGCTTTCGAGAAAGTGATTTGAGTAAGTAGACTCTTAAATTACTGAAATGTCTGACTAAAATATCATTTTGAAAGTCTTTAATATTAAACCTGTAGTTATAGGTATCAGTTTCATTTTGATAATTTAATCCTGGTGCTTACATTTGCAGATTATCATCATATAGGTATGTTTCGATCATTATGTAATATTGTCATTTTACTACTGATGTTTTGATTCACTATTGAATATACACTACTCATTTATTTGTATGAGCTTAATTTTTATCTGTATATTCTATATTGCAAGTGTCGCATTCACTAATTCACATGTAATTTTCCGTATACGATTTGTAACTGTTATATTTCTATGTTCACATGAGGCATTGATATTACTAAAGTTATTTGGGGTTACTGACAACGCAACGTTGTATCATTGTGACACGAATGGTGTCCAGGAGACACACAATGAGCAGCGTCCATACTGCACTTACATTTAGCACCACAAACAGTGGAGGCTTTCAGAAAGCGCTACCAGGTGTTCCTCGTATCTAGTTGACCTACACGTTATCCATGAATTATTGACATTAATATTATCCTCTAACATTTTCAGTATTCAATTGGTTTCATTTTAATTCTTATGAGTGATCTAGATGATCATGAGATTTCGTCATGTTCACATAGTCTTTTGTGTTTTGACTGTGCTGATCTCATACTGTTTTTTTTTCTTTTGATTTATACAATTCACCTTATCTACTCATTATAATCTGGTCTTATTTGAGGACTCTGAATCATATTGTGTTCGATGTAAGAAGTATCACAAATCATGATTGTCAACGTATTACTCTCATAGTATTTGTTTTTACAACAATTCATTCATTTGTAACATGTTAAATGTTCTCATTTTTATTCACTTTAAATGAACATTAACTTGCTAGATCTGAATTCTAAATATCAGAATATCACTGAAATTACATAAAATAGTTTAATGAGAAAAGTCCTTTATGGTTAGTATTACGAATCCATGTATAAAATGATATTTAACCGGATAACATCAGTTATTTGGAGATTGTTGAACTTTAGGTGTTTAAATCACGAACCAATCTTAGCTGGACTACCAATGAAAACCTGAAAGTACTGGACAGCCGTATAGTCCCAGTATACGGTTGGTTTCTAATGAGAATGCACTACCCTGCAACCGGTAATCGAACCCAGAACTTTCTGTCTTGAGGACGAACGCTTAACCTCTAGACCATTGAGCCAGCATATAAAGGTGCATATGTCTAACTTCAATCAATTTGCGATATTGCATATCCCTCACCTGTTGTCTGTATCATATTTGATGTGACTGAACTCTACTGATCATAGCTTTTCATTATAACTCCATAAGGTGCATAAGGTTTTCAATCGTGATCTATCTGAGATCAATCCATGATTTAAACTACGGGAACATCATTATTCTTAAAAGGGCTTCAATTTAACGAATCAAAATTAGTTTTTAAATCGATCAATCTATCGGTTACATATTGATTTTAGCACAAACGGGAAAACATTCATCGAATACATAATCGGAAAAAAGAAGTTTACTTTACATAAAGACACTAGATGGTTTACATTTTTCTATCTCTTGTCTGATATGTACAGTTTAGATTTAGGTCATAAAAAATAAACAATTGATAGAGATTTTTGATTGACTCGAAGTTCCATTTTTTCCCATCCCGTACACACGGATGTGTGTATAAATTGAAAGTATGTGAGTGTATATGTGTGTGGAACATATGTTGTCTGATGATGACAGTAATATTAACAACAAACTATCAAATAATACTGTTGGTTGTCGATTATTATTTGTAGCAATAATATTATTAAATAGTATTGATAACACATTGACTGACAACAACATATGCATTTCCACAAATACCATGTTTACTAAGCTCTCGCTATATATATATATATTATGTATGTACAAAATCTAGTAATGTAAAAGTTACTATGACGATGAATGTGAGAAAGTATGTGCACAGGTCGTTGATTAGATGCATATAATTCTGATTTATAAGTTAACTGTGTTAGTAATTTTGTCATTTGTAGACCAATCGTTATACTGCATTAAATGTATGCAGTATTGGGTGTTATTCGGAGGGATTTCTGGTGGACTGAATTTAAGCTAATTGTTTGTACACAAGAAATTTAGGAAAAGGCAACTGTCTCCAAGTTGCTTAGATTTGACCAGAAACTGTCAGGAATCAAATTATGCTGCTACAAGCATGAGATCAAGTTGAAATCAATCAAAATGATAAGTTAACTGAAAGACCTCGACTCCTTAGGACAAACATACAGTAACGCTTTAAACAATCGGAATAGGATTGCTACACGTGTATCACCACATAACGCGAAATGTTTTGTAAGGTATAAGATCGATATACCTTACAGATCTCATAAAAAGAAGTTTTCATGACCTGAGCTCTGGAGTGCTCACTCACGACCCAACTAAGTATCGAATCCAGGATAAAAACTTGCAAACTAAATCAAACTCCACAAAAGTCATTCATCTAAGCAATAATGGTCAGCTCACTGGTGACTTACCTTGAGGTAAACTCCTGAAGGTCTAGTGTGAGTTCGTGACCTGTGGAATTCAGATATGGCATTGGATGATCTGGAAGCTTCATTATAAATTGATTGCAGTTGAAAATATGCACTGATGGATACAAACCCTGTGGTTCTAACAGGTAAACATTAACCATTGGACTTGAAATTCCTTTATTAGGTCTTAGATACGGACTGCTGACGAGCCCAATTTTAGGACGAAACGACTGATCTCAGTAATCTCAAATTTCTTCGTTGATTGTTTCAATATATATATATATATATATATATATATATATATATATATATATATATATATATGAACTTTATGGGTTCATTAATGTTTACTGTTGACTAATCTCACACTAGGTAAAATCAATTGTTGAATGCTTCTCAGATTTCATTGGTTCTTCGGTTGATATAAATTGGTAATAACGATCATTGATTGATCTATACTCAATACATACACACGTACATATAAATCCCATTTGAAGCAATCTACTTATACATCAAATAATCGTTATATGTTGGATGTGGTTGACAACGAAATGAAAGATATACAGTTCGTCCAATTTAGGACTTGTCAGTAAGATGTACTGAACCTTAGTGTTAATGTTTAAAATGAGACCCTAACTAATTAACTTAAAGCTTCAAAATCTAGTCAGTTATCCACATTGAGATCATGTAAATTCTTTCGAATAAACATTATACTCACTGCTTATAATTACCTCAATTCGGTAGCTTTGGAGACCATAGATTTACGTTTAAAGTGATAGGCATTAGGTTCAATGTGAATATGCAGGTATATCCTTCGGACGAGTGTTGAACTGGGTAAATGTAATGCATTTCGGATTCCACAGCTAACTACATACCGAATGTACTATAATTTGTCATAAAACACAATATTGAGCAATCAGCTCAGGATGCATATATGGAAAATAGAAGATTGATCAACTGATATCCTGAATCTCATTAACTATAAAATACAATGTTACTAGTCATTAATTGTCCTTTGATTTGGTCGTCTTTTTAAATTTATAACGTACGGATGACCGTGAGTGATTTTAAGATTTTCCTTAGGTTTAAAATAGGGTTAGGGTCAGTATTAGGATATGGAAATAGGAGTTTGTATTAAAAATCAATGTTAAGGCTTTCACCACGGGCTAATAATAGCTGTAGTTCAAGAAGCTTTATATTCATATAGATGAGTGAAATTTGGATAAAATTCAAAAAGTCTCTACTGAAAAGTTGAGTAGTTCTTTCATAAAATATAGTCTTATCACAATTTTCAAATGAATATGGAAGATTTGTGTACATTGTTTAATCTGTAGATGATTTAAGCATAGAACTGGATTCAGGAATTGAAAACCGGCGAAAATCGAGAATCACTGAATAAAGGTTTCTTCTAAATACAGAAATCCTTAGTAATAATATCCATTCACGACCTCATTTCATATCAAATTTATAACCTCCGGTTCATGAGATAAATATATTGCTTTTAAACTAATTTGATGGCGAGACTATAATTTATGGACGAACCAATCAGATTTATGATGGCAGGTCTTATATTTTGGCACGAAATTCATTCACCTCTTTGATTAAATAGAGTTTTGTCATTATAGCTGATGTCAGTTCATGATGAAAACCCTGAATCTAATTTCTAACCTTAATCATCAACTGTAAACCATAATCGATATTCTTTAAACTACTGTATAACCCTCATTTAGCCCACGTAAGTAGGTAGACACTCTCAAGGTCAGTTTAGCGTCTCTCAGAGGTCCTCCATGAATTGTAGTCTCACCCTGACATTGATCAGTTCTTGTTGACAAATTTAAACTCTAAATTGTATTGCCTTGATATTTTCCTTCCTTTATTTTTCTTCTAATGACAAATTTGAATTGTTTATGGTTAATAGTGAAAATGTAAATGTTTGAAAATAAAATTTTAAAAAAATCATGTCATAGTAATAAACATTTAGCCCGGTGATAAATTCTATTTTTTTATGGTTATTTTATGAAGTGATAAATACTGATGGTTCGTTTTTTTTTAAAAAAAATCAATGTTTCTATGGGAGAAACCACTGATAATGATGATCAATTACTTTGTTATCAATGTATTACAATAAACTACATACTGTCATAAAAATAATCATGAGAATTGACGAAACATTTGATATGGTTATTGTTTTTGTTTTTTTTAATATGTATATCAGTTAACTTATCTGATTGTCTCTTAAAGTGGTGGTTATCCTTGCCCCCAAAATCCCTGGTACGGCTGAGAGTGGGGAGAGTCAGCTTTCCCTCTCGAAATGCTCTCAAGTGGCTACATGCATACAACCACTGCCAGGGAAGTCCTATTCACTGCATTCTCACGGTATTGAATGAATAATCACGAGGTATCACGAATTTGATAATACAAATTTTTGGATGTTGATTAAATATTCTAATGATTAATTATTCTCCATGAGACCTAAAAGTCATGGATTTAATCCATGGTAGGATCGTACATACTTACTAAAACTGTGGGATCTTACACTTAAACGAAACAGATGTTCAATGCTTCCTAGTTTGTAGTGGTTTTCTAACCGAAGTCAGTTCATACTGTTAAACTTCAAATAATGTAGATTATTGATTTACTTACTAAAACGATTTTTTAAACTTTAAATGGTTGGTTTTCATTTTAAAAAGAATTAAGAAACAGTTCAAATTTCAACGCAATAAATATCAATGAAAAATTATCGAATTAATTCCCTTTCTGGTGGTTCTGAAAGTCGGATTAACTACTGATAATACATAATTGTCTTCGCACTAATCAATCGTTTATTGAAAATCAGTAACATGCTGAATAGCCTTCAGTGCTGAGTGAATTTCAGTGGTTGAATTGTGACATGACATTAATACTCTGTAAGTGATTAGTGTGAATGTTTCCCATTTAAAGATTGTCAGTGATTTAAAATCATATGCTTACTAGTGATCAGCTCCGAAATGTCCATTTTGAGATCTTAAAGCGGAAATGTGGTCCAAATTGTGAATCAACTAAGTTAAGAGTTCAAAAGTATTTCCACGGATTACAGTGGAGAACCAACAGCACACTACACATATACTGACTGTAGTTAGAAAAAAAAATCATTTCAATATTTTAGATCATAAGTCAGTTGAAACTAGACAACCATCAAAAACCTGGAAGTGCTGGACGGCCGTCCCGTCCTATTGTGGGACTCCTCAGTAGTGCACATCCACGATCCCGCCTCACGAGATTCCGATCGGGAACATATCGGTCTCCCACGCTAACGCCTAACCTCTACACCACTGAACCGGCATCCAATGGTGTTAATGTCTAACTTCAACTAATCCACGAGATTGAGCGACACATCTATCATTATCACCAGTGAGTTACTATCTCACAACAGACCGGGTCAGCTCCACTGGTTACTATAATATACACAAAAACCCCTTCTGATACCAATCAGTATATGCCCACTAGTGACTGGCTTCAAGAGGTATTTCCTGGAGTTCTAGTGAGATGCAGTGACCAGTGAAGTTCAAGTCACTTAATGTTCACTTGAACTGTTTCTGTAAAAATAGTATTCTTCAAATTGAACAAAGTTTGTCATCCTTGATAGTTCATTTCGTAATTTAATTACATAACATAAGTATAGTCAAAGGAGTTTTTAGGAACATAAAATCTGGAATAAAAGTACACGGTTCAAGTTGTTGTACCACTTCAACGCAACGATATAAAACTATCAAGATAAATATCAAAGTAGCAGAAGTAATGACAGTATGATTGTTGTATGAGAAAACACTAAACATAGAAATTTGATTCGGGAAAAGAGAGAATGAATTCGTGAAATAAAAGTATAAGATAATCTAAGGCAAAAAGAAGAGTAAATGATTCTAGACTGATGTTACCGATTCTGAAGCGCATAACGCAACATCTCTAACCATTGGTTACGATGATTTTTTAAGGCACCAATTAGGTAGTTAAGATCTATCAATATAGATTATATTAACGGTCAATAACTTTGTAGACCAGAGTCATTTTTTAATTTGGCTGCCTGCCCTTAAATATTTTCTTATGTCGGTAAACACTATGGTTCAAGGTGGAGTGATTGGTCAAGTGTAATACATGTCTCAATTACTTACTTATGCCTATTACTCCTCTTGGAGGGGCACAGGCCGCCCACCAGCACTTTCCATTCAACCCTGTCCTGGGCAATCCTTTCCAGCTCTTTCCAGTTCTTATTCATCCTTTTCATATCTGCTTCTATTTCCCGACGTAATGTGTTCTTTGGCTTTCCTCTTTTCCGCTTTCCTTCAGGATTCCATGTTAGCACTTGTCTCGTGGTGCAGTTTGATGATTTGCGTAATGTATGTTCTATCCATTTCCATCGTCTTCATCTAATTTCCTCTTCGGGTGGAAGCTGGTTTGTTCTCTCCCACAGTAGGTTGTTGCTGATTGTATCCGGTCAACGGACATTCAGTATCTCGCAAAGACGACTGTTTATAAATACTTACACCTTGTTGATGATGGTTGTGGTAGTCCTCCAAGTGTCAGCTCCGTACAGTAGGACTGTGTTGACGTTCGTATTGAAGATCGTGACTTTGATATTGGTTGACAGTTGTTTTGAGTTTTATATATTCTTCAGTTGTAGGAATGCAGCTCTTGCTTTGCCAATCCTCGCCTTTACGTCTGCATCCGATCCTCCTTGTTCATTAATGATGCTTACCAGGTACGTGAAGGATTCCACATCTTCCAGAGTTTCACCATCAAGTGTGATTGGGTTGGTGTTCTCCATGTTACATTTGAGGATCTTGCTTTTCCCTTTGCTGATGTTGAGGCCTATTGATGCAGACTTTGAGCAGTGATGGTAACGTAGCCAATGAAGTTTATTTGAGGCGCGGTTATTACTAGTTGTAAACTACTTATGTCCCAATCAGCTCATCAAAATATTATTCATCAACACTATTATATTGGTCATTAATAATAATAATCAACCTGACGAGATATTTTCCACTCCAATATTATCTAAAACCTAGGGAAAATATCACTTAACCTTCAACAATTCATATACATTATACAATCAGTTCATTGGATTACTAATGAATGTGTTGTACAGTTGTACAGTTCTTAAATACCTCCTTATATCTGTCTCTATCATCCTTAAATTAATTTTGTTGATATGAAGACGTATCTATGTATAATAAACACTGTATTACGTAGTAGCAAATAATTGATCTTTTTATAAAAGTTGTCTATTATCAAAATTGTCATATATATATATACATATATCATAGAGAGATATTGTACTATATTTAAGGTTTATCTATATATAATTGTCATTGTTGACAAATACAAAAACATACAAAATGATTTATGCATTGGTCTGGTGTAAACAATGTTAGATTAACAATATTAATTTATGTGTATGTCTACTTCAGATGTACATATGAAAACATGTTTAATTTGTAAGCTTCTACGTTCGTTATAGATTGATATCAAGTGTTGATACTAACATAAATAAGATAGTGTTAGAGAACTGTCTTATTTCTACAAGAAATTCTGTACAACAATGAACACTTAATAATCTACGGTGTTCACAATCTACTACTTTATAATCTTAACTTCAATAAGAAGGCGATATAGTGCGTTTGTCATTCAACATTTGTGTTTCATAACTGACCCACCATAGACATGATTGAACATCGTTGGTCATAACTTCTCAACAAATAATCTTTAAGCCAAACAAATGAAAATAAACTACAGTAAATACCTCGAACGACTTATTAGTCCATCAGAAATTTATGTTTGGTTATAAAACAACTTAGAATATGAAGAGTTATGAGATAACGATGATAAAACAATTTTGACATGACTTTGAATCCTTCTATGTTGAATTATTCATTATAGTAAAATAGTCAAAGGATAGTGTTAAGAGTTAGGGTTGCGGTGGGGTGGTACCTTGTATCTGTAATGGTGAATACTTTTTCAGATGGAATTTAAGTTTCAAGAACTTTTAAGTCACCTTGAAAATTCACAAGTCTTGTTAGGATGTTGTGTACTTTTCAATTCTATTTGTTTTCCATTGTATTTTCATGAACATTACTTATCACTTACTCATTGTAATGTTAAGAGACGGTCAAATCTGTTCGTATTATTTAGTCTTATAACGGTTGTTATGTGAATTTTAAATGTCTCCGTAACTAACTATTGGTAGATTTTATTACACCCCCATACAGCTTTTATTAAGGTATAAGCTCTGTGTCACTATGTTTTGAATTTTGTACAAAAATCTATTAGCCACTATCTTTGATTTGATTAGTTATTCAGTCAAGTATACTTTTATCGGTCAAAGTTCAACACGAGAACATCTTATTTAGAATGATTTCCTAATAAAATGTCAGCTCGTGATGAATACAAACCTCAATCTAAAATGGTCTGTACAAATCATTCAACCAAGACTCTCCATATTATATATTCCGTCATGTGAATTAACACATAAACTGTGATCTACCACGTTCATTCAACATTTACGTTAATTTTGTACACATATGTCGAATTCGGAGCAAGCGTCATTTACTATTTCATTTCTCACTTTCCCTGTTTTGCACTTGTATTTGCTATGTTCTTCCATCTCTATGATTGACTGATATTATCTTAACACTATCTTTCATTGCTTGCAGATGTAAACAAACGAAATCGTCCAAACATAATACTAATCTGTAACTCTGTTTGTCAACAAATACCACTTCAGTAAGGACATCTAAAGAAATGCTTTCATTTGTTTTTCATCTAAGGTTTCTGTAGTGAATAAGTTGACTTTAAAATATCTCAAAGATCAGACTGAAATAACACTTTGTAAATCTCCCATTATTAGAGCTGTATTTATGGTGTACTGATATTAGCACTTTTTTTCCGACCTAATACAAGTGTTTATGTCTACCTAGGATGGCTAAATATACATATTTAAATAATCATGGAATATCGAAATCATAATACCTACACTTATTATTATTTATTGTTGAATATAACCTGGACTTAGTTTTGTAAACATATATTGAAGTTTGCCCGTCATATCTCTACTTCATTCCCTGTTTTCCGTATTTCCCACACGCAATTGAAGCGCTTTTGTGCCTTCATGGTTCGTTGGAGTTTTTCTAACAGTGATAAGAACTCTAAACAGAGTTGAATAGTGGCTAGTAGTGAAATCCCGGAAGGTCATTTCTCCCAGTTTGGGACTTCTCAACTGTACATGCCTGCACCTCAGTGTCGGTATTCACACCGGTACTGTAACTCAGTACATTTTACCAAAGTCGAATGATCAACTGTAATTCTCAGTATCAACAAACTTCAAACAACCCTAATAAATGAATTGCTATTTAGAGTCGTTTACACTAGCATCATAATCCAAGTTCATCTGGTGCTCATACACGTTTAGTTGGAGCGTCCAATTAAGTAGAACGGGTAAATTAGACAGGAAGCCTTCATTTTTGTATAAGATGTGAAAATCGCCCATTAACTTGGTTCTTATGGTACGTTGATGTCAGCACTATTTCAACAACTCAACACGAAATTTTCACTTCAACAGACTATAATCAAATGTACCTATCTAAATAATTATTCTATGCTCATACCATACTACTAATATTTACACTCATGAATGGTAGTATGTGGTGCTCTGACTTCATATTAGTATGATTTGATTTGTGTGTTGTGTTTCTCTAGAGCTCAGTTTCTATTAAATCTGTCACACCGCTAATTCCTTGATTATAATTACTAAGTCCGTCTTATACGGAAACCTATTGACATTATTCTAACTCTTCAATGAATATATTGCACTTGATTTGTCAGTCAGATTGTTTCGAGTTGACACACGTGAATACAGGATTACATGTAATTTAGATAAAGAATTTCTAGGGTTGACTTCCTTAAATGGTGTTGGTTAGTATCTCAAATGATACAATGAGTTTTACTACTTACGAATTAACTTGATGTTCTCCTTCAAAGAGAAAAACAATTTATAAAGTTACTTACGTTACACAACACAAACCTACGTTTATAATGAACCAAAATAAGAAGGAAAGAATTTTCACAGTATACTACTGAGATATTGTACTAAAATATATTTCTACATTGGTTGGTTGGAAGTAGATGAGAGGACCACACAAACAAGACGTTGTTCACTCCTCAATGGTCAATCAATTGAAGATATCGCACTCTTATGAGGGGTCAGAAGTGACACGAATAGGTCAGTGTGATATTTCTGGTTGCGAAGTCTGGTAACTCACCAAAAATCACTAGTTCCCTCAAGTCTTCGGACATGTTATGTTGACGAGTGCCGACTGTTGAAAAAGCTAGGTTTGGTATTCCCCAGGATTTAATTACCTGCAATCACCGAACACCATACATGGTGCACGCATTGTCGAGTCACTTAAGCTAGTGGACACATCTCAAGTTGGTCAATAGCGTTCGATTAGCACTAAGGAGGTTAGATAGGCTTGAAACTGGTAATTACTCAGTGATAACTCAATTATATATTGTCCCAACATGTTATAGATTTTTCAATGTATTATAAATCACTCTCAACATTTTACTATCTTACATCCCATCTGTGATTGTGTACTGTACATTTCTACTAACTAAATTATTGGACTGAATTACAATGAATGATCTATTCTCTTGTCACAAATTAGAACTGTATATTGAGCATCAGGTTGTCAATTGTGCTTACGTGATGTTCACAACTCCGTAATACAGATCATATTGAATTAATGATAACGAATATCCACTGGAAATATTCACATTACACTGTCCTGTGCGAATGAGTTGACTTGATTATGATAAGAAGATTGATCCCCTGACGTGATCACATAGTCGGCATGTTAATCAACAACAGGATGAGACAACTGTTGTTGCCTTCCAGATGTTCAATGGTACTAAACCTGGAAAAGACCTGTTGAATTCAACCTACAAATTACTAAATGCATCAAATTATTCTTATTTTAACACTTCAATTTGAAGTAGAATCTAAACTATATAAAATCAGTATTTTATAAAAACACCATAGTTACAAACATGATTCAATGATTTAATTAAACAATCAGTGAATTAATGAACTATGGATGAAAAAAGTTTTATTGTTTAAAATTATGAAAAATTATTTATATTTCCCACAAGACATCCAACACAAGTGTTACAGTCTATTCCATAGTTAATGTGTATTTCAATGTGTTTCCGTTGGTTGATCATATGCATATTGTTACATGACGACATATATAAGTATATACCCTTAGAAGTTATACTAACGTAGTTTAATAGACATTTGTAATGATATAAAACACTTGAAACATAATTGGTAGGATGTTCAATGCACCATTAAACATTATCACATTCAAGCATACATTGAATGTCGAACTGTGGTGTTGAAGTCTTTATTCACAACTATGTAGTTATTGTTTACTGAGATGGAAAAAAACCCAGTAATATGAATGTTTACATATTATGTAATGGTGTAATTAAATAATAATAATAATGATAATAATAATAATTTTTATTATTATATATGTAGATATAATTGTTACAAGATGTGTCTTTCTCAGTGAAATACACTGAATAATTATGTGTATGTAAAGTGATTTTATGCAATCTAGCAGTGAGTGATTATATACTTCAATCATTCAAGTGTCCAATTAGTGTGTTAGTGTGTGTTTGAGTGAGTGTCGAGTTAGACGAATGGTTTTTGATGGATATGTATAGGTTTAATATGAGAAATATTATATTGTTACTGTGTGCTACTGCCATAGATTTGATAATGGTTGAATATTTATAGATGTTTAAGTAAGGGACATTTCTAAAGATTTGTGTTCGGTTATCGGAACTCAATAGCTTATTGAATAGCACAATATTTGGAGCTGATGGATACTGAGTTTGATTTTCAGTGTAAACATCAAGAAACCGATGAGTTCCAAATAGAAGAATGCGTGCTTCTTTCCCACATCATTCACCGAGCCACTAAGTCGATGAAACCACTTCCTTATTGAACGAATAAGATATTTATATCATTAATTGAAAGAGTTTGAGTTATTTTGTTATAGGATAGAATGTTAATCAGTCCTTGTTACGAAATGTGCATCTTGTATAGATGTCCACGAAATAGCCATTTTACTGCACGTTTTAAAGAATGAATGTGTTGTGTCTAGCAGTAGAGTCCAAAACGTACATTTCATCCTATTTGAGAGACATCAGTTTGATGTACTTGTAACCCATTGCTGATGTACAAAATGAGACCCGAATTCAGCACCTTTCATTTGGAATGCCAATGTATTATGCACTGAGCTATTGAGTCCGGAAAACAACTATTTTGTTCAACAAATATTTTTATCATTATGATTACCTACAACAGAAAAACACTATCGCTTACTAATTATAAGTTTTTCGTAAGTAGAGTAAGTTTTGTGTAGACGGTAGAATTTTCATAGTTTAGATCATGAACTGTTCTAGTGAACAGTTGTACCGAATGATATAAAACAATTCTCCACTTAGGGAGAAGGAAGATAACCGCGCTAAATCGTGGACAGATTGAAGTTATACATGTACAACATTTGATGCTAGCTAAGTGATCTGGAGGTTAAGCATTCAGGTTTTAGACTGAATGTCCTAGGTTCGACCCCTTGCATTTAGCGTGCAATCCTGAATCGTCCCATACTAGGAAGAAATATCTGTATCATGTTTCCTGTTTTATAAGAATTGCCTTTTTAACATTTTGTTGTACAAACCATAATTTTCTTGGTCTTAGCTGAAAATTATTGAGTTTAAAGAAGAATGACTATTTCTTATGATATAGATCCACATTTTCTTTTCATTTCCTTCCATTTTAGCTCCTGATCTATATCGTCAAAAACATTTCAATCAACAATTATCAAATAATAATTTAACAAATAATCAAACTAAAATTTCTATCAATGTTACAAATCTTAAATACAGTTCTAGTAATCGTAAGAATAATAATGATTATTCAACATTGAACAATACTGATTACATTAAAACAAAAACCTTAACAACAATACCGACAACATTCACACATAATACTACAACAATTGATCACTGTTACCAAGTTAATTTAAAAAGTATTATTAATTTATCTGATAAAAATATTGATTATTTGAATACTAGACAAGCTCCATTGAAGTTTGCCAATAATCATACGGAACAATTTAATGAAAATGTGTAAGTTTTATTTTTGTTGTAATCAATATTATTTCGTTATTTTCTTCAATGTGTTATTTAATGCACAATATGTGTATTGTATTCAAAATGTTTCAAGTATTTTATCATGATGTTAGTAGGTGACTATTGAGAGTTAGAATGTGATTTTCACTATAGACTTCATATTAGGTATTTCAATTTATTCTTAACTGAATATTTTGAGTGGTAGCGTGTAGATCAAACTACTGAATAAGAAAATATATAAATATTAGAAGTTAGAGCTGAAAATTTTGTTTCATGAAGAATACACTTTTATATGCATTACTAACCTACTAAATGAACGGGAATTTGACCGACATTGCTGGGTATAATATATTTCAATAGTTGAGATCATGAGTCAATTAAAGCTAGACCACCATGAAAAAGCTGGAAGCACTGGACGAAACGGCTTTCCACAAAAACCCCGCCTAATACTAACCAGCTTGTGCTCACTAGTGACTAGCTTCAAAAGGTATTTCCTGGAATTCTAGTGAGAAGTAGTGACCAGTGGAGTTCAACCGGGTCTGTTGTGAGATAGTAACTCATTGGTGATAATGATAGATGTGTCGCTCAATCTCGTGGATTAGTTGAAGTTAGACATTAACACCATTGGATGCCGGTTCAGTGGTGTAGAGGTTAGGCGTTAGCGTGGGAGACCGATATGTTCCCGATCGGAATCTCGTGAGGCGGGATCGTGGATGTGCACTACTGAGGAGTCCCACAATAGGACGGGACGGCCGTCCAGCACTTCCAGGTTTTCGATGGTTGTCTAGCTTCAATTGACTCATGATCTCAACTATTAAAATTTTTATAACATTCACAAAAACTCCTTGTGACATATTTGTTGAAAACTGGAAATGCTCTCGTTAATTTCGGCCTTTTTTTCTTAGTAAATATTAGGGATTGTCAATTCATAATGAGTTTCAGATTTTGGAGGTTATATGATAGATATTTTCTTCTACTGTTTCGTATGTTACTGAACTAATATTATTGAGTCGTTTACAACCATATCTCTGCTGTAAATTTTATACAACCTATGAGATCATTTAAAGTTGCTCATAACAATGGTTGGAAGTAAGATAATCTTAACTTATTTGGAATTATGTGAAATTAATTATATTTAAAAGTTAAGCTGATTGAAATTAAACTTTATCTCCCGGCAAAGGAACTCGAATTGTTTATCTATTTGACTCATTTGTTCATATTAAACATACAGATGGTTTCTTAAATGAATGACCGTGATGTTTTGGAGATTTTGATTCTTTAGAATTTTATTTTTAAGTTTTGTGAGTATTTTGTTTTTCTTTCAATTTTTTAGTAGCTAATCATGTTCTCCAATCATAATTCATTGGATGGATCCAGTAGGAAACTTCGAGCATAGGTCTAAGTACCAGTTACAACTCGTCACCAAGACGTACTTGTAATGTTAAGGGAACTGGTGCTACCTGAAAAATTAAAACCATGTTCACCTAACCTCACAGTATGAGACATTAAAACTGATCTAGAATGTGAAGCTGAATGATCCGGTCTCGAACCTACTAACTTTTTTCTGATGCCTAGATAGGATCGATTTCAATAATGCATAATCCACTAGTCATATTAACACGGTTAATACGACTAACTTATAAGTGGTAATTAGCATGAAACATATGCTCATGTGTCATTCCGAAGCCTCGATTGTATTTGACTTCTAACCTACTTAAATCATTATTCAGCAGTAGTGTGATGTGTGCTACTAATGTCGACAGATATAAGTAGTATATATCACCAATTGAAAATAAAATGCCTGACAGCAGAAGATTAAGAAGATTGAAAAGAAAGAGAACGAGAACAAATAATGATTAATATAGAAACGACGTAACAATGTAGTATGAGACAATTGATTGGTATTTTGCAAATGAAACATTTACTGTATAATTCTCAGATTCGACTAAGATATTCTGTACTTTCGTATTCAAATACATACGATTGTCCACATTCGTGTTTTTGTTCATTACAGCAGTACTATGAGTAGTAGTAATATTAATATTTATCATCCAGATTGGACCACACATGCACATATAAATACACATTACCATGTCTTATTTCTAAATGGTATAATACACTAACTAATAGGAAACAAACAAATATAAACTTACATTTAATAAACAGTTTTTGCTATCCTTTATATATATATATATATATATATATATATATATATATATATACAGCACGTCTCGCATTTCTTCACGAGTTGAAAAATATCAACCACACAAGTAATTTTGCAAATCACCTGTTCTCCAAGAGGAAGAACAGTTGAAAAGGTATTAATAATAATAATAATAATAGCAAACGATGGAAAATGTTAAACACGCGAGCTATTATACCTATCAACATATATTGTTACTATCAATATTATTATTATTATTATCATCACAATTATTATTATTATTATTATTTAAAAACCCCTTGACATTTAAAACTAATATTCAAACAACTAGTATATATATATATATATATATATATATATATATATATATATATATACGTATTGATATAGAAATAGGCATGTACCAAATCATCTTCTTTCTACTTTCATTTATTTGCAAAACATTTACTTCCTTTTCGTGCCTTATAGAAATCAATAATAATAATTACATTTCATGTGTATCATAGTGGCATTCAAGCTTTATAGGCAGTTTATATATACATATATATAAATTAAGGTATATACAATTACCTTATCTATTTAAAATTACGATTAAATATCTAACGAACTAATTAGATTGTACTTTATGTTAATGGATAAATTGACTATAAAATGATTTAATTATAGGCTAAATTAGTGGTTTCATAATGATTCAGTGATGAAAGTAAGAACAGAAGTTCCTGAGTTCGATCACTGGTGGAGTTGTAGGTGTGTAATCTTGAAGAATTACATACTGCAACAAAACAGCCATTTATTTCATATTGATTATTGATTGGTACTCCGAATGAGGTCAGTCAGTGACGTATATCATTTACAAATATCTTCACATAACCTTTCCAATTGAATGATAGATAGATATTTAATAAATCTTCCGAACAGTTGAAAGCAAAACTACGTGGTAACAAACCTCAGAATTATTTTCGATAAACAAGATATATTGAATGTCATTAGTAATATTGTGTCTACATAGATAATGGGTGAAGTTTGGTCTGATGAACTCACTAGTTCATTCTTTGTCAATTTATTAAAATTTTGTTATGGTAAATAATAATAATGTATCTAATACAGATTTATGACCAAATAGTTTTCATGAAGCTGTATTCCTGGAAGATATTGTCAATGATAGCGGCCTAATCAAATGACACGGAAAGCGACAGCTACTTTATGATGAATGACACTGAACAATAATCATCCTAAATTAATACTTGCACTATGCTGATAGTTCAAGTAAGAGCAACTAGTTTTAGACTTGATCTCACATAAAACACACAGCGATGGTTGTGCGATCTGTTGTAACGTCTTATGTCAAAGAGTTGATAATGATATGTGAACTTCTTACATACAAACCCTACCGATTATTCTAATAAAAAGATAGAGTTAGAAAGGAAGTTCATTAAATAAACGGAATCGATATAAATGGGTTATCATATATACAAAATTAAACCACTGACGTATCTCTCATTCCTGAGATTTGGAAGTCATTTCAAGCCAATCAAGTGTGCTTATTATTTGTCTGATTTCTGGTTGACCTAGTATGTCACAGTCCTATGGGAGTCTGAAATATAGAACTAGTTCCAAGTTTACAATAGTGTTTCTTCTAATGATTTCAATTTTTGTGTCACTGAAATAATCTTCATGCTAATCAAGACGTACATTAAACTACCGTAGTGATTATTAACTATAATTTGTTTTACTAGTATAGGAAGTTAATAGAAATTGTTGAATTTTTTCGTTTTGCATCATGGACTGATTTTAATTTTAAATATACTGAACACCACGCAACTACTGGACAATTTTTTTTTTTGGTATGGGGTTCACTGGTTTCAATCTACAATCGCACTATAGGCCAAACTCAAGATTGTCATGCCTTGCGGCGAACTTCTGACTTTTAAACCATTGAACTGGCACCTAATGATTTACATTTCTAACTTTAACTAATCCATGATGTGGTGCCATTATCATTCAATCCTATTTGTAGGTAACTGTCTCAATCTTAACATGTTCAAACTTAACTGGTCACATCTCATTGGATTCACCCTAATTAAATCTCAAAATTAGTCTTTAGTGAATACAGAATTATTATTAGTGAACAAGCTTTATGAATTTCGTAGTTTGACCTTTCTAACTATCCAGTGTCAATGTACTCGTTGATATTTTAACCTGAAATACATTTTTTCAAATACCAGTGTGTTGTGCACATATAAACTACAAGAAGGTTTGTTACAATTTTTAATGGAAAGAGAAAGTATTTAAAGATTGTTCTTACCATAGTCTGTTATTACCTGGGGAATCGAGTAGTGCTGAACATTTGCATTATCTTAGCACAAGCACTCTATTACGTTTGTGTTTATCATCTCACTCATATTGGATTAAACTTATGTTCATTCAGTTCTGTCTACGAACAGGTTATTTAGCACTACAGAGTTGAGAGATCTGATGGTCTCCTTTTTCTAACTTCATCCTGCATTGGAAAATCAGCTTCAGACTGAAAAATCTTCATTGAAATCTCTTAAAAAAAGTAATTATTGACTAAATCTCTTAGATGAATACATGATAGTAGAGGAATTGTAGATAGCAATTGAATCCCAAATGCATGTTTCCTTTTGTTTGAAATTAGTCAATCCGATATCAAGGCTTGAACCCAATATCTCTCAATTCAGTCACGAAGATAATATGCAACCGTTCAAAATTCCGTAATTCTTCTTTCAAGAGTAACATCTTTGAGATGTAAATCTGTACTGGATAGTAGGATTAAAAAGAGTTTAAAAAACATCTAATTGTATATGTTACATCTACATATTAACAAGTATGATAGAAAACATTTCTACAATTTTGAAAATGGTATCTTTTTAGTGTGTCATTTACTATTTAATCTTATATAATATCAAAATGATAAAATTGTAATTAGACGGATAGACAATAAAATTATAGTTGAGATCATGAGTCAATTGAAGCTAGATCACCATGGAAAATCTGGAAGCACTGGACGGCCATTTCGTCCTCTTGTGGAACTCCTCAGTAGTGCACATCCACGATCCCGCTTCGCAAGATTCGAACACAGAACCTATCTAGCTTCGATTAACTCATGATCTCAACTATTAAAATTACCATAATATCCACAAAACCCCTTCTGATACTAATAAAAATAAACATAGTATCTATTTAAACGTATACATAGATTGTGTGTAGTTGTGTATCAGTCGGTTTAAACAAATCTTTATTATTTCATATCATAAACATTATAAGAAAAAAAGTGTATCTATAAAGAAAAGAATTATTAGGTTGCTATGCGTAAACAGTTCACGTTTTCGTGGATAAATGAAATGTTTTTGTATCAGACCACACACAAATGGACATTTTTTCTCATCACAAATTTATGAGTTATAGTTTATATCATCAAATAACAGTTAGATAGGTTTTTAAAACCTGAAAACACTGGTCAGGTATTTTATTCCGATATTGGAGTCTTCGGTTATATTCTGAATCTACGACCTCATCTAGGAGATTTAGGTCTCGTAGTAAGCTCCCTACCCTTTAGATGATTGAATAGCCGTTTAAATTCGACTGAAACGAGCAATAAAGTTTGTATTGCGATTAAATAAATTTGGTAGAATCCAGGTGTACATCCGATATTGAGGGAACTGGTTTTGCCTGTTAGAATCATGCCAAACTTACTCAGCTTCACAGACTGGGATGTTGTCTCTGAGATATTGGTGTCACGGCTAACTTTTTGCACGACTGAGAAGTTCACATTCATTGATCACTGAGGAGTAAACACTGTAGCTTGTAGTGGTGGTCGAATTTCGTCGACTAAGCTGCACTATGGATCTGGGTAGATTAGTTTGGAATCCTGTATTGTGTACCGTCCCCCTAAAAATTTGGGTACGAACTAGCATAAAACCTGTACACGGAATTTGATTACTGAATACTGCCAATCACTATTTTTAAACTATAAATTGATGAACAGTCGATTCATCCCGATTTTAAAAGAGTTTCTACTACTGTCCACTTTTAATCTTGGTACTGGAAAGTGGACAAATGCAATTGATGATCCCGAGACAGGACCAAGCGCATAATTTCTATTCCACCACTAGCCATCATTTAAAATATAAAAAATATCTTCATAACTTACGAACAGAACACGGTCCATTAGGACTATCAGGCAACGTAGCCAAATATGTTTCCAGTCATTAAACATACTCAGCTGGTTCTATAGGTTCATTCACAGAACTTCATATCACAAGTTAGTTAATAATATTATTATTTATAACATTAATTACATTGGCTTTTTTTATCGGATAAGAATTTACAAAAATCTCTGTATTGTGGATCGAAGTTCCTGGTTTCGATTTCCGGTGGTGAGGCCTTGAATGTGTACTTTTGAGGAGTCCGATACTAGTACGAAACCGTTGACCTGTGTCTTCTGCTTTTCAGTATTGGTCTGACTAAAATCAGTCTGTAATTTAACTTGTGTTGTACTTATCACAGATATCATGCTGAGTTCATCCTGTTTAATTATCGCCCTCGACTTTTTCTTAGCGGTATTTATAAATACCGGATGTATACACTGTTTATAATCTAACATTATAAAATTTATTGTAGTTAAAACTACTCTTGAGTGGACTAGACACAAATTAGGCTGTGCGGATTGTTTATATAGACAGAAGGAAAATACTATTGAACTTAAACATCATCAGTAATTATTGTGTATTGTCAAGGTGTATTTCATTTTATTACTGTTACTATTACTACAGTCTTTGTTTGTCTGTTGTATGACTCGTAGTTAATCTTGGCTTTTCATTTTCCCCATCAGTCAGTCAGCTGCAACGTAGGACCAGGCACATATATGCATCGGTCCAAGTTGCCATACCGCATTAGCACAACAAGATGAACACTGGATTCATAGAAGTAGTCACATCAAAGGTAGTAGTATATAAAAGAAAGATTGTGTATAAGGATATAATATAGGAAGAAAGAATTAGTTCGTAGAAAGAAAGACAGAGAGTGTATACACCTACACCATTGTGATCGATTCTGAGTCATGTCACCAAGAGTCATTTTCCCCATAGTAAATACTTTTTACACATGAATTAAAAAGTAGTTTACATTATGAATTGACTCCAAAACTGTAAAACTGCTAAAAAACTAGTCTAGTTCTACTGTGGAACTCTTTAACAATGTGCACTTAGGACACCTTTTCATCAAGGATAATGATGAGTACCTTTAGGGTTCTTATGACAGTTGGTTCAATATTATTTCTACTGATCTGGCAACAAATGAGGGTTCAGGAATATCCCAATGTGACAGACGTTTAGAATGTGAACAATTGCATGTCAATCTAATGGTTATGCTTTTACCGGGAGACCTAAGGGTAATGAGTTCAAAACCTGGTTAGGTCGTAGATGCCCATTCTTGTGGGCGGAACAGTTACTTAGTGTTTCTTGGTTCTCCATGTTGTTTTAACTGGAGTAGATCTATAACAAATTTCACTTTAAGATTAAATAAATCTCAAAACATCGAGAAATATACATAGATGTATGTCAGTTTTATATGTTTGTCTGGTGGCATATTTTATATACTAAAATGCCCAGTTTAGTCGAACAAATATTGCTTAGATGAACAAACACATAAATTTAAATCTACATAGTCTGTCATAAATGATATGATTTTAAATCTCGATGTTTCACGAGAATCATAGGCGGTCATTTCCGACTTCCCTCTCTCTGCCTTCATCATTTTAATGAAATACGGATTTTAATCAATACAACTTATTTTTGAGCATGGAAACATGTGATATTTTGTTTACCACACACATTAAGCACATTCATCTATATTAGTTGTTTGGACCTTCTCATTGATGTTTAAGACTGCAATGAGTTAGTCTCTTGTTGAAAATATGTATCCTGTGCGGATTGCCTTGATATTGCTAGTAATTTACAAGCATTTTAAGCAGAGATCGATGGTGGTTTGAAGTGGAATCCAGAACGCGCGCTTCGTTCGATTGAAGACTCGTCGGTTGGATATATCTTCTCACTATTGAACAAGCCAGTGACTGTTTGGACCCAGTAGCAAAGTGGCGTTCGAACTGAACGGTTCAAGGTTCAAATCTCAGAGTGGATCTCAACTCCAGGATCCAGGTTCATCCAGCCGACAAGTCCTAAGTAGGACAAAGCTCGGGTCCTGGATTCCATTGCTGACCATTATTCATCTCTGCTTGAAATTACGCACATTGTTCAAACTTAATTCCATGAGTTCATCTCCATTTTCTTAAACCTTAATTTTATTGTACACGAGTCACACGACTTTCCATAGATTGATTGCCTTTAATCCTGTAACATTAAAATTTAGTGAAAACATGATTTTGAGTCAATTTAGACCAGTGGCCATTCGATCATGAGTGCAGATTACGTAAATATAACATATGTCACTACTCAGTCATCAATCAATGTAAATATCTCATTCCCACAAATCAGTCGTGGTTCAAATAACTCAACAGTAACGTCCCAGACCGGGAAGCTGGGTGACACAGGTTTGAATCTCATGGTGATAACTCTTTCCCTATCGAGATTAAATGTACATCCTTCTGTGAATCATTCTGTTACAGTTAGCCTTGATGGCTCAGATCGTTAAATGACAGGTTACTTATAAGTTTTATAATATTAAAGTTTTAAATCAATCGATAGTCTGGGCTTGAATTCAATGAAAATTGGGAATGTATGTACGTATGTTACACCCCAAATGTATTCAACAGGCAAAACAATATCTTCAGTTGTCCAATGTAATAAATAAATATTGAGAACTCTAGATTAGATCAGCAAATGTGGTTGGTGATTGCGGGTAGCCAGAAGTTTTGAATATTGATTATGTGGTGGTAAGTGTTCTTTCAGAATGTTAATATACCAGCTCTACAAGAGGTCATCTGAAGCTTGAATGGTTCATTAGTAATAGTGTCTCTGATCCTGGCATCTGTTGATGAGGGTTCGAGTAAAACAAAAATACCACCAGTTCTCTATACGTTGCAAATAGTTACTGATACGCTAGACTAATCAGACATAGACCTAATGATAAGTGCGATATATTGACGGGAGCATGCTATTGGTTAAGATTTCGTTTAACTTTCTAAGGAAACAAACATACTCTACCTGTAGTAAATCTGGTCTCTTTTTCTGAGGAAGACAGATATTTATTTATGAATGAGTCGTGCATGTATCCTCTGTCCGAGAATATATAAGTGTTTATACTTTTCCCTCAGATTTGAAACCAATAACGTATGTTTGTTTCTTTGAAAATTAAAGCTAAATCTCGACCAATAGCTTTCTTCCATTAGTATCTCTCACTTATCATTTGACTTATATTTGATTGACTCAGTGTATTAACTTTCCCTCCCATAAGCTAAGTCTGGGTTTTTAGATTTAGCTTAAGGAATGAGTATGGAAGGGGTTGTACATCAAATACCAACATTAATATGAAACCTAACCTTATGATTTCATGGACAGCTGCTTCCAGTCAGTAATAGTAATAATAATAAACAGTATAAGTGTTTCACTATCAATCATGATTAATAGGAAGACCTTATTGTTATGAGAGAAAACAACACACGGAGTTAAACTAATTCTTGTTCAATAGGGAATTTTCTCAATATTCACATATGCGACATCCACAATTATAGAATTTAACAAAAATTGATAACGTTATACAATGTTTATCATATATAAGAATAAATAATTATCCTTGTAACTACTATTTGATATCATATTACAACTCACACACACACACATGCAGACATTTTGAGGTTAATCGTACTTAAACGTGTTACTCCTCGTGGGGCAATGGTCATCAATCAGGATTCTCCAATTGATTCTGATCTGGACTCTCTTTTCCAATTGTTGCCAAGTGTTATTCATGCTCGTAATATCTGCCACTTTTCCTTTCACCTTGAGGACAGTCTATGTTACTTCTTCTGAATTCCAGATATCATCAATTACCGGAATGTTATTCTTATTTTGTCAATTTATACCTTCATATCTGCATTAGACCTATATTATTAGAAACTCTGATCAGATAATTCGATGTGTAAGTCAAGAATTTCGATTGTCATTGAATAATAAGCCCATTTCAAATCTGTTTTGTCAAACAATACAATCACAGATATTTACTACTACTAATTTATAACTAACCATTTTGAAGTTAAGTTAGTCAGTCAAAAAACGATACTACAACTGATACATATCTATTGGTCCAAATTACTACATCATGGAAACACAGTGAGGTGAAATAATCAAAAATTAGATGCGAGAATAATAGAAGTAGTGACAGTATTACTGATAGATAGTAGAAAACGTTAAACGTAGACGATGTAATTTGAGAAGAGTTAATAAATTGATGGATTAAACAGTTTAAAATAATTTCATAGCTCATGATCCGAGGGAAGAAAAAGAGTGAATTTATCTGCGTTATTGCAATCGTTCCTGAACCATATCACACACACAATATATATGGCTAAATAATAAATATTTTGTAATGTAAAACTTTCTGTCAAACTGAGAATTATATTTTTAAATTTTCTGAAATCTTGATATCAAATCTAACTGTTCACTATTTATGTGGATTACTTACTCCTGTCACTCCTCGTGGAGGAGCATAGGCCACCCACCAGCACTCTTCATCTAACTCTGTCCTGGGCAATCATTTTCAGTTCTTTAATTTGTTGAATCTGGTTGGTGTTTTTTTTTAGCAAGATTTTTTTCTACGGGATGGGGTTGCCGACTCCATGCCCAACTCTCCTCCTTTACCAGAGCTTGGGACCGGCAGTAACTCTAGAACAGCTATAGGCGGAGTTATTTATATGGATTAGTGTTTTATAATTTTCATTATACATAATAATCAATTTTACTTCGTGTTAGAGATCTGTTATTAAATGCTTTATGGTTTGAAAGTATTGTAATCTAGACAACAGTTTGTAATTTCAAGTTAACTGATTAGACATCGTTTAGTTTCTTGGTCAATGTACATACTTTTTTAACATCGTTTCTCTCTCTGTCTCTATTTGTAACTTAAAACCGAAAACCCTTCACTTGCGGCTCGTGTTACTATCGTAAGTGATATTTGAACTGATATGAACACTTAGTAGTACATCATATGTTTGGTTCACACTTGTCCAGTACTTCATACAGAATCTTGGATACATATTGTTGAATATTTCCATATAGGTTAAAGAAAGATATATAATCCTTTCTATGTTTTCAATGTTTATCGAATTACAATCAGTGCATAATGTGGAACTTCAAATTCAGTAACTTCCATAACATTATAATAAGAACCATTATGGGTTCACTAGTAATTAACTTTGAGAGGTGATTCCCGGATTCCTAGTGAGCAAACATGTCGGTGGTCAAGCAAATATTGAAAAAGCCTAACAGATTATTATCTCATAACATGGCAAATTGATTGAAGTCAAAATTGTAAATCATAAAATGGTAGTTCATTCATTTATAGGTTAGGCACACTTCATGAGATTTGGATTTCCTGGATTCAATATTTAGTGAGGAAGTGGAAGCACACTGTTGTTGTAGAGTCTTATACTAGGAAGAAACAGCTATTTAGCACTTCCTAGGCAACGTGAAAACGTAAGATTTCCTGTTATTGATTTTCAATTAGTTATACACTCCATTCTTATAGTGATTTAAGTCTATAATCATTAAAATGATTAACATTTTTATCAGTTCTTTAAAAGTTATTCCCTGTCTACTGATTGTTCAATTTTCCCATTTTTGCATGACTCATCCTTACAAAAAAAATGATTTAGTCATTACAAATTTAACTAATTTTATTCATTAAATCTACCTATTAGATCGAATAACAATAATAACCGTTATTACTATCAGTAGTAGTAGTAGTAGTAGTAGTAGTAGTAGTAGTAGTAGTAGTAGTAGTAGTAGTAGTAGTAGTAGTGCATATTAGTAATGTGACTTGATTAAACCTATACAATTCGACTGTTTAATAAACATATTTATAATCACATATATGTATATAGATGCATAGAATGTAGGACAGTTCATAGTTCAGTAAATGGATTTATCTATTTACTCTATCTATTTAAAATGAATGCAAATTTACCTACCACGTAAAAATGGTTTACAATATAGAGAGAAAATAACAATTAGTGAAGCACCAACTTTGGTGTATAAATAAACTCCCGTCAACATATATATATATAACGATCCTATTCTTCATATTTCCACAGTTTTTCTTCTGTCTTTTTTTTTATATCTTTGATAGTTTTAAGTTGGAATTATTTGTTATGAATAGTACGTTTTAACACATACACACATGCCCAAATGTGTGCACAATGAATACGTTTAAAGATTTTACACTGATTCAAGTTATTTAATCGGTATTTGTTTCTGTCAATAACTACATTATATAGTATCATTATGTAATTAGAGATCTATACAATAATATTAAAGTTAGACATGTAAATCATTGAGTGGCAATTTAGTGGTCTATAGGCTAAGAGATATCTTCGAGTCCTGTGACGTTTTGATTTCGTATCATATCTTAGTGAAAACGATGAACTTATAGAGGTTTGCAGTTGGCCCATAATAAATTCCATTCACGAGCGAATAAGGGTTTCTCTAACATAATATAATGAATAGAAACTTGAATAAATTGCACGATAGAAAAGACGGAACTTGTAGAGTAACTTTAAATTCCGTACAGAAGTCAAGCTTGAAAATGAGGATCATTCAAAGACCTTGGGATGCACAACAAAGTTAACAAACAAAAAAACATAACAATCAATCAGGTAGCACTAAGTGTTATTGTGAACACAGAAATTAGGAAAATATCAATGAAGTTATCCTTTAAAGAAAGGACTGACACGTTATAATAAAAATTAGACAACCCGACCTCATAGTGATTAGGTCCCTAATGAGACCGTGAATGTCAACATGTGCAGATATATCTGCAGGGATTAAGAATACTACAATAAACTAGTCACACTGTTACTTCCACTGATAAATCCTCTAAAAATACTATTCTTTTGTACAATTCTTTTTATTAAAAACCGTTAATTATTATGATTATCATCAGCAACAGTGATAAAATAACACGGCTATCAGCACTGAACGTGTAACACGTAGACAGTTTCGTGGTTAATGGTACTTTTTGAATAGAACATAGTAAGTAATTTGTTAAATTTTTATGGTGATCAAATTGCAAATCAATTAGAAATAGGTGACAAACGTCAATCATTCTGGATTGACTGATCACTGAGAGGTGATCAGTGCCGTTTTTGTCTAGAAATTTTTGTGCTGACCTAATTCTATCGATCAAGTTGCTGTGTGGTCACTGATTCAAGTGACTTGTTATCGTATATACTATATTTTATGTTAGGTGATTGGAGGTAGGTATCATGCTATCTAGCATTCATCAGAAAGATCTATCTACAATCCTATGGGGAAATTGTTGTCTCTTTTAGGATTTGAACAAGTCTCACTCTTTTTCCCAGTCGCGTATGTTACTATTTAGATTTTGACTTCAAAAATGTATTGTAGATCCCCTTATTGAGAAATCGAATTATATTCTTAATAAATAAAAGGATTCACCCGGTTAAAATAGAAATTTACTTACTTTCATAAAAAGGAGAGTTTTTCTTTCACGATTTAATTTTAATTTCAATGGTTGGGATCATGAATCAATTGAAGCTAGACAAACATCGAAAACCTGGAAGCACTGGACAGTCGTTTCGTCCCACTGCGGGACTCTTCAGCAATGAACATCCAACATCCCGCCTCGCGAGATCCGAACCCAGAGCATATCGGACTCACGTGCGAGCGCTAACTTCAACCAATCCACGAAATCAAGCCACACATCCACCATTGTCATCAGTGAGTTACTATCTCACAACACACTTGGTTGAACTCCATTGATCACTGTTTCTCACTAGAACTCCAGGAAATACCTCTTGAAACCAGTCACTAGTGGGCATATGTTGATTCGTATCAAAAAGGGTTTTTGTGGATATTATAGTGATTTCAATCGCTGATATCATGAGTCAATTGAAGCTAAATCACAATGAAAACCTGGAAGCACTGGACAGCCGTCCAGTGGGGACTCCTCACCATCGCGCATTCATTCAATTTTAACTGAAGAAATTTGAAAACTAAATCAAAATTCATTAACATTACTGTTCTGATATTGTCTAGAACTGTTTATCAATGTATACATAAGAGGTTTACAATTGAAATCAAACGTACAGGACTTGGATACATTTTACTAACTACTATAACCGTTGGAGGCATTTGTGTTTGCATGCGTATATGTGAACTTATGTATATATATTAGCATTATTTCATTTCGATTATCAATGACTGTGTATAACAATGTGTGATGTGTTTCAATATATATATATATATATATATATATATATATATATATATATATTAATTTGCATAACCTTTCTTTAAAGACACTACTTAGGATTTTGTATATTTTAGTGATAAATCATTTTATCGATACACTTTTTTGAATAACAATTTATGCATTGTAATCATGGACTTTGTTGTTGAACAGGTCTAAAAAACGACATATTACTTACCTTTACAATAATAATTAAACTGTACATTCAAATATTCACTTTTGAGTAACAACTGTGGTTTAAACCCCTTATTTACACCCCCTCCCCTACGCATTATTGAACAATTATTCACACCTTCCACTACTACACTCCTCAAACTTGTCCTCCAATAGCATTAATAGTTTTAACAAAGGCATAATCGTTTATTATTGATATGTTACGTTAGACATAAAAGCCAGTAACAATGCGTTCTGGCAATAACACTATCAATAATTTAGATTCATGTTTAAATGTGACTAAAGCCAGAGATAATTTGCGTTTACAGCATGTTATATCTTCATATATTTGGGCGAACAATAATGTGCACCAAGACATAATGAGCACATATTTCGATCATAATTAAACCAACTTTTATATGTTTATGGTCATACCCTTAAAATATATTGTTAGGGCTCAAGGAGAATGTCACAGTCATTTTAATGTCAGCTGACGATTCTCAACTAGCCTGAAAGCTAGGTCAAGTAGTGCTTTTGTTAACTATCTTTAACCATCAAACATAAGTTGTGCCTAAAATGATATTTTTTGAGCATCTCATCTGATCACCAATAAATTATACCAATGAAATTCATCATCTAAAATACTTACATCTCTAAGCTAACGAGTCCTGAATAAGATGAAACGCTAGTCCTGAAATCTGCTACTAGTCATATTCCATCTATTATATACATATGTCTAGTTTGAATTAATTACATGAAATGTAATTTCATAATATCCTCATCTCTCTTTTTCCTAACCATAAAATGTTCTATTAAGTAATTTACCACCAATAAACTAGCATTGATTGATTCATGAATTGTAAAATCTATTTCACTATCTATCTACCATCATGATTATAAACATCCTTCTTTTTAACTCAAATTATATGTTTTTTTCAATATTTTGAATTGACATATTTCGGGGGAGGGGTGATTACATGCTATTGGTTTGAATACAAGATTTATGTTAGTAATACTTACTAACATCATTATAAGATGACCACCACCACCACCACCACCACCACAACAACAACAACAACAACAACAATAATAAAACAAAACAAAAAATGTTACAGTAGAGTGAAACGGTCGTCCAGTGCAATCGGTTCACGATTTTAATCATAAAAGAAATGATTGATTTCTTTCGAAAGGTTACATCTGAAAATTATTTTACAACTGACTCATTATCAAAGTATGCTGAGTATTTATTTTACTTTGCACTATATTGAATTATGTAAAATGTTAGTTTGATGTTCAACTTTCTAATCGAAATGACTTTAAATAAATTACTATTGAAAGTAAGTAAGAACTGAATAATCCCATTCATTCTAGACTAATTTAAACTGGTGATAATATTGAAATTCAAGGAGTACTTGAGTATTATTCTCTCTTATTTTTGTTTCAAAATTCTCAGTAGTTATGAGTAATGAGCAAAGTAAATAGTAAATAATTTAAAACAAAAAATTTGAACCATAGTTAGAATGATTGATCTAGACTAGTCCTCATGATAACCATGATCATTAGTCGGAGACTTTGGATAAATCAGTCACGACGACCTAGATGCATTTACTCTTTATTTTTACTTAGGTTTTGAACTTAAGTCTTTCTTCATGTATACTTTTCCATTCTGTTAATTCGAATTATATTCCTAATACCTAGTCCTTCTTATTACCAGTGCAATTAAAATCTATTTCATCTCCTTCGTTATTCACTTGATTAAACTATGCCAAGTGAATGCTTTAGTAACTGGTGGGGGGATTGCTTATTTATTTATTTGAACACATAAATATTGGTACAAACAGGCACCGGATACATATGCACCACACAGGTCACTTGATTCGTGAGTGGACTGTGATACTGCCCGGGTGCCAAGACCGAAATAGGTGGTTTTCTTAGGGAGCCACTCCCGGAGCCTCCGACCTAAGGGCCTAATCCACAAGGCAGTGGAGCAACGTCAGGAGATGCAGTCTCATGGTAGCCAGTAACCAACAAGAGGTTCTTACTCTATTTTCCTTCAGGATCCTGGAACCCATGTGCACCATTGATTTGGAATCAGGGTTTTCCAACTTCTCTAGGTGCATCCTCCATATCCACCAACCCGGTTAAAGTGCCAAATATCCGCTTTTCATCCTTTCAATTTCGTAAACAACAGTAATGCCATGAGAAGGCAGTGAATAGGATTCTTTTGCAGTGGTTGTATATGCGTTGTCATGTCTGAGCATTTCGAGAGGGCGAGTGTACTCCCCCCACCCTCGACCGTATCAGAGCATTTGGGGGATTTCATGGCAGGTTTTCTAGGTTGTGTAGGTGAACTGGGGGGATAATTGTTAATTTTAATATTGCTGAGTTCTTTGAGATGGACAGTTTACTTGTAGAGCTTACATTGTCAGTTTAGACAGGATCAACGCTTATTACATGAAGTTCCACAATTAAACTATCCAGCTCGGAAAGAATAATGGCATCATTTACATCCACCTGAACAGGAAATTTTCTCCATCATACATGTTAATGTATCAAATTAAGGGATTTATTTTGATTTATACACTGCTGACCGATTTGGTTTTGTTATTGTATTCTTTCTAATTAACACTACCTAGATGATCTGTTTCACACATACAGTTGAAGAGTTAACAAGGTTAGCCGTGAAAATCTGGATTTGGTTTTGTTTGTCTTGTAGTCAGATTAATTAGCTTATTACTCTATTTGTGCGTTTCTTCACCAAATTTGACTCGAACTTTGTATTTGTATTAACTGACGAATAATAATAATTCTGAAATATTTTATTTCATTGTGCAGATTTAGTTTTTAAGCTTCGGCTCATATTTCGGCTATGAGGGCTGGTGGAACTATTGAATAGATCAAATCAAAATAGGTGGAGTAAACTATGAACCTGCGACTTAATAACTAAAATTTGGACGATTGAAACATTGAATCATCGCTCTCACCTAGATTTGATCAGTTCATGCATGATTAATGATAGTTAAGTATATATAATGAAGATTGTAATCAGGCGAACAAGTTTTGCATAAAGTTCCAGTACCAAGAAATATTGATTATTTGAAATATGATACAATTATTCAGAACAATAAATATAACATTAAGCGTGTACAAGCTTTGAACTATGAGGTGACCAGGGATCAGTTACACTGTCAGAAGCACGATCAAAGAGTAGTCCTAACCTTAAAGTGAGTGGATACAAAAATAAAGTTACATCAAGTACCACCTGTAACTAGAAAAAGGAATACGACTACATCAAGAGAGATTATCAAAGAGTAACGCAAATGACTGAAGCTTTATGCTTCGAGATTTGGGGAAAATCGTTTAAGATAGAAAAATCTACTCTGACCAAATTTCAGAAATGAGACGAATGAAGAGAAGAAACAAGGAGCATTGATTCAAATATTGTAATGAACTAAACAACTGAAATAAAAGTACCTTCATCTATAACAGGCAATCCTTTGCAATCATATCATACTTGGTAGAACATAAAATGATTGCAAATAACTCAAACTACTGAGTACTATTAAGTAGTATAGTTTATATACAAAAGTCAAAGTATGGAAAGTATGTGTAAAACAAACTTCACATATGTATGACCATTTTATTATTGAATATATGATCGTCATGTTTTGTTTTTATTTTCTCCTACTGATTCTTTCCAGTTTAATACCTAACAATTTTCCAACATGGTATCATTCAGAGAAAATCAATCGGGCAACAACAAATAGTCATTCTATAGAAATCAATCCATCCAGTGCACCATTCATCAATAGACAAGAGGTAATTATTATGTCCAACAACAAGAATCATAAAAATCCAGTCAGTGAATTATCATCATCAACAACAACGGTTACAACAGGGAATGTACAACGTCATCGTCATCAGCAACAACAAATATATCAAGTGACAAGTCAGCCATCTCCACCTCTTCAGCAGCACCCACAACAATTTACGTCAGGTTATGTAAAAGACAAGTCTAATTCACTTAATATTGATGTTAAACAGGTAAAACAGGTCAAAAAGATTTCAAGTTGGGAATATTTATTATGTGTTAAAGTGGATGATGATATTTATAATAATGATTCTTACTTAATTGTATCTTATTTGTTCTATTCCATTTTTCAATAAAGTTGGTTAGTTATTAGAAGTGAAATTCAGAATGCGTATTCCATCCTATTTGTGATTCATCAGCTGGATGTATCTGGATCTCAGTGTTAATGTTTTTATTCAAAATAGAACCTGGTATCATTTATGTCCAACGTCCAACATTTTATCCACAAAGACGAGAGTACATCCAGCTAACGAGTCCCAAGTAAAATCAAACGTATCTCCTGAATTTCATTGTTAGCCAACGATACTAAATCTCGTAACTGTATGATTATATCAGCACAATTCACCCAGGATTTCGAGAGATAATTATCATTCGAAGTTCCTAGCATTAATCATAGTAAGATAAGAAAAAAAGAAACGCCTCGTAAACCACTCATCCAGTTCTTTTTTATCTACTCATCGAGCGAAATAAACTGCTACTCTGTGAAACACTTAATCAAACCGAGGTTATCCAGATTTAAAAATAATGGTGTTATATCTAGAACTTAGATTCTTTGATATACGGCGTACAACTTGGGCACTCGAACGCTAGAACCCTCCAAGTCGCAAATGCGAAGATAGAAGACGAGTGAGAAGGAATGCTATTCCAAACATTGTCAAATGTAGTACAAAATTCTCAGGTATTTATAGTTTTCAGTAAAAACGAAATCATCATTATAGTCATCCAATCCGCATACAAAGAGGGTTATTAGCATTTGTCCAATAGGGAATCTACATGTAGAGATTGTGGAATATTCTTTCAAAGATGATTGAATGGAATAACTTCGGCTCTTTCTGAGCTTCTTAGAACTTTCTCGAGTTCACCCGTGTGATGTCCTCATAAATGTAGTACTGGATATTTTCACACCTTCATTTAGATTCGTTATAAAAACCTTGGAAGATCTTCAGAAGTTAAACACCATAAAACTTTCAGGTTGTTTTGTATGTTTTCTTTTAATTCACTTTATCACTAATTAATCAAACAATTAATTGTTGATTGGAAAGTTCAAAAAAGCCTTTTACTCATCAACAAAGAACGTAGTTGATAGTCCTCTTCGCCTCGCAACATAATAATTATATCAGAAGGGTTTTTGCGGATCATGAGTCAATTGAAATTAGACCATCATGGAAAACCTGGAAGCACTGGACGGCCGTTTCATCCTATTGTGAGACTCCTCAGCAGTGCGTATCCATGGTACCGCCCCACAAGTTTCGAACCCAGGACCTATCAGTCTCGCGCGCGAGCACAGGACATCAAGTGGATACACTTAAGTCCTTCAAGGTGATTAATAAACAGTCAAAATTCAGTCTTCTGAAATTTGCTGAAGCTATAGCGATCAAATGGCTTTAGGTGGGACAGTTATATCCTCAGATAGTAAAGCATTACTTGAGTTAAACCGTTTGTCGATATTATTTACAAAAGTAACATTAGTTATCTGGTCTGAAGTTAATGTTGGAATTTCGAATATATATGGCTTAAGTCATCTATCACGTGAATAGTGTTGAATAAGTTTACTATGTCAAGCATCTTCGTTCATTTATTGCATAAATGATGGATATTAGAATTAAACTTCCATTGAAGATATCACTTGAAGTTCTAACGTACACTATATTTGTATCTTTGATGTTGAGTTGTGTGCGCTACATTGACATATTCATAACAGACAACTGAAGATAGCTTTATACACTTCGAATGAAATCTTTGGTAATAAATAAACTACAGTATATCATTTTGTAATTCAAACTATGAAAATTCTATGATGTCCACAAAGTCTCTCTGTACTAATATTAATAATCTGAACATTAGAAACTAGCACAAGATACAATTCCTGAAGTTATAATAGCAAGGTTTAGCCAGTAGAGTTCAACCATGTTGGGTATAAGACAGTCGATGGATCAGAATTATGTAATATCGTGAATTGACTGCAGTTATACATATACGCAATCGGATCTATAGGTTGAACGTTCATGTACAAGACCAAAGGTCCCGAGTTCGATTCTTGGATGCGGGATAGTGGATGGACACCGTCAGCCAGTCCCATGCTAGGACGGAACAGCTACCCAGTGCTCTTCGATTCTCAATGATGATCTAAGATCAGTTCATGATTTAAACTATGAAAATTCAACAATTTTTACAAATTTCCTTATACGAACTCCAGTATAGATCACTCACCCATTAAATGTATGTGAAAACGGGAGAAATTATTGGATATGCCATACTTATTAAACATTTAAAACGTTCTGTATAACCTCAGCCATTTTTAATAATTAATTGTTCAACTCATTTTTTTAAAATCTATTATCATTACTGTTATTATTCCATTGCTTTTTTGTATACACAGAATACTTCAGATAAACTGAAATTGATCGATTCAAGACGTACAACACCAAGACAATTGAAACAATATCAATTAAAACGTAGTCAACCAATTACTCATTCATCATTGACTACTAGTACAGAGTCACCATCCTCAACAACAGCAACAATGATTTCACCAGAATTATCTCAACCAAAATATATAACTGCATTAAATCATTCCCATTCAGAAAAAGCAAAAACTATCAATTCACCTGAAAATTTTCATAGTTCCATGGAAAAATCAACATTCCCTCAACAAATGACCTCTAGTGATCTAGCCACATCATTTATTCGTACGGCAAGTTTACATTTAAAATCGACACTATCACGATTGAAACGTTCGAATAGTGGACATTCAAATAAGTCACCAGATGCAATAACTACCACTACTACTCATACTAATGTTTTACCTTCGGTTAAAACAATTGATGTTAATGAGGCAGCAATGCGTTATAGTTCTCTTCCTTTTGATAATAATGATAAATCTATAAAACTAATTGATGAAATCAATGGAAACACGAAGCATTTGTATAAAGAATTCAATACTACTACTGAAAAAAATAGTAATTTATCTTCATCATCACCTGGATGTACAAAATGGTCTACACGTTTAGGTCCTCCACCATCCCCATGTAAAACGAGAGATATTAATACTGCTGTCATATATCCTAAATGTTGTATATCGACAACATTCCATGAAACTAACGCATCAGAGACAATAGTCACAAAGACAATAAATTCTATACAACTACCATTAAATATTTTAAATGATAATAAGAAAAATGTTTTAATTTTGAATAATACAACAACGATGGCTACTACTACTACTGATTCTGTCAATATAAGTAGTGTATCCCAAGTATTGCCTAAAAATGAACGGAATAAATTGAATTTATCATTAACTGGTGGTGATGATTGTGCTGAATTTGGATCATTTGGTCGAATTAATTTACGTACTGGAAGTTTTATGGGTCGTTATCCCAATTATTCACATTCGAATTATCACTTAATGAATTATGCCCGAAATGGGCAGCATAGGCAATATTTATTGAGTGGTAACGATAATAGTACTAGTGGTATACAAGAACAACAACAACAACAACTTCAAAACGAGCAACAAAATCTTTCAGATTACAGACCACTTTATTTATCTGTCCAACCATACACAACATTATCGCCATCTGGGAACACAACAAGATCAGCACCATCACCGAGTCTTTCATCAATTATATCAACACAAGGTATACCAGGTTATAATGAATCTTATCAACAACAACAAACCGTATATTTTCGTCCTCAGAGTAAATCTATCAATTTGAAAGCGTCATCATCCTCTTCCGTTATAATGAAACGTTCACCAAGAGTGAATTCTATGCATAATCCACAATTGTTGCATACAATAGAGAATCCAGATGATCAATACTCAATACCAATAACACATCCTCATGAAATGTTATTGTTATCTTCTTCATCATCTCCGTCTTGTGTAAGTCCGCATCCAGAATTGGATCCAATTTTAGAACGCCTGTTATTGGATGTAACAAGTATTGATGAATATAGAACAACATTACATAGAAATGGTGAGTGAGAGATTGAGAGGTACTGATGATGATTAATATTTATGGCAAAACTATAATTTATAGGCGAATCAATCATATATATGAGACGACGGGTCTTGGATTTTGGCGCGAAATTCGCTCGTCCATTTGGATAAATAGCGTTTTGGTAGAATTCTAATTCCTCACACTGGTTTATAACCCTCATTTAGTCCTAGTTAGTAGATGGTCATTCTCAAGGTCACTTTGGAGTTACTCAATAGTAGTCCTTAAATTTTAGTCTCACCATATTTATTGGTGGTTGATTCAGTGTTTATTTGTGCTTGTGTGTGTAGAGGAATGGCTTCACATATGTTCTATTATACTAAGTGTTTCATAAATATCTGTACTATGTAACAAAAACCCTTCATTAGTATAATAGGTTTTTAGAAACTTGATCTTTATTAGTTTTCACAACGGATTAACCTTAGAGATCATTTGTCTAATTTCAAGAGCTCATTACCAGAGTTTTGGTGAGAAGCTATGATTGGTGGAGAGTTCAACCATATCGAAAGTTAAGCAGTTAACCACCATTGTTACAGAAAGATAATTATGCGATATTGGAAAATGACTGAAGTTTAAAATGTTAACCATTAGATGCCGATTTAATGGCCTGAACGTTAAGCGCTTACTGATGAGACCTGAAAATTCCGCGTTCAATCCTCTATGATGTGGATATTCATCATCTCTTAGCAGTTCCATAATGTTGTCAATGGTTGTCGATGGCTGTCTAACTAAAGTCAGTACATGATGCAAACCTTATTAGTCCATAATCTATAAAAAAACCCTCATACTTATGTACCCATCTTTTATACACTACCTGTTTTCATTTACTCTCATAGATTCAGTTACTCCGCCATTATCGACTAATCGACAGCGTACTATCAATCGTATACATACTCCTTTAGGATCAAGTGATCCTGAATCAATTTCACGATCGGCTGATCATATAACCAATGTGAATTTATCAAATAAACAATTAAATATTTTACATGATAATATATGGGATTTAAATAAACAAATTAATGATTTAATACAAATGGAATTTAATTATAAACAGAAACAACCGACGATTAATAATAAATCACAATTATCACCATTTGGTACTTTGAAAATAGGTAGTTCAACAGTTGGACCTAGACGTTCAGCTCCAAAGTAAGCTGATCTGTAATAATTTTAACCTTTTTTATATGCTCATATCAATTACAAGCATTTGCTGATAGAACTCGCTTGGGATTACTTTGTTTTATGTTAAGACTAATGATCTAATGTTCAACTAATGATATTAATGACATAAACAATAATTGGAAAGTCTTGATACCTATTGGTTTGTTCAGTTCCCTCTATCGTTAGTGGTCAATTATAGCGCAAAGATATCAGGCGGATTTAACTTGTAATGTACGAGTTGTTATGGAATATTATATTTCATATACTCATGACTATAGTAGACTAATTATATAAGGTATGGAGGTTGAAAGAAGAGTAAATAAATAAGTGATTGGATGAATTGTAAAATTAATTCACACATAAGTGGTCCAAATAAATAGCATACTACTGACCTTCTATAGGAAAGAGATATTTACATAGATTGATCATTGTTTGTATAGAGTTAGTGCTGAGTTTTATCAATCAAGCTGTAGTACACCCGTTAATCTAAGCGTCTTAACATCGTACGCATTATGTTTTGATATTAGGTAGAAGATGTGAATTTTTCTTCAATCCTGTCCCTAATTGTTTGGATTATTTATTTATGATTAGCTTTATTCAATATTATATGTTTAGTACAATATAGAATTCTCAGCACAAAGTATTTCAACGAGGTTCCGTTTTTTATTTCCTGATCGATTTTGACGATAAATAGTGAGTGATTGCCAGTCACATATTCGAATTTCAGGAGTCGACATCTGAAAAATATTCATTCTTTTCAGTGCGCATTTCCAGCCATCACGATATCTCCGATCATATGTTTTTGCAACTTTTACAGCGAGAGGTCGTGAACTTTCCACAAACTCATCTGAATAGATTATACAACTAATTGACATAATGATCTGTTAAAAAACAGATAACTTGTTCAAATATTTAGATGGTAGGAACAGGTAGCCCAGATATTCAAGTAGGCAGCCATCATCTGAGCTCAAAATACTGAGATCAAGCACGATGGTTCGAAGTGCTACCCAAACAGTTTACCGATAAGGATCCAGACCTTGGGCATAAAAACCTGAGTACCCCTAGGAAACACCCACTCTC
Source organism: Schistosoma spindalis (assembly GCA_946903255.1). Lineage (NCBI taxonomy): Eukaryota > Metazoa > Platyhelminthes > Trematoda > Strigeidida > Schistosomatidae > Schistosoma > Schistosoma spindalis. The sequence continues at coordinate 6,790,676 of OX336418.1, read as the reverse complement.
AAAAGACTGCAGCAACGTCTTGTTCAGATTCAGAGTTTTTTACCAATTACTTCCAACTACATAGCACCTTTAGTGGTAGAATTTAATCACCACTAAAAGACTAGACATATATGACATTGGGCACAAATCAATGGTAGATGTATCTCAATTTCTGCTTTTACTAGATGAATTTCCGACACCCAATTTTGAATTATAAATCCGATAAATGTTATGTGTTTAGCATGAAATGAAGTTATTTATTACCTTAAAAGAATAAACTGGAAAGCATTTATATCTGGCCTGGAAGAATTCGTATTATTTACTATTTGTCAGCTCGAAAATTCTTCTTTTCTGAAGATTGGTTACGCTATTACAGAAGCTTGGTCATTGATGACAGCTTTTTCAAGCACAGTTGAACATCAGATGGTAGCAGAATCTAGGTTGCGTTTCGTCCTGCATGATACATCTCCGGAATTCTACTGCTAGCTTCTGTCCAACTGTGTCTGAAAGTACTTGTGGATCAATGACAATATAGAGGCAATCCAGGACAGGATACGATTATGCCAAAAAAGGCTGATCAATCACAATTTTTAACACTAACAATAGGAAGATTCAAATTACTAAAGATGAACTACTGGGTCAGCAGTTATGAGATTAATATTTTAATACTACTAATGAGTAGTTAAGAAAGTCTCATTTAAAAGTTTATCACTTTTTTCTCAAGTGTTCAAGTTGAAGAAGAAGACGGTAAAACTGAAGTTGACAGTCAATCAACTAAACAACAACAGCAAACAGATGAAGCATCCCCTACCACTGGCACAAAACCTGGAAAATACACATCATTTAGAAAACATCCATTCCGTTGGTCAAGTCGGACAAGATCATCATCACATAAAAAAATAATTTTAACACATACACAATCATCTGTTGGACGAAGTGATCAGCATATTAATAAAGATGATCATACAATTCATTTATCTACGAGTTCTTTACAAGCTACGCCAAGCAAATCAATAAGAAATACAGAGATTAATAAATCGACTAAAAATTATCCAATTAATAACTGTGATAATAATAATAATACGCCAATTAGTTATAATCAGCTGAATGGTGAACAACAGCCATCAGTAATATCTAGTCGAATGAATACAGTGAATTCAAGTAGTAATTTATTAGATACAAAAAATGTATTGCAGAATTTGAAAAAAGATGATTATGTAACATTTTGGTCGTTATCAGTTGGACAATTAGCAATATTCCGAAAATTTGCTCTTATACAATTAGCTAGTATAGCTGATAAACATTGTTCCATAAATCGATCCCCATTTAGTTGGTAAGTTGAGATGATATAACTTTGTTTAAAATATTCATTCTTTTAGTTCATTGTTAGTTGCATAATGTTTAGGTTAGATGAAATGTTGACGATTATAATTCTGCATCTCCTGAGACGGCTGAGATATGGGTTAAGTATGCCTAAACACTGAGTATTTCAATGGGTTCTGTTAAATGTTGTGGGAGTAAGTTGGAAGAAGACTTTTAGTAGCGAAAGTAAAACGTGGTATTAGCATCTGAATTGACTAACTGTTAGTCTGAGCCATTTAGGTAGATTGAAACTACTTGGTTGGAGTCGGCATGGTAACCACGATCAGTCGTTAAAAATTACTTATGGTATGACTCATAGATATTTACAGTTCATTGTTTATCTTCCTCTAGATCTTTAACTCCAATATTTCCTTTTGGATATCTTTTCTCCTTGTCTTTTCGTAACAATGTTTAGTTTTTTCTCATTATCATCGTTATTACATTATTCCAATCATGTTTGCTATTCATCTTGTTAACTCCACGTCTATGGGGTATGGAAACTTGGCCTAATGCATATTTGTACCAGACCAGACTGTATGATTGACTGATTTATTACAAATGTATATTAATTATTGTAAACGGTTTGTATATTTACTGTTGTTGGCATTCAAGAATGATAGTAATAGATCTTTGTTGATGTATATGATCCTGGAATTCCGTTTACAAATGATATTCTAGGATTACAGAATCCAAATGTTTTGAAATGTGATATTAGTGAATCAGTACTGATCCCCAGTCTTCTTATACACGAGTCTGATCTGCTACTCAAATGAAAAGAGTGAAAGTGAGAAAGGCAGTTTGTAGACTAAACTAATATATATATATATATATATATATATATATATATATATATATATATATATATATATATATATATATATATATATATATATATATATATATATATATATATATAAACTCACTACTGGTGCATGTCTCATCCTTTAGAAATAAAAGCCATTTAGTGGCCAGTCACATTCACTTATTATTAGATGGATTTCTGGTTAGGCTAATGTAGCACTAAGACTCGGGTTCATCCCTATTTTTTTATCGGCATACACTTTTATATCAATTTTTCTATCGAAATTTGAACCTGATACTTACCGATTTGAGATGTAGAGGTTATCTATTACGGTACTGAGTAATGTTAGATGGCATAAATGTCAGATACTAAAGTGCTTGACACTGACATTTTAACTGCTTACTATTCCTCTTCTTAGAAATCTCTTACAATTAAGCCCAAGATATTAGGCGAAATGCGAGAAGTTTGAAAATACGTTTTACTCCCAAGGTTACCTTCGTCGCATAAAATAAGGATATTTATGGATAAAAATGTGGCCTTTATATTGTAGAAAGTTTTTGGAAACATGTTACATTTAATAAACTAACTAGTAACTTTTTAATGGTTGAGATCATGAGTCAGTTGAAGCTAGACCATCATGGGATACCTGGAAGCACTGGCTTCAAGAGGTATTTCCTGGAGTTATAGTGAAAAGCAGTGACCAGTGAAGTTCAACCAGGTCAGTTGTGAGATAGTAACTCACTGGTCATAATGGTATATGTGTCGCTCAATTTCGTGAATTTGTTGAAGTTAGACATTAACACCAATGGATGCTAACAGGCTCAGTGGTCTACAGGTTATGCGTTCGCGCGCGCGAGACCTATAGGTCCTTGGTTCGGATCTCTCGAGGCCGGATCGTGTGTGCGCACTGCTAAAGAGTTCAACATAGGGATGAAATGGCCGTCCAGTGCTTCCAGGTTTCCCATCGTGTTCCAGCTTCGATTGACTCATGATCTCAACCATTGAAATTACCATAATATCCACAAAAACCTCTTCTGGTATTAAATCAGTAAGCATCTGGTCAGTATATAACACATAATCCATCGTTTTTGTAAAACTCTCTCTATTGCAAGCTAATTAGACGAAGTAATTTTACCTCTTTTCTATAGATGAAATTCAATATTGTTAACTTGATCTTCAGAGTAAAATAATATAAATCAGCATTAAATGCTTATGTTTATTTGTTAATGTATCAATGAAAATTCCAACAACTGAAATCAACATATTTCGATATTTCACATGGTAGTCTATTTCAATATTTTCACAGAGATCTGTATAAAGGGAATTAAAAGAGTTCATATCAATTGTTTAACTTCTTATTTCACATTTTTTTAGGCGTTTTATGAAATATAGAGCGCTTCTAACTTCTGGTGATTCAAATTTGCTATCCAACTCATTAAGTACATCCCCATTATCCGATAAGAAACCATTTTCTAGTATGAATAATGAAATGTTTGTGAATAATCTAAATTCAACTGAACCAAACAGTCTTTCTCATCACCATCAGACACAATCACCAGGTTGTGAACGTATACCTCAATTACCTATTCGTTGTATATCCTATACTGGACCAGTGTTTGGTCAATCATTATCAAGTTGGCAACGTCGTTTAGGTTATCCTCTTCCACCGGCTATTGTGCATATGATGGATCATTTAGAATTAAATGGTACTACAGCTCATGGACTTTTTCGACGTCCAGGCGGTAAATCTAGAATATTAGCATTGAGAGAAGAGATTGAACGTGACATAAGTAAGTATGTTCTCTTTTGAATATTCATCTTAACTACTTATGCATTTTAAGTAGTTACTTCCGTATTGCTGGTGTGATTGATCTGTCATTCGATAAATGTCGAAAACTGAAAGTCTATCAGGATTATTACTGTGGCTTATGGGATCTGGATAGAAGTGGGGTTTCGCATAACGCAGTGTTTGTCTTACTAAATTACGATTGGTCTGGAAACTACTGCTTTGTCTATCAACGTCAGTACGTGTTCGACTTCAAATTCCGTTTCATAAATCCGATGTTTCATCGTTTTCAGCGATCGATGGAAACCCTGGATCTAGGTTGTTTTGCTTATTTTCTCCAGTCAGCACATTTAAAAATTCAGTATTCCTCACGTTGTTCGAATCGGAATCATTTAGTCCCACGGTGCAGGACGTTACTATAGAGTTATTCAGGTAGCGTCTAGTCTTCTGAGGGCTGAAATATTTACGCTGAGTAATCACCAATGTCGTGTTATCTAATAGTTACTGTTGATCGAATACTATGAGAACAAACAAATCCCTAATACCTCTAGGAAGAAATTTTGTAGACAATGGTCTAATTTATAGTTTGTATTCAGTCGTTCCCAGTCGATATACCTTTGAATTTACGGGAGGGCTGGCCTACTAAGTCATCCATGAATGAGACTCCTAGCAACAATATAAACCTAAAACTCACCAAGATCGTTCTTAGGAGCACCTCAGCACCAACTAATACTTTTTCATTCTAAATCCGACCTATTTGCTGTACTTCCTGACCATATTTTCACTAGTTGACAACTTTGAGAAATGTTCACGAAATTCTAATGAGGAATCATGACCTGCATATTTCAACCATATATGGAGTGAAATAATAAGTTTCTAAGATTCATGGATGATGCTGGTACAGTTTACTGGATTAATTAAAATACTAAATATGAACTGTTTGATGACAACTTGACAGTCCAAACGGCAGTGTGTCAGTTAGCGGGTTTAAATCCCTAATAGGTGCAATACCTCAAAGCTTGAGATAAAAAATTGCAGTGTTGAATACCAAAAATTAAAAATTTCCAACTCTTCTTATTACCTCCATACCCCCTGGATAAGTTAGCAACTGTCTAATCTCAGCAGCTCAGTGGATGTTAGATTGAGAATTTAAATTAATAGGTATTAGGTTAAAGTCTCAGTGTGATCATCAATTTCATTGAAACTCATTCTTCTTTATTGGATACATTTCTTCCTCATTATGACCTACACAATTTTTAGACTGGGCAAAATTCAGTGATTGGCAACCATACGATATAGCAGACTTATTGAAACAATTCTTTCGTGAATTACCAGAATGTTTATTTACCAGTAAATTAGCTACAGTACTTGTCAATGTTTATATATGTGAGTTAATTGTATTTTTTGTAATTTTAAAACAATGATATGAATATAATTTTTCAGTAAAGGGTTGTGGAGATTGTTGAATTTTAATTTAGATCATGAACCTATCAATGCCAGACCACCATTGAAAACGTGGAAGCACATGACGGCTGTTTTATCATAGTATGGGATCCCACAGCAGTGCGCGTTCACGATCCCGCACGTGGAATTTGAACCCAGAACCTGGTTCACAATCTCAATCAAATATAATTTCTGATCAAAAGATTTTGAAAGAGACTAGTTTCATTATTCCCATAGATTGATATCAGTTATGCGAAATGTTATTGATAACTAGCAGTTATTCCATAGCTGGCCCTCCGTAGAATAAGTGGATGACATAGTTGTGATTGGTAAAGAAGGTGTTACAATATAGAGTCTTCTGACAGCCTCGTTAATAATATAACCATCTTGACGATGCACTCTCCACCGTCTAACTGCGAAATTTCGTTTCACGACTGGGTTATATCAATATCTAAACTGATGACGGAGAGTGAAGTATATGACTGTATCAACCACTTCACTGGTTTTGGAAGTCTCACCAGTCTTGGCGAGTTCATTTCTGATTAACTTTCAGTATGGATTTAGAAAACTCGGCTGGCGTTTGCTAATCTGTGGCTTGAGCGAGATGAACCTCTGTGAACCAAAGGACGACCATACTGTCCAGCAGTTCGTTGTTTCCAACCTGTGGCTGTGAAACATGACTTTTGGAAATAAAGGACCTCGAGGGTTAGTAGTACTTAATCATACATGTCTTTGAAACAACACTCACATGTGCCGACACCACTAATTCAGCACTGCTGAGTTTAGGCAAAGAGTACTAAATAAAGATGACAAATCATTTGGTGATATAGGAAATCTTCCCTGATGATTGATGAGATGCTTATTGCACACCACCTATCTCAACTTGTAATGTTAGCTGGAGTAAGAATATGTTTAAAGAGATCTAAGGTTGGCCAAACCAAAACGTGACATAAGTAGACGAAATCACTGACGGTTGATCTGAGCTATTTTCGGTAAGTCCAGACAATGTGGTTGAAATGTTCACTGTTACGTCTAGTCGTCGCTAATTTTTATATCGGAATTGCTTATTAGTTACACATGTGAAACGCGGAACCACTGCAATTCCCACGAAGCGAAGTAAAAATACCAAGACTGGTGCAAGTGAAGATTTATTAACCCCAAAACACGACGACAACCCTAGTCGAAAACACACTCATTTGTATATTGATTGTACACCCATTTTGATTATTGATAAAGATGAAATAACATATATATATATGAATGTTCAGGTAATGTAATACAAGAGTATCATATATTGGATAAATATTACACTTAGATAAATCAGTGTTATACTGAATAAAGTATCATACTGGGAAACAAAATAAATATTACTCTGAATAATCATCATATGGAGTTACAAACAGAAGTAATGTTGAACATGAATCACAATGAGTTAAAAATGTGATTTTGTCTTCTCATCCAGTTATATTATTCACCATAATTGTAACCAGCAAATGGAGACGTTGAAAGACATGACTCATAATCTATCACAATGGCAATGGTGGATTAACTTACTTGCTTCACTTAAGTCTTGAGTTTCGAGATTATCTTTACTCCACGAGTTCATTCGTTTGTATTTCGTCTCAAACTTCTTGACTGTGAACAAACATATGCTCATTAGCGACTGAATTGATAATCTTTAAGTCTTGAGGCAAGTAATCCTTCTTTAAATCATTAATTCGGTAACCAACGGTCAACATTTATAACTTTGGTCAGTCGGCAATATAATCTGATCATAAGTCAATGGCATCGATGATAGTTATCTTATTTTCGACATGGTTGTACGCCATTGATGATGGATTCTAATTAGAACTTGAAGAACTCCTGCAAACTGCTCGACAACGAAAATAAGGTTATTGTTAACATATTTTCGTACATCATTTGTTTAACAGTTAGAAATGTATACCGCTAGTTGCCTATAATGCTTACTGTGTTAACCTAAGCTTTTGGGCCCGATCCCCTATGAGGTTACGAGTTTCCGTTATCAAGGAGTCATCCTAAACTATAATAATTTCCAATGACTTTGTATTTCAAGTCAGTTCATTACAAAAAAACGTCTTAAAAATTATATCCTATTGTCGACATTGAGGACTGAATATTACATCAGTCTCTTTTAGTATATATTTATCCTGTCCGATTTCCTTCAACATACCGGTTACACAAGTTAACAATGATCTAGACTCGAAAGTTTAGGAGAAAGCGAAAGGCATTAGGTCAGAGTTCCAATGTGAATATCAACATTCTAGGGTTTACATACATCCAGATGACAAATCCTTACAATGAAATACTCATCCTTGATTCCCTTGATAGCCATAATCTATCTTCTTTATCTCTTGGAAACTGCATAATCACTTTCTTTATATTTTCTTCTCATTTTCAAAATAAATTTATATTCTGTGTTGTGTCTTTATATTGTGACTATTTGTTTTTATTTCAATCTTGTACATACGTATGTAACACATATTATCATGATTATGTACATATATTTATTCATCATTAATATTTATAAATTAGGTGTTCCAAATTCGGTACAAATTGATTTACTCCGTTGGATATTAATTAGTTTACCAGATGAAAATCGTCTTGTTCTACAAAAATTATTATATTTACTCAATCATTTATCACGTCATAGTGATGTAACTGAAGTGAGTGACAGTTGTTCAAATATATTTACTTCTTCTGGTTAATAATGTATTCTTATCCGTCCGGGCTTTTTTTTTTCTTTACAGTTTTACACAATGAATTGACTTTAGTTAGATAACCAGTTGGAACTAGGAAGTATTGGATAGATGTTTCACTCTGTTACCGGAGGATGTACTTATCTATAACCTTACCAAGGATCGAACCCAGGACCTACACGCATCACATCGAATGTCTAGCCTTGAAGTCACTGAGTTGGTATCAAGTGACTAAAGTCCACATCTTCGTAGGCTCATGAGTCTGCTTTATTGAACAATTAAATACTAGGAAGAAATAGCTTTCAGATGATTCCTCGTTTTTATTGGTTATCTAACCTAGGTCAGTTCGTTATGTAAACTACAGAATTTCAAAACCTCTACAAATATCGTATACTAATCAATTATTGTTAATTTTTATTCCAGATGAGTGCTAGTAATTTAGCTGTTTGTTTTGCACCATCCTTATATCGATTAATTAAGCCATCATCTTTATCTACTCAAGGTGTAAGTCTTAGTCCAAGACGTTTAAGACGAACAACTAGTGGACCAGATCCCAAAGATTTAGCTGATCAACATGCTGCACAATTAAGTTTAAGTGCTATGATTACGTTGGCACCAAACTTATTTCAAGTGAGTAACAATGTGTGTATTTCTATGCATGTATGTATGTGTTTGTTGTGTGTGACCGGATTTCACATTAGTGAAAATAAAAGTTTTTGGTTCCTTCTTTCTATTTGAAATCTGTATCAATAATCGCTGAATATTTAAAGGAAACCGTTAGAATGCGTTAAAAGTAGGTACCATTTTTAATTGGATAAAGTGGGACCAGGGTTTACTACCTTCTGTGATATATTTGTCACTTTTCTAACACACTTCGACCCAGAGATCCATTAAAGTAAGGAAATATTCTTCGCTTCATAAGATCCTTATTTATGAGAAAACCTAAACAACGTGTATTGGTATAAATACAATAATTTTCTTTAGTTAAAATAACTCACACACTGATAAACTCAGCAATGACTGTCGGCCCACAACACAAACAGGCACAAGAATGATCACTTCAACACAGCCGGATAGATAAAATGTGTCAGTCAATAAGTATACTCTTACACTGATTTTTTAAGAGAATAGTTAATTTACAACTAATCGATGAAATATTAAAAGATTAATTATACAATAAAATAACTTGTTACTCATAAGTAGTACAATTTCAGTCCACAACCCTTACATTTGTTTTTATTATTTTTATTACCACTACTACCACATAGATCTCCTGCTCTTTATTAGATCATTCAACTCTTCTGACTAGTTTAACTCCATTAGCACAAGATTTAGAGTCATTAATACCAAATGGTGATTGGCCTCAATGGATACAAAATTCATTAACTGATCTTATACGTGAATGTTCTTCATCAAAATCTAAAGGATGGAACACGATTAATCGTGATGTTATGAAGTATTACAATACTGAGTAAGTTTAAGTAGTTTGGAAAGTGTTACGTTCTTTTACTGTCTAGTATTCCCTAGAAAATAAATGAGGGCGAACAATATGTATTCTGATATCAGAGCTTATATAGAATTTACATAAGAACCTTTTAGCAACTTCTTGATTCGCAAATTAGAAACAGCTGGTTAAAAATGAACCAACCAGTGCATTCGGATTTAAGCCTTCCAACGAATTCAATATTCAGAACTATTCTGCCGACACGATGCATGTAGAGAATGCTGGACTTTGTGGTTTTACATGAAGGAATAACCCTGGTTAGACAACTACCGAAAATTAGGAAGATTGGACAACTGTTTCGTCCTGACCTTGAACTATTTGGTTGACGTAGCAATCCATTTACAACACTAGGAATCAAACTTCGGACCTTTAGGTCCTGTTTTGAGTTCATAACCTTCAGACAACTGAGTTGACATCTAATAATTTATATCTCTTAACTTCAATCAATTTTTAGAGTTCTAATGGTAAAAAAAAAAACAATAAAAGAGTATATGAGATGGGAAATGAGTATTAGGATCGAGGATGAATGAAAGATAACTATTTATGCATGGCGTTTAAACTTGAATCGAGTGTTCGATAATTCCTCTACAGTGTGGAAATTTGCATCGTCACTGAGCTAATTCCTTTAACCGTATGAATGAAGTTGAAGAATAATTATTGCGGGTCAACGTGACCATAATTTACGAGGTGTTCAAAAATCGACCAATCGGTTGACTTGCTTGCCGTTTTGACAATTAAGAAAAGTATTGCTTGGAGATGCGTTTTGAAGGGGCTTGGTTTATTGAGCCGATATGACCGATTTCATAACAGCAAATAAACTTGTAGTTATTCGTTAGTGTGACTCAAAGTGGAAGCTCGTTCCTCGCACATCCATGAATCAAAGTTCACCTGATGAAGACGATAAAAAGTTTAGCATCTAAAGGTGTTTTTCTCAATCGCCTTCAAATATTTTTAAAGATATCTATAGAGTTATTTCTCTTAGAATTAATCTTCTTGAAAAGAGTTTTCTTAAATCATCTAGACACTATTCCATGTCGCTCGTTTGTCCTTAATTTCCTATTGAGGAACCCTTAGTGAATATTCATTGTTTGTAAGTATTTAATTTGGGTTTTTTTCAGTTCAAATAACGATCACACAAAATAATTCATTAATTAATTAAGTTCATAAATGAATATCACCATCCAGTTGTGTTATGACGGGATGAAAAGTCGAAATTAGATTGATTTACCCACTATGATTTTTGTTTAACACTGGTTTTCTGACGCATGTGGGTATCATCAACCGTAAATGCGAACGCTTCCGGTTGAAGTCGTTGACTGAAGATCAGTTCAAATCAATCATTCTCATCTGCATTCTTCAATTGGTCGCTTATTCGATTGGACCAATACTCTAAACTGACTCTTAATAATATTGCAAACGAATATTAACATCTAATTAATCACCAGCGCGACACTACGATGGTTCAACGTGATGGTTCTGATCTCCCTGAAGTACATGTAGTTCAACAACTACACAACCCAGCTAAATCCACCTCATCTATATCTAGTCCATCTCATTCGAATTCAGTTCAACAGGCAAAGACAAATTGTTTTTTAACATAGTAAATGGATTAGTATTAAATATTTCAACATTGAATAATGCTTTATTTCTTCATTTCCTACAGTTTCTATTCCATTTTTTTTTTCCTTCATATCTATTGTCAATTAGTTCGGGTGTTAATGAATTGTTAGATCATTTTGAAATTCATTATAAAAAAATACCAACTTCAAATGAATCAAAAATTATATCAAATTCTTTACGTTTATGGCGTTGTTCATTGTATATACCTGAAACTAATCCACGTATAATATTAAATCATTTTGTAGAAACTAGGTAAGTTTATTTCATTCATTTATTGATTGTTCACTTCATTAATTAAACATGTAATTTGTAACTTTATTTGAGATTTATTATTTTTTTTTTAAAAAGTCCTATTAATTCATTTACTGGACATGGTATTCATTTACTTAACTTCGATTTACACATGATTCACATTCACATTGTCTATTGTTCAAACTAAACCTAAGACATAGTGATTATTATTTTTAAATTCTTTAATCATTCAGTTATAACCTTATGAAATAGTTGAAAGATTAGTAGTTGACAATACTAAAATCAATAATGAAATGTTGATAATACTCAGCTGATGAGTCCTGAACAGAATGAAACACATATTTTGTATTGAATTATTATTAATCATTAATAATAAAAAAAAACAATAATCAGCCTGTAGTCCAAAGTAATACATACAGACATATATAGTCTAATGGAGATTGATCGATTCCATCTCCTAACATCAACAACAGAGAAATACAAATTCATACAAATCTGATGATTACACCATTACACTTTTTTTTTAATAATTTTCGGAAAATTTTTTCTATGAAAGTTATTTACTCATAGGTTTATAAACTGGAGCTTCAAAAATTTCTTCAATAATCCTCAACTTATGATACTAGTTCATGATATGAACTTGAAACCACTCAAATATCATGATAACAGGTATAAGTTATTGAGTTTTTTGCAAGATGACAATTATACTAAGTGACCCTATTTAAAACTGTATTACTACTAGATAATTGTGAATGGAGTTGAAACGATTGAGTAAATCTTTTTTTTATGATCGATTTCCGAAACCCTTTCTGATAATGATCATCCTATGCTCACTAGTGACTAGTTTCAAGAGGTGTTTCCTGGTGTTCTAGTGACAAGCAGTGATCAGTATAGCTCAACCGGGTTTGTTGTGAGATAATATCTCACTGAAGACAATGGTAGACGGTGGTTCTATTTCGTGGATTAGTTGAAGTTAGACATTAACACCATTGAATGCTGACTAAGTGGTCTGGAGGTTAAGCGTTAGTGCGCGAGACTGATAGGTATTGGGTTGGAATCTCGCGAGGCGAGGTTGTGGATGCTCACCGTCGAAGAGTCCCGTAACAGGGCGAAACAGTCTTCCAGTAATTCCAGGTTCTTCATAGTGACCTAGCTTTAATTGATTCATGATCTCAGCTATTAAAATTTCCGAAATATTATGTTTTATTTCTATCCTTTTGTACCTTCTCTTTACATATTTTTCTTCTTAAACATAGATCATCATGGGATCCAGAAGTTGTACAAATGACAATAGTTGATCAAATATCTGATTGTGTTGATCTTTGTGAATTACATTTATCTTCAACTTATCCACAACCAAAATGTTTATTACAATTATTACGTGGTATACAATATACATTGGATGATGGAAGTTGTGCCATGTTAAGTGAATCAATATGTAATTCTGCGTTTTCCAGTACAAACACTATTCATTCTTTAACATCATTATCAACGAGTCAGTCAATTAATGTTCTAGGTCATGTGTATGAAGATCACGTCTATATTCGTCCAGATAATAATGGTCGAGGTTGTCGTGTATACTTGTTATCTCGAGTTGATGTAAAGTAAGCTGTCTCTTGTTGTTGTTATTACTGCCCTGATTTCTTTGATCGTCTTGTTATATGTACATTAAGAAAAAATGGAATTCTTAGATTTAACGAATCCATAAAACAACAGTTCTGACTCAACGATTCAATTCAGTCATAACAACTAATATCAGTCAATCAGTTGATTAGTTATATATAATATAGAACCTGGCACATATATGCATCGATTCAAATTGCCCCATCACTTGAGCATAGCAAGATGAAATTATCAAGACAGAGTATTACAAGTTATTATCTGGGCAACGTTAATCGATATCATTTAAGAAATTCACCACTTTTCTAGCATCATTAGCCCTAACCAATGAAACATTCTGACCGACACAATTAACCATGATTGGATGTAAGCTTTACTCCTATTGGTTCACTGATACGCATGCCATCTCCTATTCTCAGTTTTGAGTCCGAAAGTGAAAACTCCAGTTAAGCTTCCATTCTTATTTATTGTAAGCAAACTAGTAGAAATAATGACAGTATCAGTGGTTATAGGAAAAAAATAGGTGTCAACAAAATGGTTATTCAACAAGAATAAATGATATCATAGAATAAAACAAAACACCAAGTTTTATTTTTTAATAAGGAAAAGTAATACTCTGAGTTAATCAGATACAAGCCAAACAATAGATTTTGATAGGCTCGTACTCTTGGTTTCCTTACTCGGGTATCCGGTTTTGGCACATATTTAGAAAGCTTTCACTAGAATAATCGTTCAGCATAACAAATAAATACCGAAATCTCTCGAACTTAAAAGGTTATAATCTATTTCAAAGTTGATTATCGCATTGAAATTATGGTTAAATAGAAAAATCATCCTCTAGATCCTTCAGAATAGCTTAGTCGAAGTCAATTAGAGTTACTAAACTGTTTTAGTTTTTTAGAATTGACACTTTAACAGTTGCACAATTCATGATAAATAGTTCAAGTTATAAGTCTGTATTTAAGTTGATTTAGAATTGATTGGGTAATGAATTCTATCGAACTAGTTATAGTGTAGCGATTAGTCTAAATAATTCAACTTTTGAAATGTTGAGTTATCAGGGTAGTTGGTAAGAAGCCCTGAAGATACGTTTCATACTAATTGGGACTCGTCAGCAAACCAAATCTGTAGTCTTGTGGGAGTTAGTACTCCCTATGTGACGGGTCTTATTCACTCGCTTTCCAATTCTGATGTATTACAACTGGGTTATTCAAGCAATAACTGACCTACATTCAAAGTGGTAAAAATCTACGACAAAAACAACAGCTAGCACTTAACATAGATTAAGTTAAGAATAACCAGTTCAGTATTGGTTAGTCAAATAGCATTTCCTTCAATCAATATTTACAAGCAATAAAATAGTGTAGTTTGTTATAACTACTCATGAGCTAGGATTCACAAAACTCATACGGTAGATAAGAATCGAACTACAGCTGGTAATGTAAACCATACATAAAAACGCATGATGTACATTTATTCAGAAGTAATATCAGAATTTTTCTAACATAAATTGGAGATGATTAAGCTTGGAAAATAAGTAGATCATTAATAACAAAATAATGCATCAAAATGGGGTAGGATACACAAGAGTTGAAAGAATATGCAATAAAAATTTTGACATAAACCAATATAAGCTGATATATTCAGTGATTAGCCTAGACGTATGGGGTATTATTAGTCCTCTATTTTATTCGTATACACAAAATTTGTTTATAATTATGTTAAAAACAACTTTAATTTCATAGTACGTGTTATTTCTAGTTTTTTTGCTTTCGGTCAACTTGCCTACTGGTACTACCATCAGTAGTATAAAATGTTTACAAAAATAAATAGGGTATATAGGTCAGTGCAAATAAAGTAGTCCATGAAACTGGAAGTGGTTTTACCATTACTGTTAATTTTTATCAGTATTATTGGCTTTTAAAACATAATTGTATTACTTATCACTTGATTATCTTTTACAGAGGATATGGACCTGATTGGTATGTGAATCAATGGGGTCATACATTATGTCGAAGATTAATCAATTTACGACGATCACTTCAAAAGTCTAAATCACCAGTTTTAGTTTATGAATTGGAAGATTCAATATCTAGACCTTCCCCACCACCATATTCAACTGTAACTGTTAATAATTTAACAACAACTACTACTATTACTACAAGTACACATGTACCAATTTCATCATCAACTATAGATACATCATCAATATCAACTGATATATTAATTAATCGATTTTAAGTGTTATTTTTTTTTGTTTGTCTATCAAATATAAACTAATCACTGAATCATTTCAAATCCACAAGAAGATCTACTTAAATAAAATAAAAAATAAAGTCTGTTTGTAGATACAATTTTTATTTATTTGTACTTATGAATATGAAATTATACAAATAGTTTTGTTGTTGTGTTTTTTTTTCTTTATCAACATTTTATCGATATTTTCTTCTTTTATTCAGTTTATTTAAAAAAAAACAAATAACTTTGTTTATTCATCCAGATAACTTACATATTAGATACCTATGAAAGTTGTTTTAACATTTATATCTTACAAATTGAATACAATATAATAATGTTCATGTGTGTGTGTGTGTGTGTGTAATTCCCAGTTTTTTTTCCTACCGATTTATTCATTTTTCTCTTTCCTATTTTACAATTGTAACAATATTCAAACTTTTAGTTTTATATACACATACACATGTATACACACACTTATACATGCACACACGCAAATACACACATACAGACATAGAGACATGGTAGTACTTGTTCTGTAACTACAATGTTTACATTTAATTCGTTGAATTTCAATCTCTTCTTTAAGAGGTATTTACAGTTGAAATCTAACTCACCTCTATTATTATTATTATTATTATTATTATTATTATTATTATCGTAACGATGTATAAATGAAGATGATGAAAATAACAAGTGAACTGTTTGAAATGATTATCCCAATTGTGTAACATATTGAAATGAATTCATATGTATATTTATATTTAATATATTTCAGATTGTATTGTTCTGATTAGATTATGCTATAATATTGTACATAACATAATAATATATAAAATACAGTTAAAATGTCTCTTTTGAATATATACTCCTTCCATTGATCTATCTATCTATCTATCTAATTACCTTCTATCTTTTTTTCTTTGGCTTTCTGTTACTATGCCTCTCCTATGGTATTATTGATTTTATCGACTTCTTGATTGTATATGACATAATGTTAACTTTTATTACGTAATAGATTATTTTTTAAACCTGATATTACATTTTCTCAAATGATAGTCTTTATTTTAATAATCATAGTTAATATTTATTTATAATGTTGGGAGGGAGGGGAGATTGTTATTTGGTCCTTGAATTTATAAATCATATACATAAGTATTAATAGACTCTCGTTCTCTCTCTCTCTCTCTCTCGTGTGTGTGTGTTTTTTGTTTCTTTGATCAACTATGTGCGTGAATGTGTTGTTTCCTATTAATAGAGAAATATACTTAACTCAGTCCAGTTAATTTGCCTATTTTTTTTATTAATTCCAATCAATTGTCACTATCATCAGTTTTCTATTATTTTTGTTTCGTTCAATTCATCTACAATCTCATCGTTTTGAAGATTATGTCTTTCTATCTTATTGTTGCTAATATTATTTGTTTACTATATACATATATATAAACATTTTATTTATTTCATGTTTTCTTTCTTTGTTATTTCGTTTGGCTAATTTTTTTTTGACGAAAGTTTAACAAATGAGGTGCAGCACAGGCCACCGAACTACTCTGTAATGGACATTCCTTTCCAGTTCTATCCAATTGTTATTTATTCTTCTCATGTCTGTCCCCATTTCTCGACGTAATGTATTCGTTGGTCTTCTTCTCTTTTGACCTTGAAGATTCCAAGTGAGAGCTTACTTTGTGAAATAGTTGGCTGCTTCCCTCAATGTGTGTCCTATCCATTTCCAACGCTTCTTCTTGATTTCTTCCTTCACTGGAATCTGGTTTGTTCTCTTACACAGTGTGTTGTTGTTGATAGTATCTGACCAACAGATCAGAAGTATTTTGCGTAGATAGCTGTTAATAAACGCCTACATCTTCTGGATGATCGCTTTCGTAGTTCTCCAAGTTTCCGCCGCATACAGTAGAACTGTCTTGACATTTGTATTGAAAATTCTGACTTTGGTGTTGGTTGACAGTTGTTTTGAATTCCAGATATTCTTCAGTTATAGATATGCTGCTCTTGCTTTGCCGATCGGCACCTTTACATTTGCATCTGAGCTACAAATCTTCTCCATCATCAATGATGCTGCCCAGTTATGTAAAGGTTTTTACATTTTCCAAATCTTCTCCGTCAAGTGTGATTGGATTGGTGCATTCTGTATTGTATCGGAAAATCTTGTCTTTCCCTTTGTGTATATTGAGACCTACTGATGCTGAGGCTGCTGCTACACTGTTCGTCTTCTCCTGCATTTGTTGTTGCGTATGCGATCGAAGAATCAGATAATCGATGAAGTCTAGATCGTCCAGCTGCATCCTAGCTGTCCACTGTATCCCATACCTCCTCCCAGATGTTGACGTCTTCATGATCTATTCGATCACCAGGAGAAAGAGAAAGGGTGAGAGTAAACAACCTTGCTTGACACCGGTCTTTACTTCGAACAAGTTTATCAGTTATCTTATTTCATTTATCAGTTATTTATTAATACTCGATCATCTCATACTTGATGCAGTTGAAATTTAATCCTCACAGAACTTCTGTTATCACCTCTTGAAATTAATTTAATCATATCAGGCGTGAAGCATTCAGTTACTTATCAGAAACAATAAACTACGGTTTAGCAATATTACAAATTAATTGAAGTTTGGCGAGTACACCATCGGATATTAACTGATTGGTTTAAAAGTTAGTCGTTTGCCTCTAAACTATGAGGTCTTGAGTTTGACCCTTGGTGTAATCCTGGATACACAGCTAAAAAGTCCCATACTAGGCGGAAATATCTATCCAATGCTTTCTGATCTTCAATGACTGTCTGACTTAGGCCAGTTCGTGATCTTAGTTATACTCAATAATTGACTCATTTGTTGATATTATCATTACTGATATCATTATTATAAACTGAATGGGACCTTATACGAAATGAAAGATTCTAACCACATTGTATGAATAAACATACATTATTCTCTGAAGAAAAGACTTACACTAAGTCACAAAACGTCAGAAAATCTAATTTTTCTGCTCGTTGGGATATTACAAATATATTATTTATTTAAGACATACATTATGTTTATACTTATGTATGACTGTCTTTTCCGTTACAGTATATCTGTACGTACGCATATGTATGTGCGCTGAAGGGTGTACTTAGGAATTCGGTAAATCTTCAAAAAACTACTGTACCATATAACCGTAGGCATTAATACGCTGAGAGATGAAATATCAAAAACATATGTTTTATTTTGAAACAGCTTACGATTATTTCGCACTTTGAATGGTTGGAAGATGTTTCCTAATATGAGCTGGATCTATGCATTCTAGAAAACTCAATGAGTAGTCCTGACAACACTTCAATAGTAATCTTTTATACAAGTAAACATAAAAGCAATGAATCCAGGAAGGGCTTGATATTTCAAGGACTTAGAGTTGTAATACAATAACTTGATTTATATAGTGACAGCTATAACTTTGGGGCATATAACAAAAACAGTAAAATGAAAGCATGATTAAGCAGTTAGATACTAAAAAGGATCAGTGGGGTAATGTAAGTAAAAATAAACACAATAATTCAAGGTCATCATAGAAGCAAACTGCTTTCGATCAAAAGAATAGTATGAAAAACTGCTGTTTAGCTATTTTTTGGCATCAAGTTTTTCATGCGTTCTAAGTTTGTAATGAGCATATCTGTCAGAATCATAATTAATTTCGTTCCAAAATTCAATAGTTTAGTGACTCAGCTATTTGAATAAATGAAATATGAAATTGAATAAATCGAATATTTATGTGTTTATATGTTGGCCTGTATGTTTTCCATCCATTCGCTAATCAATCATTGAATATTAGGCAATTAATTTTATATTGTTTAGAACTTTGGGTTGATTAAATGCCGTCGTTCAAATTAAAATATGGTTACTAATCATAGTGATTTTACATCATACTGTTTGAGGCATGTCAGCATTACAGTACTTGTAATCCTGAATAGAATGATCCGCTACTTCATGCTCCACAGATTGTCATCAGTCAAAGATGTTACAATTGAGTTATTCGGGTTAAAGCTAAGTACTTTATCGTAGATCTCAAACCATTCCACTATGTGTAGCTTAGTTAGAACAGTAGACAATACAACAACCATCGTTACTTTCCAGTGATCTTACAAGCGTTATTTAATAACAGCTCTATATTCTACAGGTATCAGTTTAGGACCTATTAGGCTAACAAACTTATTTTATTTTAAAAAACGAAACCCAAATCATGTTGAGCTTTTTAGTTCTAGTTTTTAATCATCAAATAAGCTAACACCATTAATTTATTTCTATATTAGTAAGCAAATTGCTGAATTACGAATAGAAAGTTTTGACCATGTTGATTATGAGATAGAACTGGTCCATAGCATTAGAGGATTGTTATGCAATATTGTCATTTGACTGGAATATCGTAAACAAGTAAATTTCAGTTTAATATCTGAATAGTCACATTTAAGGAGACAATTGACAATCCTGAAGCCGTAATTAGAAATATCTGAATAATTATGGAATAATATAAAACAAAACTGTTCAATGTTTCCTAGGTTTTTGATGCTTCTCCTGCTAATGTCAACTTGTGATTTTTTTGTAAAAAATTATAGTTACTTTGATATAATATTGTGATCAGTAATGAAATCTCCGATGATGAGTAGTCCCATACTAGAACGAAACGGCCGTTCAATGCTTCCATGTTTTCCATGGTGGTCAAGCCTTAATTGACTCCTGAATTCAACCATTAAATTATTTTGTTTTTCATTCCGATCTTCATATCAGTGCTCAATAATGATCGAATCAAGTTCTCTTGGTTACTCAAAGGTCAAGATACGGAAACATTTATTTTAAGGAATTATTTAGAGATCGGTTTTACTTGAAAGATGTATTTATCATAGATTTATCTCATTTGAGGTATCATGTCATGAATGAAACAGTTTTCACTGATAACACATCCACACGAGTCGATTAAAGCTGATATTGTAACATTGGACACTGAGTCAATGATTTTAATGATTATAGGTTGGCCTCGAAATCTGAAGGTCTAAAAGTGCATACTGTTGAGATATCCAATATTCGGACAAACTAATATCTTAACTTTAATGATACCTCATTGTGATCAGTTTGTAACTAATACAACTTACATAGTGAGTTTATTATTCAGTTTAATAGCCAAATATTTAGAAAAGTAAAAAAACTAACTTGATTGATAAAAATCCAATCAACAATTTATAATTAAATACCATGATTTCATTGAGATCATGAACGGATTGATGTTAGACCACCATTGACAATCTGGAAGCAGTGGACGGTCGTTTCGCCCTATTATGGGACTCTTCAGTAGTCACATCCACATTCCCGCTCACGGGATTGGTTGATGTTAAACATTAACACTGGCTCAGTGGTCTAGAGGTTAAACTGAAGGCCCTGGGTTAGGACCCCACGAGCGGGATCGTGGATGCGCACTGCTGAGGAAACCCACAGTAGGACGAAATGGTTGTCCAGTTCTTCCAGGTTTTAAATGGTGGCCTAACATCAATCGGTTTATGATCTCAATTGAAAACTTAATCATCTTGATATGATGGGAAGAAAAATCAATATTTGATTGATTTACTTAATATGAGTTTTATTCATTATTACATCCTGTTTGATTCAATGTAATGATTACGCTATGTAATATTTCTTTTCTTTTCTCGTATGATATTTATTCTATATAATATACAATATTCTTGTATTCCATTGACTATGAACTATACTCAGCATATGATTTGTTATAACTGTGAGTATTTTTCATGTATGTGATTTTATTCTAATTATTAATCAAAACGGGTGTACAATCAATATATAAACGAGTATATTTTCTACTAAACTACACTTCGCTCGTTTCTGGTTGTTGCAGAATATACTTCTCATTCAAGCCTGGACTTCTCCCTCTAGATAGCTGGGGCTGGGACGCGTCATTAGTTAGCGCACTGGTCATTGGTTATTGAATTTCGTTCTCGTTCACAAATCTAAATGAACTTCGTTAAGCTTCAAACTTAACAAATCTCTACAGCCCTATACTGATAATTACCATAATTTTAGTTACTATGTAGACAATTAAAAATTTCACTTAATTATTACCTAATTATATTTAGAAAATAGCACATCATTAAAAGAAAATACTTGTTTTACCATTATCAATCATATAATTGTCAATTTTAATTGGTACCAAGATTTGAACAACGAGTATATATATATATATATATATATATATGGGGGGAAGAAAGAGAGGGGTGGACAGTGAGAGATCGAAAGCTACATATTTGTAATAATTACCTTTTTTTAATTAGTCTCTTTAAGTCACGTGTGCTTTATGGTTTCTAAGTTTTCACTTGATTCACTTTATCATAATTATTTTGAAGATGTGAGAATTTGGAAAAATTTTCTTTATAAAAAATTAAAAAAATTACAAATAAATCAATATACGTATGTAACCTCAGAAACAATCTGCATATGAAATAGATAATTAACCTGTAGAATGAACAATATTCCTTTGAATTTTTATCAATGAACTGATTTCATGTGGTGTATATGAAAGTGTATCTATGACTGTGTGACATTCAATGATATATATATATGAATTGTAGTTTCTGTGATCTATTATGATTTCATTGGGATATAGTCGTCACTATGATTGTTATGACCAATAATTGATAGTTTTGTAACATATATCTTAGGATAAATTAATAGGAAATAAAATTTAGTAAAAGTTTGTAATTTCCCATTGTTGATATTCAGAACTTCAATAGATTAGTCTCTGTTGCTATATGTCCACTGTGAGCGTATTGTTTCAATATAGTGTTATGTCACAAGTTTTAGTATAATTATCATTTGGTTTATATTGGAATTTATAACTAGTATTTCGTTCTATTTGAGACTCGTTAGTTGAGTGTACCTTGACCCTTATGTTGATATTCACACTGGCTATCAATTAGTAAATTAGTGACTATCCAAACTCAGATGATCAGTAGATAACAATTTAAAGACTTATGATTCTATTAGGGTCGTTATAAAAGTTCTAGAAGATGGCTATCTATATACATGAACGCATGTTATTGTTTCTTTCAGTGTACAGAAAGAACAACCAGTAGAAAACTTCCATAAATCTATAAATCATAAAATATTTTTATGTCTTCTATAATATTATTATTTCCTTTCTCATAAACTTATCCGTTTATAAAACTGTTTTCTGATTGATAAATAACGGAATGAAAATTCGTTGTGTTTCTCGGTTTAAATTCGTTTTCATATTCTACTTAAGAATGGTGGAGTAGAGTTGTAGCTCAGATAGATGATTTTGATGAAGTTTTTTTTTTCTCTGAGCTGGTACCAGATAACAAGATCAAACCATTCAGCTTAGAGAACAAAACTCCATCAAAATATATTCAAGAATCTAGAGTTAAGAATGTTCTGTTTATTTGTTCTACTAATTGTTTTCACTCATTTGGCATTTTATTTTATAATTGGAAGTTTGAATAATTACAAATTTCCATGACTTGTTGATTGAGTAAACAAAATACAGTAATATAGTTGATAGAAATTATTTGTCAGTATAGAATAGTAGATATAGTCAGTATGTTGATTATACAAACTATAACTTGTGTACAAAAATGAGTGATTTATTTATTTATTTTTGTTTGTTTACAATATGTGTGATTTATGTGATGTGAGTTAATTCTAATGAACTGCACACAATTTACCTACTGGTAATAAATTGAACAGATGCGTTAATGGGTACTACTTGTGAAGTTAAATTACCAAAGAATAGGAATTGGACAAATGATCTCAGAAATATTTGACATATATATAATCTAATCAAAATCATCTCTCGGATGCAAAATGCAATGTAGATCAAATATATTCCTTATTCATCATTGTGTAGTTGTAGTTTTGACGGCCTGTTTGAATATCTGAACTATCCATTCCTACCATCTAGATATATATTATATTATTTATTTATTTATTTATCTAAACACATAAACATTGGTACAAGGAGGCACCAAATAGATATGCACCACATAAAACATTCGATTTGTGTGAGCGCTGGAATACTGCACGGGTGCCCAGACCGAAACACGGGGTTTTCTTTGTGGGCCACACCCTGAGCCTTTGGCCTAAACGTCTAATCAGTAAGGCAATGTATCAACGTAAGGAGATGCAGTCCCATGGTAGTCGGTGACCAATGATTGGTTTATATACCGTTTGTTAGCTTAGGATGCTGGAGCCCATGTACATCATTGATTTGGAATGAGGGTTTTCAAACTCCCCTAGGTGGATCCTCCGTATCCACCAACCCGCTTAAAATGCCGGACATTTGCTTTTCGTCCTCTCAATTTCGTAAACAACAGAAATGACATGAGAAGGCAGTGAGTAGGCCTTCCCTGTCAGTGACTGTATATGCATGCCATGTGAGAGCGTTTCGGGAGAGAGGACTGACTTCCCCACTCTCGACCGTACCAGGGCATTTGGGGCTCGAGTATCGGATGACTCGAGTCTTATAATTTTATATGATTAAATACTTATGCAATTACTCCATTGATCCCAACTATAGGTAAATTTTGAATTACCTTGAAAAGATCTGTAATTTATAAGTTTTATTGCTTAATCTTTCCATGTTTATTAATTTTAGACATCTTGTTAACATAAAGGTATCTATGAGACATTAAAGAGGAAGAATGTATTTGTAAACTCTCAGCGAATGAATTTGAATTCATTCCAACGTTTCGCCTGGCAATCTGGTTCAAGTTTTTTCAAGAAAATATAATCAAACATCAAAATTATCGAACATAAATAGGTAAATGGTTCTCCAGTTCACTGTGTACGGGCTGAATAGGTCATTCAATCAACGTTAACAAAGTTCAGATTAAGTGTTTGCATTATTGTGTAAGAGACATAAAATGTGAAATGAAAAGTGTGTTAAGATATAGATTGTATTTATACTTAAGTAATTTGAGAAGCTATTTCATTCACTATATAATGTCTTTGGTCATAACATTTTGAATTTCAACCATAAAAACAAGAAACTTCAGGAGTCTGTACAAACGTTTTTGACTATATATATATTTTTGTATCAGATTAAGTACGTTGCATAAGTATTAGTCTTTTCAGAAACATTGCACTTCAGGAACAGATGTTTCTTTCTATTTAACTTTCATATCATATCGTATTTATTGTATAATTGAATGACAGGTATGTGTAATGACTTCAAACATCTTAAGAACTAATTGTAGATAGTTTTAACTCAACACTTAACAACGCCATGACTCAGTTGAAGCTAAACCATCACGGAAAACCTGGAAGCACTAGACGGCCGTTTCGTCCTATCGTGAGACTCATAAACAGTGCGTATCCACGATCCAGCCTCACGAGATTCCAATCCAGAACCTATCAGTCTCGCACGCGAACGCTTAACCACTAGACCACTGAGCCAGTCGGCATCCAACGGTGTTAATTTCTGACTTAGGTAATTACACTAAGAGTATTTCTTGTTAAATGTATCGACTGTTGTTAACATTATATGCTAATCAATTCTATCACCTTTTAATTAATCATGTTCATAATTACTTCATTTACCCAGATGATAAAGTGTTTGATACGTTTCTTGAATCTTCCTTGCTATGACTACTTACTTGAAAACCACATCATCAGTTTTCTAGTTACCACTTACCATAACACTATTCCAACTAACATGTTGAATTTAATTTGTAATGATTGAAACTATCTTGTCTTTGAACTTTAATCAGTCTACATTCTGTGCAGGTAAGGTCAATATGGCCCAAGATTACATAACTGTATTCTATCTACAGAATGAAATAGAAGTTCTTCATTGATTAAGCTAGACATCATCTTTAAACCATATTCTTGTGTTTATAATTCGATAACCGCTCATAAATATATATGAGATTAGTATTTGGTTATGAATGCTGTCGATGAGTATTCGTTAGAGAAGAGTATTGTGATTTTAGAAAGTCTATCAGTTTTCCTATATGAACATTATTGAACTATCGTTACATAATCTCATTTGTCTGGGTGATAATATATTAAAACTAAGAGATCTTTTTTTAAATCTTTCGCATAATTATAAATACTTTTATAGAAAATCGTCATCGCCTATGAATCATCCATCCATAAATTCGCTGAAGAGTTAGTTGGATAGAATTATAAAATAATGGCATGAGGAAGTTAGAAATAACAATCGTTAACCATTGAAGTAATCTTTCTTCGTCAGCTCAATCTGAGAGTTCAGTCTGGAAAATCTGCCCAACTTTATCCATGTTTCATCCTAACTACCACTGATTAGGAAAATATATTGACAATCTTAAGGTAACTGATGTTTTCTATGTAGCTTAAATTCGGATTATCCAATATTACAATCAGAAATCACATCAGTAAATTATATTCGTTTCATGAATATGATCAGTATCATCATTTCTGAACATATTGATAGCCTGAGAGCACTCAAATATATCAAGCATTTGTGCTCATTTACTGCCTGAAGGCCAAATGATAGGTAAAGAGATGATAAACAAAGCATTTTATTGAGTGAAGCCGGTTATGACTACATGTCATTATCTGAACCAGAAGGATAATTATATATACATCTATGATCTGTAAACGTGAAGTGTTTTTTCGTTTTGATTATTGAATTTCCTTACTCATTATAGTCTTCATATGTATAGTATTTTGACCAAACGTATAAAAAGCGTGTGTATCTATATTCATACCGAACAGTTGTTAAACGTAATATATGTATTGCCTTTAGTGACTTTTAATAGTTGAGATCATGATTCAAAAGAAGATAGACCACCATATAAACCTGGGAGCACTGGACTGCCGTTATGTCTCACTACAGGACTCCTCAGCAGTGAGCATCCACAATTCCGCCTAGTGAGATTCCAACCCAGGACCTGACAGTCTCTCTCGAGAACGCCTAAATTTCAGAACACTGAGCCTGCCGCCATCTAATGGTGCTAATTTTCCTAACTTTAATTAATCCACGAAATTGAGCGACACATCCACCATTGACATCAGTGAGTTACTATCTCACAACCGACCCGGTTGATTTTGTTTATATTATGAAGAACAATTTGAGAAAAATAAAAAGTATTTATACATTCTACAAGTTGATTGAGGTTATAAAACACATTTGTAACTGCTAGAGAAATTACAATAAAGATCGATGATCCATGAACAAACTTATACACATTCTATGAAAGTGAAAAATAAATGAGAATGTATGAAAGAATGACAGATGAAGGGGGATGGAGAAAAAAATACAACACAAAAGTCAATTGTCATAATTCTATAAAAATCAAAAGTTTTTATTTTCTCTTGTTGAAACTATTCATAGAATAATACAATTGGCTTCTATCACTTGTACAATATACCATTATTATTATGAACTTTAAATTATTCCAAACGTTTAACAAATTTTTTGCATACTTCAACATAAGTCATCATCGTATGGTAGTTGAATTGAATAAGTTTCATCTTTAGAAACACTGTTACCTGAAATTTAAATTTTGGAACAATTGAAACAACATTTTAAACAAAATTTAATAATCAGTATAGGGTTGTGGAGATTATTAAGTTTTTGATTGTGATGTTAGACCACCATAATAAAAACCCTGAATACACTGGATGGTTATTTCGTCCTATTCTGGGTCTCCTCAGCAGTGCGCACCCACAACCCCGCCTCACGAGGTTCGAATCCAGAGCCTTCAGTTTCGCGCGCGAACGTCTAACCTCTAGACTACTGAGCCGGGTCTAACATCAATGGATTCATGATCTCAATCAAAATTTAATAATGATGACAGGAAAAATTCTAAGTATAGGGTTGTGGCAATTGTTTAAGTTTATTGGTACCACGAACTGATCTAAGTTAGACAACAATTTGAACAAATGAAAGTATTGAACTATCGTTTGGACTGTTCAAGAGTGTATGTTCATGATCTTGAAACTGGGATCAAACACAAAACCTTCTATCTTAGACAAGAAAGCCTAACCTTTAGATCACGAAGTCAGTATTTAATGATGTGCATGTCTTGAATCGGTCAATTTCAGATCTTTAATTTCATAATTGTTATTTTCATTATCATGAATAAACTTGATTTTACATTGAAAAAGTGTAAATAAGTAGCCAGGCATGTGTTGAAAAAAATCTGTATTTCTTTTTCTTAACGTAGAAATATAGCGCATATACTGGGAAATCTTTTAGACTATCGACTACACTGAAACATTATTCGTAGACTTCAATCAACACACTAAGCATTAAGTAGCAAACATGAACCTGATTGTGATGCTACATAACGCAGATTCAAATAACTTAAGATTGTAAGTAGATCTTGATGATGAGTGCTAACCAGTACTAAAATCATATTGAGTAGGGTATCTTGTTAACTATCTCCAGCCACATAACATATTGCTGGCTCAAAAATTTCCTGTATTTGGCTATAGAAGATTTATAAAATTGAGAAATACCATTTAACTTAAATTCATTTTCATCGAAATGGAATAAAAGTTTATTAGGTCATCTTCAGATTTCATATTGAACTGGTTTGACACCTACTTGTACGCATTTATAACTATAATCAATTCATGAGCTTGCCAGATGATCATTCATTTTTTATGGTAACACGTTTTTTACTACTGCCATTATTGAGCTCTACTGGTTACAACTTCTCACTACAGCATACAAAAACTCATTTTAAAGTAAGTCATTTGTGAATTTACGGTTATAATTGTAATGTAGGAGATGCGTCTTTTTTAAATTTATTGATTATGTAGCCAGTATTCGTCAAAGACTGACCTCATTTAAGGTACTACCAACTAATACCACCTTGATATGAAACTAATCTCAAAATACGTCTATCGAAATTAGCCCCCAAACGCCGTGGTATGGCTGAAAGTGGGGAGAGTCAACTCTCTCTCTCAAAATGTTTTCACATGACCATGCATATACAGTCACTGACAGGGAAGGCCTACTCACTGCCTTCTCACGTCATTTCTGTTGTTTACGAAATTGAGAGGACGAAAAGCAAATGTCCGGCATTTTAAGCGGGTTGGTGGATACGGAGGATCCACCTAGGGGAGTTTGAAAACCCTCATTCCAAATCAATGATGTATATGGGCTCCAGCATCCTAAACAAACAAACGGTATATAAACCAATCATTGATCACCGGCTACCATGGGACTGCATCTCCTTATGTTGATACATTGCCTTAC
Organism: Schistosoma spindalis; assembly: GCA_946903255.1. Lineage (NCBI taxonomy): Eukaryota > Metazoa > Platyhelminthes > Trematoda > Strigeidida > Schistosomatidae > Schistosoma > Schistosoma spindalis. The sequence goes on along the minus strand of OX336418.1, from coordinate 6,762,093 downwards.
TGATTAGACGTTTAGGCCAAAGGCTCAGGGTGTGGCCCACAAAGAAAACCCCGTGTTTCGGTCTGGGCACCCGTGCAGTATTCCAGCGCTCACACAAATCGAATGTTTTATGTGGTGCATATCTATTTGGTGCCTCCTTGTACCAATGTTTATGTGTTTAAATAAATAAATAAATAATTAATGTTTCTTTAGATAGAACAAAAGATGTGAAGTTAAAAAAGAACATGGACATTGTGATTAGATCATTTTATTTTATACTTACTTCTCATTCGTTTAAATTTCATTCGTCGATTTTGAAACCAAACTTTGACCTAATAATTAAAAGAAAGTGTGAGAGACTATAGATTAGTATTAGTATTATTATTACTAATAGTATTAGGAATTTGATATGTAAACGTAGTTTTGTAGTAATTGTTTTTACTTAACTGAAAAAGCAATTTTAATTATATAAAATAAAATAATAATTTGATATTCGGCTTACAATGTAGATCAAGATGCTTATTTCATCCTATTTTGGACTCATTATAAATGAATACATCTGGATCCCCCTATTAATATTCATATTGGGAATCTAATTCAGTATCTTCCGCTTAAAACTCTCAACACATTACCCGTTGGGTTACAAAGTCTGGTGAGCTACTCACTTATGTAACAGGTATGATATTAGGAATAATTCAGATTATCTCGTTGATTATCTTGACTGGAAAAATGAATTACAGGGTCCACTATTGAATACAGCCCACCTATTTTATTAAAACTTGTAATAAAAAATGATTATATCAGGGCGGTTGGCACATGATACACATAGCAAACTATGACTGACAGAAATTCAATCAAAATTACAAACAATGTATTAATTTAAATCCTTCCTAATCATAGCATATAGAATGTTAAATGGTTAGTTAACCGATAGGAACGTAGTATTGAATAACTATGTTATCTAATCTTGAGAGTACACAACAACATACAGTCATCAACAAACATCAGGTGTCTCGATATTATAAATTATGGATTAATGTGTAGATTTTGAATCTTAAATTCACATTATATGATAAATTGAGTGAGATGGATGGTAGCTACATTCAGCTGACGAGTTCCAATTGGGACGAAACCCGCGTCCTGAATTCGACTGCTAGCCACTATCCATCTTTGCTTAAAAAGATCGTGACTTAGAGCTATATTGAAGCAATTCGCACAGGATGCACATATTGCCAACAATAGACTGATCAATTACAGTCCTGAATAGCAATGGGAAGATACAAGTAAAACAACACCAAGTGAATTTAAATTGACTGACAGTTCACATTAATTGATCGATAAATAGTAATTAGTGACATGTTTATTAAGTACTCAGTGTACTGCATCGTATTCTATAGATCAAATTACAATGCGGTCATTAGGTTAATTAACTTGAATTATATCTTAATGTTAATTGGTTAGAGTTTAATGGTGACGTTTTATAACGTAAAACGGATTAAAATGTATTCAAATCTCATGGGAATCATTTGTTCTTTCAGAACTTAGGGTGCTTCATCCTGATGAGTAATCAACTAGTAGAGAAATCTATCTCTAAATCTCTAGCTACTTAATATCATTATTGTTTTCTCCTAAAAAAATATTAAAATTTATCACAACAAACTATTTAGATAGACAAATTATGTGTCGCTCAATTTCGTGGATTGGTTGAAGTTAGAAATTAACACCGTTGTATACCGACGGGTCCTAGATTTGGATCCTGTGGTGCGGGATCGTTGGTGCTGACTGCTGAGGAGTCTCATACTAGGAAGAAATGGCCATCCAGTACTTTCAGGTTTTCCATGGTGGTATAGCTTCAATTGACTTATGAACTCAACAATTAAATTACTATAATATCCACAAAAAACCCGCTTCTGATAATATATGTATTCCAGATGCTATGTGAGTGAGCTAAATTTAAACTAAATCATCTAATAGACAAATAGATAGATAGACTCATGCTTTTGTAACGAATTCCCATTTACGTAAGGAACTTATCGTAAAGACATTGTTTTTCCTCATTCTCAATACTAAAACACTATCTCCACCTATTCAATTCGACAAATAATAATGTGATAACCTATTTTCTATATTTGATTTATAATCAGAAAACTTTATTGTAAGACTATAATTTATCGACGACCTTTGAGTGACGCTAAAGTGACTTTGAGAGTATCTACCTAATTACTAGGGCTAAATGACGGTTATAAAACAGTTTAAAAAATAAGGATTATGGTTTACAGTTGATGGTTAGGGTTAGGAATTAGATTTAGGGTTCACATCACAAACAGACATCAGCTATAATACCAAGACGGTATTTGGACTAAATGAGTGAGCGAAATCCATGACTTATTATCATAAATCTGATTGGTTCATCCATAAATTATAATCTCGCCAACTTTATTCATGCTGAATAAATTTTATTCTATTTTTTTAAATTAGTATTTATGTTAATAACAAATATCCATTTGATCACAGTGTTATTTATGGGTTGTTGTTGTTTTTTTTTTATTTTGGATCTAATTTTACCTTATCAACTATACTTTTTTAATCTTAATGTTACAAATTGGCAGACTATACAAACGAATTGATATGCACAAATATATATAACCTCGTAATAACCATTGAATAAATAGAAACATATGTGTGTTAAGAGAATCACACATAGATTAACATTGATTGATATCCTACCAAACGAGATCTTAATCCTATTTTGACAAACTATTTTATACTTATCCCTCTAAAAAAAACCAAAAAAAAAAAAAAACAACAAACAAATGAATGAACTATTCCATGGTATTTATGAAAACCACTTCTTTTTAAAAAAAAGGTTTTCATAGACAGTTTCATTTGATTGATTTCTTGTTTATATGAGATGAAATTTTTAAAAACAAACAAACAAACAATCCAATCAAACTTATCAACTTTATTGATTTATTGACACGTGAACTGACAAGTCAATAAAAAAAAACAGGGTTAGCAACAAGAAAGAAATAATTTTATTTAAAAAAATGAGACTAAACAAATATGAATTATTATAATTATAATTATAATTATTATTATTATATTAGAATTATCATTATTTTGTAATCTCTTAAAGAAATAAAATTATTTTCATTATGTGAAGTTTAGTAAATCATTATTTATATCAGAAGGATTTTTGTGGATATTATAGTAATTTCACTGGTTGAGATCATGAGTTAATTGAAACTAGACCATCATGGAAAACTTCGGAGCACTGGATGGCCGTTTCGTCCTACTGGGAGACTTATCAGTAGTGCACATCCACGATCCAGCCTTACGAGATTCGAACCCAAGACCTGTCAGTCTCGCGCGCGAACGCTTAACTATTAGACCAATGAGCTAGTCGGCATCCAACGGTGTTAATTTCTAACTTCAACTAATCCACGAAATAGAACCACCGTCTACCATTATCATCAGTGAGTTACTATCTCAGAACCGGTCCTGTTTTTCACTAGAATTCTATGTAATACCTCTTGAAACTAGTAACTAGTGACCATATGTTTAATAAGTATCAATTAATTATTTAATAACTATGTAAGTTCTGTTGTTTTTTTCCAACATCCCATTAACTAAACACCTACTTACCTACCTATCTTCTACACTTTTGGTCACTAACAGAGATCAAATAAACTTCTGTTAAATTATACTGTACAGACTATGTACAACTAATTATATTCGTGATCTTAATAATATTTATGTGTTGTTTTCTTATTTTCAGACATAATTTAACATGAATTAACGTGAGATCTGTACAGATCTACATAGAAAACATACACACAATTGTCATAATTAAATTGTAAACTTGACAACAGAAAATATCTCTCACTATGACTGTCTTTTTATAGATTCACGTAAAAAAAAACCCATTCATAAATCCTATGATCGATCTTGTGGGTTAGTTTCTGTGTTAAACTATTTATTACAGACTACCTCATATCTCCGCCACTCTCACTCACACACTCTCTCTTTATCACTCCACTATTCTGCGATGTTATTGCACATTTGAAATTCTAGAATTATAAAATGAGAAAAAATAATTCATCCTGAGAAACATTAAACGTATTGACAATGTTTAATTCAAATCTGTCTCTGTGTATGTGTATATTTATATGACTGACTAAATGATTTGATATTCTCTTAGGATCAGTTTAGGATAAACAAAAAAGAAAAGAAAATATTCCATTTCTGTAGGCTTAGATATTCAGTAGACATAAGTATAAATATTGTTGTGTGTGTGTGTGTATGAATGCATGTATTCTAGTAACTAAACTTAAGATGTATCTGACATGAAAAAATTATTAACTATAGGTCAACATTTGACTTAGCAACTATACACCATTAATAAATACGTGACGCACAACTAGAGTGACGATATATGTGCCATTTCTAAAATTATGAAAATCACTTGAATTCTTTGTAAATTATGCATTATATTACCTTCACTCTTCTACAGTCTGTCTGTATTTGTATATGTGTAATTAGTTCCTGTCAGGGTGTATGTGCGTGTGTGTATGTACGCGTGTAAGTGAGCAAATACAATATAGTACATTCAATTTCCATCTATCTAAAAATATAATGTATAAATGAACATGTGGGAATTGGTAAATCCGGTAATAATAATAATAATAATTATAATAATTCTCAAATGATTTATTTCACACAATCCACCACACTAAACACAACTATCACTCTACCGATAATAATAATAATAAAAAAAAGATATTCATTTATTTTTTTTTGTTTGATTTATACTTATACACACAAATACACATCTACAAATCTCTATATTTCTAGTAGAACGTCTCAACTCTATTTACTATGACTACTATATCATATTCATAATAATAATTATGATTACTAATATGATCAGTAGTAGTAGTAGTAGTAGTAGTAGTAGTTGTAGTTGTCTATGAAGTAAAATTCTAGACATAGTAATCAGAATTCTACAGTAACCATTGTTGTAGAATAGTACAAATGTACATATAATGTTGATGATATTAGTAAACATGAATACCATAGCAATACAGTTCAATATTAATTTTTGGGGTGGGTATTCATATGTTGATTATTATTATTATTATTATTATTATTATTATTATTATTATTATTATTATTATTAATCGAAAAGTAATACACACAAAAGGAAGGCACATGTTTGTACACAGTGATCTGTATACCTTTGCACCTGTTATTGTTCATTTCATTCAAACAATGAATGAAATGCATGTTTGTTTGTTTTTTTTTACATTTAAATAAGCAACTGAATTCCTTCTAATTTCAATAATAATCAGATCTTTTGTGTTTTGTTTTTATTCACATTTCTTCTGATAATTTTATTTTACTGTTAAGAATTAATTGATTACTGAGTAATGTGATCAATATCATATTTATCTAGTTCTTAGTGTATAGATCGAATTCTATGGATTAAGTTGTATTATGGTTACTAGTCTAGTTGCTAATTAGACATTATGTGCACTTTACTGAGATGTTAGGTGTTTTGAGAGGGTTGTCCAACGTTCTCAAGTTTATCTCATTATAATAATAGTAACCATGGATTAGTAATTGAATAATACAGGATACTAAATGCGTCTTTACCTCATATCATCCTCAAAGACTTCACTACCCTCACAGAAACGTTTATTTCATTTTTCAATGTATTATCTTCGTAATCACCTTTCAAAATTTCAGATATTTTCAGAAAGTTTCACCTTGCTTCTCCAGTTCGTTTATTTATTGAATAAATCACCCAACTATATACTTAAAGTTTAAGTCTCGATTGTATAATTTAGAAACAGATGTGTGACTAACTTCATCATACAGTACCTAAAAAAATGATTGGATATGCAGAAGATGGATTGCGACTGACAGTATAATTCAGAATGTATGTTACCTATCATATTGAACTCATTAATTGAACTTACTTATCGCCTAGTATTAACATTGAGGCTCAAACCCGATACCTTATTCTCCAAACACCCACTGACAGAATTATTCCAGATGGTTACTAACTTGTTTACTGTGAACCAGACATTGATTATACTAAAACGTATGACCAAAGGCTATCCGTTCAGGAACCAGATATGTCAATAAACGATGGTAAGTCTCAGTTCTGAATGTTAACAAAGGAATAGTTCAAATCCCTACTAATGATGAATTATATGATTGAATACAGATTAAACGTCTACTACGAAACCAAAGGTTTTGAGTTTGGTCCCTGTTGGGGTTGTAGATCTGCACTGATAGGGACTCCTATACTAGGATGAGACGACCATCTAGTGCTTCCTGATTTTCATTAGTTGTCTAAATATCACCAATCACTAACTCAAACTAGGAACAGGTTGAACAACCGTTCAATAAATCAATATCAATGAATTGTGAGTCATAAACTTTTCCAGACTTACTTGTCTTTCAGTTAAATTCAACGCTACAGCTATTTCATATCTTCGTAATCTTGTTAAATAGCTATGAGTTGTAAATTCTTTTTCTAATTCACAAATCTGATGTTTGGTAAATGCAGTACGTTCTTTTCGTGGTTTATTACTATTGTTATTACTGAGAATTTTGTGAAAATTACATGATACATTTGTTTTGTCTGTCATTAAACAATGGTCATCATTGGCAATATCATCATCTTCATCATATTCATCATCAGTTATATCATTATTACTATCGTTTCTGCTAATATTTGATCTTCGGTTCATTTCATTGTTTAAGCATTGTTCCTGCCCTTGAGTTTTATTGAATGTACTATGCTCAATATATGCTGATTTAAATCCATCATCGATAAGCGAATTATTATTAAGATTATCATCAATAAACTGTTGATGTGATATATGTTTATCATGATGAATACTAGTTAAATGATTAGTAGTACTAGTGTTAGTAGTATATCTGGATTTTTTAGAATTTACAGATTCTTGTATGATAGGATTATTGAATTCATTTGTTTTTAATTCGCCAGTATGTGAACGTTTACGATTAGGATTACTAATCGGTTTCTTATTATTTTTGTTATTATTATTATTATTATTATTATTATTATATAAAATGGATTGATTCAATATTTTAGTGCAATGCAATGTTGATGTTGGAGTTGTCAATACTGACGATGTTGGTACAATTGGCGATGATGACGAGGAGGATGCTATTACAGAACATGGATTCGGTATTGATTTGATTTGTTGGTTTCCTTAAAATAAAACAGAAAAAAGAAAGTAATTGTAGGAAAAAAGAATTAGACTAGTGACAACATTTTCAGGGTCAAATTTATTATGACAACATATTAGTTGGGTATATAAATATGTTGTGAATATTTAAGAAGGTTTGATATCAGTCGAATGGATACACTCATATCTTAGGATTCGAATCCAGTATCTATCAACTTTTTATCCACTTAACTACTGAGACCATATAACCATTAACACTTTCAGCAGGAATGATTTTATTTTTAAGGATTTTTAGCTTTTTGTTATTAATATTGATGACAAAACATGCCTACTAGATCCAGTTGCCAAACTGACTAAAACTTGTAACATAAATACAGTCTTCAGGTGTTCTGTTCAGGATTCACATATAATAATAGAGAGTGATAAATTGTGATCCTTAGTATCAATAGCTAGGGAAATGCAAATCCATAATACAGTAATCACTTGTTTAATACAATTATATAACTCAGATAATTACACAACCCTGATTACTGTTTTCGTTAAATTTGTAAACATGATATCTTATTCTAAATCGATCACAATTAAATTGTGATATTTGCTAATGATATAAAGGGTAATATGTTGAACAATAACTAACCTGAACTATAAAATTAGACAACTTCCTAATTCATTTCTTAGACATTTTTCTAATCTATGAGATCTATTTAACTTGATGAAAGAAGTTGAATGGGTGAATACTTAAGAAAATTCCTTTGTAATGAAGGGGGAACAAAACCAAATATTCCGTTAGAAATGGGAACTATTAGATTAAAACTGATTGATCCGAAAGTTAAGAAGTTCCCAGATTCAGCTCTTGATGTTGTTATGGGTTAGGACTTCTGAAAAGACCAAAACTGGGACGAAACAGCTGAATTGGAATAGTTTTTTAAACTAAGTCAGTCAAGAATTTTGAACTTCGAATTCAATAGTTTTTGCAACACTCAAATAGTAGTAACATTCAAACGTACATTAACTGGTCGCCATTTAGTGATCAATTTCATGCTTTTCTACTATTTTAGTAATAATCAAAGACTATTGATCAAGATGGAATGTGACCACTAATCTTGGTAAATAGAAATTAGACGTACTGAGTATCGATGTTGAAATGGCGATAAAGATTCGTCGCGTTGCGTTTTGTTATCGTTCTAGACGAAATCATCAATGTCTGTCCCACGTGATAAAAGAGAGCACAACATAACTTAATGTTTTTTTGATATTTAGTGGCTGGATGCAAATGATAAAATCTAATCACTAACAAGGTCTAGACAAACATAACCTTGGTTAAAATTAAGTGGCTCATTAATCTAAATACTTTAACCGTTCAAATAGTCATATGTGGCTTGGATAGCCCAGTGATAATATCTCGGACTGTGAAATTGAATAAGGTGAATTCCAGTCCTACAAGGAGCATCGGTTACAAGTACAAGTAACTGAAAAGTGCCCGCTAAAATGAAATATATCTTCAGAGTTTACTACTGACTAGATCTAGCCTCATAATATATATTTAAATATCAACCAACTAGTTAGACACTAATATAAAACATCTTTAATGGTAGAAAAAAAGTCGAGTATTTATAATCTAGATAACTGTGGCTGAAAAAAAAGTACTAACTAGGAATTGTACTCGAATGAAGGAGTGAAGCTGTGTGCATTTCTAGCACATCTGCTTTACAATGCTCGATATGTATGCAACGTCTAGTGTTTTTACATTCATTTCGTTATATAATCTTTCCTAGGGATGTCATTTTAGGCTCCTATTGAACACTGAAAACAGCGATGATTATTCTCATACATAGAAAAAGAAAATGACCAGTGTTCTTTAGCAGTTTTTAACTAATTTGAATGTACTGTGTTCACCAAGACTGTGATACAGTTACATTTAACTGATGAGTCCCAGATAAAATGAAATGAGCATCCAAAACTTAACTACTACCTACAATCTAAATGATCTCTGTTAATCAGTACATCTTTCTATTCTCATCAATCATAATTCATCATTTTCCAGTTTCTGGATGTTACACGTTGAGATTTAATGATCCATAGATTTCGATTGTAAAATACGTTTAGTTTCAGCATTTAAGTAGTATAATTATCTTTCACATATAAAGTTTGGGTCAACACGAATTAAATAAACCTTTAATTAACAAATAAATTACATTAAATATAATTTAGGATAATCGAACTGAAATGTATATTGATGTTGTATGTATTACTTAACACCGATTTATTTCTTTGTTCTCTTCCATGCACTGAATTCTAACATTATTGGCTGAACACTATATAAATATATTGTTAGTAGCAGCCGGTATACCTCAGTGGTAACATCTCAGATTGTAAAAATGTATGACATTGGTTTGAGTTCAATCAGGAGTACTGATTTTCTCAAGATTGCAGGTATACTTATGAATGTCAACTGGGACGAAACCTCTGTTCAGTATTTTTCCCCACTATATCCAACTACTTAACATGTTAAATATGGATTAATAAATAGTATCATACTAGAATGAATATCTATTTGACATTTATTAATCGACGATATGTTTTACCGTTCATAAATTATAAATAGTTCACCATATACCCATTACTTAGTTACATAGTTATGCACAAATTACGATTTCAGTAATGCTATTCTATTGTAATTGATGAGTATTATTATATGACTTTTAATATAAAATATACAAGATAAACTGACTGGTTTTTCTTTTGTTCTAATTGGGCAGATGGACATGAGGGAATGGAAAGAAGTAGAATGAGTTACTCAGACTCAGTATACTTTTATTTGGTAAATGACAGGCAAAAGGAAAGTTATTACTATTATTTTCCCCCTTGAAATCACGAATTCATTTTAGGTAGAACATCAGGTTTTCAATCGTGGTCTAGTTAAAATCAGTTTGTAATTTAAATGATGAAAATACTACAAATTCTTAATATAAATACCAATCGTGTGTTCTTTAGTGATTGCCTTCAATATGTAATTACTGGAGTTTTAGTGAGAAACCGTGACCGGTGTGGCTTAGTCCGTGTTGGGTGTGAGACAGTTATCAACCTCAAGAAATGGACAATGAGATGCACAAGATCATAAATTGAATGGGATCAAGCGTTCGCGTGGGAGACTAAAAATCCTTGCTTCGAATCTCGCGTGCAGGATCGTGGATGTACACTCTTGAGGAGTCCCAAAGTAGGATGAAACAGCCATCCAATGCCTTTAAGCTTTCAATGATGATCTAAGATCATATCGTAATTTCAACTATAAAAATATTACATTCACCATACGCTCCTTATGTTATTTGGATTTTATAATAAAGTGAACCCGATTCTATTCAATTTGATTGAAATCATGAACTGATTGATGTTAGACCACCATTGAAAACCTGGAATCACTGGATAGTTGTTTCGTCCTATTATGTGACTCCTCAGCAGTGCGCATCCACGATTCTGCTCGAGGGATCTATTCTATTTAGTGAAGCTATATCACAATTATTTGAAGTCTTTTATCTATTCAACTAATGTAAACTATTCATTTATTACTTAAGAATGTTTTAATCAGTTATTTTTACTTACGTATCAAACAATCATTATCTATACAGTATAATAAAACAATATTAAACTCAATGGTTTACTTACTCATTTCTAATGATTGATTATACATTATGTCTTCTGTTGACCAATATTTTTCTAATCCGTCATTATTTATCATTATATTACTATTAGTAGTATTAACAGTTGTAGTACTACTAGATGTAATTGTAGTAGTATAATTACTAATAATATTTGTAGTTTTTAATTTATTCATCATCATTATGTCATTTTTTGATAAATTCGATGGTTTACATTCAAATATATTCAATTGTTCATTGAATGTTAACATATTTGGATACCAATTTGTTTCAGTGAAATGATTAGGTAAAGTACAATCTGAATTATTATTATTATTATTATTAATAGTAGAATGATATTGATTAATTGTATGAATATGATCACTATACCATGGAATTAACTCATGATTCAACACTTTCAATAAATGTGCATTAGATTCAGATTGAAATGAAGAAATTGGTAATACAGATGTTGATGTTGTTTTTACTGATGATGGTATTAATAAACTAAATGGATTAATCTTTCCAGTAGATTGTATAGATGATGATGATGATGATAATGTTGGTGATATTGATATAGAAGTTGATGATTGTGAACATATTTGATCATTTTGTTGATAATTATTCCAACAATGTACATTTGTATGATCCAATAATAAATCATAATCACAATCTTTTCTATGTATTCTATCTAATGGAAATAATCGACATGTTGTTGAAAATAATTCTTCATTAGAAGAATTTATTGGATTTGTTAAATCTATTGGATCAATATTTTTAATTTTATTACTTGGAGATGAGACACAATATATATTACTACTATTACTACTATTACTGCTACTACTACCACTATCACTGCTACTCCTACTATTAACACTACCACAACCGTTACTACTACTATTACTAATATCAGTAGTATATGTTTGTCTCATTTTCAATTGTAACTGATATGATTTCTTATCATATGGATCATAATGATGATGATGATGATGATGATGAAGGTGTTGAAGATTGTCATGATCATTTTTATAAGCTGATGGTATAGAATTTAATGGTTCAATATGTGAAGGTAATAAATTTAGGCAATTACATTGATTTATTGAACAATGACATATATTACGCATATAAGTAGTTAATGTCATCGAGTTCGATTGTAACATGAATGTAGTGATCAAGATTTATTGTCCAGAAATCTAGAACGGATACTTAAATTGCTGTACAGTTATGATGAAGATTCCAAATTATTTATCAATAGAAAGGTGCATAAAAAATTTGCACACAATTTAATACACATAAGAAAATTTTTCCTGTTTTAACAAAATTTATCTTATTTAATTAATTTGTTCAAAATTAGTAATTAGCGAATAAAAAGATAAAGTGTTATAACCTACTCGAATCTGATTGGTTATTTGTTTTTTTTTTTAGGAAAGAAATATGCAATGAGTGGGCGTATGTGCATTGCACAGTCTTTAAGTTGTAGTCAAAGTGATAATTGAAAAGAAAGGGGGTGAAATATTCAATGATTTCTAGATTTGTATTTGTGCGTATGTGTTTGGTGTATAAATATTCACTACTTTCCGTGAAATAAACTTCTTGACCAATAAGAAAAAAATAAAGTCTACTCCGATCATTGTTGACTAAAAATTTCGAAAAATATAATGTAGGGTGGTTAGTGGTGTAAAAATATAATGGTTATATTCCAACTTAATTCATGTCATTTTGAACATGTTTGCTCGATCAACTTGTTTTTTTTAGCTGTTGTTATGTCATTATCTCCTCATGAAAAGCACTCTTCAAAGTGATACATAGTCGACAGGAAGTATAAAAGACACCTTTTATCCTCAACGGTACCCGCCAACAAGGAGTATTTGTAATCTTGAAACAATTGGTGCTTCTTGTGTTATTAGAATCTGTGGTGTCTAATTTTACACTCTGACACTTGAACATTAAGTTATCCTTTAAAAGTCTGACTTGCTGAAATTGATCACTGACATTCCATACTGAATGTCTTACTTAGTTACTTACACCTGTTACTCCCAATAAAGTATAGGTCGCTGACCAACATTCTTCAACCCACTCTGTCATGGACATTCCTTTCCAGTTCTATGCAGTTTTTGTTCATTCTTCTCATGTCTGTCCCCATTTCTCGACGTAATATGTTCTTTGGTCTTCCTCTTCTTCTTTGGTCTTGAGGATCCCATGTGAGGGCTTGCCTTGTGACGCAGTTGGGTGCTCCCTTCAATGTGTGTCCTATCCACTTCCAACGTTTCTTCTTGATTTCTTCTTCCACTGGAATCTGTTTGTTCTCTTACACAGTGTGTTGTTGTTGATAGTATCTGACCAACAGATCAGAAGTATTTTGCGTAAATAGCTGTCAATAAACACCTGTATCTTCTGGATGATCGCTTTCGTAGTTCTCCAAGTTTCCGCCGCATACAGTAGAACTGTCTTGACATTTGTATTGAAAGTTCTGACTTTGGTGTTGGTTGACAGTTGTTTTGAATTCCAGATATTCTTGAGTTGTAGATATGCTGCTCTTGCTTTGCCGATCGGCACGTTTACATCCGCATCAGATGCACCGTGTTCATCAATCATGCTGCCCAGTTGTGTAAAGGTTTTTACATCCACCGTGTTCATCGATTTGTTGTGTGAATAATTAATTCGACTGCTAAATAACCTATCAGATTCACAATTTGTATGATGTTATCTCAGTCTTTCTTCCTCACAGTTTAGCAGCATTTCGAATAAGATGTTATTAAAAAAACTAAGAATCATTATACAGCTATTTTTTGTAGAAGACTCATCCACTTATGAATGAATTTAATCTTGACTAAAATACAAATTAGTGACCATCAATGGTAACTTGCGTCGATATAATATCCTGAAGCTTAGTCATGTCAAAAGTGAGACAGATATTTAATGATCATCTTATTATATAGTGTATCCTATGGAATCTAAATTAGACAACCATTGAAAACCGGAAAGCACTAAACGGTCGTTTCGTCCTATTATAGGGCTCCTTAACAATGTGTATCCACGCCCTCCACCTTGAACCGAATTCAGGCACTTCGATCTCATGAGCGAGCGCCTAATCTCTGGACCATTGCGTTTAAATTGTCGGTGGTTTGAAAGTAACTCATTTACCGTGAAACCTGAATGTCTTGCGTCCGGTCCTTAGCTGGGCCATGTGTATGCCGTATTAGAGACCCTCATACCGAGAAGCAACAAGAATTCAGTTTTCTGGGTTTTTATTAGTAATAGTCTATTTAATGTCAGTTCGTAACGGAAATGCCTCATGGTCCAAACAGTAACGTGGTCATTAAGAAACTATATTGTAGGATAGTTTTTATTTGATGTCATGTGTGTGCATTTCTCAGGTGCTTTAAACTGTAACATTGAAGGCTAGTTAGCGCTCTTCTATTTTCTGCTGCTCTACACTTGGAGTTAGCTCCTAGAAAAAGTTTACTCCAAAATTACATATGTTTTGGATTGTAGCCAGCAGTGAAATAAAGAACATACCCCTCATCCTATTGGGAATTCGTCAGCCGAATATGCCTACTTCTATTATAGAGTTAATGCCCACAATGAGAATCCAAACTAGGTCTCTGTCACTTCAAACTCCACATCATCATCCACTAAAATCAAACGGTTTTTGACTTGTTGACTGAATATGTTGCTAATATTCAGAATTTACAATTCTCTGATGGTGATATATAGGTGATATATAGTACTACAATTATTCCATGTCTGTTAGCTTTTGCAAATTTTCAAAGAATACGTAGATAATGCGTTTAAATGAAGAGGGGTTTTGGTATATTTTAGAAAGGAATGGATATATTACTAACGTGAAAAACATAAAACTATCAGACTAATACATTAAAGTTCAACTATCCACATTACCCGACATTTTGATAATTAATTATTGAGATCATCAACAAATTGATGTCAGACCGCCATTGAAAACCTGGAAGCACTGGACGGCCGTTTCATCCCACTGTGGGACTCCTCAGCATTGCGCATACTCGACCCCGCTTGCCGGATTCAAAGTCAGGGCCTTCGGTCTCGCGCATGAACTTTAAACATCTAAACCACTGAGCCGGCATCAAATGTTCTCAATATACATTTAAAGAGCACTGATTTGTTGTTTTACTCTACTTTGAAATGCTTTGGTATTACCCACTTATGTGATCAAACCTAAACCGTATACATAACTGCTGCACACAAAACCTTATATCTCACTAAGCCATGGAGTATTACGTTGAAAAGTGTGACATGTGACTGGGAAGAATATATTTATTTGAAGGGGGTTAATACCAATGTTTACTAGGCAGATTTCGTTTACACTGATTAAGTTTAATTAATCGTAACTTGAATGTATGTCATAATGAATAAATTCATGAAGGAAACTGTGAAGATACACTCGAAGGTCATAATGAACGATTACCCTACTAAATTAATCCGCAACCGAGATGTATTCTGTAATCTCTCTATGTCCCTTGATCATTTTCTATCAGTCTATAATATAATTCTGATAAGAATCTGTTTATTGATTGGATGAAGTTAAACATTGAAAATGAATTTATGTTTTTCATTACAGAGTTTCCATTGAAAGTCAAATAGCACCGGACAGCCATTTATTCCTACAGGAATCTTGACCTGAGTGCCTAACCTTTAAACCATACAACTAAAATTAAATGGTGAGTGCTCAGTGACACTGAGGCATTTCATAATAAAATGAAACAGTCACCAAGTAATCACTTATTTAATATGCAATCTAAGACATAAAAAATGTAAATGTAAATCTTAGTGGATTGAATTCATATCCTTATTAATTACTATGGTCTAGTTGAATTTTTGAATGTTTTATTATGGAAATTTATGATCACCGTTATAAATTAGACAACATCTCCTTAATGATGTTGGATAAAAATCATCCTTTGTGAAATATTCCTTAAATTTGAGAATTAGGACACTGATTATGTCCTGTTTACCTTGAGATCGTGAAATTTTTAGGTTCTTTCCGGGTTGATTACTAATACACACTGTTTAAGAGTTTGAGGTACAACAAAAACATAGTTTGAACACTACATCTAAATATTCAGTCTATAAGAAACTTATATTTTGTGAGATTACTTAGACATAACAAAGTATGATACTTTACTATAAACAAATGGATGATAGGCAGCATCATTGATGAACACAGTGCATCTGATGCGGATGTAAACTTGCCGATCGGCAAAGCAAGAGCAGCATATCTACAACTCAAGAATATCTGGAATTCAAAACAACTGTCAACCAACACCAAAGTCAGAATTTTCAATACAAATGTCAAGACAGTTCTACCATATGTGGCGGAAACTTGGAGAACTACGAAAGCGATCATCCAGAAGATACAGGTGTTTATTGACAGCTATTTACACAAAATACTTCTGATCTGTTGGTCAGATACTATCAACAACAACACACTGTGTAAGAGAACAAACAGATTCCAGTGGAAGAAGAAATCAAGAAGAAACGTTGGAAGTGGATAGGACACACATTGAAGGGAGCACCCAACTGCGTCACAAGGCAAGCCCTCACATGGGATCCTCAAGACCAAAGAAGAAGAGGAAGACCAAAGAACATATTACGTCGAGAAATGGGGACAGACATGAGAAGAATGAACAAAAACTGCATAGAACTGGAAAGGAATGTCCATGACAGAGTGGGTTGAAGAATGTTGGTCAGCGACCTATACTTTATTGGAAGTAACAGGCCTAAGTATGTAAGTGTGTATGATAAATTGACGATGAATACTTCACTAAAATATGTGAACATTCTTATTGGAAAAAACAAACAAACAAAGAAATCGATACGACACAACTAGATGAAATGAATATGTATATAAACGTTTGTAATTTAAAGTATATGTAAATACATATATGTATCGGTTATTCACTTATTGACACTTAATCAAACTAGAAAAGAAAATTGTATCCTGTCATGTCATTTTATCATAAAAGAAGAGAAATATACATTAGTTATTTAACTAATAACATGAAATATCAATCTTCAATATGTCACTAGTTTTATGGAAGATAAGGGATGATGAAAGAAGATGAAAGTTATAAGAGATAATGATATATGAGCATGTTATCATTTCTGTAATGTTTTAGACTTTTCTACATGATTGATAATGAAATGTATTAACATACAAGATCATAAATAGATTAAGTGTTTTACTAAATATGAAAGTGGATGATACTTCAGAATAAACCTTTGATGAATTACAACTTCTTTTTTTTTCTCTACTTCATTTAGTATTGCTTAAAATATATGGTAGGTGTGTGTGTGTGGGGGGGTGGGAGATTTATAACAATGAAATGAGATTATCTTAACTTGTAAGGGATATTTATCATGGATTGTTTTCAGTTGGGGTTTTATTGAGAAAAAAAACCTAGAAAATATTAGACAATTGTTTCGTTCTAGTATTGTGGTTCATGAACAATATCTGTTCACAATTCCACAGTAACAGACGAAATTGGAACATTCAGGTTTTGTAACAATCTCTTAACCTTTATACTACTGAGTTAGCATTCATTTTATTAATGCTTTAAATTACAAATGTAAACTGTTATATACCATGCCAATAGTCTAAAAGTCAATGAAAAAAAATACTAGTTGTGTTTACATCTATTCCCTGAGCTAACTCTCAGAATGATACAAAATACTGTAGAGCACATTTATTGATAAACAGAATATTAGAGTAGTTTCAACAGTTGAAACCATGAGTCAGTTGAAGCTAGACCACCATGGAAAACGTGGAAACACTGGACGGCTGCTTCGTCCTAATATGGGACTCCTTAGCAGTGCGTATCCACGATTCCGCCTCAAGAGATCCGAACCTAGTACCTATCAGTCTCGCGCACTAGGGCCTAACCATCAGATCACTGGGCCACCATCCAATGGTGTTAATGTCAAACTTCAACCAAACCATGAATCTCGCGGTGGGTGGGGTCGTGGATGCTCACTGCCTCCACGTCCTCCATGGTGGTCTAGCTTCAATTTACTCATGATTTCATCTATTGAAATAACTAACATTTCACTTATAAGTTCAATTGGTCAATAATAAACAATTTAGAACGTGACACATATGTGCGCCTGATTAAGTTATCGTACTAGTTCAGGAGAGTGAGATGAAATTATCAAAAAAAATATAACATAGTGGCGAAAGTAGTAACAATATCAGTGGTAATACAAAAGATTCAATAAGGATATTATGTTTCTAGAAGAAAGGATGGTTAGATCATAATTTATGGACGACCTTTGGGTGATACTAAAGTGGCCTTGAAAAACTTCATTTACTAGGGTTAAAATATGATTATAAATTAATATGAAGGATTAGGATTATGAGTTAGAGTTAGGAGTTGGGGTAAGGGATTATAGTCAAGGTTTCTATTACTAATTAAGGTTACTTATAATGTCACCCACAAACCAGCGCCTCCAAATGCCCTGGTACGGCCGAGAGTGGGGAGAGTCAGCTCTCCCTCTCCATATGCTCTCAAATGCCCACATGCACACAACCACTGCAAGAGAAGTCTTACTCATTGCCTTCTCGCGTCGTTACTGTTGTTTACGAAATTTAGAGGACGAAAAGCGAATGTCAGGCACTTTAACCGATTTGGTGAATATGGAGAATCTACCTAGGGGATTTGGAAAACACTGATTTCAAACCAATGGTGAACATGGGCCGGTTCCAGTATCCTGAAGGAACAAATGACGTATTAACCAATTATTGGTCAACGGCTAACATGGGACTGCATCTCCTTACGTTGATACATTGCCTTATGGATTAGACCTTTAGGTCAAAGGCTCCGGGTGTGGCCCCCTTAGAAAACCACCTACTTCGGTTTGGACACCCGAGAAGCATCCCAGCCTTCACACAAATCGATTGCTTTGTATGGTGCATATCTATTCGGTATCTTCTTGTACCAATGTTTATGTGCGTAAATAAATAAAATAAATAAAAATTTTAACTAACGAAATGGACAAATGATTTTTATACGAAAATTCAATAGTCGCTATCTTAAATCTAATCGGTCCGTTCTCAAATTGTAGTCTCACTGAAAAAATAAACTCGTGGGATCACACAAACAGTAGATGAATCTGTGCCGTTGGAATTGATTTTAGGCCATATCACCTAACGTCTCCAGATGCTTGTTACGAACTAGGTGGTCTGCATCTACCGAAAAGGTTTAAACTAACAGTGACGGTTACAACTTGGTTTAGACAGCCTCTAGTTTTCTCCCAATCTATTATTAAACAAGCAAAAATAGAGCGTGAGATAGAACTCTAATAGTTTCGAATCTAATTTTTATCAACAATAACTTGATAGGACTTCTAATGATTCTTTCTAAAGTGAAGAGATAAACATTATTTAATCCAAGAGAAAATAATAATATTTTATCAATTTTGATGAGGCAAATGATAAACATTATTAACATGAAATTAGTCAAATTCTTAAGTATATGAAATTACTCTCTTCCCATAGGAAATAAATTAATCAACACCAGTGATTTTAGGTATTGATAATGAGTTTAACTTTATAATAAATTGGTCAGTTAAATGACTAGAGGTATTCAGTAGGGAACAATGTACTTAGATTTCGTTCTAGATTGTACTCGTTAGCAAGTGCATTTGATTGATGTTCCTGTTGAATTTGAAATTTATTGTATTCACCTGGAAAACTGAAATAAGACCAAAACAAACGGCCTATGTTCACATATTTTCGAGATTGGAGTAGTTTTAACAAAGTTTGATGTATATATAAGTATTGTATTTAGATTTCAGAAGACTGATAGAGTATTTTTCGCTTGAAATTCACTACTTAATTGTAAGACTTTCAAGCCACAGAGACTAATATTCATACTATAATTTGTTTCTAGGGCCCCATGTGACGATTTATTCCCTAAGCCCTCACTAAGGATATAAATTACTGCTGCGGAGTTCCATCTTAGGACGAAAGAGCTATTTGATATTTTCTAGTTTTCAGTGGCTAAAGTCATTTTATGATATGGATTGTCAAATCCTATTAGCTTTTAAAGTTTCACTTCATTATCTAAACTGTAATTATATTTGATTTATTATTTAAAGTATATTAATGTTGGCATAAAATTATTCTTTATAAATCTGGTCAAATTCGGTCAGTGCTTAAAGTATGTATAAAATTAGATAACTAGAAATATTGATGGGTGGTCTAATAACTACGAGATTAACACACACACAGAGGGGATGGTGGTGGTGGTGGCTTATTAAGACTATTCTAGCATATTTATACAGTATAAAACTTATACAGAGACTATTGAACAACTTGGATTAAATTCATATATAGTAAATTTGAATTTTGAAAGCATAATGATAATGGATATCTGTGTAACACAAACAGCAACTAGAAATTAAGGAACCAGATAGATAAGTTTGTTTGCTTGTTTTCCTTACTCCTAATATACAGATGTTTTGTGTTCACGTGGTTGCAGAGAATGCTTATTCAAATATACATCCATGTATATTTGTATAAAGGTAGCGTACATGTATATATATATATATATATATATATATATATATATATATATATATATATATATAAGTCAACGAGCGCCCACACATGATTAAACAAATCTGTCTATCATTTAATCAAAAAAAATAAATTTAAACAAGTCAAAATAGCACAATGTTGCCGGCTTTCAAATTTCATATTAATTAATTAATTCATTCATTCATTCAAACAAACTTTTTTAAAAAAAATACCCGCTTGTTATCTTTTACGTTGTTCCTTCCTCCTCCTCCTCCTCCTCTTCTTCTTCTTCTTCTTCTTCTTTTTCTTCTTTTTCTGTTTATGAGATGAACAAATTAGTTTGTTACATATGTATTTCATGGTTAAATCGTGTTATTTTTGAGATTTCTAGCTTGTAAAATAATTCAAATACTTCAAATGATCACAATTCACTTCTTGTTGTTTTAGTTCGGTTTCTGAAACATGGTAATGTCGATTGGATGCTGATCTCGTCACTCGACGTAATTAATCCTAATCCGTTTGATAGTTATTTGTAGATTTTATAGGCTTGCATTTTGAATGAGCACATTCATCTTAAGACAGTAGAGATCCTGGATACTAGTCGGTATTACATTACCACACAAAAAGTTGGTTGGCTGCAGTGTAAAGATAATAAAGTGATAGTTTGAGTTTGATGGAGTTTTATTTTTTGATCTGGATGGTTTGGTCGTGCAGCTTTCATCGTTCTTCTGAATGAAATCATCGGCATAAACTTCAGGCAGAAGTGAAGTGTTCGAATTTCTCCTTATGTGTTTCAGAGCTTGTCCTGTACATCTCGATGTTGATTGGTTCTTGTTGACCTTAAACCTGTCATTATTTACTTCTTACTTGCGTTGAAAGCTCCACCACCAAACCATCCAGCTCAGAGAATAAAACTCCATCAAAATCATCCACTTGAGCCACAAATCTTCTCCATCATCTGAAAATTTGAATGCTAAGAGAAGAGGACTGTTTCAAGAATAATTAATAAGTCAATTTATTAGTAATAAGTAAGGAAAGGGAATTGAAAGAATAAAGTGGGAAACGGAGATTACGACAAACAAGTAGTTACTGATATCGATTTCAATAACAATGGGGTTATATTTAATTAAATTATGTCTTGTGTTTTATTTACTGTTAAATCTTGAAGTTAATGTGTTACAGATATAAAAGGAAGAATGATTGAAATGTAACCTGATTGATTGGTTAGTTACATTCGTGACTATTGGATTTGATTGATGATCTGATAAATAGGAGTAAATCATAGTCCTATAAGCTTTGTAAGTTATGGACAAATATGTGAAAAAGATGGAATTTTACGAGGTGGATTGTTATATTTGTTCGCGCGCGAAACCGAAAGGTCCTGGGTTCGAATCCCACGAGGCGGGATTGTGGATACGCACTGCTGAGGAGTCCCATATTAAGACGAAACGGCCGTCCAGTGCTTCTACGTTTTCCATATTGGTCTAGCTTTAATTGATTCACGAGAAGGCACCCAAATATATCGGAAGTGTGATAGATAACATGGGTGACATTGATTAATTTTTGTACCTTTGATATTGCAATCTGACTAGATTTGGAAATGTATATAAGATTGAATTTTGTCTCAGTTGTCCGACGATATCAAACTTCTGGATAGATCTGACGGTTACAGTTATGTTTCTGTGGGCTTTATGTATGTACAGATACTTTTATACAGGTTGCCTACACTACAAGGTTGGCTTAAGTCAAACCAGATGACACTGGTTCCAAACTTTCGACTTGATTAGTTGAAAGATGAGTGCATTCATCAGTAAACTGCCATTCTACGGCAATTTAAGTATGTACGCTGTTGAAGTATTCCACAGTAGAATAAAAAGATTAATCAGTTCACTTTGTTTTCAAGGTATCATTATAAACCAAGTATACTTGCTTCGTCCCAGTATTGTACTCTTCAATGGTAATTTACATTAACAACCCTTTCAAGGATCAAAATATGGGTCATTAGGCTCTGAGATAAGCACTTAATAATTCGGTCACTGAATTGCTGATAACTGTTTGATGGTTGATGTGTTTGAATTCCAGTGGTTATGTCTTCATATATTAATGTTCTTGTAATAGTTTTCATTGATAAGAAATATAAATAAATGTTTTCAATTTACTTGGCATTGTTTACTTAAATCTTCCGATTGATGTTTAGGACTTCAATTGATCAGTCTCTCATATTGGCATATGTGTATACTGTGCTTATCGCCTCGATGTTGCCTTAATTCATAAGCATTATAAGCAAAGATAGATAGTGGCTAGCAATGGGATCCAGGACGCGCGTTTCGTCCTATTTGAGACTCGTCAGGTGAGTGTTTTGTTAATTTCTCCAAAATTTCAAACACACTTTTAATATATCATAATAATTATTAATAATTTTATATTTATCGCTTACATATACCTACAAACACAGTTAATCACATAGAAACGTACTTATCAATGTACATGGGACTATATCACATACAAATGTACCCACTTAATCATTAACTCACATTAACATGCAGACATGATCTGGAACGTGCTTTACAAATTGTAAACTCTTGCAGTGCACAATATTTACCTACAAATTCAATGAAACAATCTTACAGAGATTATTATACATGAAATATGAATGCCAAAACAAAAGAAATAATACAAAATAACTAAGAATGAAACTATGAAGATATTAACTAGGTGTGTGTAAAAAGAATTTCTAATTGAAGAACTTTGGACAATAATAACAAGGTGTTAAAGTGATGGGTAGACAGATAGATAGATAGATGGATAGGAAAAATGGTGGGTGGCGGATAAAGCGGGGGAGGAGTCATTTAGAAATGGATAAATGTTATATTTTGATACAAGTGCAAAAAACCTAACCTGGTAACAAGTAAACAAAACAACAGAAATGATGAAAATACAAATAGTTATTTGTTGATAAAAACAACAACAACAACAACAACAATAGCAACACCAAGGTATCAAACGATATCTATCTATCTATCTATCTATCTATCTATCTATCTATCTATCTATCTATATAATGAAGCATTGAATATCTCCCTAGAGGAATAAATTCATTTTCCAGTGTTTTTAAATCACATTCTTTCTGTTGAATTTATTTTTCATTTTAGAAAAAGAAAATAATTGAAGATTAGTGAAATTGAAAAATTAAAATAGAATACATTTTGAAATATTCATTTTTAATGATCTGAGATCAAATTGTATTCATGTTTATACTAAAGATTAACTTTGATATGAATTTTTAAAGTTCTGATAGTAAATTATGATTAGTTGAGTTCAACTGTATTGAGTATGAAATAATCATTATAAGTGACATTATGCAATCATTGCATATTCTAACGAAAGTTGATTCCAATTGTAATTCAATATCATTGTATACGACTTGAATGGTCCTGTTGTCTAATGTTCACTTTGAGCACTTTTTATTTTATTTTAACACATAAGTATAGGTACAGGGAGGCACCAAGTACATATGCGCCACACGAATCTCAATTGATTTGTGTGAGGGTTGTGATACTGCCCGGGTGCCCCAAACCGAAGCAGGTGGTTTTCTTAGGGGGCCACACCCCGAGCCTTTGACCTTAAAGGTCTGATCCACAAGGCAGTGGAGCATCGTGAGGAGATGCAGTCCCATGGTAGACGGTGACCAACAATTGGTTCATACGCCATTTGTTCCTTCAGGATACTGGAGCCCATGTGCACCATTGGTTTGGGGTCCGGTTAAAGCGCCGGACATTCTCTTTTCGACCTCTCAATTTCGTAAACAACACTCCCGCCACGAGAAGGCAGTGAGTAGGACTTCCCTGGCAAAGGCTATATACGCATGGCCATGTGAGAGCATTTCGAGAGGGAGAGCGGACTCTCCCCACTCTCGGCCGTACCAGAGCATTTGGGGGCACTGTGAGCACTTAACATAATAAAAATCTGGAATGCAAACATGCGAACGGCCGAAAGATCTCAGCCGGTTTGAAAAAGAACAACAACTTCTCTAATGAACATTCTAGGATAAACTTATTCCCACGTATCCAATTCAAAAAAGCGGGAGGTAGAGACAAAATCTTATTTTTAACTCATTGTGATTCATATTCAACATTACTTCTGTTTGTAACTCCATATGATGATTATTCAGAGTAATATTTATTTTGTTTCCCAGTATGATACTTTATTCAGTATAACACTGATTTATCTAAGTGTAATATTTATCCAATATATGATACTCTTGTATTACATTGCCTGAACATATATATGTTATTTCATCTTTATCAATAATCAAAATGGGTGTACAATCAATATACAAATGAGTGTGTTTTCGGCTAGGGTTGTCGTCGTGTTTTGGGGTTAATAAATCTTCACTTGCACCAGTCTTGGTATTTTTACTTCGCTTCGTGGGAATTGCAGTGGTTCCGCGTTTCACATGTGTAACTAATAAGCAATTTCGATATAACAATTAGCGACGACTAGACGTAACAGTGAACATTTCAACCACATTGTCTGGACTTACCGAAAATAACTCAGATCAACCGTCAGTGATTTCGTCTACTTATGTCACGTTTTGGTTTGGCCAACCTTAGATCTCTTTAAACATATTCTTACTCCAGCTAACATTACAAGTTGAGATAGGTGGTGTGCAATAAGTATCTCATCAATCATCAGGGAAGATTTCCTATATCACCAAATGATTTGTCATCTTTATTTAGTACTCTTAGCCTAAACTCAGCAGTGCTGAATTAATGGCGTCGGCACATGTGAGTGTTGTTTCAAAGACATATATGATTAAGTACTACTAATCCTCGAGGTCCTCTATTTCCAAAAGTCATGTTTCACATCCACATGTTGGAAACAACGAACTGCTGGACAGTATGGTCGTCCTTTGGTTCACAGAGGTTCATCTTGCTCAAGCCACAGATTAGCAAACGCCAGCCGAGTTTTCTAAATCCATACTGAAAGTTAATCAAAAATCAACTCGCCAAGACTGGTGAGACTTCCAAAACCAGTGAAGTGATTGATACAGTCATATACTTCACTCTCCGTCATCAGTTTAGATATTGATATAACCCAGTCGTGAAACGAAATTTCGCAGTTAGACGGTGGAGAGTGCATCGTCAAGATGGTTATATTATTAACGAGGCTGTCAGAAGACTTTATATTGTAACACCTTCTTTACCAATCACAACTATGTCATCCACTTATTCTACGGAGGGCCAGCTATGGAATGACTGTTAGTTATCAATAACATGAGATGATGATAGAATAATAATCTTCGAGTGTTTATGATCATTAACAAGAAATAATATTATTTTGATTCTTCTACTCATTCATGTTATTTACTGGGTGGTGATCAATCACATTTATATCAGGTCCTTCTTAGTGCAGATAGAATGCTATCGACCAAGTTGCAATGTGGCCATTAATTTAAGTGACGAGACATTGCGTTCACTGTGTTGAGACAAGATGGTGGTTGAAGGTAGTCGATAGAAAACCCTGGACCTAGGTGTAAATTATATAGCATAATTGTATTATAAGGATCATAGTACGTTAAAGTGTAGAACATCATGAAAATACTGATTGCAGCCAAACTTAAATGGTGATTAGTGAGTTTGATTGATCGGATTAAAAGAAAATGGTAAAAGCACAAAATTTACTTCTCTTTAAGTTTTGTAGGTTGATGGCCATCAGCGGAATCCAGGACATGCGTTTTGTTCTATCTGAGACTCGTTAGCTTGATGTATCTGACTAGGTACTAAGAAGACGGAAAGCGCCATCAGTCACCATCCAACTATGCTTGAGGTGCTTGTAACATAATGGCAATATTGAGGCAACTCGCACTGGGTGCAGATATTCTAGAAGAGATTGAGCGATTGCAGTCTCAAATGTCATTGTTAAGATTCAAACAACCAATAAAATGAATTCACTTCTCTCTATTGATTATGACTAAACAGAAACCTTATACACCACTGATCAGTAAAGTGAGTATAAGATGTGTACTCGAGAAGTACATTTGTGTAAAGATTAAAAGTACTACTGTGTGTGCTCAAATCAAAGTACTTAGAATCAACTTGAAACATTTGTCTATAGATATTTGCCACTCGAGAGCTATAGACATCAAGTCATCGCTCCGCAGACAGTTAGTCAGTTAGTTATATACAGGGTTGAAACACCGGTTCCACTTCAGCATATAAATAAACTTGTGGTACCAAGGTTGACTCGGTAGTTTTAATGATTAAACGTTGGTTGTAAGGTCTAAGGTTTCTAGTCTCATTCATAGATGGACGGTACCAAAGAGTGCCGATAGCAGGATACATTAGTTTAACTAGTTCCTACTAGTATCTTAACGAGTATCGCCTACATATAAAATTAATCGTTATAAACCTTCTTCAACCAAAATATCTATCTATCTGCTGGTTTAACAAAATACTTCAATCTTTAAAATAAATTAAAATTTAAAATATTAATTTCTTCTAGGTCAACTTGTGATTTTCTTTTTCACCATCATCTTCTCCTTCTCCTTCTCTTACCCCTCCTCCTTCTCCTTATCCTCCTCCTCTTCCTACTCCTTCTCCTCCTTCTTCTTCTTCTTCCTCTTCTTTTTTTAGAGATAACAATAAAAGACTAACAAACATAATAATTACATAAATAGAATGTTATTCATTCTAAATAGTATAGTTTTATTTATGAATAAAAACTAAATAAAATACTGTTGTATCTCTCTAGTCATCGTCTTCTTCTTCTTCTTCTTCTTCTTCTTCTTTAATTATTAAATGAATTTAACAGATGACAATAATAAAAAAAACAACAAAAAATAAGAAAGATTTCTAGTTCAATTCTAACCTGTTTTTATTTATTTCTAATAACGAACTGTCCAGATATATATTCATCTGTCTGTCACATTATCTCTATCCTAGCAGTTATCCTATCTACTATTTATTTACCTATATATATGTATATTTCTAGATATCTTTATTTCATTATTGAAAAGTATGTTTATGTGTACATCTGTATTGTTTTAAAAATTCTAATTTAACTTTAAAATAATCTTGGTATTATTATTATTATTATTACTACTGTTATTATCCCTTTTGACAATAAATGAAGTAGATTGAATTATGTATGAACTAACTGTGAACAAAAAGTTTTTTAAAAAATTTTAGCTACTTATAAATTGCAAGTAGATAAATTAAAAATGTAAATATTTCAGAACAGCTGAGTACATATGATTTAATGAAAAAAATTATTTTAAGTATGAATCAAAATTTGACTGTTTCCAATATTTAAATTCTGACTAACAACTTGATGTTCCTCATAGTGACAATCGTCTTTTTTTAAAGCTTTAGTTATTTTATAACTTTAATTTGTTTAATTTGGAGTTTTCCGAACTGATTCATATATTCATGGGCCTATATTATGTCAGAACGAAGATTGAAGGAATGATAACTCACAGAACTAGTGCATGGATTATTATTATTATATATTCTTATTTTATGCTTATTAAGTAACTAGATTACTAAGTCTATGTATTTCATTTGTTATAAGCTTTCGGTTGACTCATAAACTACTATCATTACAACTTAATATTCCTAAGCTGTTGTCAGTCGATTCCCTATAGTCACCTCAATTCACAGCCACTTGGCGTTTGTTCATACATAATAGTTATTTTGTATTATATGGTGTGACGATATATCTGTATGTAAATCATGTCTGTTTGAAGTATAGATTTATTAGAGGCTGGTTACTATTTCTGAACTCAATTCACGGAATAGAGAGGAGCATTCAGGTGACGGACCAATATGAAATTAGCTATCTTTTAAAGGTCACTTGTGAAAGTCGGGCACGTAATTGGTCAGTTTGAGGATAGTATATACTGTCAAGGAAATAGTAAAGGTGAAATAGTTCAAATTTGAATTAGGAATCTGAGTAGTGATTTGGCACATGACATTATTCAACGGTAATGTTCTCTGTTCTACAATGTTTGGTCAATGTAACGAGAATATATGCACTTAAATTTTTTAATAATCATTTGTCTATATGGAGGAATCTTTCTTCTTTATTGTACTATATCTAATAAAAAGATCCAAATTGTATTAATCTCATCATATTTATTTCCAATTAAAAATGTCGATTGACTATTTCTTTAATATTCCGATTATTATTAATACTTACAAGGATAATATAATGGTCAAAGCCTAATGGTAAATAAAGTGAAAGTATGAGTGGAAGATCTTGTAATTAAGTACACTATTCACTAAATCGAAATCATCTCTCATAAACCTTTGTGTTTGAGTTATATTCCAGGAATGATAACAAGATGATACTGTTAACACGACGTACAATCTTTAGTGTGATGATGCTTGGGAACATAGTAAAATTTGTCAGTAAACTACAATAATGGATATGGTGTTATATCTCATGGCCTTGTGCCTCCATCAATGTATAACGTAACGATACCGCCAATTAGAGAACAGTGGGCTATTGACCGAACCAATGACGTATAAAACCCGTACAAGCAGTTTAGAGTCTTTATCGGTCCTTCTTCTTGCCTAGCCCCGCCTGTTAAGTCCAGAACATCAATCTCAGCCTACACTACATAAATCATGTATTTCAAACATACTGGGTTTATTTACAAACCAAACAGACCACATCACATCATAAAATATGAAAACAACATTTATACAAGATTTAGCCAAATGTGGCTGTCAATATGGAAGATAGTAATTGATATACAGGGCATAACTCAAGAATGGTAATAGGTCATAGGTCAAAATAAAGCTTAGAATAAGAGAAATACAAATATGAGTAGTTCAGTTATTTAACAATTATACAATAAAAGTATACGTATAGTATTCAGTTCAGAAATAGATTCCAACAATTACCATTCATTATTCTCATCGGAATATAACAATAGATGATCGCAACATTAACATTTATTATTATTATTAGGGTATAGAGAGGTAGTCCAATGCCTTTCTAACCTCCACTTCGTTTTATTTGAAGTCTCATTAAGTTAATTAATGCTCTTGATTTCATTAAAAATTTATTTAAAAGAAAATTAACAGTCATTTAATGAACAATAATGATTTAATGATAGTTCAAGAATCATTGCGAACCCTGTGAATAGTGAAAAACTATTTCATCATAGATTTGGGACTCTTGAGTAGTATGCAAGCACCCATAAACCGATACATGATTGAATCTAACGCCTTCGGATACGACACTGTTCATGTTATCTTTAACCACTAGGTCCCAGGTTCGAGACACCTTAAGTACTTAGGTTTGAGCTAGCGGGGTGGTACTAATAGGCATACAAAAGTGTAGCTCAATGTTGAGTACATGAATGTGTACTTAATAAGTGAGTTAAATTAGACAGATAAGTCAGCTTGTATTTTTAACTTCATTCAGTTTATAATATATCTCAATTGTTAACTAATACAGTAGGTGAGTTATTGCTGTAAATTCCTTCAAGTTAACGGCGTAGGTAACAACTTTTTCGGTAAATTTTGCATATAAGAAGATTTAAAGGTTTTTGACTCAGTCCTGTATGGGGGTTACTGATCATTCACTACCATGAAATTTTAAACAAGGATATAAATATCTCAGTACACATATACTTAGGTAAACACTAATTATTTGTGTTTAAGGGTTTTTTTATAGATTGTTGAATTTTATAGTTTCCAACACAATCTAATTGCATTTGGATAGTCACTGAAAACCAGAAAGTACTGAACAGCCATTTTCTTCTAGTAAAGAACTCACAGCACTATCCATACATGATCTTAAAAAGGATTGAACCTAAGTTCTTTAGGCCTCATAGAGAGTGCTTAATCTTTCAACCACTGGTTTGAACTCTAGGAATGACCCTAAGTGGGAGCTAAAACTATGCTCTATTAATAAAGAGTCTACAATTCAGAAAAAAAACTAAGTTTACAATAGAACTAGTGTTTTGCGTGAACGACAGTCTCCATAGTATCCCTTACACTAATGATCATCATGTACTTCTTAGTGAGAGGTGATTTCCTGAGTTCTAGTAAAGAGCTTTGACTAATAAATTCTAACCGTGTTAGATGTGAGATATTTACTCGACGAAAACAATATAAGGTGGTTGCACAATATTGTGAATTAAATGGAGTTATTAATGTTAACAAGTGATCATTCACTGAATGGTTTCAATGTTGAGCGTTTGCAGTGAAACCTAAAGATCCTGGTTTCAACCGTCGCTAGGGTTGTATGTAGAGTGAGAATTTTAATACATCAATTTAAATTACTTAACATAATTAATGGAAAATCCTGAGATTTTGAATAGGATATCATTAGCTATGAGATTATTTTATACTTAAAGGAACAATCATCTTGCTTCAGTGTCCTGTTTTCACTTAACTATCATTCATTATAAAGGAAACTATGGGACTAAGTTGGTTCGTTTTTCTACATTTCTGTTTAATCTGTTCTTTTTACCTTCTTATTCTAACTAAATATATTTATTTCCGATCTTTCTTACTTCTTTCTGGTCACAAAACCAAATTCATCTAACACAATAGGAAGACAATAAGACATGAAAGGATTATGTATAGCTTGACTTTAACGGAATTTCAGAAATGTTTATAACGATCAATAAGGAATCGGGAATCAATTGATATATCCAAATATTTTGTCACATTAATGTTTTATGAATTCAGTTCATGTACTTATTGAACAGACTGAGATGTAAACTGGATGAGTATAGATATATCATCTAGCTGTACTCATATACCACCTCAGGGTGAAGCTATTAGAGGAGATCTATTATGCATCTCTTCATGGTTACAGTCAAAAAATCGTTGTTTGAGTTTGAAAGATAACCGTAAATATGCTTGTGATTTCTGTAACAATTTAATTTGACAATTAAACTTCCCTATTACTCTATTTAGTTTTCTCATTTACATGGTGTACCATACGAAGTGTATATCGTAACTGAACAGTAGAACACAACCTTTTATAATCATAGGGGGTTTTGTGGATATTATAGTAATCTTTAATGGTTGAATTGATGAATCGATTAAAGCTAGAACACCATAGTAAACCTGGAACCACCGGGCCGCCGTTTCGTCCCACCACAGGACTCCACAGCAGTGAGCATCCACGATCCCACTTTACGAGATTCCAACGCAGGACCTATTGGTCTCGCGCGCGAATGCTTAATCTATAAACCATTGAGTTGGCATCCAACGGTGTTAATGTCTAACTTCAACCAAGCCATGATAATGAGCCACTATCTACCACTGTCTTCAGTGAGTTACTGCTTCACAACAGACCCAGTTGAACTCCAATGGTCACTGCTTTTCACTAGAACTCCAGGAACTACCTCTTAAAGCCAGTCACTAGTGGGTATATAATAATAATTATCAGAAAGGGGAGTTTTATGTAGATTGTAATAATTTAATAGTTAAATTCATAAGTCAATTTAAGTCCATCCAATACTTCCAAATTTTCAATGCTGATCTAGCTTTAATCAACTCATGAATTCAATTATTAAAATTAAAAAAAATCCCCCTTTCTGATAATAAAATCTTTTTCAAAAAAAATGAAAAGAAATTTACTTCTCACAATTCTTCCCCCCTCCTTTTCAAATAAAAAAAAATTAAATCAATAAATCAAACTCCAAACTAATTTTTGAAAATATTAACTATTAAATATTAAATGAGAGCGAGAGAGAGAGAGAGTGGGGGGGGAGAGAGATAGAAACAGAAAAATCTATTTTAGTTATTGTTCACGTAATTATTATTATTATTATTATTATTATTATTATTATTATTATTATTCAATTAACATTGTTGTATTGTATGATTTGTTATTGGTTTTGATTGTATATTAATTTGAATTGGACGAAATTCACGTATTACAGGAACAATTACATCTTGTGAATATGTAGCCCATGAACTAATGATTGGATACATAAACCGTTCCCAATGTGCACTACATATATAATTGATATCACAAAAACAATTAATAATAATATGTAATAAAAACCGTAAATATTGTAAAAATGGTTTAAATAAAGTTAATGTAATCATACGTAATAATTCAATACAAAATAAACATATTGTTGAAAATACAATCCCTATAGCTAAACATCCTTCACGTAGACCACGATGTATTTTTTGATGAGCTCTAAAAACAAAGAGAAAAATAAATAGAAAGAAGGATTGATGAATGAATTGGATATTATTATTATTATTATTGTTATTATAAAAAAAGGAGTATTGTAAAGTATATTATGTTATAACACTCGGGTTTCATCATCTACACAAATGGGACGCTAAGTTGCCTTAGACAAATATCTATATTAGATTCTCTTACAGTGTCTATTCTACAGGACTTCAACACAATTCAGATCAAGTACACGTGATTAGCCTGACTAGAACTTAAATATATTTCCACACCACAACCCGACAACGATCACAATAATAATAATGATAATAAGGATAAAAGAATATAAAACTCATATAGTCATTTATTAAACTATCTACTATCTACAATTGATTGATCACTGGGTGGTGATCAGTGTCATGTGTGTCAAGTCCTTCTTACTGCAGATCGAATGCTATCGATCAAGTTGCAATGTGGCCACTAGTCTAAGTGACTTGACATTGCGTGCACTATGTTGAGATAAGATGGTGGTTGGAGGTAGTCAACAGGAAACCCTGGACCCGGATTTCGTGTTACATGGCACTCATCAGCAAAGTGTACCTGTAATCTTGAGGGAACTGGTGCTCCCTGACGAGTGCCAAATAGCACGAAACCCGGGTTCAAGGTTTCTTGTTGACTACTTCCAACCACCAACTTAGACTATCTATTAGTCTGACTAAGCAAACAACCAATCATTGTCATTCTAACTCACACATCATAATAAATAATAGTAAGGTATCGGGTTTGAATATATATGTGAACATTCATAGTAAGTGTTATATCCTAGTGAAGATTTAATTACGGGTAACTTCCGAGAACTATTAATGGGCTAATATAATATAAATAAACATATTCTTATTGTATAACTATTCAGTAATTAGATTGTGTAAATTTATATTCCTCTCATTATAAGCTTCATTTTGATCTATAGATTATTATTATACGATTATACTCAGTTTATTAATTACAGTCTTCCACATCCACAGCCACTTTTTAGCTTGATCTTGTATAATGTTATTTCCTATTTTGTGGTGTGATGCGGTCTGTTTGGCTGGGATATAAACCAAATATGTTTGAATTAAATGATTCGCATAGTAGAAACTGTTGTTGGAGTTCTGGACTTAACTAGACGGGCTAGGTGAATTAAGGACCAATAAGGACGCTAGACTGCTCATACCGGTCGAACGTCATTGGTTTAACACAGTACTAAGATTGAATAAGTCGTATTTGGATTGGCGAATAAATCACGTTATAACTAGCCGGGTTTAAAGTTACAACAGTAAGATCCAAGTGTATTCACTTGATGTGTTTATTAGTAGCTTTAATCTATCTATTCTGTGAAATCATGTATTTAATACTACTTAATCGATAGTTATTATAAACTTAATATCAGTTAGACGTTAGATGAAATATATGTGAACTAATGAGATTCAATTCAGAGCATTTAAAAGTTGAATCGAAGTCAATATCATCTTCCAGTCATTTTATTGGATCCCATGATTCTCATTTCTTCTGAATTCATTAGTTTGAAGATATAGTAAGGTTTCTAATGAATATCTCAAATAAACTGTTTTACTACTTTTATCTTGGTTCAATTCATTGGTGTAGAGTCGTCATTCAAACTTTCAGAGATTAACGTTAAATACGGTAATTAGGGGGAACAAGAATATGTTATAGATAAATGACTTGTATCGTTCACATTCACATAAATATGAAATACTGAATTTTTATATTATAAATCGCCCGACAGTTCTATACTTATCTAAAAACTTGAAGGTTCTTATTTTGATCCCAGTAGGATTTAAGCCTTACCACCTAGTGTCATATTCAGAGGTATCATCAGTGAACTTGTTGTGTACTGACTAGCCTATCATACAACCGACATATTTACACAGATCGTTCTTTGGGTAGAATCCAATGTTGTGTTTATATAATCTGTTATGTCCTTGGCTTAAACAATTACCGCGAATACAACAGTCAGATTTAGATGTACGGACTTATACGACCAACAAATGATGTATATACCTGAACGAACAGTCTGAAGTACCGATTGGTCATTTTTCCTACCTATTAAGTTCAGAACCCAAATTTCAGCCTCCGCAATATAAATCATGTATTTTAAACATATTAGGTTTATATACAAACCAAACAGACCGCATCACATCATAAAATAGACAATAACAATCGTACAGGATCTAGCCGAAAAGTGACTGTGATTGAGGGAGACTGTTTTTAATGAACTGAGTGTAACTTAAGAATGGTAAGTTGTATAATAATAGTTCATATGTTAAAATGAAGCTTATAATAAGAGGAATATGAATATACATAGTTTGTGTTTAGTATTAGTTCATAAATAGATCTCATTAGTTACTATTCATTATTCTCATCGGAATATAACATAATCCTTAGTGCTAATAAAATTTAATCGAGAAAGCTTAGATATAGTCATTAGTCTCAATGATTCAGTATTGTGTTTTCTTGGAAAAAGGTGACAGTTAAAAATGGATAAAAGAACACCAGACTCATTTGTCATCTTTTTCTGATTGAATAATTCTACTTGTCAGAACATATGCCTAAGAGTTGTGTAAAGAAATTTCTATTGAATTACTGTATTGCTCAATAAGTAATTGAACGGTAAAATTCGAAATCTAAATTGTAAAGTTTGAATTAAGTTGTAAGATGAGAAAAGTAGCTAATTTTAGAAATGAACGATGGCTAACTACTCATTTCAATTAGTAATATATTAAATTATTATTTATTTATTTGAACACATAAAAATTTGTATAAATGGGCACCGAATACATATGCGCCACACAAATCAAGTGATTAATGTGTGTACTGTGATACTACTCGGGTGCTCAGACCAAAGCAGATGGTTTTCTTGGGGGGCCACACCCGGAGCCGTTGACCAGAAGGTCTGATCCACAAGGCAATAGAGTAACGTCAGCAGATGCAGTCTCATGGTAGCCAGTGACCAATAATTGGTTCATACACCATTTGTTCCTTCAGGATACTGGGACCAGCCCATGTTCACCATCGGTTTGAAATCAGGGTTTTCCAACTCCCCTAGGTAGATCTTTCATATTCATCAACTCGGTTAAAGCACCGGATATTCGTTTTTCGTTCTTTCAATTTCGTAAACAACACCTTCACCATGAGAAGGCAGTGAATAGGACTTCCCTGTCAGTGGCTGTATATGCGTGGCGATGTGAGAGTATTTCGAGAAGGAGAGCTAACTCTCCTCACCCTCGGCCGTACCAGGGCATTTGGGGGCATATTAAATTATAACTTCAATTATACTTTATTCATCTTTAGTTAACTACATGTATTGGATTTACACTAGACAAAAATGACATATACTCATTATGAACTTACTTTTCAGATATTTGTTCCATTTTTGCTTCCGGTATGGGCAAGTATTGAATCTGTCCAAATGTATCACAAGAAAAGAAAAGAAAACCCAGTAACATTTATGCTGCTTTACGAAATTGGTAATGAACAGCATGCTGTAAAAAAATGACAAGGATTAGATTTTACCGAAAAACAAATGGAATTCGAAATGAAGGTGGAACATCCTGGGTTTGAATGAAGGTAGTGTTGAAGACTTCATTTGTTCAGTCTCAAATGTTATGTGCTCATCTTGAGTGAAGCTTCTCCACATAGCTTTGCATCATACGCTTTAGTATGTGTGTTATATGAACAATAATGGAATTCAGGACGCATGTCTAATCCTATATAATGTCAATGATTACACTCGAACTCAAACCAAGTGACTTTTGATTCAAACTTGAACATGTTATCCACTGAACTATTATGCTGGACAGCTATCATACCTGTTATTGGTTGTCCTAACTCAGCAGCTTGGTGAATAACTCATTGTGTATTCGAAAAGCTAGACATGGAGTTTGAATCTCAGTGTCAATAATAGTGCATTAGGATGCATGCACATCCATCTGAAAAATCCTGAACTGGACGAAACATAAATCTTAAATTTTAGTATTATTCATTACGCAACTTTACTAAAATAACGATCTCAGGGGTCAAAGTTTGGTCTCTAATAACTAAAACAGGCTTGTGGTTCAGATATAATATACATACCTCTGTTGGAGATGCTAAATCCCATCTTTATCATGTAAATCTGAATTCCTCATTTTCATGCTAAAAGCGCCTATTCTTACCTTTAGTTTGTGTTTCCCACCCGAAAAGATCTTAAATGTCAGTGGTTTGATCTAGACTGAATCTGAATACAATTGATCTAGTTCAGAGCACTGTCAAGAGTATTTTGTGGATAAAACAAATTAATCTCCCATGGTAGCATTATCCACGTTCGGGACGAAACGCGCTTCCTGGATTCCGCTGCTAGCCTCTATCCATCTTTGCTTATAATGATTGTGAATTAAGGAAATATCGAGGCAATCCGCACAGTATGCACATACGCCAAAAAGTGACTGATCAATTACAGCTCTAAATATCAATTAAACAATACCAAGTGAATTCATATTACTTTAGCTTAACGTTTTGTTGTCAGCAATTTACCATTAAACCATTTACTCTGTTCATTTATTAGCAAATATATGTTACACCATAAAGTGTATTATTAAAACTATTTTTCTAATCAGCAGTTGTCACAAACGTATAACAATTATTATATATATATATATATATATATATATATATATATATATATATATATATATATATATATATATATATATATATATATATATATGATATTAACCTACTTGTGAAGTATTGACAAAACAATTCCAACTGGTGTGTATATAATTCTTGTCTAAATGACCCTCTTTATATTGACATTCCATATCCATATTTTCAGATGTAATATGTGCCCGACAATATGTTGGCGGTTCGTATGGAATATGAGTATTGTCAACTTTTAATTGCATAGAAACAGTAGGAAAGTGGAGTATTGATAATGATTGATAATGAAATTTGATGAAAATTCGTAAATTAGTTTTACCTACTTAATTAACTTATAAGTAGCTAAAATGTCAAAAAATATTTTTCCCTGCACCATTAGAAAACAACTCTGTCAGAGTTAATGAATGATGGAAAAAAAGAGTAAAGTAGAAAATAATTTTTAGTTAGAACTGTTAAAAGATCTTTGGCCAAAATGACCTTTGATGTAGTTAGAATTTTTAAACGATCAACTGTTTAGGAAAAATCTCCCCTTACCCAAATTCCGCTCACGGGTGATGAGATTTCAAGAAGAATCGACTGAAGAATCAAGTTGACACTAAAAATAAGCTTCTCTATTGCTCAATCAGTTTCATTACACACTTATTCTACTATACGTTACTACTTACTAGTGTGTAAATACACATCGATATTAATTATGTTTATTCATACACTTTGTGCTCCCATTAATTTTATTATTATGAATATGGTTAAGTTCCGAACATTTATCTAAACCTCACAAAGTAAAGTTCGTTAAAAATTTGTTAGTAATTGTAATTCTAGGTTGTATGCAGCTGATGTGAAACCGTGAATTAGAGTGATGGATTCATTTTACTCTATAAACTTTGTTGTTTTTACTCTGTTTAAATTTAGCAATTGATCTGGCTGCATAAAACTTTTATGTTTGCGGAATAAACTGATTGTTATATAATGTCATGAGCACAGAATTCAAATAGAAGGTTGAGAATAGGAATAAGGGGAAAAAAACAGTCGAAATTAATGTTTAGACATTGATTAGAAAAGTGTCAACAATAATCAATTAATTTTTTGATTGAGATCATGAACCGATTGATGTCAGAACACCAGTGAAAATTTGGAAGCACTGGACGACCGTTTTGTCCTATTAAATTCATAACTGATAGTATAATCTGTTAGATGCCCCTATGATGAATTTATCATAGCTGATTTCTACCTAAAATTTATAGTGATAATTTCGCTTAGAGACAAAATGAGAGCTTCAGGAATAGACTATTTATCTCATAGAATGTAATTTAATTTTTTTGTTTAAAATTACCTTTTCATAATGTGCAATACATTTGTTGTTTAATGTTAAGATGGCTTATATTGGAAATCGAGAAAAAAACAGTTCTGATAACTGTATTTTCCTTTTTTGTGACACATTATTTATGTTCAATTATAACCATATACAGATACGGAATCGATAGAAGAATGGATTACTCACGGGAGAATCACGTTAATATTGGGTTATTTAGTAGGAATCGTTTTCTTCACAAATGCCAGTTTAGTCAATTATATGGTCGACAGTAAGATACTGGAATTATATTTTCAGGTATTCTGAACTTGTCAGCACAGTGTATCTGCAACATTGAGGGAACAAATGTCACCTATAGGATCTAGAGCCAGGTCATCTTCCTTTAGAATCCAGGGGGTTACCATTAAGCTTATCATACCATGACTAAACTCGTGAGTAGTGACAAATTTTAAGTAAGCCTAGTTCGTAGTACTGATCAATCAACTGTCTCAGACTTCATTGCTCTTTCGTTTCCACATCAATCATTCGATGTTCTCATACTCTTTCTTTCAATCTTATTAACTTTTTGCCACCAGGCACTTCGCTTTCGATTGATAATACATACTATTTACATCTGTTGACATAAGCATGACACACCACAAGACTAGTTGCCAGATTACAGAGTGATTGATAATAATCTGCTTAGCACACACTAGTCACCATTCAGTAATCAATTAGTATTAATGGATCAAATTATTCTATCCTAAAGCACCTTAAAGTACATTAATAATAGGCCATCAATGTTTGAATATTTAATTCAAAATGACACTTCTTTACGTAAAACAGATTACCTCGTCTGTTATTGTCATTTGTAAATGGAATTCCAGAAGTATTCTTATTTTCATTTACTTTATACAAAGAACTACGAGCAGCATGTTTTGGGACATTCTGTTTTTCATCGTAAGACATAGCTGGATTCATATGAGACCATTCATTGTTTTCATCAGAAGGTGAATTCAATGTTTCAACAACTTTGGTTCGATCTGTTAAAGAGAACAAAATATATTTGAAAGATTTAAATTTGCCGCCAGTGATTCAATTGAAGACTTACATTTTTCGAGGTGAATTTATTAGTTTTTCATTATGAACAGTATGTATGTTTAATCATAGTTTGGATCACGGACTGATATAGTTCAACCACATCTGGTCGAAATAGCTGAAAACGACTGGTCAGAAGTATGAAACAGTTAACCATCACAGGCAATAGAGATGGTAGCATAATATCGTGAACTGATTGAAGTTCGACATCGGCACCACTGGATTCCGGCTCAATGGTTCAATGGTTAACAGCTCACGTGCAAGATTGGAGGTCTTAAGCTCGATCTTCTGTAGTTAGGTTGTGGATGGGCACTGTTGAAAAGTCCTATACCAGAATGAAATGGTTATCCAGTGTTTCCAAGTTTTCAATGACGGTCTTACTCAGATTAGATTGTGATTTACACTATGCAAATTTTACAATTTCCACAAATCCGCCTATGTAAAATATATGATCCTAAGAACAATGCTGAAAATAATACCATTCAAGTGGTATTGTTACTTATGTAACAACAAAGTATTCTGTTGATAAATTAATTTTGAAATAGTTACATATTAATTCAGAGACCATTATTTAAATCGTGTAGAAACACAAAGATAAAATCTAAGAAAGTTTTTGGCCAATTTGTTGAAAACTTGGTTTTAGAAAAATTATGGGAATCAAAATTCCATTTTAATTCATTCTGGTGTGACAACCTATGCCTATGGACAAGTTAAAGAGAAGAGCTGGACGAACTTGTTTTGAGTTGCAAGTTTAGATTTATGAGCATGGATTCCGGTAACTTCAAAAGTACTCAAAAGAAATGTAGATCTTATGGCAAATTCGACAGAATACAGTGAATAACTTGAATAGCTTTATTTAAGTCATTTTTACTTCTTGTGTAAATCAAATGGATAAGAATAGAATTCTTAATCAAGTTTAATTGTACTTTATTCAAAAAAGTCAGATGGTGTCAGTCAATACGATGGCATATTTGATGAATCGTATGACTTTTCTAATTGGCTCCATAGGATTAATTGAATAGATAAACACATATGAAGTTCCGCGTGCAAGACCGAAGGTCATGGGTTCGATTCACGTGTACAAGGTTGTTAATCGACACTGCCAAAGAGTTTCATACTAAGATGGAACGACAATCCAATACTTCTAGGTTTTCAATGGGGGTCTAACTTAGACCTGTTCAGGGTTTCAATGAAAAACGAACATAATTTTGTTTCCTTTCAACGAATGTATTGAATCAGTGAGAATTTAGCACAATTCCTAAAAATGTGTGGAATAAAAACTGAGAATGGTTACATTCAAGAACAGAGCTCGAAAACAATAAACTATGTAATTTTCACTATACTACATACTGAAAACTGACATTGAATGTTTTTATTAGTCTACGAATATGGCGAAATTCGATATGAAAATATTTAACTTAGGGTCAGTAATACTTAATGGCCATAATTTTAGCGAACAAAAAACTTAATTTAAAGACTCATGTTTGGTCATTTTTAATTATCATAGTTCAACGCAAGAACTGATTTTAACTAGACCACCAATAAAGACCTGTAAGCACTGAACTGCCGTTCCATCCTAGTATTAGGCTCTTCGAAATTGCTTTTCCACTACCCCACATTCCAGAATACAACCCGGAAACTTTCTTCTCGCACATGAACTCTTAAACTTTAGGCCAATATGTATAAAATGAAATACAGTTTGACGGGTTTAGAGTCATTTAAAATGTTCTTACAAATTTGTCATTTAGGGGAAATCGTTAGATGAATCTCCGTTGAAGTTTAGTTTTAGACAGAAAGATGTCTTTCAAGTTACATGTATCTCCAAGTTCTTATTCCCTAAATACATATGTTTCTTTAAAAAGCTTAAGGTTAATATTTCTCATTGATTTGTTTGGTAAAACTATGTTTAATCAGGGACCATGGACGAAATTAGCAACAGTTCTAATATCATTTACTAGCCAATGATCTTTCATGACAAATGTTAACGAAGTTTATGTGTATACAGAGAATTCTATGTAGTTTACAAATTTATTTCACAGTTTTTAATCTGTGTTTTTTCATCGCGAAATCAAAGAAATTTTATGACAGAAACTCATTAATCGGAATGGGAAAAAGATTTCGGTTTCATTATCTGAAACGTTACATTGAGCCATCTTGGCCATGACGGACCTCCTGTAGAATTTAAATGTTT
The DNA here is from genome assembly GCA_946903255.1 of Schistosoma spindalis. Lineage (NCBI taxonomy): Eukaryota > Metazoa > Platyhelminthes > Trematoda > Strigeidida > Schistosomatidae > Schistosoma > Schistosoma spindalis. Next base: position 6,720,263 of record OX336418.1, on the reverse strand, counting down.
ATGTTAATTTATCATTGATGATTGATCAATGTTATATTTGTCGAATTCTTAGTTCCGCCTGAATTCTTTGTACCAAATAGTTCAGCGGTAACGTCTCACTCTGTGAAGCTGTGTGACAAAAGTTCAAATTCCTCAGGTAGCATCGCTTTTCCCAAGACTGGAGACATAACCCATCGATTAATGCCAGTAGGCATCAAACCTAGGTTTAGAGTTTCTTGCCGACTGCTTTCAGCAAATTAACATCTTAACATAGTGCACACGATGTTGAATCACTTGAACTAGAGGTCATACTGCAACCTGATCGATACAATCTGATTAATACTAAGAGGGACTTGACATATATGACATTGGTAACTACGCAAGGACCAATCAATCCAGCCCACGTGATCTGTTTAAGGATTTACAGTAACCAAATGGAGGAGCCAGTTATGAATATAATTTGCATCAAAACGAGTAATCATATCATATATTTTTGAGTTCTACGCACTGTCATTTCCATTCTATGATAGTACAACAGATTCTTGCCAACTCTAGGGCTTCACAAAGTTGCATATATGGTGTACATGTTTATATAAATGATTTACCACATACTCAGCTTTAAGGTAGTAATTCCTTTACAGTAGAGTTAAATATAGTGGGTATAACAGAGTTCAAAACCTGAGCATTCAGTTAGTTATAAATTCATTTGAATAAAACATTAGGTCATAGCTTCATTTACTAAGTTCATAATAGATAGAATCGTTTCATTTTTAATTCCATGCAAAACGTCAAGTATTACTGGCTTAATCTTGACTTATTCAACTGTATCGTATCACTTGTTTATTTATTATCACTCTAACTCACACAGATAATCAATCGTAATAATTCAATTTAAAAAAATGTGTTTTTCTATACAACATCGAAATCAAAATCCATTGACACATATTTTCAAGAAAACTTTATCTACTGATTACTTTCTTATATAAGAACTTTCGTCTAAATTTGAATGAATAGTTCTATAGTATTTGGACGCCAATTTAAAAAGAAAGAATCAATTTGTAAAATCTGAGCGATTGAATTTTAAATAAGATGGTGGTTGGATGTAGTCGATAGGAAACCCTGAACCCGCGTTTCCTGCTACTTGACACTCGTCAGCAAGGTGTACCTGTAATCTTGAGTGAACTGGTGCTCCATGACGGATTTGATCCCGTGTCACCCAGCTTCACAGCCAGAGACGTTACTACTGAGCTATCCGGGCAGCGACTGACCTCCTGTAGGACTCACATGTGGTCACAATTGATTGATCACTGGGTGGTGATCAATGTCATGTGTGTCAAGTCCTCCTTAGTGCAGATTGAGTGCTATCGACCAAGTTGAGGGAGCACCAATTCCCTCAAGATTACAGGTACACTTTGCTGATGAGTGCCATGTAACACGAAATCCGAGTCCAGGGTTTCCTGTTGACTACCTCCAACCACCATCTTATCTCAACATAGTGCAAGCAATGTCAAGTCACTTGGACTAGTGGCCACATTTCAACTTGGTCGATAGCACTCGATCTGCACTAAGAAGGACTTGACACACATGACACTGATCACCACTCAGTGGTCAATCAATTCTAAATTTTAAATAAATCCAACGTTTTGCTCAGCAATTTAGTCCAAGTATTTTCAAGAAAATATAATCAAACACAATTAGGTATATAGTTCTTCGGCTAACTGTATACCAAATAGGTCATCCAATCATGTTAATAATGTTTAAAGTAAGTATTTGCTTTATTTTCTATGAGATGTATGGTGTATAAAAAAAAAGTGTGTTAAGATCACAGATTGTGTGTATTCATAAATGGAACTGAGGTGTGAGAAGATTGTTTCTTTTTTGTTAATTGTCAAATTATAAACAGAGAATTTGCGTTAGTAACTTTATAACCATCAATAATTACAGGTTAATCATAATGGTGTTTAATGGGAAATTTTATTTGTATTTTTCAATGAGACTATAATTTATGAACTACTTTTAAGTGACGCTAAAGTAACCTTGAGTATATCCACCTACTAACCAGGATTAAATGAGGGTTACAAACCAGTATGAGGAATTAGAATTATGATTTACAATTGACGGTTAGGGTTAGAAATTTCATTTAGGGTTTTCATCATGAACTGACATCGGCCAAAATGCCGAAATGTTATTTAGCCAAATGGATGAATGAATTTCGCGCCAAAATCCGAGACCCGTTATTTTATATCTGATTAGTTCGTTCATACATTATAGTCTCTCCATAATTTCATATGGTTGAGTGCATGTGCATGTCTATGCATTATCATGTGTTAGTGTCTGTCTACATATCTACGTCAGTCTATCACACTATCAACATGAAATGTGTAAATATATATGTGTATACATGAAAATCAATAATACCGCGATTTAATTATCAGCTGTTTATTCATTTTGCTAAAGAAAAATTCCAATAAACACCATTGAATTTTTAATCTTTTCAAGTCTTTTTGTTTCACATCAGTAATTGTTTTAATTGCATATTTCTAATCTTATTTAAATATAACCCATGAATGAAGTACATGTTAATGTATCTGGTTTTCAGCTATACCAAAAGTGTAAAGTGTTATTTACACTACAACTGGTAAAGTAGATGTTTGAACTTAAGATCATGTGATTGAAAGCCATATATATTTAAAGGTTAGTTAATTCCTTTGAATCCAGTTTCGGCTACTGAAGTTTAATCCGTAGTGGTAATAGTCCTCTCGACTATTGGTGGTGCCTTGACGTGGCAATCTGGGCTTGTATATCATGATGATCTAATCAAAATATATTGGTTGGAACAGTTGTTTCTTTGAGTCTTACCAAATCAAGCAGGTTAGTTGGAGAACGATAAAACTGAAAGTAACAAATTAAGGTCTGATAGTGAATTTGTACTGATGACTGTACTGAGGTATGAAGGAAACTAAGGCAATACATTGATGAGAATTGTTATTTTTAAATGAATCAGGCATAAAGACTTTAAAGATTATGAAAGATCAGAAAAACAGTTGATCTTCCATATTAGTAAAAGAATAGAAAGTAGATAGTTTTATGCTTTCTATTAACCAACTAATTGTTTGAATGTATGCTGATAAACAGAATTTCCAGAAGTTCTAAAAACAACTGATAAAGTATGAATAAATCTAACTCCTGAAAACTTTCATCTATGCAACAAATGATTACTATTTTGATAAAAAACAAGGTTGATAGACTTGAAATTTTATAAAACAAAGTTTTTGTGACTTTAGTTTTTATGTTTATTTGACAGATTACTTACGGTACAATCAATGTTGTCGACTTTCATCTATACATACATCAAGCATGATTAACTTTCAAGATTAGTCATGTCGTCTTCTAATGGGATTTTAAAATTATTCAATAAGACAAATATTAGAGAATCTCATTGGTGTTTACTTCGTATACGACTTTCACCTATTCTCGAAATGGTCTTGAAAAAGTAAAACCAATTCTTAACCAGTTCGAATACAGGTGGTGTACATGAATAAGTTATTGTACAAAATCCCAAAAGATACCGGTATTTGAGGTCAAGAGTTAGACATTTTAATAGGAATTTCGGATTAGAGTAAGGAGTATTAGTTGGGAGTATGGAGTAACTATGTTGTAAACTTCTTTTATTTTAAGTGTCGAAAATCTTTGAGTCACCTCCGAAAATTCATTAATCATGGTCTCTATTCTTTAGTCTTCCAGTTTTTATCAATTTCCAGTGTATTGATAACTAGATATTGGTTGGATGTATTTGATTTTGAATTCTGTACAACTTCCAAACAGCCCATAACTCGAATCTGATTGCTTCGTCAGTAAAGTAAACTTTTACCATACATTTCTTCACATCATGATATTAACTGGAGGCAGATTCTGACTTACTGTTAAACTCTTGCATATAAAACAAAAAATTTAAAACTACGGTATTGTATGGTTCTGAGAGGATGATCAAGCACTTCACAAACATGAAAAATGGTTACGAACGGTGTTGTGACGTGCGGTGTCCTAAATCTGATACTGACATATGGTGTGCTACGCACTAACCCCCCAACCGACTACTTGAGCGAGAACATAAGAGCTAGCAAAAAAATATATATTGAACTACCGAATAATATGCACAAATACTCATTCATATATGTACCACTGTATCCTTAGGAAATCGACCCATTTCTTAGCCAACGAAATGCACTTGTCCTTTAGGTCACTTCTGATAGCCATCGATTGACTTTCTTATTAGGCTGCTTCTGATTGGCTCACCATATCAAAGGTCAGGTGAATGTGATTAAAATGTTCGTTTACAGCTTTGTCTCATTATGCTTTATCTGATTCTTTACTCATATTCACTACATTGTCTCAGTATTTAATAACATAAATAATAGATTCAGGTTCTGGGTGCTACCTTGAAGTAGTTGGTTTAGTAAATTGTGATGACCGAATCGAGTTATATTGTTTTGAATACCTTATAATTCCTTAATAAACTGTCATGTGCCAAGAAAGTAGGTTGAAGAGATGTATGACTATAGTAGCATTTCATTGTGCTGTTGTGGTATGGAAATTCAACGTGACAAACATTCTTTCCTAAGCCCGACTTTGTTTATGAATGGGTGACTGAGAAGCAGATATAGTAATTTGATATATTCAGAGAGGGGTTTTGTGGATATTATAGTAATTTAATAGTTGAATTAATGAGTCAATTAAAGCTAGACCAACACGGAAAATCTAGAAGCATTCGACGGCCGTTTCGTCCTAGTATGGGACTCCTCAACATTGCGCATCCAAAATCCCAACTCACGAGGTTCGAACCCAGGATCTGTCAGTCTCGCGTGAGAACGCCTAAACACTAAACCACTGAGCCTGCCGATATCCAACGGTATTAATGTTTAACTTCAAATCATCCACGAGATTGAGCGACACATCCACCATTGTCTTCAATGAGTTACTATCTCATAACAAACCCGTTTGAACTCCACTAGTCACTGCTTCTCACTAGAACTCTAGGAAATACGTCTTGGAGACCGTCGCTAGTGAGATTATCAAGATGTTTTCCATTAAAAAAAGATGATTGATTGTACAAGTTTAATCATTTCAGTATTTCACCAAGTTCATTGTATTATCATATTATAAGTGAAAACAATTTTGATAAAATGATAAATATTTTATCAATAAAATAACCAATATTTATATAAACGAGTTGGATACATCATTTAAAGTTCTCTTCAAAGGGGAGTTAGGAAAATAATCAATACAACAAGTGTTATTGTTATTATTATTAGAGATTAAGAAGATGGATACGGGAACAAATTGATATAGATCTTTCAATTTGAAAAAAAAAACAAGTTGAATACACCTACGATCCGGTTATTAATAATTCGTTTCAGTTTCAATTTTGTTTGAATTTTCAATTCAATGGTTTATATTTTGATGATATAAACTGTAGAATTCAATTATTTTTATAAATCTTCTATATTACTAAAAATTATTTGCTCATTAGTGAATAACTGCAGAGGTTAATTCCTGAGGTTTTAAAGAGAATCATGTTAGCCATAAGATAAATATTATAAATATCAGTGAATTGTGACTGTGTAATATTAAAAATTGACTGAAGATATGAATGTTAATAGTTTAATGCCAATTCAATGGTCTAAAGTTTAGGCGATCAGTGAGAAACCTGAAGTTTCGAGGTTCAACGGATGGTGATGTTATAAGTGGCCACTGTTGACAATTAATATACTCAGATGAAACAATTAACCAGTGCTTCCTAGTTTTGAATGCTTGTTTATTAACAGTCAGTTAGTGTTGTAAAACTATAAAACATAAGTACGAGTTAGGATTAGGATATAATAGCTGATATTTCTCCAGTGTAAACCACAAAATCCAAAAATCTCCACAAATACCATATACCTTACTTAGCATACAAACCCATAAGTCAACAATCTGTTATATCATTTAGATACATGTAAAAGATTCTACACAAAATAGATGAGATGATGATATATGAATGTAGTGAACGAGAACTAAGGTGGGATTACCAATTTGTTGTGTAGTGGGAAATCACAGATTGCTTTCGTAAAATATGAAAACCATATATTAAGTGCATTATTTGCATATCTTCTTTCAGTTGATCTTTACTGACTCCATGAATTATTTCAATTGTGTTGTTATTAAAATTATAATGTTTCCGTTTCTGTTCTCTTCACTTCAATCTTCTCAATACTTTACTGGCAGGCATTCCACTTCCGATTGCTGATACATACTAGTTATATCTGTCAGTATAAGTAGCATACACCACAGGAAGACGACATCATTTAGGTGAATATTTTTCGCATCCATTTAATCTAATTGTCAGTATGAGGTTGTGGGGATTATTTCATTTCATTGTGATTATGATCAGATTTAAGTTAGACCACCATTGAAAATCTAGAACCACTGAATAAATAATTAATACTTGTTAACAAAACTTATTTATAATATTGAGAGAGCTGACACTACCCTAACGGTAAGATTTGAAACCTTGTATCCACAATCATTTTATAGTTGATATCAATTTATAATGATGATTATAATAAATTGTACGATGCATTTTATTGATTTGATATCCATTTTGAGAGAATAAACTAACAATAAATTATTATAATAGTCATTATGATTTACACCATATAAAGATATAAATATACACAATGATAATAAAAACAATACTAAATTATTATTTACAAATTCTAGGGTCATATAATTAGTAATATTAGTAGTGGTAGTAGTGATGGTAAATTGACATAATGACATAAATTATGTCCGTATATAGTAACAATAACTATAATTATTAATAATAAACTTATAATGTGAAAAATGATCTTGAATAGATCGTGTCACTTGTGTCATATTGTGATACATAGAAACACATACACATATATGTATAATTTAAATGACCCTTTTATGTCAGAAATTTTTATACAGAAAACAAGAAATTGTACCATCAAAACAACAAATATATGCTGGTGGTAGATAACAATTAGTAAATAGTACATAATAATAATAATAAAAAAATTTAAATTAAGAAAATCATATTTTTGCAGTAGTATTTGAAACAAAAAGCGTACGCGCGCAAAAGAGAGAGAGAGAGGTGACCATTACTAAACAGATGTCAAGGATAATCTGAAATTTCATCAGTTCTTTAATTGGTGTCATTTTATGACAATAATTATAGATTCAGATTATTATTTAAGTAGAGTGGTGGATTAGCGGTTCAATTATTATATCCATGGTACGAATGATATCCCATTTAATTTCGTTTATTTATCTACATACTAGTAGGACTACATCATATATGATTAAAGTGAATCTTCATATCAACTACTCTGTTGGAGACGATAGATCCCCAAAAACTCATAGTTTGTAATTTATCTTGTGGAGCTTGTATGCAGATGTATACGTGGGCATTTCTTACCGCCCACGCACATAGTTGATTGACGAATTTATCGATTAAATGTTTAAATATTTCAATGGCAGTCAATTGACGAACTATCGATTAAATGTTTCAAAGCTCCATGACAATATCGATGTATATATAATTGTATATATAGGTTTTGAAATTGTCTTGTAAAAAGTTCGCTGGTTTTCTGGTTGTTACAGAATATACTTTTATTCTAAGCTTGGTCTTCTCACTCTAGATAGCGGGGCTGGGACGCTTCAATAGATAGCTTACTGGACCTTGGTCACCGAATCCTCGATCTCGTTCTCAAACTACGTGAACCCGTGATAGCTCTCTCTCTCTTCAAACCCTAACATACTCTAATGTATTCCTGATAAAAAATTTACTGGAGTTCTAATGAGAAGCAATGACTAGTGGAGCTCAAACGGGTTTGTTATGAGATAGTAACTCATTGAAGACAATGGTGGATGTGTCGCTCAATCTCGTGGATGATTTGAAGTTAAACATTAATACCGTTGGATATCGGCAGGCTCAGTGGTTTAGTGTTTAGGTGTTCTCACGCGAGACTGACAGATCCTGGGTTTGAACCTCGTGAATTGTGATTGTGGATGCGCAATGTTGAGGAGTCCCATACTAGAACGAAACAGTCGTCCAGTGCTTCTAGATTTTCCGTGGTGGTCTAGCTTTAATTGACTCATTAATTCAACTATTAAATTACAATAATATCCACAGAAAAACTCCTTTCTGAAAATGATTTACTAACATTACCATTATTTCACATTGTTCCATAAATGACGAACCAATGGTGCAACAGTATCATTTTAAATATTCCTATTGAGGTATTAAAAATACAAGTTGAATTAAGAAATATTTCTTTTGAAACACTTTCTGATTATATATAGGTTAAGCGATTGAGTAGGAATTCAATACAAGTGGTGGTTATATATAAAAGAAATATTGCATATAAGGACATTTTTTTATATATTACTATCACTGAATTAACTACTATGAATTTGATGTTGATCTTGTTGTGCTAACTAGGTATGGCAACTTGGACCGATGCACGTATGTGCCTGGTCCTACGTTGTAGCTGACTGACTGATAATACCATTTAGATGATAATGAGTTAATTAAATTAAAAGGCTGTAGAAATGTTTTCTTTATATAGAGGTTAGGTTTATTGAAATGTGGAACCATAAGTAAGTTCAGTAGGATTTTATCGATAACTTGAAAAGTCGAATGATTTTTTTCGATATGATGATTGTTAATAACCAAATAAGACAAGATGGAGTTTCTTATTACTTTCTTTTGTCCTTTGGTCAACCATAAGGTATGATGTTCAGAGATATGATGATGCATTTATTTAGTTGTATACCCAATACAAGCAACTCCACAAGAGGGGTTGAAATGCCAAATATATGTAGAGGCAAAAAAATTAAAGAATTTATCTTCATTTTGTGAACTCATTGATGGCAGGTTGAACAGAGAATGTACGCTCTACAGCTTTTCCAATACATTGAACTACTATTTCGCTAGATATTTCACTTTTGAACTATAATTCCAGGAATGAAGGCTTCTTTTCAGTATCAACGGTGATATTACTTTAGGTTTAGTTTCAAACATATATTTCGTTAGAAACTTTGATGGGTATCCATGTTCACTTAATAAATCATGAATACATTTTAGTCCCTCTTCAAAACTGTCACCATAAAAAGTAAGTTTTGCTGTATGAGCCAAGTATTTGACTAAGTTTCTTTTAAATTGTGATAGGACAAAGCTCGAAAATGTGTATATTGGCTTTACACAGTCAGTTTATGATAAATATTTCATCTTGTTTAACAGTATATACAAACAGAAAGACTGAATTATCAGCTAACAACTCTTAGAATATTTCATTAGCTTGCTATCAATAGGGATACTATTAATATAAAACAATATTCAATATGTGTTTTATTCCTAGTATGGGAGTTCACAGTGGTGGTACGTGCCAACAATTCCACACCTTATCATAAACCTAGGTTCATCAATCTCTCACGAAAAACCGGTTAATTTTAGACCATAGTTAAAATATAGTGATTCCTATTTTAAACACGATACATGAGAAAAATCAAATACATATTAAAAATGATTACTGAGAAAAACTCAGTTGTAAGGGTTTGAATCTTTCTATTGTTACTGTTAAGGACTGCAATTGATCAGTATCTTTTGGTATATATGCATCCTGAACGGATTGCCGATTACCCCGATATTCTCATCAATCATAAGTATTTCTAAGTAGAACCTGGATTCAGTAGCTAAATGGATAATGCTTTAGTGTTTAGAGCAGAAGACACTGAGTTCAAGTCCTGAAGGGAACATTAACACGAACGCAGATAAATTCAGAAGACAAGTTCCAAATAAGAAAAAAACGTGCGTCTAGAATTCCACTACTAGCCAATATCCAATTCTTTAATAATTAATGAAGTTTCTCTAGTTCAACATTCTTGATATTCATGACTGCAGCCGATCAGTTTCTATTGTTATATGTACATCTGAAATCGGTTGCCTCGAAATAGTTACTCTATCACAATCTTTTATTCATATGATTAAACAAGTTGGTGGTTACAAAGACTCAATAGTTCAGTGAATAATACGTTGAATATTTGAAGTGAATTCAACTAACTACAAGTCGCAATGTGAACATAAATATTGAGATGCGGATACAATCAACTATGCATAAGTCCTAAATAGAATGAACACAGGCAGTTTGAACTTCACTGCTAATCACAGACAGAATAAATATACCGGAATATTTTAATCTAAACTAAATTAAAAAATGGCCTTAAGTCACAAGCTTTATAAGCAAAGATGGATAATGGCTAGCAGTGGAACCCAGGATGCGCGTCCCGTCCTATTTGAGACTCGTCAGCTGGATAATACTTGCATCTCAGAGTTGATATTCACTCCGGGACTCGGACCCGGTACCGTTCGCTCCAAACACCATTGCGTTATCCACTTAGCTACTAAGTCATGATAGCCACATGATTGTGCAATCGGGTGAAATTTAAATTCACTTGATGTTATTTTACTTGTATCTTCCTATTGTTATTTAGGACTGCAATTGATCAGTTTCATGTTGGCATATGTGCATCCTGTGCGAATTGCCTCGATAAAGCCCAAATAGGACGAAACGTGCGTCCTGATTTCCACTGCTAGCCACTATCCATCTTTGCTTAAAAAGCTTGTGACTTAAGGCTATATCGAGACAGTCCGCACAGGATGCACATATGCCAACATGAGACTGATCAATTGCAGTCCTAAATAACAATAGGAAGATACATGTAAAACAACACCAAGTGAATTTAATAATGAATACACTTTTAATACCGGTATATTAATGGCTTATTTACTAAAAATTCATTGATTCATTTATTCATTCATACATCAATGAACCATAACATGTACCCATTGATAACATATTTAATATGTGATTCATCAACATTCATGAATATCATTACCATTATTTTTAACAGAACAGAACATGTTACTAACAGAAAAGATTTATCTATAGAAAATAAAATTTGTAAATATTTTTTCGTTTTTTTCTTTCAAATCAGGCATGAAGTACACACACACACACACACAAATATATGAATTAAATAAACACTTTTCTTTTTTTTACAAAATACAATTAATGTTTTCCTCACGTAAAAGGTAGGTGTGACTTGGTTACAACGTGTAGATATGTTATTTAATTATTAAGAAATTAGAATATGAATGTATCCAATACTTAAAAGTTAATATTATCATAAATTTAAGAATTTGAATTGTGAAATAAAGGTTTGTGGAGATTGTTAAAATATTGAATAGTTATTTTGATAGTTGAGATCATGAGTCAATTGAAATTAGACCACCATGGGAAATCTGGAAGCACTGGATGGCCGTTTCGTCCTAGTATGGGACTCCTCAACAGTGCACATCCACGATCCCGCCCTGTGGGGTTCGAACCCAAGACCACTGACCCTGCCGGCATCCAACGGGTTTAATTTTTAACTTTAATGAATTCACGAAATTGAGCAACACATCCACCATTGTTTTCAATGAGTCACTATCTCACAACAGACTGATAGGTCCTGGGTTCGAATCTCGTGAGGTGGGATCGTGGATGTGCACTGATGAGGAGTACCACAATACGATATAACGGCCGTCCATTGCTTCCGGGTTTTCCATCGTGGTCTGGCTTCAATTGAGTCACGATCCCAACTATTAAAATTACTATAATATCCACAAAACCCCTTCTGATATGATTAGCTATTTCTTTCTTGTATGGAATCCTGTAGTTACAATGTGTATTCATGACGTTGCCAAGGAACAAACGTAGAAATTTCAGATCTATTAATTAGTGCTTTTCTTTCAGATCAATAAGTTAGTATATAATTTAAATTAATTTGAGATATTGCATTGCGATCATCCAATGCCATGGATGAGTAAATGTAACACTCTCGACATAGCTGAACTTCACTGGTCACTAAAACTTCTGGAATCACCCGTCAAAACTAGTCGCTGGTAAGCACATAATTACTATTGGTTTATGAAGTTTATGTAGGTTGTTGTGAGTCTTGGACGCATATCGCTCAGGAGTCCTATACAAGAATAAAACAGCTATTCAGTGTTTTATGGCTTTTAATGGCTGTCTAACTGTAATTATTCCATGACTTAAATTACAAAAACCCAAGAATTATTGGTCAACTGTTTATTTTTGGCGTTATTTAAGAGTTGTCAAACCAAAACATGTCGACGACAGTGGGTAGACCGTTCAAATATTCGGGCGACCACTTCCCCATATGCGGATTTATTATCATAATCTTTCCAGTTTTAGATTTATTTTAACCAATTAATTACGTCTATCAAGGGAGTGTGTTTATGGGCTTTTGAAAAATATTGTCATCCTATAACAGATTTAATTACTGAAAAATTCAAGAAATACCATTATATTGGTTGGTACAGTTTTCCTGTTTATCTGTCCTTGACAGAAATAAGCGACGAGCATCAAATATATTAGGCGATGAAAATCGGTGTTATAGGGGTAAGAATAATTATAATCATCTATGGATGAAGTTGATAGTCAGCTGATTACTAATTGAGAACGTTTAATACAATCTATTAAGCCTTAACAAGATAAATCCTTGTAAAATGAGGATTTTATTGTGATTGTACACAATTTTTTCTAAGAATTCTTTGCTACAATCAAATATATACTACTGGATACACTAAATATCCTCATTATTGTTGTTATTATCCCGTACACAGTAGCATTCATAACATTGTTACGTTTGCGCAGAACATACTACTATTATAGGAGAATCCAGTTTGCTAAAATCGGTTAACATTGTCCAATATTATTATTGGATGTTGACACAAGTATTTGATATAAAATGATATTTATCAGGATAGTTGGAGGTAGTCGGTATTAAATTCTATTTCGACCTATATATATACTTAACTCTAAGCTGGATTGTTGAATCATGAAATTTCCATCATCTTGATACATGACTTATTAAAATTGAATCGAAGCTTTGTATTATGACTTACCCTAGGATTAGTTTTTTCAATTACACACAAATAACCTGCAACTGTAATGAGATCTGATCATATTCATTCGATTTTGTAACTTGTTTTATTTTAACAATCTGCTATAATTGCTTATTAAAACTTAATCATCTCTCTGTCCTAACTTCGACTCATTATGCCTTCACAGTTTTTTCTAACTGCAAGTATCGCAACTGAAGATGGATAATTTATTATATTAATTTTATTTATATTCATAATAAAACCTTTGATAAGCGTTCGGAAATACCAAGTTTATTTGATCGAGAATTCTATCAGAATTAAGTGATCAATCAATGTAAGCAGTGACATTTTGAACTGCGACACTGACATCAGTTCCCTCAAAGTTCCATACAAGTTTTAGTGATCAGTTCCAACCATCATGAACGTAGATCAAAGCAGGGAATCCTGCTAACCATCTTCAATCATTTAACGTACGATTCAAATAAATATTTATATTTCATGATATTTTTGGTCGAAGTTTTTCATGCATCAACTCATTTGGTCTAGACAACTTCAAATGTATCGTTGTTATTGCGAAAAAAACACTTTGTAGACAATATGGTCAATTAAGGCTCAGTGGTAACGTCTGTGACCGTGAAGCTAGGTGGCACGGAGTTTATTGTGCAAGGGAGGATCGGTTCCCTCGAGATTATTGGTATACGTTGCTGAAAAGTATCAAATAGCACGAAATGTGGGTCCATAATTTCCTGTCAACTACCTCTAACCACCACCTAGATTCGAATCTCGCAGTTGCTCAGTTCAACTGTTAACTGAATTTGAGAAAGTTTGTCACAGATCAATAATTGGCATTTGTTCGCTTAGTAACCTGAGTGCAATTATTTCTACTGGTTTCCTCCATAATATTGATCTTCAAATCGAATGCGATCATTATGACTTTCAGTCATAAATATGTGTATTGAATTCTCAGGTATGATTTTCAATGCCGTTCAAATAATGTATCTTATTTAGTGAATTTCGTTAACGTAAAAGCGGGTTTTCTAGAATTGTAGCTACATGACCTGGAAAAATCTATCACGAAATCCACACTATATGAATCGATCACAATCAATAGACATATTTGGTATGTTTCGATCGTATTCTGTTTTTTTAGTTTGGCAGAATAATTGCAAAGCTTCTATTGTCATTCTAGACAACATCATCAGGGCTTGTATTAGTCTGAGTTATTACATTAATATATGAACTCTAGATCAATAATCAGTCTCGATGAATGGGTGTCCTCAGAGGTTTTCATAGCTTCACTCACTTTTGCATTTCTGTTAACTGTCTCGTTTGCTCGCTCCCTAATCTCGCGGTTGGTTGACCTTTGGTAAGTAGAGTCTACGTCAATATGTTTACTAGTTGATGCTTCCATAAATTCTCTAGGATTCTTAAGTTTTTTCTGTTCACATTTCTGACGTTTTTTCCAACCAAATTCGTGTCCCTAGTTCAGTGAACATAAAATAATTAAAAACATCAACTTGAGCTACAAACCACCTTCTTAGAAGCACTTGTGATTTACTAAGACAGGAATATTTAAAAAATGGTAACACCATAAATCTAGTTTATCATCAAAGTTTGAAATGAATTAATTTCTACATCACTACTCAATAGGACATAACTAAGGATTTCTAACTAGCCACTTTAGGTTACCCTAACTGTTTAGTTGAACTCTGATCACGTGACTAGTTGACCTTTCCTCATAGATTGGTAGATGCTACTAATTTGGTATTCATTTTGATAAGTTGATCCCTCTGTAGTGATATAGTATGTGAACTTGAGTCAGTGTAGATATGTGTGAGGTTCTAACTTGTTTATGAATGAGTGACTATTGAGTATAGGACTTCTCAGTAGAGATCCATAACGCTCCAATGTGTATCACTTTCAGACCATCCGAAATGACATCGAATGATTCACTACCTCAAATTTAGTAAATTTGCAAGTAATTTAATTCAACTAAATAACAATTTCAAAGTTGTTATAACTAAGCGGACAGAGTAAATACATACACACTAGTTGACTTCAGAGTAACAACAATGACGTGACAAGAAAATTTGTACTCTTAATAATTATGTAGACTGTATTCACCGCATATAGAGCTTCGTTGGGGAACCATTGAAAAACAGGAAGCACCAAGCAGCCGTTTCCTTCCAACATGGGACTCTTTATTAGTGAGCGTCCACAACATCCCAGAGATCAAAACCATGATCTAGATGATTCGCACAGAACGTATAGCGGTTAAAATCACTGAACTGGTAAAAATTTAGCTCTGATCAATTTGGGATACAGTGCAGCGAACATTTAGTCCCTTTGATTATTGTTTCACTTACGATATATCAGAACTTCATCCGTCACGAGCTCTCAATAATACTTCAGGAACATTTTGATTCTGTATATACAAAATTATTTAGGGTGGAGGTAGTCGATAAGCAACTCTGGACCTACTCTTTATGCTATGTGGCACTCGTCGGCAAGATGTACCAGTAAACTTTGGGGAACTTATGCTCCCTTAAAAATTGGATACCGTGTCATCAAGTTTCACAGTCAGATATGTTATTATGGAGCTATCTGGGCAGCAACTAACCTCCTATAGAAGAGATGTATTTGCAATTGATCAATCACTGATTATTAACTTGATTGATAGAATTAGATTAGCGCTAAGAAGTACTTCATATATATAATATTGGTCACTATTCAGCGATCAATCGATTGTAAATATAAAATGGTTAAAAATAAATATGTAGTCTGAAAATCCAGTTTAGATGAACTAAAGTAAACAAACAATCTGTCTTTTTTTTCACAGAAATAATCAAACAGTAATTTATTCTTTTCAGTGAAATTTTCTAATACACAGAACACTTACATAACTGTTTTACTTAGGCAAGAGTTCTAAGGAGTAGTTGAATGTGATTGTGTCTTAATTACCTTCTATTGATGATGACGTTAGTGATTGAAATAATGAGAATAAGTGTAATTTTGTATACATTTTAGGTTTAATTCTATTATTACTGTTATGAACTAAAACACTGTCATATGATTAACTCTGATGAAATAATTGTGCGAATAAATTATATTTGATAGTGTGTGTGCATGTATGTGACAATATGTAAAGAAAGAAAATAGCTATAGGTATTAACCAATTAATAAAATGTGCTCACTAGTGATTATTTTTGAAGGGAAGTTTACGGGCTTCTAATGGGAAGATGTGACCGGTAGAGTTCAATCACATCAGGAGTTTGAAGAAGTTACCTACCAAAGACAACGAAAGAATGTAGTGAAATATTGTGGGTTGACTGGGTTTAGACTAGCATATCATTGGATCCTGGATCAGTGGTCTAGAGACTAAGTATTCGGACATGAGTTCGAAGGCCCTGGGTACGATCCCTGTTCGCAAGTTTGTCGATGCACTCTACTGAGTCCCATACTGGAAAGAAACAGCCATCCGATGCTTGAATAGTTGTTTAGATTAGATAGGTTCACAATTGCAATAAAATTCAACATCCTCACAGCCCTGCACTGAAACTAAAATAATGTTTGAAATATGGTGTTGTAGGATTATTAAAATGATCACGATGCCATGTACATAGTGAGTGAGTGGGGGATAGAGATTACAGAGAATTTTCTATGATTGGTTTTATTTACTAGTTTAGAACAGAAATTTACGTGCGGTAAGCATAGAATAACAAATACGCGTTGATGACTCACATGAATGTACACAACTTATCTATGGCTTATAAGTAACAGTGTATAAAATAGAATTTAAGATCTCACATCGAGTTCGTGTTGATGAAGAAATCGGTTGAGATTACATTCTCTGGACTGAGTGATTTAATCATGAGGCCTTTATTGTTTTCCTGGACAAAATTATTATCAAAAGCATCAGATAGAAGTTTGTTATTTTTGTTGATGCTCCATTCGATCCTTTCTCAGCCGGCTTCATAGTACAAGATACCAGCTTCCTTGTTAGTAAACTTCAACTACATAACATCGAAACATAGAGTACACGATGTACAGCCACTTACACTAGTAGTTATAACGCAACTTGTTGAATAGAATTCGATCAACACTATAAAAACATGACATTAATCACTCGCCAGTGACTAAATAATGTGAAAACCTTAGTTCTATAAGAGATAAATCACCAGAATACATCAGAGCATGAAGCTGGGTGATGGGAGGTTGAATCCCTCAGGAAACAGTAGTCACCTAAGATTGTCAGAACATCTTGGTGATGATTTTCAACTGGTACGAAGACCATATTCAGGGTTTCCCCTAAACTGCTCTTGACCATCTAACATCAAGAAAGCTCTTCGAAATTCAAAAGCATTAAGTATAGAACCATTTAAAGTATAACTCCGCCTGGAGACCCTCCAGGGGCTACTGCCGGTCCCAAACTCGGATAAAGGAGGAAGATTGGGCATGGAGTTAGCGACCCCATCCCGTAGAAAACTAACTCGCTAAAAAAACGCAAACCAGTAAAAATTATCCAAACCACTTAAACTCTGCCCTGGGAGTCAGAAGGTCTTCGTTTAGAAAAATTATGGCGCCTCATGATGAAAGCTGAGTTCCTTCGGAAGTCACGAGGCCAATGTCCCTTCTGACGACCGGAACAATCATTTATTTAGGTACATGGGATGCTCGTATAATGTGGGAGAGTCTTCCAAGTTGCTGCAGAAATGAGGAGGTACAACCTAGAGGTGCTTGGGATCAGTGGAACACATTGGACCAAGTTGAACAACAACGACTAGCTTCAGGGGAGCTGCTGTTATACTCCGGTCATGAACAAGAAAATGCTCCACATACACAAGGAGTTGCATTGATGCTGTCCAAACAAGCACAAAATGCACTTATAGAATGGGAATCTCATGGTCCAAGGATCATCAAAGCCTCCTTCAAAACAAAGAAAGAGGGCATTTCAATGAACGTCATCCAACGCTATGCGCCTACCAACGGCTACAATGAAGACGCCAAAGATCAATTCTACTATAGGCTGAAGTCAATCGTTGAGAAGTGCCCAACAAAGGACCTGGCCATTCTGATAGGAGACCTAAATGCCAAGGTTGGAATTGACAACCCCAGATATGAAGACATCATGGGACGACACGGACTGGGAGAAATGAACGAAAATGGTGAGAGATTTGTAAATCTATGTGCCTTCAATAAACTGGTCATAGGCGGGACAATATTCCCACATAAACTCATTCACGAAACCACATAGACTTCACCTGAACACACTACGCAAAACCAAATCGACCATATCTGCATCAACAAGAAGTTCAGGAGAACGTGAGAACCAAGAGAGGAGCTGATATAGCATCAGATCATTACTTTCTGGTCGCCAAGATGAAATTGAAACTCAAGAGGCACTGGACAACGGGGCGGACAATATCACAAAAGTTTAATGCGGCTCTTCTTCGGGATACTGACAAACTCAACAAATTCAGGATAGCCCTCAGCAATAAGTCCCAGGCCTTTCATGATCTACTCAATGGAGAGGGAACTACTATAGAGAACAACTGGAAAGAGATAAAAGAGGCAATCACTTCAACATGTCATGAGGTTCCGGGCCATAAGAAGCACCATCACAAAGATTGGATCACGGTTGATACACTGGATAAGATTCAAGAAAGGAGGAAAAAGAAGACAGCAATCAATACCAGTCGAACAAGAGCAGAAAAAGTCAAGGCATAAGCTAAATACACAGACGTAAACAAGCAAGTGAAGAGGAGCATCAGAACTGACAAACGTAAATATGTGAAAGATTTAGCAGTGACGATGGAAAAGCCTACAGGAGAAGGAAACATGAGACAACTGTATGACACAACAAAGAAACTCTCTGGAAACCACTGTAAACCAGAACGACCAGTGAAAAACAAGGAAGGCAAGATAATCACCAACATTGAAGAACAACGAATCAGGTGGGTAGAACCCTTCAAAGAACTCTTGAATTGATCAGCCCTACTGAACAAACTCAACATCAAAGCAGTACCCACGGACCTCCCAATCGATGTTGGCCCACCAACAATTGAAGAAATTAACATGGCCATCAGACAAATCAAGTTTGGCAAAGCAGTAGGACCAGACATTACAGCAGAGGAACTGAAAGCAGACGTAGCGGTAACTGCAAGGACACTCCATACTCTCTTCAATAAGATTTGGGATGAGGAACAAGTACCAACAGACTGGAAAGGACTTCTGGTCAGAATACCAAAGGAAGGCGATCTCAGCAAGTGTGACAACTACAGGGGCATCACTCTTCTCTCAATACCAGGAAAAGTGTTCAACACGGTATTGTTAAACAGGATGAAGGACTCTGTAGACGCCCAACCTCGAGACCAACAGGCAGGATTTCGTAAAGATAGATCGTGTACAGACCAAATCTACAGATCATTGTGGAACAATCGACTGGATGGAATTCATCGCTCTACATCAACTTCATGGACTACGAAAAAGCACTTGATAGCATGGACAGGACAATACTATGGAAGCTTCTTCGACACTAAGGCGTGCCTGAGAAGATAGTCAATATCATACAGAATTCCTGTGATGGATTAACCTGCAAAATTGTGCATGGAGGACAGTTGACAAACTCGTTCGAAGTAAAGAATGGTTCCAGGGAAGGTTGCTTACTCTCACCCTTTCTCTTTCTCCTGGTGATCGAATAGATCATGAAGACGTCAACATCTAAAGGGAAGCACGGGATACAGTGGACAGCTAGGATGCAGCTGGACGATCTAGACTTCATAGATGATGTGGCTCTTCTATCGCAAACGCAACAACAAACGCAAAAGAAGACGACCAGTGTAGCAGCAGCCTCAGCATCAGTAGGTTTCAATATACAGAAAGGGGAAGGCAAGATTCTTCGATACAACACAGCATGCACCAATCCAATCACAATTGACGGAGAAGATTTGGAAAATGTAAAAACCTTTACATATCTGAGCAGCATCATTGATGAACACGGTGGATCTGATGCAGATGTGAAAGCACTGATCGGCAAAGAAAGAGCAGCATATTTATAACTGAAGAACACCTGGAATCCAAAACAATCGGCAACCAACACCAAGGTCAGAATTTTCAATACAAATGTCAAGACAGTTCTACTGTATGGGGTGGAAACCTGAAGAACTACGAAAGTCATCATCCGGAAAATACAGGTGTTTATTAACAGTTGTCTACACAAAATACTTCAGATCCGTTGGCCGGACACTATTAGCAACAACCTACTGTGGGAGAGAACAAACCAGATCCCAGCGGAGGAAGAAGCGCTGGAAGTGGATGGGACATACATTGAGGAAAGCACCCAACTGCGTCACAAGGCAAGCCCTCACATGGAATCCTCAAGGCCGGAGGGGAGGAAGACCAAAGAGTGTCCACCTAATAATTAGGATTAAATGAGGGTTACAAACCAGTATGAGGAATTAGAATTATGATTTACAATTGACGGTTAGGGTTAGAAATTTGATTTAGGGTTTTCATCATGAACTGACATCAGCCAAAATGTTATTTAGCCAAATGGATGAATGAATTTCGCGCCAAAATCCGAGACCTGTTATTTTATATCTTATTGGTTCGTTCATACATTATGGTCTCACAATTCAAATTACGGCGGAACTGTGAGTATTGTTCAGGAATCCCGTATATTAAAACTAAGCATCTTTTTAAAGAACTCCGGTTTTCAACCGATTATCTAGTTCAAGTGGTGAACAATAAATTAACTGGAGTCGGGAAATAAAGACTAGTGGACCTTCATTTGGTCGCTACATGTTGCTCCGTGTGAGTCTACGTTAAATGGAGTAGCTAAGACATGCGTTACGCACATAGAACTACCACCTACCTTATTAAGCATCGTGTAGAAGTACTTAGGAAGAAAAATATCAGCACCTAAACCAAAACGTGGCATCAGTCCACGAAAACAGAACGAAAATAAATATGATCAGAGCCAAGTAAACAATGAAGACTTTAATACTGTTCTACTGTGTAGCTGATATTACGGCTGCTAGATAAAAGAGTACAGTTGTTCAGTTTTTCACATTTTTAAGAACAGGCGTTGAGCAGGACTTTTCTAAAAGAGACTATGAATGTGCTTCAAGAGGAGCAATAAATATTGGTGATTAATTTTTAAGGACTTAAAACTCAATTACGTAATCCAAACAATAATCTGACTTCACATAATTTTTAGAAAAATCATGTATTGTACATACCAAACAAGCAAATCGTGTTGGGTATGAAGAAGTTAACCACCGAAAACAGTTAAAGATAGTTACTCAGTATCACGGATTGATTGGAGTCAGGTTAGTACACCACTGAACTCCGAATCACTGGTCTAGAGGTTACTAGTTCTAGAAACCGAAGGTCATGGGTGTGCGTTGGTGGGTCCCACACTAGAACGAAACAGCCGCTCAGTGCTTCTAGCTTTTCAATGATTGTCCGATTTCGATCAGTTCGTGATCCTAATAAAATTCAACAATCTCTAGAATCTTCATAAGGATATGGGAAAACGTTTGAAACTGACTTTTATAGAAAAGTCTGATGAACTTCCATAAACAAGCTTTAGAAAGACAACAATTAAAAAGCTAGATATCAGTGGTTCTAGATCAAATTTAACACAAGTGTGTGGACAAATGAATATCTTATTACTATATTTTTTTTCCTATTTATGTTTATTCTAATATACTCTTCTTTTTATGTGATCTTTCCAATAGAGGCATGTTAAAACATATGAGAATATTACACATGTCTAGATTTGTTTACTTCATCTTGAACCAATTTATTGTCAGCTAGATGCCAAGTTGAATTGAGTGAGAGGAGTTGTAAACGAATATTGAACAGATAAAATTTCAACTAGGTATGGATCTGATAACTCCTAGGTATAAACAAGAAAGTTGTGTGCGAAAAACTAAAATAAGTGTGATTTTGTCAGAGAACTAGAAATATTCCTTTCACCAACTAACCAGCTTGGGAAAGGAGGATCTTAAGAAAACGATGCAGCTGAACTATACTGAAAACTGGATCAAGAAGGTAGGGTACAGTTAGAACTTCCTATTAAGGCACCATGCCATGCAATCAATACTTAATTTCAGACTCCTCCAGTGATTTGTCTGGGTCTTGTGGAGTTTAAAGTTTTGAGTTGTTAAACGTTTGGTTTCTGGGAGTTGTTATCCAATGAAATATCGGACAATACAATAATATATGAATACGTGCGCTCTAACTTTTGACAATGACACAGAATTTAGAAAAGATACCTATCCAGCTATGTGAGATTTCACTGATGCTATACTAAATAATCTTCATAAATAATCACGTTCCGGAGTTTAACAGAAGAGCAGTTTCAGTAATCAACAAATCTTTATCGCCAACAAAACGAAGTACGAAAACTGTCCTCTGAAGATTTACGCCCATATTTAGTTAAAAAATGACAGTTAAGTTAATGTTTATTTCAATTCCTTACCGATGGCACGAACGCCTACATATTTATTGCCGATTTCAAGAATTAAATTAGTGTTTTCTTTTTAAAAATTATAACCAACCTACAGTCTGATGCAAATATGTTGGACTAAGTCGTCATACAGCATTGGTACGGTTTGATGAATTTTAAGAGATCAAAATAATCGTACTAAAAATGATGAGAAAAATTGACCATTGAAATTATAGTTGGAAAACACAGGATGAAAGGGTATGTATGAAAGAATATACTGTAACTGAAGAATCTAAGGGGAGGTAAAAAGAGAATATCACAGTGACTGATGTTGAGTGGAATCATACGTCTCCAACCACTCATCACATCTAGTACGCGGATCTAAACAAGGTACTCTGGATTACCACCAATGAGTTTCCACAAAATGGACATAACCAAGTTCATATTATGACTAAATAAATAGTGGGTAAGACAGATTCTGAGAACAGATACTTGTTTCGGTAAACTAGTCAAAATATGGGTATATCACACCTTACTTTGTTCAACAAGACATCAGACTATAAGCAATAAATATAAAATTTTATACACAATAATAAAGGATTTGTGGAAGTATTATAAGAAAAGATGGATAGTGGCTAGCAGTGGAATCCAGGACGCGCATTTCGTCCTATTTGGGGCTCAGTAGCTAAGTGGATAAGGCGATGGCGTTTGATGCGGACGGTACTGGGTTCGAGTCTCAGAGTGAACATCAACTCTGAGATGAAGGTACATCCAGCTGACGAGTCCCAAATAGGATGAAACGCCCGTCCTGGATTCCACTGCTAGCCACTATCCATCTTTGCTTAGAATACTTGTAAATTAAGGCAATATCGAGGCAATACACACAGTATGCACATATGCCAATAAGAGACTGATCAATTGCAGTCCTAAACATAAATGGGAAGATTCAAGTAAAACAATATCAAGTGATTTGTGGAAGTGCCTGGAAAATTGAGATCGCCTAACAAAAACTACATTATATTCTTTATTCGTATGTATGTATGCTTGGACATAATGATAACTTCGGATTCCGTATCGGGCTTACAGTGAGAAAAGTAGCAAATAAATACTGCATTTACAATCAAATGTGTAAAAACAACCAATGGCTTGGGTAAACGAAAATAAAACTAAATGACACACTGCTGAAATCTAAGCTGTAGGAACTACACATACCAATGGGAACCTCTGGATCTATTACGGACTCATCTTCACCAGAATCCCAAATAGATTCATCGTTCATTGGATTAGTCATATTTATCCAGAAACTGGAACACAACAGCATAAAATACTAGTAGTTAAATAGGAACTATATTTATGAAGGGATACAGCTTTGAATTTTTTTTTAATGCACAATCGCACAGCATACAGAATGGGAAAGTAACTGTGAATACCATAACAAGCTACAAAACGAGGGGATGAATTTAAAGGATTAAGCGTACCTGCTGTATAATCAACGTTAACGTAACTAGGGCATTCACATATAAGAGTGAAGCGGCAGAATACACAACGATCGAAAGTAATGAGCTCGTAATACAATTCATTTATAATCAAAAGTATTTAGGAATGATTCTCAAATCCAATGGTAGATAGTCAAGGCGATGCCTTTTAAAATGACATGTTCTCACTCAACTTCATCTTCGCATTAATAACCGACAGAAACTACTCACATTTAAATACAGAATTCGACTTAAACAAGTGCTATTCGAGAAACATTAAAATTTTGAAGTAATGCCCTAATATTTAATGAACTACGTTAAAAGTTCTCAGAAAAGTTTTCTGCATAAGGATCAATAGACAAGCAGTTGATAAGACTTAGTTTACAGAAATTCTTAGAATTAAAAAACCTAGGTAATTTTATTTCATTAATTCAAGAACTGTTGAAAGATAATGGGTAGAATTCTTCTCATCACTGACATTTCAGTCGTCTAGTTTACTCAATTTAACTTGGACTAAATTACTTTCACAATATCTGCGATTGACTGAAGTATATTAATTCAGCTATCATGATACAAAAACACTAGATTGTCCATTTTTATCTACAACGAGCAGATTGTTTGTTTGATGCAACTAACACCAAAGATGGAAGTGTTAGTTGTTCGAAAACCTCCACTATTATATCGACATTATGAACCGATCTGTGTTAGACAAACACTGAAAATTTAGAGGTACTGGACTACAGTTTAGTTCTAGTATGGAATTCATCAGTGTGCACCAACGACCCCGCAACCAGGGATCAGAACCTAAGGCATTCGGTTTCGTGCAAGAAAGCTAGATCTCTAACACAGTGATTTAGAGTCCAATGGTGTATAAATCTGCCTCCAACTAATCTGCGATACTGCGTAACTATCACTGTCTCCGGTGGGTAACCTTTTCACATTCAACATGGTCAAACTACATTAGTCACGGCTTCTTAATAGAACTTCCTTTAAAGCTGGTCACTAGTGAGCACATGGTATTTCCTAGAAAAATATTTAAAAGGTAAGCAAAAACAGGACTACTACTACGTTATGGAAGTTAAATCATCATCACTAAACAACAACAGCGTACACGACAACATTACGAAAAAATGAGGCGAAAACAATCACAGCATAAAACTATGGACAAGAACAAATACGAATAAATAATTAGAAGAAATTTTTATTTTGAAATAGGAAAAGCCTATACAGTGCATCAAGCACCCTTCTTAATAACTAAACATATATATGTATATATACGTTTGAGTATAAAAAAGTAGATGGAAACATCTTTTACAAAAAATTGTTACTATCACTATATTGAAAAAAGTATAAAATGTAAAGGGTAATTGAGATGGAACGAGTACAAACATACATACATACGCACAAAACTTCCTCGATAAGCAAACATAGAGGGATAACATCTCAAAAAGGAAACATTAGTCTTACAGATATCAAAAGTGTTGTACGTGTGTGTATGCACACACAAATATGGTCGTATCATATACACATAAAAGAACAGGTAGCTGCCAAAAGAATTTAAAATAGGACAACATTAGGAATCAGTTTCCTGTGAATAGATAAACAAAGATGATTGAATGAAAAGGAAAGAAATGAGAATAGGATGTAGAAAACACGTACAAACATGAAGATGGCGTTACAGTAAATAAATATATGTGTATGTAGAAAAATTTGCTCATCAGTTGTTTGAATGACAATTAAAGCTAATATACGTATTACATTTATAAATCCTAAGTACATAGGAAAAAATTAATTAACGAATCATAAAAGAATAAGTGTTCGCACAATTCAATGCGCCACAAAAAACTCCTATAAACATAAGCAGAAGGAGGAGGGACAGGGAGACAAATATATATTCCTAAAACATACAAACATAAAGAACGAAACGCGTTGTCATCATCTGGAATAGTCAAAGTAAATAAGCAAACCGGAATAAGTGATTTGAGACCAAAATCTAATCGAGACGAAAATAAACTTATCCTGTATACTAAGGAAAACGTACATACACACAGAGAGAAAATCATAGCTACATGTTAAGTCGGAAAAAATGTAATTGAACTAATAGTTATTGAGTGGAAGTAGAAAAAGTTATAAGATCAATCATAATATGTGCGAAACACAAACAAGCCTGAGTTAATCATAACAACAGCAAAAACAACAACAACGAGGACAGTGACCGGTTATTACATAATAATACTAATAGAAAAATATTTTTGATGACATAATAATATACATTGTTCATTGAATTAGGAGAAAAATACGACTAAACAGGTCAGTTATTCGTTAAACTATACTTTGCACTTCTGATAATTTCAGAGCAGAAAAAAGAACAAAGATACCTTACTAAAAAATTAAAAATAATAGTAGTCATAATAACCATAAATGGACAATAAAAATCCTACCTAGAGAATAATTATAATAATAGTAATTACATTATTTTCTCTTGTCAATATAAATGAGCCTTTGAACTTGACTATTTTTACGCTTATCTTCTTTACAATACACATTTCACCTCACAGTTGAATTATACATGAGAAAAGAAAACAATCATAATTGAACAGATAAACAATTGTAATATACAAGAAAGTTGTTGAATACCTATACACACGTACATACATGGTACATTTGTATTCTTGAAAACAAAATCTAATAAGAATAATTCTATTAATAATAATAATACTAGTAATAATGATAATAATATGAGACTGCTCTTCATCATTTTTTTAGAAATTCATCATCAATATGAAGGCACAGACTTTTAGGGTTTTGTTATTACAATTGACGAAATAATATGCATGACACATACGTATGTATATACATGCACACGAACAGGCTACAAAAGATAGATTATAGTTGAATAGAAAGCACACACATATATATTATAATGAAAGAGCAGAAGGGACCAAAAACACTACCAGGAACTAAGCAGATGAACGTCCCCTGAGGATAGTTGTTGAATGGAAAAAGTGATATTCAATAAACGATCAACAATGAAGGGGGAGTGGAAGGAACACTTGTACACACTACAGAAATACAAATAGCTTGTAAAATTAAAACGATCACATTATCGTTAATAATTACATATAGTTGTACGTACGTAAGTTTATAGACAAACATGTAGACCCTGGGAATTTGTAAAATCTAGAAATTTTTTTGTAAAAATACAAAACAATCAAAATGATGTTGAGGTTTTACACGATTGAATAACTACACAAAACACACAGGAAAGATGAAAAGTGGAGAAAAAATTGAGCATCCTTCTAAGAAGAGAAGAAACGTACACACAGACATACTTATTGTGTGAGAATAATTACTGTTTTGTGTGATTTCATTGTAAAAAAAAGAAAATTAAAAATCCAAAAAACAATTTATTTGGCCTATACGGAAACATCTGTAAATAAAAAAAATGCATCGATTCACATACACACACACATCCGTCTCTCGAAAATTTCTAAGAATTAATGTCACGGACACATACATACATACATAGAGGGGAGGAGTATACAAATTGGGAAACAAGAGTGTAAGCAGCACTGCATTTTTTTGCACTATGAATTAGATGTTGAAGAGAACATCTGAAGAAGACGCGGAATAATTGGTTGTGACTTATTAATATGATGATTAACTAATTTAGAGTCGGGTAATAAAGATGTTGTTGAAGCATTTGATGGAGATGATAATGGTTGTGTATTAACCATGTGATTATTATTCACCAATGTATTGTTGATTGGATTTAATTCTTCTACATGTTTATCATAAATTAACATTAATTGACGTAATTGACTAGATGACAATAAGCCATAATCAACAAGATTTACTAAATGTAATAATAGATTAGTACGTAGACGTCGTCTATGAATCCATCGACTATGTTGATGTATAAATTGACAGACTAATGTTAAAACTTGACTATCACAAACAACTAAACCGGATGGACGAATTGATAGTAGTAAAGCATTCCACAATTGCATAATTTGTTTTTCACCCTGAATAAATAAATAAACAATATGAGTGGAATGAAGAATTCCACATTTAACTAACAATGAGATTCGGATAAGAAAAATCTACACAAGTTTTTCTCAAATCAATTTACAATTTAAATATTTTGAAAGGGTTCATCAAATTATTGCTTGAATATCCAGCAAGTTTTTGCATAAACGATTTAGAACTGGGATTTAGACAAATAATAATTCATCGAACAATTTATATCACTATCACTAACAAACAATATCGAAATGATAGTGACTATTTACAGTTCAACTGAACAATTTTAGCGTTGTTGAGTTAGCTGAATGAGATGGTTTAAAATGCAGAGTTTTTTGCTACCATTACAGACACAATATCATTACTGCCTATTCCATAGAAAAGTGAGCTTCTCAGTTATTTCATAACGTTTAAAGCAGTTTGATTTGACATTCTTGTTTGCGATTTGTGTGTGTTCGTAGGATTCGTTGCCTTCATTTACCATTGTAATCAAGTTGACTGTCTCGATCAGCTGATCACTAACGATGTGTGTTTGATCAATCCTTTTCGAAAAGATTGATAGAATGAATACATAAGTCAACTGATATGAATACCATACTTTTACAAATAAACTGGCCTTCTTAGAATTCTCTTGGTCCACAATTCTGAAGTTAGCCCAATTGAATTCATATATGATTGTCTACGTGCACTGAAATCAGTGATAATATAGCTTCGATTAATTGCTGCTTTTGAATTTGTGTATCCGAATTTGAAGCATTGATCAAACATATGGTGACAGATTAAGCGAACAAGATAGTCAACTCAAATAACAGGAAAAATGAAGACAACCAAATGGGTCAGAGCCAAACGATTTAACAGTTGTGGAATAACTGAGCTCACTTTTAAATAAAATAGGCGCTGTTGTTATCCAGTTCTGAAATTCGATGACGCATCTAACCACAATTAAAATGTATCAAATATACATTAGATTCGTTTACATCACAACAACACACACAGTGTTAAAATAACAAAATTCTTGGCGTGAAAATTTGTTAGTTCTTTGTACTTATAGTAAAGCTATCTCAAATTCTATACACATAGGGAGACAATAGAACAATTATTGTGACAAGGTAGCCATAAATTCATACTAAGTTATACAAAAATAATATCAACAGTCCATAATGGCTTATTAATAGCAGTATGTCTCCCCATTTTCTGTTTAATATAGATTTATTACAATGGTATTAGGTAGAAAACGCTTTGAAGGCACATAGAGAGGAAGTGAGAAAAAACACTGACCGGATTCACATCGGTGAACTCCTCCACTTTGCGTTGATAATGTTGACGAAGCCAGACTGGAGCATCTTCCGCTTCAGAGTCCACATCAAATTCACAAGCACGAACAGGCTGGGATGTACGCGTATGATAATAAATACGATTATGTCCAGTGACCATAGGTCGTACCGATAATGTAGGATCAAGTAACTAGGTACACATATGTGTGTGTGGAAATAAGTGAGCGAAAAACAAAGAAAAATCAACGAGAAATATAAAAGGCATTGTTTTAGAAAGTAACAGAATATTAAAATTTATGGAAATTGGTCTGATTAAAACAATATAAATAAGAAATATGTTGATGCAATGGGTGTTGACACGAGAATGTTTTTGGTACGGATCAATAATTTCGCGATGTTTTGATATTTGGGGACTGCGATTGGCCAGCCTGTCGGCATGTGTTCTAAGCGGATTATCAGTGTAACCCTCTAGTTAAGAGCTTTAGTATGTTTGGTATGCATTTAGCTAGTAATGGAATCCAGAGTGCAGGTTTCGTCTTGCGTGGGGTTCATCAGCTCTATTCACATAGATCCGTGTAATGTTAACACTGAAACTCGAAACCAATGCCTGTTGTGATTCACTAACCTACTAATGAGCCCAGATATACAGCCACTAACTTGTTCAAGTTATGAGGGTATCAGTACGATTCACCGACAATCAATTACACGAAGAAAACGACTTTTCATGTAGGATAACACCTTGCCCCCAAATGCCCTGGTACGGCTAAGGAAGGGGAGTCAGCTCTTCTTCTCAAAATCCTCTTACATAAACATGCGTATACAACCACTACCCTTGAAGTCCTACTCACTGCCTTTTTGTGGCGGGTGTTGTTTACGAAATTGTGAGGATGAAAAGCAAATGTCCGGTGCTTCAACCAAGTTGGTGTATACGGAGGGTCCACAAAGGAGAGTCGAAAAACCCTGTTTCCACACCAAAGGAGCACATGGGTTCCAGGATCCTGAGGGGACGAAAGGCGTATAAACATATTCTTGGTCACCAGCTACCACGGGAACGCATCTGCCAACGTTGCTCCACTGCCTTGCAGATTAGACCTCTAGATCAAAGGTTCGGGGAGTGACCCCATGAGAAAGCCGCCTACTTTGGTTTGGACGCCCGGGTAATATTCTAGCCGTCACACAAATTGAATGACGAAGTGTGGCGCAGATATATTTGATGCTTCCTTGTACCAATGTTCGTGTTTAAATAAATAAATAAATTGATAAGATGTTACGGAATATGGTAGGAGGATTCAACTGATTCAAAATAGTAGACTGGAAATTCGAACGCCATTGTCTGCACACTTCAGGCTAGGGCGGCTAAATAGCTTTTCCGTACAAACTGTGTACACAAAACCTGTACATTTATATATGAGCGACATGCAGTGGAATATGAATAAAATACATATCAGAAGATAGTCTAAAACACATACTAGGTCTCAGTAACTTATTGGTCAGGATACTAGACTTTTAACATGCAGGTCGCCGGTTCGAGACCTACCCTCCTTAATTCGGTTTGAGTAGCTGAATAGACGGATCACTTAGCTCACATGCATAAACCTGTACTGAGAAGATGGGTAGAATAGAATACGATGACGAGCTGAGATAAGTAGAATCCAAATAATACCTCTAAATTTTAGAACCAGTTCTTTACTTTTTCTATTAAAAATTCTTTAACACCTTTAAAACAGGCTGTAATAACGAACGGAAGAATGCAGTGAAGTTCAACATCTTTCTGTGAGCCAAGAGAACTGAAACTCAAATGTACGCATAAACCGAACAACATGAAGCTGAATACATAATTGCATATTCATAGTTTAAATTGCCGAGTCATTTAACAGTAGCGACGAACACCAAAATTCATTTGGAGAAAGTCATAAAATATATTTAATACCTATGATTCTCGACTGTAGCTCCTACCTTGACGTGGTGGCTGGGCTTGCTCATTGTGAAGTCTCAACCGAACTATATTATCTGGAATTCTTTCTGGAGGTCCAATCATGGTAGGAAGGTTGGTTGAGGAACGGTGAGTATTAAAGCACTAACTTAATGTGGAATTGTACTCCTGACTGTAGTAGGGTGTGACGACAGCAAGGCGTTTTCCTCAAACAACTAGCATCTGCAGCGATTCTGTCTTCTCACAAAGGAAAAAAGGGGCTAAGAAAGATCAACCCTAATATGTCACACGTCACCTTACCCCACGGATTTCTGCCTCGGATAGTAAAGGCTTTTGAAGTACGGAGCTAATACACCAAAAACCTCCCATAAAAAGACCATGAGCAACTGATCTCAAACATTTTTTTTCTTGGGCTGTGTGACAATGCTCCCAGGACATTAAGATCACCACTAACCCAGCTTTTTCTCCAGGTTCCTCAAGAATATCCTCCCATGGGGTGAGTAGCCAGGAAGTTACAACCGCTCCCACACCTCTAATAGAGCCCGAGATTATCTTGTTCATGATCAAAACCCTCTATCACCTAATATTGATTCTCCTATCCCACGACTAACAGTTTGCGCATATCTTTATCATCACGCATTCGAGTGGACAGTTGCTTGTGCGCTGTCAGACTAAACGGAACTGTAAGGACTCGGAGAGATCAAGACAGACGCCGTCGCCCATTCGTTGTCTGTCTACGCTCCCACTGATTCAGACTGGAATAAAGTGTAATATGAGTTTTATGTGAAGCTTTCAAACCTCTTTCGGAAAAGTTAAACTCTCGGATGTAATAGTGTCTGGTGGTTTTAATGCCCAAGTATGTAGAGTAAACCAAGCCGAAAGGTACTTCTGTAAATCTTACGGAGTTGCGGCTCGGTGAACAGGTAATGGCAACCATCTGTTGCAATTACGCTCAGATGAGAAAACCAGGTCGGATTCTAACCTCGGTGTGGATGTATCAACCTAATGTTCGCCCTTAGGCATACTCTGGAATATGAACATATTTCTTGAAGTTTGACCCTGTTGATTGAGAGATTCTGTGTTGGCATCCGCCATTAAGAAGCGTACCAAATTATTATATCAACTTTATACAGGCTTTCTACTCGAAAATTCTCAGTGGAGTCAGAGGTTATGGTGAACTGTTAACAGAATTTTCAAACTTATAGCGTTCGTTAGGGCTAGCCAATTTCCCCATCTTCATTAAACTTCGTTGTAGATCTCCTAGAAAAATAATACTTCCCATATTTAGCTTTCCAGCGGCTGATTTCCTTACCGGATGTTCACTTGTTAACTTAAAATATGCAAATGATAGCTGATTAAATGTAGGGTCTTCTAATAGTCTTAAGCAAAAGTGTAAGCACGTTTGAGATGTGATTCTCTACCTCTAAACTCAAAATGTTTCAGGACTGGGCCGCATCAACACCTAAGCTAATGACAGGGAGTGAAGTGGTTGAGTGAGCCGACACCTTCACTTATCTTGGGAGTCTCTCACCTCTGATGAGATAGTGTCTGAGGAAATCTCGGCACGGATTGAAAAATCCCGGTCGCCTGTGACCAACTAGCGTAACTTTTGATGTAAACGAGATAACCGTCTGCAAATCACATGACAAGGTTACTACACAGTAGTTCTACTTTATGGTTGAAGCACGACCAACAAGAATAGAGGATATTCATGGGTTACTAGTGTCTAATCTTAGATGTCTAAAAAGTATCGCTAGCGTATTTTGGGACCACTGAGTCAGAAATATTGAGGTTAGGCATATAGTACCACGAAAAAATGGCGAATCAATTGATGTGGTAAGTTATAAACTGAGGCAGTTGGGACATGCATTGCGTATGCCCAATTAACACCTAACTTAATGCGAGATGCTTGCTGATTTAAGAGTAGGCTGGAACAAAGATAGGGTAGTCCAAACCAAGACGTGGTACCAGTTTGTGAAGTCACTGATAACTGGACTGAGGCATGTTAATAAGTGCAAACAACCTAATTGGAATCGGTCTAATTATCGTAATTAATGGTTATAGACTTCAGGTGATATGGCTAAGAACTGTTTGCAATAGTCCAGGTGCGTTCACTCTTCCATCAAAACCTGCTTCCCGAAATCTTCCTATACTTTTTTTTAATATTTTTCTGCACTTAATATTTTCTACCACTAATGATACTGTTTCTAATTCTACTACTCTTAAGTAAGTCTTGATAATTTTATCTCATTGTGCTTATGTGGTATTACAACTTGAACCGATGCATATTAGTATTAGGTTCTACGTTGCACATGACTAATCGATTGTGATGGACTTCTGAGTTAGCTGTATATCGCTTAGATTTACACAAATTTGTTATTTAAATTTTTGTGAGAAGAGTATAGGAATACAATACTACTCATTTGATAGCCCAATTAGTAGCAGGTAATTTCGTCGACTAATGTTTGATTTTAGTAACACAGCTGGATTAATACACATATTTTTTCAGAGAAATCAATAGTAATAATAATAATAATAATAATAATAATAATAATAGTGGTCTATTTTTCATGCACTATCAAGATAGTTTCATAGGTATCTATAGAAAAATAATAAAATTATGCGGAAAGACTCATTACTGACCTGATCAGTTGATAATTCAGCACCACGCCAAAATATCAAATGTGTGTACGGCAATCGTCGAACAGGACAACGAATTCGAACAGTGGCATCAATCAGAGTTGGAGAAATAGAATGACGACCTTGATTACCTGACTGCTTGGTATTACTATTTATACCTAGGGCAGCACAACTACCGACTAACTGACCAGATGATGGAATGACATGATGTCGTAAAATGAAAATATTCCGACCGCTCGGACACCATCTACGTATACCACAATCATTTGAACCGTCATATGCTTCATTTAATGAAACTTGTAGGCTTAACTGTGTATGTGATGAATCCCACATAACCTTGAGACGAAATCTTGGATGACAAGTTCGAAGATGAAGAATCAAGGCTTCAGGACCTTTATCACCAGCACGAGCACAATCTAAGTGGCACCACGGACAAATAAGATCAGTGGACTGGGACCATTGTTGTAAATTACCCCCGAATACAAAACCGTACGTGATTGGATGAATTAAGTGTGGCGTCTTCGTAGACGTGGGCTTATTAACATCTGGTCCAAAATGAGCAGAGAGACTTTGTTGTACACGATTAGAAAGACATTTATCTAAACCGGTTGAATCTTTGAATACAGAAGAATCGCAAGACTCCTTCAAAACTATTTGTTTATGCGGTGTGGCAGACTGATTTTGCGACTTGATTACATCTCGATTATGAGAATTTGTCATGGAACGTGTAAGAGAGGATCGACCCTCCGCATGTATATGGGTATTATCTTGTCTTCGAGTTTCCATTGATCTACAAGGTGAAATGATCTGATTATTTTCAGATTTATTATGCCATATGACAGAAAATCGAAGACGAGGCCATCGAGAATACTCATCTAGTGCCGTGGAAGAATTAGGAAACCGAATGCGCCTCCATTCAACTTGACTAGAGCACGTGTCACTTGCTTGGTCGTTGTTAGCCGAAACATATGACTTTTCACTTACATTGTCATCCAAACATTTTAATGGTATAACTTTATTCATCACTCCACCATTACTACCATTGCCGTCGGATGTGTCTACACCAAGGCGTAATTCATATAAACCAGGAGTCAGAAGCAGTTGACGACCGGTATTGGGGCTATCTAAACCATTTTTTTTCGAAATGCAGAAACGAAAAAAATCAAAACCTACTATAATAGGTGGATATAAAAATATTAATTAAAATCGCATGGATATTGTTTCACTATATAAAGAACGAAGCGGAGGTAAACGAATATCAACACGAAACTGTAAGCAACATAGTGTTGAACTCTGCAGGTTATACAATCAGAACATGTTTCAAAACTGATTTAGCATCGTTACACCTACAAGAATATATATATCTACATATATTTTAGAAAATCTAGGTGACTGACCAGTTCTTGAATACCTAAGTAGTATCAAAGTGTATGGAGAGGTGGCTCAGTGGTCGCACGTTTGGACCCCGACCCACCTAGGTGACCGGGTAGCACCACTAGCCTTCACATTTAGTGTGGCTTGAAGCCAAGTGTACAATTCTCTATCTGGTAAATGAGTTAAAAAAACAAATCCAAGCGTTGGATGATAAGGTATGATCGACAGGAAGCCCTGAACCTGGAGATTTCGGGTTGGTCATGATTTATTAACAAGCCCTATCTGTAATCTCAGAGACCGTTACCCGTAGGCTTCCAACACATGCTACAGGTAAATGTCACCACCAGGTGATATCCGAGCTGCGACTGACCTCTTGTAAGAAAGATTTACATACTGATTAGTAACACAATAATAACGAAGTCTCATTTAATTCAGTCCTAATTACTACTGAGTTCTACAGATCAAGTGGCAGAAGTTACTAGTCTGTGGAGAAAACTAGAAATTGTGGTGAACTTTGTTCAGTTTTGAGAGGTTGTAGGGAATCGCGACAATGAGCACTGGACCTAGGAGTTTTGGTGTTAGCTGGGACTCGTCAATAAGGCTTTTCAACAATGAGAATGTGCGTCTGCATAAGAACAATTAACATTGAATTAATTATTGGGTTTTTATCAGGCTCTATTTCAATATTCACCTCAAGAATCAGTATGCAACAGCACTGTTTCATCTCAAGAATCAACAATAACGAGTTGAATATCAACTGCAAACGAACTGAGAAGGATGACCACTGATTAATATAGCTTATAAGTCAGTCAAAATTAATTCAGAGTGTAAAAGCTACCTGAAAAACTTATTTATTTCTGAAGTGAGATCACAAGAACTGTTGTAATCTTTCTACGTTTCACTAAGGAACTTGATCGGATAGGGAATATGAGATTGTCAATCAAAACCCGACAGGAGAATATTTCGTTTTCAAACTTCACTCTTGTGAAGTACACGAGAATTGAAAACTAAACACTCAAATATGCAAATAGTATGATGCGCAGTTGTAATGCTATATATGCGAGGTCAGGTAAGTAGATACAGTTGAGTCTTGTACGTGGTTGAAGGACATAACACCTAACATATGTAACCCCGGAGCAAGATATCAAGCCGTCAGATTACGAAGCTACCATCTACTGCACCACACCGTTCCATGAACCAAAGGCTTTATATTTAGGGTTCGCGAAATAATCACAATCTATGATTGCATGCTTGAGGTTACACTACTTGAAACCAGTGGCATTGACGTAGATGCGTTCATTCATCATTTTCTTAAGTTGAAGCTTAATATTTATTTATTTTAACACATAAGTATAGGTACAGGGAGGCACCAAATACATATGCGCCACACGAATCTCAATTGATTTGTGTGAGGGCTGTGATGCTGCCCGGGTGCCCAAACCGAAGCAGGTGGTTTTCTTAGGGGGCCACACCCCGAGCCTTCGACCTGGACGTCTGACCCACAAGGCAGTGGAGCATCGTGAGGAGATGCAGTCCCATGGTAGCCGGTGACCAACGATTGGTTCATACGCCATTTGTTCCTTCAGGATACTGGAGCCCATGTGCACCATTGATTTGGGGTCCGGTTAAAGCGCCGGACATTCGCTTTTCGTCCTCTCATTTTTGTTAACAACACCCCCGCCACGAGAAGGCAGTGAGTAGAACTTCCCTGGCAGAGGCTATATACGCATGGCCATGTGAGAGCATTTCGAGAGGGAGAGCGGACTCTCCCCACTCTCGGCCGTACCAGGGCATTTGGGGGCAGTTCTAATCCTTCACCCTAACCCGCTGTTTTTATAGTTCGTAATTACTTTCCTTCGACAGACAAAACGACCACTTGAGAATAAACTAAAAACGTTACCAATTTACTGAGTGAAATAAAAATGTTAGGTATAAGACTAACAACACTCAATAACCTATTTGGATTACCCTAATTAACAAATGCAGATAGGATTTATTAGTCTTATTATATCGTAATAATGTGTAATTGGTTAAGTGTATTTTTAATTCATCTGAGGGTCCATATCAAAAAAACTTATACACAGAACTAGACATCTCACTCTAATTCGCGGAGACATAGAAGAGGACAGAAGTAGTGTTTTTTACTGTATCAAAATTGGATTTACGAAATAGTAGCTTAGCGTATGAACACAGTAGTTTACTAGTTTCACAAGATTGTATTCTCTTTAAAACTTAGTTCGATTTCTGTTAGTGATAAGATAGCATAGGACAAAAAAGCTTTATATTAGTGCAACAGCAACACAGCAGTAAGAAATACGATTCTTTCCTTAATATAATGAATTCATATATATGTTGGCCGAAATTGTCATATCACATTAGCACAATGAGATAGTAAACGAATTGAAATAATGTAGTATCAATTATATTGGGAAATATTAAGCACTGAAAAAAAACGGCAAGTAAAACAGAGTAAAAAAGCCAAACGTAGCAGGAAATTTTGTATTATTATAAATGAAAACTAAAATATAACGAGACGATTTGACATAATAAAATTAGTTTTAATAACTTACCGAAACCAATCGAAGATACGATCAAAGGTAATGGAGCTGTAGCATATTGAACTGGATAGGAACTTGAACTTAAACCACCTTTACGCAATGGATTACTATTGATAAATGTTACATGGCTATTGTTGTTTTTCCCATCAGTATGAGCACTTTTTGACGAATTTTGGGATGGGTTATTATTACTATTATTGTTATGGTTTATATGATTAACAATATGATTTGTTAAGTTGTTTGAAATGTTCGAAGTAATTCCATTCAAACTAACTGCTCCGTGACTTAAATCGGGACGTTTTAACCAACGTCGTTCAGTGGCGGAAACGTGTAACTCCAATTGAGCAGATGTTAAACGACCACTAGATGTATTCCATTTAACTTGATTAATTAGATCGGTTAAAGAGAAACGACAAGCGGTATGGATAGTATTTGTAGTAGCAGTAATACTATTATCATTATTAGAAGTGGGTGGTGAGTTAACTAGGGAAGTGTAACCAGTTGAATGACTGTAACAATTTATCCGAATTGGATTTGGCGTTATATTTAAAATTGTATCATCTGGACATATTTTACGGCGCCATGCCCATCCAAAGCGTAAATGAACATTAACAGAAGCCTTAATTTTGAAAAAATGTGGGAAATTATTTATGCAATATATTCCAATATTTATAATAAGGCTGCATTGCAAACTATGCAACTAGAATAATTTAATAATAATACTAATACAAATTAGATTTTCACATTAAAATGTCATGTTTAGTTTTGTATGAGGACTGAGTTATGCCAACACTTTGCATACTCGCTTTTTTCTTTCAACATCATAAAAAACTTGTAATACTTCAACAACAACATAAAATCACAGATATGAGCTTTAGCTCGTTATCGATCCTATCCAACAATGGTTGATAACAACATGACATATCTGGGTGAAATATACGGTGGATAATGATGAATTACCAAGCCAAACAATATACATCTATGAGTATAAATTTGGTACCAAGAGCCGGCAAACGGCTAACATGGTCTATTTGCTAGGATGTAGTTTTGAACTTACGACTGTTAACCCTCGCGAGAGCATAGGCCACCGACCAGGATATTCCAACCAACTCTGTTCTAGGCTCCCCCTCCCAGTTGTTTTCAATTGATACGCATTCTTTTGACGTCTGCCTCCAATTCCGACACAATATGTTCCTCGGTTTTCCTGTTCCCTTAAGAATTCCAAGTTAGGGATTGTCTCGTGCCGTGACGCAGTTTGATGATTTCTGTGAAGTGTTACCTATCAACTTTTAGTGTCTTTTTCTCTTCAGCTGGAACCTAGTTTGTTTTCTGCCACAGTAGATTTTTAATGATAGTATTTGGCCAACAGGTCTGAAGTATCTTGAGTAGACGATCGTTTATAAATACCTGCACTTTTTTGATGATGGTTGTGGTTCTCCACGTTTTAACTCCGTACTATAGAATCGTCTTGACGTTTGTACTGAAAATTCTGGCTTTGATGTTGGCTGGCAACTGTTTCGAGTTCCTTTTATTATTTACTTGTAGGAATG
Organism: Schistosoma spindalis; assembly: GCA_946903255.1. Classification (NCBI taxonomy): domain Eukaryota; kingdom Metazoa; phylum Platyhelminthes; class Trematoda; order Strigeidida; family Schistosomatidae; genus Schistosoma; species Schistosoma spindalis. Next base: position 6,680,988 of record OX336418.1, on the reverse strand, counting down.
CTGCCCTTGCTTTGCTAATCCGCGCCTTTACATATGCACCATATATTCCATGTTTATCGATTATGCTGTTCAGGTACGTAAAAATTTCCACCTCTTCTAGAGCTTCTCCATCAAGTGTGATTGGGTTAGTGATTTCTGGGTTGTATTTCAGAACCTTGCTTTTTCCTTTCTGCTTGTTGAGCTTTACTGCTTCAGAGACTGATCGCTTTGATTTACTGTATCCCCTTGCCAGTTTTTTTCGTTTTATCATATAGTTGTCGATTATTTCCCTGGCTTGCAGAGTTTTCCGCTGTCACTGCTTGGTCATCCACTTATTTCTGCTTGTTGACTCTAATGCTCCTCTTTATTCTCATGTTCGATTCTGTGCATTGAATTTCTCTGCTCTTGTTTGGCTGCTTTTAATTGCTGTCACTTTTTCCATTGTTAAATCTTGCCTAAAGTATCGGTAGAGATCCATTCTTCATGATGGTGCTTCTTTATTTATCGTTCCAGCACCTCCTGGCTCATTGAAGTTAGTGATTCTTTGATCCCTTTCCAAATGTTATCCATAGTAGTTTCTTCTTCTTTGAGTAGATCTTGTAAGGCTTGGAAATTATTGCTGAGAAATATCTAGAATTTGTCGAGTTTTTCAGTGTTTCTCTAGCTTCGGTTTCATCTTGGCAACCACCAGGTAGTGATCAAAAGCTACGTTAGCTCCACATCTGGTTCTCACGTCTTCCATTGGCCCCTTGAATTTTTTACTGATGTAAATATGATCGATTTGGTTCTCTGTAGTGTGATTCGGTAAGACCCATGTAGCTTTGCGTATGCCATGTTATATCTCATTTCCACATCTATTTGACCGGTCCTCCGGTCTCCTACAATGTCCGGACATTTTATGTACCTATGTTAATTGTTGCTCTGGTTGTTAAAAGGGGCATCGGCCACTTTCGCCATTAGATGTCATAATTCTTCTAAATGAAGATACTTCAACTTCAGGACAGTTTAAATGGTTTAGATGATTTCTTCTAACTAGCGTTTTTAGAAAAGTTGTTTTCTACGGGATGGGGTTGCTGACTCCATGCCCAAACCCCCATTTCTATCCGGGCTTGGGACCGACAGTAACCCCAGAAAGGATACAAGCGGAGCCATGGAAGAATTACATAGTTAACTTCTCACTAGACTTTATTTACCTAGTTAAATTGAATCCGCCGGTCACAACAAGTACACTTGGTTGACACATATACTTGGCTTTAAGTCAGAGTTTGTGTGAGAGCTAGTGTTAATATCCGAAAGCACAGTACAACTAGTTTTTTTCAGCGTTAAACAATGTGATACAGTGGTTTAGATTTTAAAAGGTTAAGATGTCGTTATCTGAATATTTAAAAACTAAATCACTTAAATACATGATTACCTTATAGTGACTTGAGTAACAGGCTTAAGCAACTTAAGTCATTACATAGGAAATGGGAACCAACACTGGGCGCGATGATAAAATGGTGTGAATGTGATATGATTTCATCACTTTAAGACAAACTACCCCAATTGCATTTCTGCCACGATTTAACCAATAAAAAGACAATACGAACAAGGTCAATGAAGAATTTATAAGAGCATGCCTCATCATTTCACCTTATATAATTAAAACACATTTTTGTCCAAACCACATGTAAGGAACTAAACTTGAACTAGGAAGTGGTAAAACAGCTGTTTTGTGGTAAATATTTCTGAATGGCTTATCAATGTCATTTACTAGTAAAAGCTATTCATCAATTACACAAAACCTTCCCGATACTACCAATAAGTAGAGAAATTTTAGTTCACTTTGGATAATTGAGCTTGAGTGTGCGTAGTTTCATTTTACTGTATACATTCTAAGAACATATGCCCGTTAATTGTTCGACTTGATTACGTATAGATTATGTGCAACGATTTATGATTCTCATTATAATCACAAGTGTTGATTAGTTCAGCAATATAAAAATAAATTCAAAGCTTTATTAACTGATTTGCTATGTTAACTGATCTAAGCTCGCTAGATATTTCCTCACCAATGTGAGTAACGTTCCAAAGATACTTGTAATTAAATACTAGTAACTCACGAATGAAGTCTACTTACAAATACCACGTTCAACAACCGTAAAGTAAAACAGTGTGCTCACCCCTTAAGTAAGAGCATGAATACACAATATTATTTAACTCAAGACTACTAAAATTATAAAACACAAGTTCATACTCACAAACAGTGGATGAAAACTGCTGAATTTGACTTTGAAAGTGATCAATGATGAACATTATTGGCTTAAAAACTAAGACTATTTAATTTCACATAATTCGCTTTCCATTTTAGATTTTTTCAGTCGTAAACTCACGTGCATGCATAAAACTGATAAATTTTATTTTAATCCACAATTAGTATGAAGAATGGAAGCAAGGATTACTAGTTGTCGTTGCTAGCAACTAACTCTCTTTATAGAATATTTGCGGATGAATTGGTTAATATGGTTTAGGAGCAACTGTAAATGGTGCAGATGCATACAATACTCTTTACCCACTAGATCTTACATTTTTGAAATTATTTCATAGTTTTATTCTGTGAATTCATTCGTTCTCAAAGTATACTGACAATGTCTAACGTGTTTTGCTATTAACACTGATATTGTTGCTACTAGTTCAATTACTCTGGTATTTTTCATTATGGTTTCATCTTATTATGCTTATAAGATGGGGTAACTTGGACCGATTCTGTATGTGCCTATGACTGATTGACTGACTTGAAGGATATCAAAAGATTTATTATCCAGTTAATTTAAGCAATGAAGAATTTGTTACATAAACATGTGTAAAAGATAAAATTTTTATAGAGTTAAATGAATGGTTAAAAAATTGAAAACCGACGCTGTATAATTGAATTGTACAACAATAAGTATGCGAAATATTATTCAACACAAAACAATGCACTTACGTCCACGGTGACCCAATCCACTTCTTTTTCACTATCGTAAAAGCCTTCAAAAACGAGTTCTAATTCTTGAGGCAATTCACCAGGAGTAGTTGAAGAGGAAGACGAAATGGATTCTAAGTACTTACTGGAATCCTTTAATTCATCGTTCTGTCCGCAATCTTTTCGTCTTTCAATTAGACGCTCTACAATCCTGTTTATGCTTCGGCGTGAACCTGGATCAATAAAAAACTACAAGTTGATCAAAATACTTAATGTATGTTATGGTTATATTTTCTGCCAAAAACAAACGTGAGGAAAGTTATAACTTTTGTGGAGGCGATAGTTTTGTGGTTAAAGGACTCGGGATTCATATTAAGCAGGCTTCTGGTTTAAATTCCACTTACTTCGGTCTAGGCAGTAGGGTATCAATCAATAACTTGTTCACCGCTAACCATATATCAAATATCCTAAAACTTGTAATTACAGGCTACATAAAGACAATTCGTTGGGGAAACAGATAAGGCAACAAGGATTGATTAGTTCTACTTCTGAATATTAGCAATGGGAAATAACAAACCCTTCGTGATAAATTTAAGCTCATTGAACAAGTTGGCGGTTACATCGTCTCAGTAGATCGGTGGATTACGGGTCGGTGTTCAAACAGAAAGATATTGGATTTAAGTTTCAATATGAACATTCACACTGGAATGGAGACATATCGAGGTGACAAGTCTCAAATGGGAGGGAATGTGCTTCCTAAATTCCACTGCTAGCCATATATTAAATATACCAAAAGATACGTATCTTTGTATTCAGCTGGATTTGATTCCTTTATTTTAAAATTAGCTATTCAGTGTTTAAGCTGGCAAGTCGCTTTGCCGATTACGGTTATTAAAATAAATTTAAATCAAATTTTAGACACACTTGTTATGTAGACCTAGGAAATTAATACGGTGGTGATTTTAACTTACCAGACGACTGTTTACGAGATGGATTTGGCATCAAGTAGCTGAGAGTACGGTCCAGATATAATGGACGATCACGATGACGATGGGAAAGATATCTATACAAGTGTGTTGGGATAGCAAAAGCCCGTACAAATGCTTCCTGTTTTTTAACCAAGTTATTAAAATCAACAATTGAGTTAGTGTAGTTGGACTGTGTACTTCTAGCATTAGGTTTTTTAGTATAAGAAAATCTTGAAGATGAATTGCGTCGAGTGTATTTTCGTTTAAGACCTGTTGGTCTGTTGGAACAGCTGACCGATTGAACCTGCTCAACTGGGTTTTCATCAGTAGGAATGATACCAAACTCAGAGTTAGTTTGTGGTAAAATATCTTTTGAATTATTTGCCTGAGAATTGACATCTGGAATACGACGCCTATATGGTCGTTTAGTAACATACACAGCCTGCGAAGTTCTGCATTTTAACCTGTACAAAGCAGAACGGCTAGCAATACGACCATTCGGGATTCTACGTTGAGATTTGGTTTGAATAAGCTACAAAAAAGTAAAATGCGAGTCTAATTTGCTATCATTCAATGTTAGAAAATTACTTGCAGTAATACAGTTCGAAAATCTTGTACTTTGACACGAATAGCAGCAGTAGTTTTCAGGAAGATGTGATAATAACAATTAACTCATTCACCGGGTACTTTGATGTTAGTGATACTACCCTATCGCCTAAACCGAAGGTGGAATGGGGTTCGGATCCGAGACTTAGTGACGGAAAGTCGAACGTCTTAACCATTAAATCGAAAGAATATACACTTAAGCATTATGAGCTTGATAAACAATCGATCTGTATACTCAGTTTCCTTATTTTCCTGAGACATACCCAAAGAGTTCAAAATAAAAGGTTGTGACGACTGATTACATTCACTGACCCCAAAATGTGTTATTGGAGCCAGGTAGTGCGATTAAGTAAAACAAAGCTCTGATAACCGAGAGCACTTAAAAAAACATTTAGATACGTGATTTCACATATATCATTTTGTTGGATGTTAAACCAACTAAGAATCGCTACACTGATTGGAATATTAGTAAATAATAATCACTTTCCTCGTCACAAAATGCGTAGATACAAAACACAACTTTCAGCATGTAATCTGACAACAATCAAATTTTACACAATTTTTAAGCGGAAAAAAGTGAATACGTATGTGCAAAACTAAGCTGAGAATTTCAAGTGTGAAAACAAAAACATTCACGACGACTATTTATTTCCGCATAAGGCACAGTTAAGGACTGATTTTACTCTTACATCTTTTATCATAACATATACACGTTATGTAAGACACAGTTGATGTTTGTTATTCAGCTCTCGGTGAATAGATCCATATGTACTTATTTTTTGTTCTGTAGGATAGACCGTGAAATTGTAAGCTGAATAGATAGTTGAGTTTTCATGGTTAGGAATAACATAATCATTTCTTATAAATCCTGCAAACAAGCTGGAGCAATAAACAAGGATATGTAATCATTAAGAATTAATAAGTCGTAAAATTTAGGGTTCAGTAATGCCAGAACATAACTTTACATGCAATAGGGATTAGGAATAAATTGATTTTGATACTAAAAAAATGATGAAATGATCCAATTCGTGACGTTCGTCAATGTTTATGGGTCACGAAACTGAATGACTAATTGAAGACATAGTGTAGTAACATCTGATTCACAAGCGACCATATTTAAGCGAGATCTTGCGAAAATTTATTGCACTTTAACAATCGAAATTATTAGCAAATAAAAATAAGATGGAAGCATTACATATTGGAGGAAGTGATTATTTGGAACCCGTTGGTAACAACAATGATGTAATTCATTTACCAGGCAAAGGTATTCAACTGGGTCACATAGGTTTTGTAAAAGCTGATGCTAATACCTGACTGCTTCAAATGAAGTGGGAAAAGAGTTGGACCTGCAGCCTACTGATGGACTGATAAGTAGGAGATTATACACTACCATACACCATAAGACATCAATTTCTCTCTAATTGGAGAGGGGACTGCTAAGACGAATGTCTATCGCAATCGCTAAATGCTCTCTAAGTAACAGCCATCTGAGCAGACGAAACACAAACGATTTTGGCGACTATGTAAAACGTGACTTCTAAGTATACAAACGTAATTTCATTCTGAGGTGAGAAAATGTTTACTCACTGAGTTCCATTAAATGTTCCAGCAAACACAAAAACATACTGGCTTAGTTGATTGTAGTTACTAGGCGATTGTAGTGTATACATCACTGAATATTTAAACATAGTAATCACCTTAGCATAAGCTTTTCCTCTACTACATTTAGGATTACTTTTTTTCCTTGAGTCTACAGATGTACGTCTACTAGCCTTTGAACGACTCGTCCTATCATCAGACCTCTTGACGTGTGAGGCGGTTCGACCTCGCCCAAGCTTGTTTTTAAATGCATTGCTAGACCTGGGAGTTTGCTTCTCAGGTGATTCCATGGACGATAACGGCCCTAAAAAGTTTAAAAAAACATTAGTTTTAGGTGTGGGTTACCATAATGAAAGGCTTTAAAGTTATGGACTATAAAATTATAATACTGAGATGACTTCCCACAGGATTTCAGCTTTGCGAAAGTTATTTTAATTAACCTTGATATGTGAGTGTATTAAGGATTACTATAAGAAATTTTAACCTGTGTAGGTTTTGAAGAGTGAACTCTAACACACTTTGGTTTTACAACCTTTAGTATTGACTAATTTAGGTTATCTACAGTGTGGTCTCATGGGATAAACAAAAATGGTTAGGTTGTTATAGAATCACTACTTAGCGACAAATGTGAAGACAGTAAACCACAAGGATTTTCCAGAAGATAACGATAATACTTGGTTGTTTAGACTTTGGTATGTGAAACAAAGTGATAACAAGTTAATCACCCTGATCACTTTCAGCGGAAAATCCTAGAGGTGTTCTTTTACGTTCTAAATCGACCCATGTAACTGGAAGATGAAATGGTGGAACAGTTGATTTTCGCAGAGGACGGTAGCATTCCAGGTTAGGCACTCGGAAAAATGAAACATTTTACTTACCAAATTGTTCAACTACTTCCTCATGTATCTTTTAGACACATGGCGTCTATTCGTCTAGATGAAATTGTACTACGTATACAGACAAACGAATACAAATTATATGGAAATATTTTACGAACATAGGGATACAATGATAGTGGTTAGGTTGTTTTGACGATGATTATTTAGTCCAAAAAAACATTAGCATCGATATTTACAGACATTCCGTAGAGTAACAGTTCTTGAGATAAAAACAAGACAGAGCAATGTACGGTGGTTTACCTTGAAATGCGTGAAATTAGAAGAAAATCAAGAGAAGTAGTTAATGTTGAAAATCAGATTCTGGTCAGGGAATACAGTAAACGTATCTACATATCACAGTATGAAACACCAAAGCCAAGCTGTTGAGCATTTCTAATTAATATATGTCATGATTTTGAGGACCCGTAGCTTCATTTTCTCTGCAAGGTTCAAGCTGACATTTAGACGAAGCTTATTTTAAAGAACTCGTTTAAATCGACCTGAGGCAAGAAGTAAAATAGTCCTCAGGAACATCTTGTATTTTAAACGCATGCAAAGCAAAACTGATGGTGAACTGACAACTGCTTCTCTTATAATCCAAGCAATCGGAAATCAATCAACCTGACCTGTCACTAAACAAATGAACGCTGACAACGCTCGTCTGAAACCAGTAGTCATGTGAACTGAGTTTCATGAATCCCAAGAGAATTATTCCACCTTCTAGCCAGTCTGCAGTTTGAAAATGAAAATAATTATTTGCTTAGCTCAGTAAGAATTGTGATAAACCTTTTGATTTGCATAGCTAGCTTCTTACTATTAATTTAGATTTGTGTGAACTTGACGGTTTTACTAATCTACCACAGATGTCAGAAAATCACATGTAAAATAAATGAATAAACCAACGGAATGTAAATATTTTCTTTGCTAAACAGTAAATTAAACCGAACCATTAAACGAGTAGACTCGACAAAACATCCTTTTCGAGACGCTCATCACTTACTGTAGTCATCAAATTGTAAGTGTAACCTGTCTTTTCAGCAGACAACTTTTGCCGTAACTAGAATTGCCTGGTATCACAACTGATTGTACAGAGTAAAAAATCCTCCAGGCAACATAAGGTCGCAGTGACATATGGCGTGCATCAGAAGAGAAGCCTGAATGGTTTATATCCAAATATTACTTTCCATCCTGTACCATTATTAAGTGACTGGTAAATCTAATCGTATTGACGCCGACAAAATTTGTTTTAATACCATTGCTATGCTGTCTTGGTTGCTGTATCAAATAAAGATATTCATATTGCAGGGGTGTGGCCCCTTAAGAAAACCACCTGCTTCGGTTTGGGCACCCGGGCAGTATCACAGCCCTCACACAAATTAAATGAGGTTTGTGTGGCGCATATGTATTTGGTCCGTCTTTGTACCAATACTTATGTGTTAAAATAATAAAAATAATAAAAAAAGTTTACTGAACCCAATCAATGAGCTTCCTGTATAGCAAGTAAAATGTTTTGATATTTGTCGCTTTTGTTGTCAGAAAAATTAAAACTTGTGTGGAGTATCTAAAAATGCTAGCTTTGTTACCACAAACATTTGGTGGTGAGTAAACTACTGACTGGGGAACATTACGTTCCTTTTCAGAAAGACTACTTTATCTCTGTAAAAGTTCTAATATAATTGACTTTCTGTTGGTAAAAGAAACACCTCAAAAGGTTATAATGTGTGGTTAGGTTTGTGTGTGCCCAATCGCCCCGTGCATCAACTGGACATTTTATTTTATTTCAGCAACGTACAAAGCTAGGAAACGAAAGTCATCAAACTGGGTTAAATATATATATGAATAGATCGCTATGCATAATCTCTATGGATGAACAGCAAAATTAGAATGGCATTATCACATTTTTGTCACTTCCAAAAGTAGCTCCTTTGCTGGGATTAATAAAGTAAATGACTTTAAAACATTATAAATTTACAAAAGTAGCTTCAAAAATATCTTGACTCGTAGGTTAGTCGTGTCAGGTGGAAAGGATAGTAGGCCGGACGAGGGAAACAGAGTATTATACTGTTTAGTTGACCAGCACGTCTGGAATACTGAGTATGTTGTATATCAACAATGTAATACAAACCAGTTTTTCGAAATACTACCGTAAATAGCCTCTCACCCCTCTTCTGAAGCGGCGGCCGATTGGTTTGGCTTTTGATTAATAAGTCGCAGGTTTAGAAATTGCTTCCCCCACTTTGTTTTGGGCAACTGGGTAATACCTTTAACCCTCACACCTGAAGTGTAGCTTTCAGCGAAATACATGAATCTGTATCTGGTTAATCATTTAGTAATATTCTCTAACATTTCAGACCCGAATGTTAAAATTATACAAACAAGATACTTTTTCTTAACAGTTTTGATACCAAAGTAGCTTTTTATTGCTACTTTGGAAAAGTATATCATTGTTTCTCTTAAACTAACTGGCTCTACAGTACGTACGTACGTTCGGTTGTACAACCGAATCTCATTTCACTGTTTGCGTAACCTTCACTTTCTGAAACAAAACTGCACTTTTTCGCCTTTGAAGGGTTTAATCTTAGTGAAACCCTTGTTATTTGTTTACTTGAGACCTCCATATAAGACAGTTTTTGAATGTAGTTGTTAGAACTTCTATCCCAAGTGCATTTCCGTACAAATGCAAGCGATTGCGTTGAAAAATACAATAATATTAAACAGACTATTTAGTGACTTACACTTTTAACACTTATTATCATTGAACGAAAAGAGAACCATCCACAAAAATGAACCCACACTCACACACCAATCGGTTTTGAACCAAATTTACAAAGTTGATACTTGCAAGGTCGAAGCAAACAAACAACTCCTATAACAAATAGACCTGCTAATTTTATCCGATTTCCGGTTTAGGGACAGGAAGCCTAAATTATTCGATAATATTTTGTGTGGTAACTATTACGCTCACAAACCTAAGGGGAAAGACCCGGAAACTGAAGAGACTTAACTCCGCGAAACGGACTGCAGACATATCTAATACTCATTAACAGTAGTCAAATGCTGGAATTCTCTGCCAGCTGAGCAAATCCAAGCTACTTCTCAAAAGTCCTCTAAGAGAAAACTTTACATATACTTGAGGACAAAAGGCAGAATCTCTTATGATTTGTCAACATTTTTACTTTTCCTGCCTTATCAATAATGCACCAAGGTTCCTGTCTGGAGTTATCAATATCCATTGCCACTAAACACGGAAATTCATTAAGAAAAAGCTTCCTCTATTTTGTCCAGAACCGTTTGAACAATTCAAACTCTATGTACTTACTTACTTACTTACTTACGCCTGTTACTCATCGCGAAGGAGCATGGGCCGCTAACCAGCATTCTCCATCCAACCTTGTCCTGGGCAATCCTTTCCAGCTCTTTCCAGTCTTTATTCATTCCTTTCATATCCGCTTCTATTTCCCGACGTAATGTGTTCTTTGGCCTTCCTCTTTTCCGCTTCCCTTCAGGATTCCAAGTTAGCGCTTGTCTCGTAATGCAGTTTGATGATCTCCTCAATGTATGTCATATCCATTTCCATCGTCTTTCCCTAATTTCCCCATTAGCTGCAAGATGGTTGGTTCTCTCCCACAAAAGGTTGTTGCTGATGGTATCCGGCCAATGGATGTTGAGTATCTTGCGTAGACAGCTATTGATAAATACTTGTACCTTCTTGATGGTGGTTATTGTAGTTCTCCACGTTTCAGCTCCGTACCATAGAACTGCCTTGATGTTCGTATTGAAGATCCTGACTTTGATATTGGCTGAAAGTTGTTTTGAGTTCCATATGTTCTTTAATTGAAGGTATGCTGTCCTTGCTTTGCCAATCCTCACCTTTACGTTTGCATCTGAACCTCATTGTTCATCGACGATGCTTCCCAGGTATGTGAAGGATTCCACATCTTCCAGAGTTTCTCCATCAAGTGCGATTGGAATGTCGTTCTTCGTGTTGTATTCGAGGCTCTTGATTTATCCTTTGTGTATACTGAGGCCTACTGATGTAGAGGCTGCCACTACACTAGTTGTCTTCCGCATTTGTTGAGGTGTATGGGATAGAAGGGATAGATCATCTGCAAAGTCCAAATCTTCCAATTGTTTCTGAGCTGTCCATTGTACTCAATACTTTCCTTCAGATATCGAGGTCTTCATAATCCAGTCGACCACCAGAAGAAATAGGAAGGGAGAAAGTAAGCAGCCTTGTCTGAATCTGGTCCTTCCTTGGAATGCATCTGTCAGCTGTCCTTCGTGCACGACTTTGCACTGTAGTGCGTCGTATGGGTTCCGGATTATGTTGACAATCTTTTCAAAAACTCCATAATGTCAAAGAAGTTTCCATAATCTTCTCTTTTCCACACTATCGAACGTCTCATAATCAATGAAATTGATGTACAGTGACGAGTTCCACTCAACTGATTGTTCGATGATGATCCGTAGTGTCGCAATCTGGTCTGTGCACGATCGGTCCTTACGGAATCCAGCTTGCTGATCTCAGAGTTGATCAGAGTGAACATACATGCAGTATAATGTTCTTTTAATAGACAGATGAATATCTGACCCATACTACTGATAATAAAAGTACATTAAAAATTTGATCCTTATGAAAGATTCTTTTATTTCAACTTATTTTAGATATTCAAATGGATAGTATAGAATATTTGTTAAGAATGATTGATACCAAACTAGTTTATCTTAAAGAATTAGAAAAGAAAGTGAAATTAATCGAACCAATAACCGAGTTAATATCATCCTGTTCAGCAAAACTCTGTTAAAGACTTTTCCTGGTATTGACAGTGGTGTAATGCCTCTGTAATTTTCACACTTGCTTAGATCTCCTTTCTTTGGAATCTTGATGAGGTGTCCTTCTTTCCAGTCCATCAGCACTTGTTCCTCCTCCCAAATTTTCCTGAATTGAAGGCGGAGTATGTTTGTAGTTACTTCGGTGTTGGACTTCACTGCTTCAGCTGGTATATTGTCTGGTCCTGCTGCTTTCCCGCTCTTGATTTGTCTGATGGCCATTCTGACTTCTTTCGTCGTTGGTGGATTGACACCTATAGGAAGATCTGTGTGTGCTGCTTCGATGTCCGGTATGCTCATTGAAGCCGGCCTATTCAGGAGTTCCTCGAAGTACTCTACCCATCTGTTCCGCTGTTGTTGAATTTCAGTAATTGGACCGCCCCCTTTGTCTTTGACCGGTTTCTCTGGTTTGCTATAGTTCTCTGCTAGTTTCTTCGTTGTATCGCAAAGTTGTTTCACATTTCCTACTCTTGCAGCATTTTCCGCCGTCGTTGCTGGTTCTCCCACGTATTTCTGCTTGTCGGATCTAATGCTCTTCTTCACTTGCTGGTTTGCTTCTATGTACTCAGCTTGTGCTTGGAGTTTCTGTATTGAACCATTGCAGCGCTGTTTTTCCAGTTGTCCAGTTCTTCTTTAGCTTCAGTTTTAAATTGGCCACAACCAGGTGGTGATCCGAACAACGTGCACAACACCTGCTGCAATCGCTGTCCAGGTTAGATCGGACGATCCTCGATGTAATGATAGCCCATCAAATATATCTCCGAAACTCCTCGCTCCTGTCTTTTGATTTCACTTGATGTTACTGGTTAAAGCGTTGTCAAACTCCGAATACCTGTGGCATCTTCATTGGTGAGCCTTACGTGATCTGTACACCGAATTGCAAACTGTGAGTCTGTTCCTTTTTGGGATTTTACATATCATTGCCTTATTTTAATTTTTTATACATTGTGGTATTTTTTTCCCGTGTTTTCGGATATATGTATTTCCCACTCGTTCATTCTCGCACTTGATATTTCACCATGACTGAACAGACACCCAAGGGACCTAAGTTAAGAGCTATGTCCCCACCTTCGTTCCAACTAATGCCCTTCTGACCAGACAACATCGAAGCCTGGTTTTGCTATGCAGAAGCCGACTTCTACGAGCACGGCGTGAACGACACACGTGCACAATTCCTCGCAGTAGTCAAGGCACTACCGCGCGAATTCGACAGGTACGTAACACCTAGTATGTTTACTAGTGATGTTTCAGAACCCTACAAAACACTTAAACGATCCATCCTTAAATGTGGAGATCTAACCGATCGACAAAGGTTAGACCAACTCCTTAATAACATCGACCTGCAACACAGTTCTGCCACAGACATGTTGCAAAGAATGATGGCCTGTTCAAACAACTTTTCTTATCCAAACTTCCTCAACAGGTGCAAGCTGTGCTGGTCTCACTTCAAAACAACGCCGTAGACGAGCTGGCTGCATCTGCTGACCGTATAATATTGACTACATTTATGCAGTCAAATCAACCTCGTTCCTTTTTGTAAACTGTCTTGAAATATGAATTTGTAAAAGATATATTTCAAGATATCGCGTCTCCACTAGGTTTTCATTTGTAATATTTATAACTTAGTCGGTATACTGATGCTGTGTTTTGAAAATGAGCTGTTATTTGGAGTAGAACTCAATCATTTATATAATGTAACAGACTCTTGAAATAAAGGCATGTATTCTTTTCTACTGGTTTCACTACCGAATAAAACCTGAATTTCCAGTCAAGATCATTAACCTAAATATTACGAGTTTGTACTTGATCCCAGCAACTAAAATGTAGTCAGGTAATCCATATCCACCCGTGGTTCCTCAGTCATAACTTTTAGGTACGGTAGATTCAGCCTGCTCCTTAGTAATGATAGAAATTGTTGTTGATTGACATGACTTACAAAGAAATCTTGATCTGTTATGTTTGAGATATTCATGTTGACTCTCATATACTTAACAGTCATATCCAGTAGCAGTAAGTCATTTTGTACCAGAGAAACTGATCTAGTGTTTCAGTGAAATACGAAGTACAGCATACGTTTTGAAGTTCCGATGCTAGAAGAATATGTTGGTGTCCAATGCCATTAAAATGCATAAAGCTTTAGATAGTTTATTTCTCTGATATCGAAGAAAGAAACTCTGAAGTCATCCATCTAAACTATAAATCTCCACCGTTTCTAAATGATATATATATACCTTACGCTTCCGGAAATCAAGCTTAACCTAATATTAAGTTTCATCCCTGTTCAACATCTTTCAGTTGGTCACCTCCTGGACTCGTTGAAACATTTAAGGATATTTCAAGTGGTCCTAACAGTTTATAACGGTACTTTACTGATCACTGCATGGTCCCTAATGACCTGATTTAAACCTTTGTAATGGTCTAGCACGGTTGACAATAAATGGTTCACTTGTTTCTAAGCTTGCGAAGCTATTGCATTACCACCCCTTTGGTCAGGTAAGTTATCTGGTAGTTAACATCCTTTCGGACATAATTCGACGCTAACATGGCTGGTACGGTAAAATCGCTTATTTTCTGATTATTTTATTAGGCATTTTCTCCAAGAGCCACCATGAATTTCGATTCTGATCCATGAACAAGAAAACTCAACCCATTTGGTAGTCTTTTGGAATAAAGAATTACTTCAGACGGAATACTATCTTCACCTGTCTGTTTGTTTCCATGTAGGCATGACAGAAATGACTTCGAGAATGTGTAGTGTGGAGGCGAGTCGCGTTTGACTTTGATCACCACTACAAAAAGACTACGTGCCAGTTAACCGATAAGAAACCCGTAGGCCAAATATCAGAAAGCAGTTGATGGCTGTAATCAAGATGTATTCTCTGGCGATCTTGTGGTATCGAAAGAATACCAAGGTCGTGCCAGATTACAAGTGGAGTTACTGAGCGTAACCGAATTCGTACAAGGTCACAATCAACGGAAGGAAGAATGTCTTTGGTACAGTTAAACAAACAGGTGCAGTAAAACAATCACTGGTACAATTAGTTATAAAAGTAAGTGTTTCCATTACACCAATCGCGTTCTGTTGATAAAAGGAGGTCACTACAAATGACTCCACTCGATAATTTTGATGATCGCTTTTTAATGACAAACAACACTCCTGTAGTTACGGGAGTCACTGAATATACTGGTTTTATCAGATAATTCGCCATTCTGTGGAGTTGTAGTTCACTTTTTTATTTCAAATTTTAATATCAGTCGATATAAATATATGAATAATTACAATGAAATAGGGTAAGTCACCACATATAATAGATAAGAGTACAAGTTGATAGTAGGAAGACAGGTTTACTGATAGTAGGCAAGAATAATAAAATACGATAATAAAAGTCTTATCAATAGTTAAACCTTGGAAATAGTAGGTGAAATATGGGTAAATGGAATAGTCATCACAAAACACTAAGATCATTACGTAATAAGAAGTGTGTAAATGATTAGATGGTGAGGAATACAAACGGAAAGAGGCGGAGAATTCCAAACAAATAATGGAGGAGTAAATAAGGTTAATGATAGAATAATAATAATAATAATAAAGAAAAAAGGAAATAAAATTTATAAATAAAAATTAATCGTTAGTTAAGTTATAACTGACCATGGAAGGGATAGGGGAGTTATAAATTTCTCCTGTACACATAAATTGGGGTTATATGTACGAGTTCCTATGGCTTCAGCTATATGTAGGAGGCGGAAACGAACTCCGTTGGGAAATGATGGAGGTATATGATAGATCACTCGAAGTGATTTCGATTTGTTTACAGCATGACCACCATCAATAAGATGTGCCAGGATTGATTGCGTACTGTTTTTATCTGGCCCTTTATACCTGTCTTCCTATTATCAACTTGTACTTTTATCTATTATGTGTGGTGACATTATCTATTACATTGTGATTACTGACCCAAATTGCTTTGATTGGTTTAACATTTTCGTATAAATATTACTGTATATTAGAGTAAAGCCTGATGATGATCTAGTTGAAAACAATTGTTCGCTTATGTATGCAAATAACGCAAACTACAAAATTAAATCTCCGTCCCACTAGTATTAACTTACAAAGACCTAAAGATCATAGCAAGTTATCTTCCAAAGACTTTGGCTCACTAATGTTCGGTTGGAGCCAGTTATTAAAACAGCGACATTAACTTTCATAAATTGAGGTAAAATTATGTTTAAAACTATCCACATAGCTTTAACAATATCCAAACCAAAAAATATACGCAGGTCATAGGCCCTTGTTTGGAAGACGATTAATGTCTTGCAATAAGTGCAAAGGATAATTACGTAGCGAGTATTTGTTTAGCCTCTGATCTACACGCTTAACCTTAAAATGGGCTTGAGGACTTTTTACATAATCCTACAGTGGATAAGACCAAATTATTACTCAACAGACACTAGGTGATTTCGAACTTGGCATACAACTTACTCTCATATAAAGAATACTCCAAGTACACACCCGTGGTTCAAAAACTTGTCGAGTTTAGAAAGAGGTTAGGATGTTCTAAAATCGTAATGCATGCAGTAGAGGAAATCATCCATACGGCTACAGAATAGTTGGCCTCTGGAGCAATGATAAAGTTTCAAAATCTATTTCAGCATCGACTACATAGTTCCAATATTGTTTATGTACACTTCGACTGTTGAGTGCACAAAATGCTACTTGTGGATAACGACACGATGCGCATAACCAAGTCTATGTAGGAGTCTGTACGCTCTCCAGTTATCCTTATATACTGTAGTACCTAGTTGCAAAAATGTGCTACTGGTGCTTTTATTATTCAGCTCGCAATAATTGTCATAATTTGCCTTAGTTGGGAATTATGTATAAAGTTTTCATCACGAACTGACATCAGATATAATGCCAGAAATTTATTTAGCCAAATGGATGAAAGGCTAGATGAATACAGAAGGATATTGAAAAAGAACCAACTCCTGAATTCTACAACTGCAGCACAGACGCGAAAATCAACTGAAAGCAATGTGATTGTTGAAAGATCGACACAGGTGTTTCTAGGGAAGCACCTCGCCGACGATAAATTGTGCTGAAGGTTGTACTCACTGTGACTTTATGCCGTCAAAAGTGACAGATTGATGTCCTTGACGTTCTAACCCTAAAGTAGGTGTCAAATGAGAACTATTGGCGCCCTTCTAGGTTAACATTAAATCTCAAGGAACGTCGCATTCATTTTAGTCATGTTTGCCTTTATTTCCCCTTTTTGGTAGAGTATTATTTACGAAGTAGTGTACGGTTAGCAGTTTTTTGAGACAGTGATCGACGTTCTCGTGGTATAACTTCGGCTACAATCGTATAAAAATGTACAGACATGTCAATACCACATAAGACGTCTTGTTACAAGTAGATTTGCTTACGGAGAAATACAACTTCCGGCCTCAGGTAAGCTTACGTCTTGCCAGAAGTTGCTTCGTGTGCTGGGACGTGTAAGGAGCAGAGTATAATAAACGAACGAGGGTAAAGGTGAGCCAAAGACTCAGTAAGTGCATAGAACTCGCTTGCACTTATTGAAGAAAGCCATCGACGACAATCACATATAACCAAATAGATATGCGCTACATTAATCATTCTATTTGTGTGAGGGCTCGGATACGACCCTTATGCCTAAAACGAAGCAGGTGGTTTCCTTAGTGGACACACCCGGAGCCTTTGACCTAAAGGCCTAATCCACAAGGCAATGGAGCAACGTAAGGAGATGTATTCACATGGTAGCCAATGACCAACAATAGGTTCATGCGCTATTTGTTTCCTTCAAGATCCTGTAGCCCATGTGCACCATTAGTCTATGATGAGGGTTTTCCAACTCACCCAGATGGAACTGACATCAGCTATAACGCCAAAACTCTATTTGGCCGAATGGTTGAGTGTATTTCGTGCCAAAATCCGAGACCTGTTATCTTGTACCTTGATTAGTTCGTCCACAAATTATAGTTCCGTCAAATGTGCAAGGATAGATTATGAGCACTCGTAAACTAGTGAGATAACAGCGTTTCACATTTGTATTAGATCTGTATCTCGCGTGAGAGATTGATAGGTCCTGGGTTTGAATCTAGCGAGGGGTGATCGTGGATGCGGACTGCTGAGGAGTCATATACTAGAATGAAACTGCCATTCAGTACTTTTAAGTTTTCCATTGTGGTCTAGCTTCAATTGACTCATGAATTCAACTATTAAAATTTACTATAATATCCCCTAAACCCCTCTCTGAATAAAATCTCCATCTATAGAAAGTATTACGTAATCTCATCGTGGAATTCACGAACCGATTTACGCTAGACTACCATTGAAAACCTAGAAGCACTAGATGGTCGTTTTTGTTAGTATGGAACTCCTCAGCAAGGAGTATTTTACTGAAGCCGTGGCCAGTGGTGTCCAATACGTGTCGAGTGTGAGACAGTTATCCACCTCTGATAAGTGGTCACGCAAGACAGTGGATTGATTGAAGTTAGAAATTAACACCGCTGGACTCTGGCTCAGTGGTATTTCATGGTTTAGTTGTAGTCCAACGTCATCTTTGAATTTTGTAGGGTATCCATACATACGTAGTAAATTATGATTAAGTTTCTGTCCCTCTTTAAGGCTATCATTCGAGCAAATAATTTCGTATCTATGGGTTAAAGTTTCGACCATGTTTATCTGATAGTTTAGTGGAATTAGGCTCATGAACTGTGTATATTGTCATTGCGTAGTCAGCTTACGATAAAAGTTTGTTTTTATTGACCCATCAGTTCTCGAAAATAGGTCGTCTAGAAAGATTATGTTGGATATTCTTTCTTATTGTGAAAGAATTTGCCTAATGAACCCTTATAACTGTTTTCAATAAGCTCTAAGCTTCGCTATTGTTTTTTGTAATTATCAGTATATCATTCGTACAGCAACAAAAAATTCTAGTTTGCCTATCACATCTTTCAGGGTCCGTTTTCCAATTGTTCTAGGAAGTAATCAGCTACGATGGGTCCTTACGGTGGCCGTAGCATTATCTACATAGTTCATTATGAAACTAAAAGCCTGAGAAGCAGTTTTTTTTCGACCCGAAACGGTACGTACATAATTTTTTCAATATTGAACTAGATGTAATACAGCTAGAAGCTTTATCTCTGGGGCTTAAATTCTGTAATTGTAGGCGTGAAATCAACCAATTAGACACTGATGTACAATTCCAGAATTTATTTTCACAGACAACTGACTTGATTCCTACCTCATTGGAGGATCTTGCTCGGTTTAAGACCACGTTAGTTGATAGCTGCCAACAATACAAGAATAGTAAGGGTATCACAAATCACCTACTAACCAAGCAGCACCGAGACTCTTTAACGAAACTAAAAAAAGATGAAAACCTGATCATAAGCAAACCAGATAAAGGAGAACGTATAGTTCTCATGAACAAAAAGGATTACGTCGAAAATTGGAAGCTATGCTTTGTGATCCTAGCAAATTTCAGATAGTTACTAGTAATTATGATATCAATAATAAAGTAGAAAAACAATTGGCTAATTTCCTTAAGGATCTCAAGAAAAAAGGACTAATTACAACTGAGATTCATGACTCAATTAAGACGACTGGATCATATACACCACGACTTTACGGTATGCCTAAACTTCATAAACTGGGTCTTCCTCTACGTCCAGTTCTCGATATGTACAACTCTCCGTACCACGAAATTGCAAAGTGGCTAGTGAGAATCTTAGAGCCTTTGCACAAATCAGTTGTTAGAAATAGTGTAAAAGATGTCTTCGAATTCACCTCCAAAATGGAAAATATGAACGTTAACATCAAAAATATGATCTCTCTTGATGTAGTATGTTTGTTCACCAACGTACCACTTATGGAGACTATCGAGTTTATATGTAAGCAAATATCAGAAAAACAAATCAACATTGGCTTGCCTGAAGATAGTCTAAAGGAACTGCCCCTAAGATGCACGCTGAATGTCCGTTTTGTCTTCAACAATACTTATTATAGACAAATAGACGGGATAGCCATGATCTCACCTCTAGGCTCGATTTTAGCTGATCTCTTTCTAGCAAAGCTAGAAAATGGACCTCTTAATGAGACTATTAAGAAGCTTGATTTATATTGCCGCTACATTGACGACACTTTTATAATCACAGATCAAAACATCAGTGAGGAGAAACTCCTAGAACAATTTAACAGTGTTCACCCAGCAATAAGTTTCACTGGTGACGTCACACTAATCAGATGATGTGATGGCAAATTAAGTAGAAGCGTGTATAGAAAAAGCCCCTCTACCTTCCAATATACCCTTTTCTGCAGTTTCACACCTATCCGCTACAAGAGAAGTTTGGTTAGATGTCTCACAAGAAGAGCAAAAAAAGATCTGTACAGGTGATACTTTAAGTCAGGAGCTTGAATTTATTAACAATTCACTGACCGAGATTGGCTACCCTCGGGGCTTTCATTAAGAAGTACATGTATGACATAATAAAGAAGTCGGAGATTTCGACTGTTCGTAAGAAAAATTTATACGTAAAACTACAACTCAACGGAGATGTGGCTAGTGATACTCTGAAGTACAGGTTAACGAAAGTAATCAGCAGAACATTTTACGCAGCCAATCTTGCGTTGACTTTCTCTTGTCGATCAGAGATGTCTACTCAAACGAAGGATAAGTTACCTGAGTTGGCCTCCTCAATGTGCATCTACAAATTCAGCTGCTCCTGTGAAGATAGCCATATCGGGCGTACTACCAGGCAACCTAACCAACGAATGAGTGAACATCTACCAACTTGGTTTATAAACGACCAGATAAAAACAGTACGCAATCAATCCTGGCACATCTTATTGATGGTGGTCATGCTGTAAACAAATCGAAATCACTTCGAGTGATCTATCATATACCTCCATCATTTCCCAACGGAGTTCGTTTCCGCCTCCTACATATAGCTGAAGCCATAGGAACTCGTACATATAACCCCAATTTATGTGTACAGGAGAAATTTATAACTCCCCTATCCCTTCCATGGTCAGTTATAACTTTTTTTATTATTATTATTATTATTATTATTATTATTATTATTCTATCATTAACCTTATTTACTCCTCCATTATTTGTTTGGAATTCTCCGCCTCTTTCCGTTTGTATTCCTCACCATCTAATCATTTACACACTTCTTATTACGTAATGATCTTAGTGTTTTGTGATGACTATTCCATTTACCCATATTTCACCTACTATTTCCAAGGTTTAACTATTGATAAGACTTTTATTATCGTATTTTATTATTCTTGCCTACTATCAGTAAACCTGTCTTCCTACTACCAACTTTTACATTCAAATGATTTTTTAGAGGTTAGTATTTTATGGCAACACAAGCTTATTGTTTCTTGAAATATTTTGTAATTCGATGGAGTGGGAACTCCATCAGTAACCAGTCTCAAGAGAAACTTGAGTACTGACAGACTGATTTATCGTTTATTTGTCTACAAGAAAGTAGGTTGAAAAAAATCCGAGCCGTCACTGAATTGACAAGTTTGCATCTCTATATTTCATTAATTTTTCTGCCACGTGGTTTTCATTCTTTTATTGAGCTACCAGATTTTGTCTCGAAAACCCTTTTTCAATTTTATCATTGACGGTTAATCACAATGTGTCAGACAATCAGGTACTTAACAAGATATCAGCTGTTGGACTAAGTGATCATACAATCCTAGGATACGTCATTTACCCCTGCAGGAAACCAGTCAACTATTGATCATCTTTTAGGATTGTGGACCAGTATGTTTAGAATATGACAGATGAAAAAAATTTTTGAAAAAATCGAAGACTGATTAAGTGGCTCGATTTATTCATTCATTAGAAAACCAGACTTGTTTTAGTGCGCCAAATGATTATTATTATCGCGTCCAAGAAACTGTACTATCTCGAATTTCTTTAGTCTGCGGCTTTTAATGTCGTTGATTGTTGTCTGTTGCTTTACTTAATGAATGTGAGTGTATTTTGTGCGTCTGTTGTGTCTTCGACACACGTTTTCCCTTGTCCTTTTCTTTTCAAGCCTTTCTCACTCATGCTACCCTTATGCTTCCTTATTACAAAAGTACTTTCTGAATGGACCAAAAACCACAAAAATCCTCATAAACCTTTTAAAAAATCACAATTCATCATGTTAATTACTATGTAATGGTTTCAGTCTTGCTTAGTAGTTAATGTTGAGGAGACTATATGTTAATAGTTCTTTCTTTTGAACTTAATGGTAATATCCGCTCTGCAGTTATTGAAATCATTTTGTAGATCTCATAGTAGCTAGATCAGAAAGCAGAAGATAATGATCTATTGTTATTAAGTACACTTAAGCAGGCCAGTTGTGTGATTTGCATGTTAACAAAAGAAACATACTGAATTGATCATACATATATTGTAGACGACTTGTACTCAGCCAACACTTACGAGATGCTGGAAATTAAAGATAAAGCTAAACATAGAAAACTTAAGACCAAACACTGAGTCAAATTGATAGCAATGATTATCACAGAATACAATGTAATTCTGTTTTGAATACATAGCTTACGATTCTGCCTCAGCAACTCCAAGTTATACACAGTTTGTCGACCTTACTCTTTCAAATGTAAAGAGTTGCTGAATTTCTTCAACAGTCTCAGGTCAAATCAGTTTATCCAAACTGTGAAACTGATTATTTCGCTACAAATCTTATGCTCATTACGTCTTCACGTAAGACCAACACGACCCTGGAGAAATTATTATTTTACACAACATAAATCTTGGTTCAAGCTACTAAGGTTAATTATTATTATTCGTCAAAAGAACCAGGCTAAAGCAACAATATGAAATTACCAGGTTAATACAGTTATTTATCAGCAGGTTTTGATTCTGCTTAGTGAACAGAAGCTCACTTTTTCGTAAATGTAGACCCATAAAATTAATAACAATCATTGTCTTTATCTTCACGTTTATTGAGCCTGATCTCACTTTTTGATGATTTTTTATCGTGCGTTTTTCTCTTACTTCGTGCCACTTGCTGTCTAATTTATCATATGATATCTTTCAACCTATAATGTTATAACTTTAAAAAACGCACTCCCGCACAACATTAGAATAGTTCATTAGAAAAATAACACTGACCATACAAATTAGGTTGTCTTGTGAAGATTCATTCATATTAGCATTTCACCTCGAGTTCTTGGCAAACTTATAGTACAAAGTAAAATCGAGACGATATAAAATGTCAACTTGTATCTTACGTTCAGTAATCGTTCAAATGTTCTGGATATCTTACTCATCTTCCAGAACGCGTTATTTTAAGTTTATTTCCAGATACTGCCGAAGTATCAGCGTGCGTGTTGTTTGTCGGATGAGGTGTTATAAGTGTAGGAGCCGTGTCTTTTGATTGTACCGAAGGAAGATCGACGTGGATAGGATTTCCTTCTAAATACGCTACTTTGAGGCAATCGATGCTGATGCTATCGTTGGTTCCGGTCTTATCGATTATATGGTACTTAGGTTCGCGTTGAAGAACTTTGAAGGGTCCCTCGTATGCTGATTCGAGAAGTCGTCGATATGAGTCTCGACGTACGAAGACGTGTGTACTATATCGTAAGTCAGGTTGAACGAAAACATCAGTTGGTTGCGGTCGAGTGGAAACAGGTTTGACTGAACGCTTTGCGTTTGTAAGCCTGTTAGTGTGGGAGTTTGGATCCATGTTTATTGAAGAGGATGAAGGATCCACGAATTCTCCTGAAAGTCGAAGGATCGTACCATAAACGAGTTCAGCTGCAGTGTATCCAATGTCAGCTTTCACTGCGATTGCGAATACCTAGTAAGACGAGTGGAAGAGCGTCGGTCAACTGTGAAATGTTTGCAGCTGATAGTGACGCTTATAGTTGTCAGTGAAAGCGTCCTACCAACCCGTTTGCTTGTGGGTGGTAGGCGGTCGTTCGGAAGCGAATGATTCCTAATAGTGCGGTCAGACAACGGAAAAGTCCAGATTCGAACTGGCGCCCTCGATCTGTAGTGATGGTTGAAGGGCAGCCGAAGTTTGCTACCCATCGTTCGACGAAGGCGCGGGCCACTGTTTCAGCAGTGATGTCCTTGATAGGTACTGCTTCTGGCCATCGAGTGAAACGGTCTACGCAGGTTAAGAGATAAGAGTATCCATTTGAATCTGGTAAGGGTCCTACCAACTCTAGATGAACATGGTCGAAGCGAGCATCGGGAGTTCCAAATGAGCCTAAGGGACATTTGTTATGTCTAATAACTTTAGATTTCTGGAAGCTTACAGAGGAACGAGCCCACTCCCTCACATCTTTATTCATAATAGGCCAGCAAAACCGTTCTGCTATAAGCTTGATGGTTGCACGAACACCTGGATGAGAAAGTTTGTGCGACGTATCGAAGACGTTGCGTCGATAATGTTTCGGTACGATTGGACGATCCCTACCTGTAGATGTGTCACACAGTAAGGTTTCCTTACCTGTTCCCATCTGTTTGATGTGCAGTTTAAGTGTTGTTGAGGACAACTCGTGCTGAAGATCATTGTCTTTTTTTGAAGTTGGGCGAGTTTTAAAAGGTCGATTTCTTGGAAATTGTTCATGGAGTTTATGCGAGGCAAGGCGTCTGCAACTACATTGTTTGCTCCAGAAATGTGTTGAATATCTGAAGTAAACTACGAAATGTAGTTCAGTTGTCGAGACTCACGAGATGAGTACTTGTCTGAAGAAGAGCTTAAGGAGAAAGTAAGAAGTTTATTGTCAGTAAAAAATGCATTCTCGGCCTTCGATAGAGTGTTGAAAGTGCCGTACACCACACTACATAGCTAGGAGTTCCTTACCGAATGTGCTGTACCTCGATTCAGTGTCTAGCAATCGTCTAGAGAAAAATGCCAAAGATTGCCAGGAATGGTTAACCCATTGTTGTAAGACTGCTCCAATTGCTGAGTCGGATGCGTCTACTGCGATACTAATGGGCGCTTCAGGGTTCTGATGAGCAAGCATGGTCGCTTGAGCGATCAATTCCTTAACCGTGGAGAATGCTTTTCGCGCGGTGTCATCCAGATTGATGGATTTCGCATTTCCACGAAGTTGATCGGTGAGAGATTTCATAAGGGACTCTCATTTCGGTATGAACCGTCTATAGAAACCTACCAGGTCGTCAAACGTGCGCACTTGCTTGATGGTGGTCGGTTCTGTGTAATCCAGAATGGCCGCCACTTTGGTTCTAAGGGGTCGGATGCCTTGAGCATCGATAGTGTGTCCTAGGAAGTCTAAGGAGTCAGTTCTGATTTGGCATTTCTGAATGTTTACAGTAATGCCATGTTTTTGTAGTCAGTAGGAAATAGGATCTAGATGCTGGAGATGCGATTCTCCGTCCAGACGTTTTATTAGGCAGTCATCAACATACGCATGTGCAAAGTTCAGGCCTCAAAAAACGTCGTCTATGAACCTTTGGAAGGTTTGTGCCGCGTTTCTTAGACCGAAAGGCATTCGCGAAAATTCGTAGAGTCCGAGGTGAGTTATAATAGCGGTTTTCGGAATATCGTCAGTAGCCATAGGGATTTGGTTATACGCTTTAACCAAGTCGATTTTCGAAAAGACAGTTGTACCTTTCAAGGTAGCTGTCAAATCATGAACGTGAGGCAACGGGTAACGATCGGGAATGGTTTTTGTATTAAATCGCCGATAGTCACCAGTTGGACGCCAATCGTTGCTGTCCTTTTTAGGGACCATGTGCAACGGAGATGCCCATGGGCTGTTTGACGGTCGTATGATTCCTAAGTCTATCATGTGGTCGAATTCGTTTTTGGTCAACCTTAGCTTTTTGGGGGCCAGTCGGTGTGCTTAAAAGAATGCAGGTGGTCCTGTAGTCGTGATGTGATGGGTAACGTTGCTGGTTACACACGGCAATTTCGGTTGCGATTGGTAAATGTCAGAATACTCAACGAGTAATGGCTAATGGAATGGGTCTATCGTGTGCTTAATTGTGACTGTAGATAATCTGCAACCGGAAAAAGAAGTTACGCAAACAGATAGATTAGTAATTCCGTCTACTAGCCTCCGTTTGCGCGTATCGATGATTAAATTGTGGTAGGAGGTCCATACCAATGATTGGCATGGAAACATCTGCAACGACAAAAATCCAGTGAATGGGTTTGCGTAAACCCACGTTAAGATAAACGTACCTTTTGCCATACGTAGCGATAGGCTTTCCGTTTGCCGCCTGTAGGTTTAAAACCGATTCGTGAAGCCGATCATTAGAATTCGCTGGAAGAACGTTAACCTCTGTGCCAGTATCGACGAGGTAGCGAACCCTCGTTATCACATCAGTGACATATAAAAGACGGCTATGTTCGCCGGCTACGGTTGCCGATAGCGCGTGCTGGCTTGGAAGTTTCCCGAATCGTTTTTTGTGTCGGTTGATTTTGAGTTGTGAAAATTGCAGGGTTTTCCGCAATTTCTGGAAGACTTTCCATATTGTTTATTATACCAGCACCAGTCGGGATTATCCGCCTCTCGTGGTCTAGAGACAGGTCGCCTACGTGAAATGCTTCTTCGTGGAGTGTGTGACCGTTTAAGGTTG
The DNA here is from genome assembly GCA_946903255.1 of Schistosoma spindalis. Lineage (NCBI taxonomy): Eukaryota > Metazoa > Platyhelminthes > Trematoda > Strigeidida > Schistosomatidae > Schistosoma > Schistosoma spindalis. Next base: position 6,654,569 of record OX336418.1, on the reverse strand, counting down.
TAACAAAATTTAAGATAACTTGTAAGTGTATGACATAACTGTGTAATGTCATTCTGGGTCGTTTGAGGCTTTTTTTGGCTGAAAAATTCTCGGAATTAGAAGATTTTGTGATCTCAAGAATTCAGTCGGCAAATGCAGCCAGCTCGTCTACGGCGTTGTTTTGAAGTGAGACCAGCACAGCTTGCACCTGTTGAGGAAGTTTGGATAAGAAAAGTTGTTTGAACAGGCCATCATTCTTTGCAACATGTCTGTGGCAGAACTGTGTTGCAGGTCGATGTTATTAAGGAGTTGGTCTAACCTTTGTCGATCGGTTAGATCTCCACATTTAAGGATGGATCGTTTAAGTGTTTTGTAGGGTTCTGAAACATCACTAGTAAACATACTAGGTGTTACGTACCTGTCGAATTCGCGCGGTAGTGCCTTGACTACTGCGAGGAATTGTGCACGTGTGTCGTTCACGCCGTGCTCGTAGAAGTCGGCTTCTGCATAGCAAAACCAGGCTTCGATGTTGTCTGGTCAGAAGGGCATTAGTTGGAACGAAGGTGGGGACATAGCTCTTAACTTAGGTCCCTTGGGTGTCTGTTCAGTCATGGTGAAATATCAAGTGCGAGAATGAACGAGTGGGAAATACATATATCCGAAAACACGGGAAAAAAATACCACAATGTATAAAAAATTAAAATAAGGCAATGATATGTAAAATCCCAAAAAGGAACAGACTCACAGTTTGCAATTCGGTGTACAGATCACGTAAGGCTCACCAATGAAGATGCCACAGGTATTCGGAGTTTGACAACGCTTTAACCAGTAACACCTAATATGAAGCGTACCCACCAAGTGAAATCAAAAGATAGAAGCGAAGAGTGAGTCATTCTGAGGTTGAACTAAGGGTAATAGATAAGAGTAGCAGGTAGTTGAGTACAACTCTATTCATCATTTCATCAATTGAGATGGTTGGGATATTTGTTACATATGCCCAACTACTGCGTACTTTGATGTGCAATTTTCGCTGTTGTGGAAGTAAGCCGAAAGAAACTTGGGCGGTCCTAATTAGATGTATCAGATCGGCTAATTAATTCAATGAGTCGGTTTGATGTATGTTGATAGGTAAATAGCATGTTGTTGTGGTCCTTCCTTTGATTGAGTTTATTGGTCCGAAACACTAGTGATATGTCCTAGAATCAATCAGAATGATGCAAATCCATTCGCTCTCCAATGTCTCGATCATAAATTCTAGTATCCCTTCTTTTATACCTTTCCACATCGTCTTTTTGAACCATGTTTTTAACGTTTTGTATTTATTATAATTAATACTATCATTATTTTAGCTTCTTTTCTAATCATTTTTTTTAGTTTTATCTCACTTTGCTAATATGGTGCGATAGCTTGAGCAAAAATACATTCATATTAGACTATACGATGATTATAGCTGACTAACTAACCTATTTTTCTTCGTAGAATTTTGAACATGAGAAAAATATTTGGCGTGAACTGCATACTTAATTTCTATATAGTTATTTCAATCCATTCATCAATTCATATCGTTCAATTACTCACTCAGTGTTTGTTATACAATGTAGTTTATGTGTTTTATTATGAAACAACCAAAATGTAATTGCTTGTAGAATAATGTAAAGATGAATAAACGATAAGTACTAGTTTATGGATAGTAACTTCATATTTAGCGGGTGTTTTTCTAGAATCTCAAAATCGACTTTTGGAACCTAGTTTAATCCTCTTACGTCACATTGTGGTTTCGATATTAAATTGAAGCAACAGGAAATCGAATTCCATCCTTTTGGAGTGATGTATTTTCACTGAATTGTTTGAAATAATGTATTTTTGGTTAAGTGACTGGTTCATAATAAAAGTTTCATCCATCTAATTCAAGTCATCGGAATTTTGTTTACGAAATTTTTAATTTATTCCTCAACTACACTTAAACATTTTATTAATCCTTAATCATATGAAAACTAAGCATTCTAAATAACGAGTTAAATGTTGATTTCAACTTCTCAGTACCTCTCGCTTAGGAGTCACTTCATATTGTCTTGTCTTATGTACGCCTTCATGTATGTATAATTCAGAAAATTTCATGTAACTGGATCCTTGTAGCTTCACTAAAATCATAGAGTTGCTAGTGTTTGATGATTTCACTCCTACCCATATTTTAAGTTTTGTATGGATGATATGGAAACTTAATAGTGATGTGGTATTCCACACCTAAAAAAGTCTTCTAGACGATGTGGTCAATATGAACTTCTTCTGGTTAGCGTTTTTTTAGCGAGTTAGTTTTCTACGGGATGGGGTCGCTAACCCCATGCCCAACCCTCCTCCTTTATCCGGGCTTGGGACCGGCAGTAGCCCCCGGAAAGGGACTCCAGGCGGAGGTCAATATGAACTACTTAGTATATAATCATCTGTGTATTGTTTCTTCAAAAATTATATCATATTAAATATATGTGATGAGGAATAATTAATAATACAAAATAAAGTAGAAGTCATGACTAGAATTAGCGCATTTAAAAATGTAGTAGTGTTACCCATCATAAATAAGTGTGACTTAGAGCTGAATACATAAGCATGTACTTGATATATGAGTCACATTGTTTGATATCTAGGAAGTGTGACAGTGTCATTCAAACCTATGGTTAATGATAGAATAATTTCGAATTATTATCATTCTGTTGCAAATAGTTTTTACTTGATATTATAGATGTAGAATTAATGAAATTGACTTCTTGCCAATCTTACCATGATACCAATTTGATCATTTTTACGTAAGATTTACTTTTTCATTGATATTTTATTATACTACTTACAGTAACAAGCTACTGAAGTAAATCACTGAATAAATTCGTTTATATTTTTTCTATACTTACTCTTAAAAAGGAACTAATGTAACTTTTTTTTAAATACATATTTTCAGCCTACGTTGTAGCTGACTGACGCGTAAAAACTAATTGAATATTCAATGTCATTCAATCTTCATCAAACATATTATACATCTGTATGGAAAAATATAAAACAAAATTTATTATGTAATACTTTAGATAAAAACAACCAATAGAAATTCTGCAAAACTTTTATTACCATCTAAGGCATTTTCTAACAAACATTATAAGAGTAAATTAATTGTGGCAGATACTACTGGTGATATACATTCATTTCAATATATTAATGGATTAAAGGTAAATAAGAAACGTTGTTATAATATATGTATATATATATTTCTAATAGCATACAAAATTTTCTGTGGAATCACCAATTACATGTATTTGTATTGGAACATATCAAAATAATGAGAAACAAAATATTATTATTATTTGTCATAATTTTAATATATCTGGATTTACATTAAAAGGAAAACAAATTTTTGAATATCATTCAAATATTCAAGGTCATGTGAATTCAATGTATGTTAACTAATTAAAACAAATAATCATGATAATTTTATTATTTATTTTTGAGTTGTATAGGTTTATACAATCTACAAATATTTATTATACTGTAGGATGTATGTATCAACATTTAATAAATTTTAAAGATACTGAATTTCTTCTATTACCTGATATTATCACAAGTATATATGTGATCAATAATGATGTTACATGTTCAATACCACTTGTTGTACTTGCGTGTAAAGATAAATTAATACGAATTTTGAAAGTAAGTAAATTTATAAAATCTTCTATTTATGTTTCATAAGAATCTTGATATTAAAAGAATAATATTTGAATGAAGAATATTCTTTTCGATAAAAATTCTCTTCAGGTTCTGCAATTATATATCCAAATTAATAATCAGAGAGGATGCGGCTAGTGAAATATTAACTCAGAGATTACGTAAAATAATATAAAAATTTTTTAACGCCACAGAACTGCGATTAATATTTTCTACGCTTCTAATGACACTGAGACTAAAAGATGAATTACAACCTCATTTTGTATTTATTAGTTTGACTGCTCCAATGGAGCTAGTTATATTGATCGAAGTTCTAGGAATTTACATTTTCGTGCTCGTGAACACCACCCAGAGTGGCTAAACATAGGTTTAATGAAGAACGTGAACAGCTCTATATTGGTCCATTCAGTACAAACTGGTCATAGCGCCAGTCTAAACCAATCTTTTTCAATTATTTATATGGTCAGTAATTTTTTGCCAAAGCTTGTCAAACTCAAAGTCCTTCAAACGGCTGAAGCAGCAGCCATCTGGATGAAGAAACTGGAGCTATGCGTACAGAAGAAGTATCTTCAACCACTCCTCCTCCCTAGCCAACATGAAGGCCAACTAGTCTGTAGTAATCTTAGCTATTGAATGACCTAATTTGACTACATTTCTTTCGGATTATTCATTTGGATATATATGAATTGTAGAACCTTTTTATATGATGGGGATCTTTAAACGATTAAAATCTTGATATTATTGATTATTGTTTTATTTATTAGAATGGTGTACTGTTATGTGAATTGGAAATTTCTAGTTCACCAGTCTATATAAATAGAGCGCATAAAAGTTATCCTTCAAATTATTTAATGTATGGAACATCAGAAGGTTATTTTGGTCTTTTTCAAGTGACAAGGTAAATATTACTTTTGTTAACAGATCTGATTGACTGAAGTTTTATTTATTATAATGAACTGTTGATTTTAAATATATTGAAGTGTACGAAATCAACCATATTAAATGATCAAGATAACCATTTCAATGACAAGCTTTGTTAATATAATTGAGAGAGCAATTATCAACTCTCTGTAATCTGCTAACCTAACGACTGTATAGCAACATGGTTACTGATAGAGTTGCAGATTCTTGGTTCAAACCTGTAAGGAAAGAGGTGTACATCAGAGTGAGAAGTCACAGGGCTTCTGTTTTTTAGTGACTGTTGTTAGTTTGAAAGGGGAACTTTCGTTAAGTTTACCAATACTTCTGAAAAAACTGTAGAATAAATAATTTAAGTTTGTCAATTTGTTTGACTTATTGAATATATTATATTCTGTCGTACTGACTCAATAGAATAATGGGAGCACATTTACTTTGAGACTTGAACGTCATGAGTTTGATCTGTGTTAGGAGCTCGCGAGTGTGGATAATAAATAAGTCATATATAAGTACAAACCAAAGTTTTACTGCCTTATATTTTTCGGTAGTTGGATAGCTTAATTAAACTGTCTTCAAGGCAGACAATTTGAATAAATCTTCGATTCTGATAAGAAGCACTTCTTTCGGCCTTCATCAACTCATCCTAGTATTGATTACTTTTCCATGACTAGTTTTTATACAGATCTTGGCTCCTATGTAGTTATGTTTCTTGAATAACTTAATAGAATATTTAAATCTCTTCTCTTCGGAATAATTTAGTCATTATATCCATATGTGAGTTATTTTTAAATTTGAGTTGCTGACGAATTCTTATTGAGAAGTGATGATAGGGCTGAGGCTATCATAGTATATATATGGATAGTTATTACTATCAAACTCACTTGGTAAACAGGAAACGTACTGATCACTCACAAATAACTTTACGTTTTTTAATTTGATGAATGTTCCATCTTTATTGGTGCTTATTTACAGGATAAATTTCCAACTTCGGTATTTTTCACATGCCGTTTTTAGTTTTGCAGTACCTCTGTTGAAGATATTTTCAGCAAATTAAATATATTTCGCATTAGTGACTAGGGTTGTAATTTAGAACTCAAGTTTCGTTGTAGCTGTTATTAATCGCAAATGGACGTACCTTGATCTCAGTGTTGATGTTCACAGTGAAACATGAATTTATTATCTAGTGCTTATTTTACTGAGCTCCAAAACTCATGATAGCTATCAACTTGTTTAAAGGTTACATACTATTATTCATTAGGATTTATGTTTTCGTGTTGTTAACATTTTGAGGTGCATTCGATCAGTCTCTTTTGATATAACTTAAATAAGCTAAATATGATCTTGACTCACTAGCTTAGAGTACAACTCAACGTTCAAATAACTAGGTGTTGGGTTTGTCATTGAGATACAAGTATATTTAGCTAATGAAATCCATGTTGTGGGTTCCACTGTTAGAAACTAGTACCAAAACTATGTAACCGCAAGAAGTATTTATTAAGACATCCATCGAACAAACCGCTTATACAAACTGATAAAACACATTATCGTGAATACTGACAACACAAAGACAGAGATTATTACAAATAGTAATTTTATCGATTTAAGCTTTCCTGATAACATCTTTTATTCCCCAATTTATACTTATTACGACTATTATTGTTATTGTTTTGTTTAGTGAAAATGTCACAAGAATATGGGAAGCCTCATCAAAATGTGGTACCAGTGAAATTCTATCACTGGAACATTATGATATGTTGAGTTATGACGATAACAACAACAATAGCAATGATGATGATGATAGTGAAAATACTGAAGAGATATTAATTGTTGCTTTTACAAGTGGAAGAATCGAACTGTATAAATATGATCAGTATAAATACCCAATAGTAATGTATGAAACGGTGAGTGATAAATACGTTAAATAGTTTTATGGAGATTATTTATATATCGAGAGTTTGGTAACGGAGGAATCTTTCATCAAGAACTGATATTATGTTGAGAAACGTTCAAAACTAGACTGCATCGGATGGATATGTTTTTTCCTTACATGGATTTCTTCAATAGCAAACACTCGTGGCTTCAAAATATGGAATTAAACTCATTACTTTCAACTCCTCGTGATAAGATCTAAGCCAAAGGTCAGGAGATTACTGGCCACTGACATTCTTTATATATATATATATATATATATATATATATATATATCACGGAGTTTTTATCATTGAAAATATAATTTGTTGAATACTAGTTTATTGATTACATGATATCGTGCTTCCTGTATGATTTAAGGTTTTTGGGTTTGATCTCCTGTGAAGTCATGGATGAGCACTGCTGAGGAGTTCAATACTAGGGTGATGCAGCTTTTCAGTGCTTCTTAGTTTTCAACGATGATCTAACTAAGATATGTCTTTGATGTAAACTATAAAAACTGAGTAATTATCGATGAACACATTATAATAAAAAAATTGGGATTGAAGGTCAATGAATAGAATTCAAAACAGTTAGTCCCTCTGATAAATTTTGCTAATAGAATTCACACAAAATAAATTAATGTAACAAAAATTCACCTTAAATCTATATTGATACCGTTCATCCTAGTTTATATTTGTAGATTCCATAGCCTCAATAGAGTGCTAATATGCCCTATGAGATTCAATCCAGTTTCGCGGCCTGATATTCTGCCATTGTCTATAGCGATTGTAACGATTCGGCTGATTGATCAACGTACTTGAATGCACGTAACTTGTTGAACTGTTAATTTGTACACAGAATACTAGCCGAATAGTTTTCAAAAGATTAAAATTACTAACCGACTGAGTGTATATGCATATACATATTAGACATTCAAAAGCGTTATTATTGGTAGACAGTTATTCAACCAGAATATAATGACCTTGAGTTAATTATCAGTTATTAAATGACTAATCAAGGTTGAAAGTAAGGGTCAGAGGAAAAACTCACCAATGGTTATTTTCATTCCTGTCTTTTTTTAACTATAATTTCACTGTTGATATCACTAGTTGACCAAAACTAAAATACCATTAGTAATCTGGAAGCACTTGACGGCTGTTTCGAACTAGTATTAAAGTACTTAGCAATGTGTATCCTTGGCCCGCATACGAGAGTCGAACCCAGGACCTTCGGTCGCACAAGAACGCTTCATCTATAGACCCCCTAGTCGGCATCCAGCGGTGTTAATGTCCGACTACAATCAATCCATGATCATGTGCAATCTTTCATCTCATTTACTGATTATTGAATAGTGACGTCTGTCAAGTTGTCTCGTCCTAAACGCTTATCAAATTTTATCGATGAATTGTTCAAGTGTGTGAAGATCATAGTGAATTTTGTTTAATATAAAATGACTAAAGGAAATCAACATAAGGCCTCGGTTTTTTAAGCTAGATATTACCCATCAGCGAGGGTTACCTGCAATCATTGATAAAAACGAATACGTCATTCGGTAACGAAAATCATCCAATGGTCTTTGGATTACTGTGGAAATTACCCAGGAATGTCATTTTGAATTCATCCTCTTCGAAGACTATATATTCTTTGACTCTCATAGTAAAAAGTATGTAGATTTCGTTTTTACACTAAAAGTTGTATTTTTTATTTAGGACTTTAATGTCCCATTTACTTTTTTCACGTTTTAGAACGTAAATTATCACTTAACATCCGTGATAGCTGGTCGATTTTCCAATGTGAATTATCCGGAACTTTTATGCATTACATATACTGGTATGTTTTATTTTTATGCATATGATAAAGAAACCTATTCAATCCCTTGTTTTGTCATGATCTTAACTCCCTAGTTCTTCAAATCCATCACATTATCTTCCTCTTTTGTACTCAACTATAGTTTGACCCTTAATCTATTTATTTATTTCATCATTTCATTTCGGTTCCTAAATGTTATCTTGCCATGTTGCAACACTATTTTTCACGAGTAATAATCTTTGTCTAAATCTTGCGATGTTGTTCATAAACATATAAGTTCTCATCAATTACGTTTTCGGTGTCTATTGATATGAGTAAAATTTTATTCCTTTTCCGTTACTGTGTTCAGTAAATTCATATTACTGTCGAAAAACATGCAATTTTTTATTAAATTGGCAGTAAAACAGTATGCATTTATGTTTGTTCAGCTTTGTGTATCAATTCCCTTAAAAGAAAGGACTATTTCACCGTAACAATCTAGAAAATTGTATTCCAAACATTTAAGTATGACCTAACAAATTATTTTTGTACTACGGTCATACTACTTGCAAATATAATAGTAGTCAATTTAATAATCTATGCTGTCATGCCTTGGTTCTCAAGGTTTGATTTTTGGTTTAACTACACAACCAATCAGAAAAGAAACATTCTTGGATCAACCTGACCTAATGGAACTTCAATTTATGTCAAAAATGGATAGATTAAAGTGAGTAACCAGTTGATGTGATGGTTGCCTTTTGTGTTTCTTGTTATTCTCGCATTTTCATCTGTGATATTAAAGGTATTCCGTCGTAGGTTAGAGCAATAGAGATTTTGTAGATAGTTCTACTTAGGGAAATGACTTGTAAGGGGTTTATAATTAGGTGTATTTAGTTTACATCACGAGAGTTTGTTCATAAATAGATAAACCAAGTCTATTATATAGCTAATTTCTGTTACATTTAGCCAATAGTGGTCATATGGTAAAGATAACCAAGTTGTTCATTGTCACTTACGGTAATCCTGAGTGTTTTTTTTACTGGCTTAAAATATTCTTCCTAATCAGGTATACTAAGACAATACGTTAATACGGTAATAAAGCTATTCATGTTATATCAGATTCAGGATTTACGACCCAGAATAATGAACCAGATTAACACTAGATAATACTTTATTCAACAGTTACAAGCAATTACACTCATTGAGTTCGGAGTAAAAATCAGTAACAAGACAAGAAATGGCATATTTAATAGTCAGTAGGCTGTGTCCGTTAGCCAACGCTCAATGATCAGTTACATTTTCATTTCATTAGTACACATCAGGTTCTTCTACTGTAGCCAAAAACCTCAAGTTTTATTTTTTAGAGAAGTTCGATTGATAGTTTCTCTCCTCCTTTGCTTTCTTTCTCATTAACTCTATCCTGATGTTTCAGGCCTAGTTACATTGTTGATCTGAGCTACGAACCATTTTCACTGTTAAAAGAGGTTTCGAATTTGAATCACATGCCAAAACTTGGTTGTATTTAATCAGGAGAAGAGAAAATGCTATTACTAATCTTTGAAGATAGTTTACTAACAAGTCACTTTATATGACAATTTTATGCCCAGTAGATATTTTGTTACTTTATTTTTGTTTTTAATGGTAATGTCTTAGTCTTGAAGCTGGATGACATGGTATCAAATTCCTCAGGAAGCTTCAGTTCTATGATGATTGTGTGTAAGACTTTCTGGTGATGAACAGGTAGCATAAAACCTATACCAAAGAGTGTTTTCTGTCAACTACGTCTGGCCACCTGACGTCTTGACATAGTGCACATGCTTCCGAGTCACCCAGACTTGTAGCTACATTTCAAGTTAATCGATAGAATTCTATCAGTACGTAAAGGGCTGGATAGACATGACACTGGTTACTACCAGTGATCAATTCATTGTAATTCCAGACTTGTGAAAAACATAAAGTTTGTGTTAGCAAAGTTTTGTAAACTTCATTTCCAAAATTACATTGCCCCTAAGACCACTATTACTGAGTAATTTTCTTTGGCTAATAAAAAGTGTTTTATTAAGTTCGCCCTAGAAACATTCAGAATGAATCCATTAAATTGTTTGTTTTTTTTCATAAAATTTAAGACAAGTCATTCTTTCAAAATACTCTCTAATTATGTCAAAATAGTTCTATTATTTTCCATGTTTATTGTTAGAATAAATCCCTGGATATATTCATCAGATGTCAGGTATCAGTTATACTTTAAAGAAAACAGATAATGTTCATTAATAAGTAACTAAATTAAAATAAATTACCAAGGTCAAACTGAATGTAATTAGTGATGAAAGGGGAATAATTGTATGCAAACTTTTGAAAAGAGTAAGAACAAAAATTTTAGCAGAATAGCATGAATTCATTTTATTTCGTTGATTTTGTTCTAGCTGCTTTGACGGTGAAACCATAACCTTTGAACGAATCTTAAGTGACCTTGAGAACTATTAGCCAATCAGAAAACAGTATAGAGTGAAAGTATATTATAAAAAAACCTAAGAATTAAAGTGGATACATTTCTTTTGCATGATTCGAAAACTTGTCAAGGTTAGAAAGACCTTCAGAGGTTCTAAAATCGTAATGCATACAGTAGAGGAGATCATCCATATGGCTTCATAATTGTCGGCCTCTCAAGCCATGATAAGGTTGCGAAAACTCGTTCAGTCTCGACTACGTAGCTTCTATATTGTTTGTGTGCATTCCGGTTGTTGGTTCCACAAAATACCACTTGTGGATAACGACACGATGCATATAACCAAGTCTATGTAGACATCTGTACGCTTTCCACTCATCCATATATACTGTAGTACCCGACTGCGGCCAGTGTTACCGGTGCTTTTATTATCGATTTCGCAACAATTGCCTTAGTCTCAATCTGGATCGAGGGAAATAATCTCATCCTAACACTCTTATTCTTCCAGCACGTATTACATCGAAAGACAGCATCATCACGGTAGTCTGCACAAGCTCCACAAGTTATTTGATTATCACAATCATAAATAAAGAAACTTCTTAATAGTCCTATTTGTTTTAGCCGCTCAATTATCACATTTCCTCTAAAATCCACTGCGAATCGATCATACTTATGCGTCAGGTACTGAAATTGGCTCCATGACCTTGGAAGCCCTTAAAACGCTTCTGATTGACTTGTCCATAAATTATAATCTCGCCTAATTCCACAGTTCATTATTTATAATGAACATACAAATATTGTTCAATGTTCAATTTTGTTTTTTTTTCTTTTTATCAAAAAAAGTGAAGAAATTTCAAATTTAGAAAATCAATTACAATTAATGAAATTTAATCAAAAACAAATTGAAAAAGAACAAATTATTTTAATACCATTAGAATTAGATTACAAATTTTATTTAAATAAAGAACTATCTGTATATTGTTTAAATATAGAAACTCAAATATCAATTGATCATATATTAATACAAAGTAATTGTCCAATTGATTTATTCGATATTGAAGAGAATACAGCTGTGAGTAGTTCAAGTGAATGTACAAAAGGTGTAAGTGTACATAGATAGATTACAATGAATTGTGAAGATATTTGTTTTGTTTATATGAAGCAGTAATCTAATGGTTATGTAACTGATATGTTTGAAGAGATTACGAGTTCATCTAATCTGTGAACGGAACAAAGACTCTGTGGTACAATGATAGATAAGCTAAAGAAACAACAGGGGTTGATTTATGTTCTGTAAATGCTACCGAAGAAACATATTATGTGGTTCATTTAATTCAAAACTTAATATATAGAAGTGATTTTATTCATAAGTTCATTATTTCCTAACTCCATCTGTAGTCCTTCCAGGGTCACTGTCGGTCCCAAGCCCATATAAAGACTGAGGGTCGAACATGAGGTCAGCAACCCCAATACGTAGAAAAGAACCCTGTTAAGAAAACGATGCTATGTTTGAAGAGATTACGATTTCATTTAATCTGAGACGACTCTGTGACACAATAACAAATAAGCTAGCTATTCCGATGCGTCTCAGCCCAGCCAAATAGAGAGAGAAGTCCTAGTTAGGAAGAGGGAAATATGTTCCACAAGCAGCCAGAAGCACGAACCACCACAACCAGACTAGTCGGAAATAAACTCAAATTTATATATTGATTCATACACCCATTTCTTTTATTAATAATTACGATGAAATCACATATATAATAAATCATATACTGAATATAGTTCATGTTAACTAAACAGAAGAATATCGTATATTATACAGAATATAAAGATCATACAGGATAACAAAACCGAACACTACACTGAATAATCATCATATTGAATTAAAACGGAATTAATGTTTAACTAAAAAAATCATAATCAATAAATCAATCTAATTTTAACTTTTCATCCCATCATATCAGTAACTAGGTGTCAATTTTGAAATCTACCTACTCAATTTCAGTTTAGACAACAGAGTAGCATATAGATAACTTTAGAACAAAAAAAATGTATCTGTGATAACAGATTATATAAATTTATGTTTGATAGATTTACAATTAATTAAATTTCAAACTATGGCTTGATAAGTTTTACTGGTACATATACATCAATTTTAACTAAAATTGCAATGGAAAAATCGTTAAATAATTCATGCCGATTCATCCAACAGTAGGTTAAATTGTCCAGTAGGACTATTCAAACCATGAATCAGTATGGTTCAATATACATATTGAAGTGAACGAACACTCAGGCAGGGAAAATCAGTTATTATTTATTACAAAATTACAGAGTGCTTTCGCAAAATATGAAAACAACAGGTTAAACACATTATTTACACATCTTCCATCAGTTATCGTATACATGAATCGTGATTCTTTCAATTCTGTTGTTACAAAGATTATCTTCTGTTTTCCTGGGTTGAATCCTCCCAATCTTCTGCAGACATGCATTTCACTTTCGTTTTACATACTACTTATATCTATCAACATAACATAGCATCCACCACACTCGTCGTCCCTTTAAATGAAAGTCATTCTTGCGGTCGTTCTGCTCCTTATGTCGCTTCCTTCGTCCCCACAGTCTACCACGCTCTCCGTCGAAACGTTGAGTCTGCTGGCGCTTTGACCTCCGCAGCAATGTCAACCTGCAGGGTCGTCTAAATTCGATGTCCGCTCAAAGACCGGACAGTTCACTCCTCTCTGCCAACGGCGGCTGCTACAGCCGACGCCGCCCCGATAGAACACTCCTCTCGATGTCACGTTTCCGTACCAGACCACCCCAAATATCTCCTTCTCTACGGTCCCACAACGGCATCCGCAGAACTTTACTCTTTCTTTCTTTTATTTGGCAGCGACATGAAATGCAGTGAATGAACACTCAGATGGGGAAGATCAATTTATTGTTTAATGTACACTTACACAGTGGTTTACTAAAATGTGAAAATTAGACATCAAATACATTGTTTGCACATCTTCTAATTGTCTCCAACAAGCTTCATTGTTCCTTCGTTTTTGTTGTCATCATGATTACTTTCAGTTTCTTTCTCTTCATTTCAATCTTCTCAACCTTCTGCTCGCAGACATTCCGCTTCCGACTGATGCTACACACTACGTATATCTGTCAACATAACTGGCATGCAAAATATCACTGACCAATAACTTAAAATCTTGATTCATATTTTTAACCACACATTCATTCCCTTCTACTTGATTTTGATTAGGATGGGAATGCATTATTGACAACGTATCGGTGCCAAGTGAATACAACACGGTTTGACATTCAATTTCGTACGGTTGAAGGTCATTACGGTCATGTATCTGTGTATGTAGTACCAAAAATAGATTTATCAAATATGGTTACATGTAAATGTATTAAGTTATTAATACATCCATTATCATTACATTGTTTAACTCATCATATAGAAGATGAACCGTTAAAAAGGTGAGTTTACTGCATTACTGGGATGATTGTGTGGTTGAATGGATTTCCTTATTCACGAAATTAACCCTCAAAGTCTCTTGTTGACTTGAAATTCCAGAGGAAAATAATCACTGACCAACTGACTGAATTTACACTTTCAAGAATTCAATCTCTGATTTTTATACTTATGGTTAAATGTCAAAAGGTTGACCAAAGTCGAAAATGAATGTTAGCAAACAAACAATCAGACTATACATCTACCAGTCATATAATAGTTGGTATTACTAGTGAAGCATGAATTTATTTGTTAAAAGGATATTTTGACAATCTAATATAATTAATATAATATGTAGTGATAACTAGTTCAATGGGTTTAACTAATAGATTATATAGTTTGAGCTTCCCTCTATTTCTTGTTTCGATTTTGAGCAGTCGAATAGTGTGTCAATGGTCCAGATATTTAGGGAAGTTTGGCTAAACGACCTATTCAACACTCCCTGGTTTTTCCAATGAGCTATTCATATTGTTTATCGATTTAATTTAATGTACATACATAATTTGATCCTAATTTTGTCTAACATGGGATACCCAAGGAGTTTTTCTTCTTTCTTTTTTTATGCCATTAATAGATATTGGAACAGTTTACAACTAACTGGAAATTTCTCTTTAACGGAAATGCATAATTGGTTATCAATGTGTTTACCTGAAACACCTGAAAGGCCTACATTAATTAAATCGGGCACATTTCACGCTGATAATAATGACAATCAAGATATTGAAGAATCAGCCCAACTGATCTATAAATCAATCTATCTTAAAAGTCAATTGAAATGCGTTTATGCAAAAGGTTATGCTAATCTCCAATCGGACAATCTCTCTACAATTGCTATATTGAAAGATGTCTTAACTAAAGAAGCTACTAGGAAGAAAATTCAATTATCAATTAACTTAGGTATTCTTCATTATCTCATTATCAAATTTAGACGTTGAATCAACTTGTACTCAATCATTCAGTGATAAGTTAGTTGGTATATCTATAAAAAGTTAAAGTCATGGTAAAATAATTTTTGTAAGAAGTTTAAACTACTTGTCTAATATATAGATAGTAACTCGCTGATGACAGTGGTGGATGTGTCTCTCAATTTCGTGGATTTGTTGAAGTTGGGCATTAATACCATTGGATGCCAGCTCAGTGGTCTAGTTGGTTAAGCGCGTGGCGCTAGACTGATAGGTCCTGGGTTCGAATTCCGCGATGCGGGGTCGTGGATGCGCGCTGCCGAGGAGTCCCACAATAGGACGAAACGGCCGTCCAGTGCTTCCGGGTTTTCCATGTTGGTCTAGCTTCAATTAACTCATGATCTCAATTATTGAAATTAATATATAAGTAGTTGAATCGTACCAACTGTTTAATAACAATGTGGTACATGTCTCTTACTAAGAACTTTCGTGGACTTTAATTACTTTTTTGTCATTTCAATCACTTCACATAGTTTCTTTTCATAGAAAACGGACTTAGCATATCTTTAATAAAACTACTCAACAACAGTTTACAATTATTACGAAGCATACGAATTTAAATTATAGCAAGTCAAATGGATTGTAGACGGGAAATTAGCAAGGACCATACAACACTGAGAAGTTTTTGTTAACTCATTATTTAAAACTTTTTAAAAGCTCAATCCTCTTGGCAATCAGATTAGTGACCTTTGAATATTTCAACAAGTTTGTTGCATGTAAACCACTGTATTGTAATTCAATGAGCTAGGTTATAGACTTCATTCAGTTCCTGGATATAACTCGTCAGTTTTGGGTGCCATAATGTATTCCACAGATATGTCTTCAACTGTTTTGTCTTAGTCTGGGATCCCTCTGTGATAGTGATCATCCTTGATCTCACCTGAGATGGAACCCAGGAACATCAGGTCTCTTGTTGAAAGTTTAGCTTTTGAAATTGTTAGTCAGTGTCCAGTATTTCACATCCATAATTCTAATCAACTGATTATTTTCTAATAAAGCGACATGGTTATTCAGATATGGTTGGTAGCGATTATTAGATAAACTTCAGAAAAAAAGATATCTAATAGGAAAACGTGAGTAGTGATATTAGTTGGATGAATTAAATATAACTTAATCTTACAGCGCAATGGAGACACATATTGACTGATGCTTTTGTTTAACTGAGATGAGAAATAAAAATGAGAAACTTTAAAAGTTATTCTTCACCATGAAGCAGTATATACGATTTTACTCTTTTTATATGCATCCGCAAATTTGTAGTTCATTCGTTTTACAATATTCAATATATTCACAGTATCAAGTATTTTTGAACATTTTCCCGTTCACTTGGTTGATGAATACTGAATATAAGAGCATAATTTCCACTGAAGATTTCGCTTCATGCTCTAATTTTCTTTTTTCTCATCCGGTAAGTTGGGATGCACTTCAGTGGCGTATTCATGATCGGGAAATATGCAGATAGCTTTTGGTGGTTCAAATGAAATCCCCAATAAAAATTATGTTCCTAAATGCAGTACTCATTCACCAGGTGAACGGAAAAATGCTTGGAAACGATGAATATTACATGTGTATTAAATATTGGTTGACCGTAGACATTTTTAATAAACGATTGGTTCTTAGTACTTTGATATTTCCCATCTCCTTAATTATAAGCTATCATATAAATTCCTAATAGTTGTCACATCTTTTTCCGTCCATATATTACTGTTAGTAAGTTATAAACCTGTTATTCACAATTGTACCGTAAATCTTCTAGTTTTATTTATAGTATAATTTATTACTTACGGTACATTATTGTTTTGTATTTTATGTATATTATCGTAGAAGTTTTAAAGCATAAACAAAACAGAGTGGTGTGAGATACTTTCCCAGTGTTCTATGCAGTTTTAAGAACGGATTAGAATGTAAATTGTAATTTCGATAGTCTTGGGATTTATAGTAAATAATATTAGGAAATATATAAACAGAGAAAATCCATAATTGCGTTATGGCGATTAATATGCAAAAAAGGGTTAAAGGCAGTCTTACCAAAACAGGAGTTAGTTCGTGTAATTATTAACTGTTTATTTAAGCTGTATGAGGAACTGTGGAATTTCAGGTTCAAATCTATAAAGCAAACATTGAAAATTATTAGCATAGATGGATGGTGGTTACTAGTGGAATCTAGGACTAGTCATCTGGGTATACATGCATCCCAGAGTTAACGTTTATTCCGGAGTTCGAATCCAGTACATGTCGCTTCAAATAACATCGTGTTAAGCACTATTATACGGATTCATTCTTTATTTGTACCTTGTTCTTATACATTTCCTATTACTGGACTGTATTTCGTATAGTTTATTCAACAATACTACTTTTATTAAGTTATTCTTAATGCAATCTTGATGTAAAATGAAACAAGTTTCATGGTGCTTCTTAATTTCCTATGGTTTTTTAACTAAGATCAAATTGTTCTAGATAGAGTACGACTTATGATGAATGTGACAATTGAACACTAGTGGATACATTTCTTATCAGAATAAGTATAAGACATTAACACGGTTAACTTTATAGCAGTTTATGTAATAGTAGTATAAATGGTGGTAAAAAAAATCCCACTAATAATGAGTACAGTTTGCAGTAGTAAGAAGCATAAAGTAATGCTAGAATAGAATATTTGGAAAAGTGTATCTTAGAAAGATGACCGAGTTACTGTGATATATTTTCAACTAAATCAATTAACTCACCAAATATAGACCTCAACCAGAAAGACTAAACCTATCGACAAGGTTTTGGCTATCAACAGGTGAATTCATTAACTAATGTTACGTTTTGGATTGTACACCCTTGGCTTTTTCCCCATTTCTATTGTTATTCAAACAAACTATTAAATATATGGGTAGACAATGGGCTGAGACATGCATAACATATGACTTAACGACCTGAGTCGGTGAAAGTTTCCACTTCATCAAATAGTTTGTGATTTTTATTAATGACTTACTACTAACCTCAGTATTACTAACTCAAAAGTTTTAGTATATGTGGGATATACATCAAAGGTATCTAAGATTGATGAGTAGCAGCTTAAGCATCATTGTTTATTACCTTCATAGATAATGTTTCACAACCATATAGTTATGCAGGGTGAATATACTTACTCACTTACTTACTTACTTATTTACTTACGCATGTTACCCCTCGTGGAGCAGTATAGGCCGCCCACCAGCACTCTCCATCCAACCCTCTCCTGACCAATCCTTTCCAGCCCTTTCCACACACATGACATTGATTATTACTCAGTGATCAATCAATTGTGATTACATCTCAGTCCTACATGAGGTCGGTCGTGGAACGGATAGCTCAGTGGTAACGTCTGTGACTGTGAAGCTGGGTGACACGGGGTCGGGTTCGTCGGGGAGCAACAGTTCTCAGGATTACAGTCACACCTTGCGGACGAGTGCCTAATAGTACGAAACCAGGGTCCAGGATTTCCTGTTGACTACCTCCAATTACCATCTAATTTTCATATCTGCTTCTATTTCCCGACATAGTGTGTTCTCCGGCCTTCATCTTTTCCGTTTCCCTTCAGGATTTCAAGTTAACGCTTTCCTCGTGATGCCGTTTGATGATTTCCACAATGTGTGTCCTATCCACTCCAAACGTCTTTTCTTAATTTCCTATTCAGCTGGGAGTTAGTTTGTTCTCTCCAACAGTAGGTTGTTGCTGGTGCTGCTGCATCTCGTCCTCCTTGTTCATTAATGATGTTTCACAGGTACGTGAAGGATTCCACATCTTCCGAGTTTCTCCATCAAGTGTGTTTGGGTTGGTGTTCTCCGTATTGTATTCAAGGCTTTTGATTTATCCTTTGTGTATACTGAGGCCTACTGATGTAGAGGCTGCCACTACACTAGTTGTCTTCTTCCGCATTTGTTGATGTGTATGGGACAGAAGGGCTAGGTCATCTGCAAAGTCCAAATCTTCCAATTGTTTCTGAGCTTTCCATTACATTCCATGCTTTCCTTCAGATATCGAGGTCTTCATAATCCAGTCGACCACCAGAAGAAATAGGAAGGGAGAGAGTAGACAGCCTTGTCTGAATCTGGTCCTTCCTTGAAATGCATCTGTCAGCTGTCCTTCGTGCACGACTTTGCACTGTAGTGTGTCGTATGAGTTCCAGATTATGTTGACAATCTTCTCAGAAACTCCATAATGTCAAAGAAGTTTCCATAATCTTCTCTTTTCCACACTATCGAACGTCTCATAATCAATGAAGTTGATGTACAGTGACGAGTTCCACTCAACTGATTGTTCGATGATGATCCGTAGTGTCGCAATTTGGTCTATTCACGACCGATCCTTACGGAATCCAACCTGTTGATTTCCAAGTTGATCAGAGTGAACATACATGCAGTATAATTTTCTTTTAATAGACAGATGAATATCTGACCCATACTACTGATAATAAAAGTACATTAAAAATTTGATCCTTATGAAAGATTCTTTTATTTCAACTTATTTTAGATATTCAAATGGATAGTATAGAATATTTGTTAAGAATGATTGATACCAAACTAGTTTATCTTAAAGAATTAGAAAAGAAAGTGAAATTAATCGAACCAATAACAGAGTTAATATCAAATGAAATTCAATCTATCAATAGAAATAATTGTTTATTTAAACAAATTACTCCGAATGATAATCCATTACCGCCAGATTATTTACCATTAGAATATGTACAAATATGGCAAGATTCAGATAAATTAAAACAAGAATTCAAATATCAATCATGTCAATTAAATAGATATTATGGTAAGATATTTTCTATATTAATATGTTATGTCTCGACAAGAATAATGAGTGGGGATCCATTTATGGACCAATACTATGCGTATATTTTAATCGTATAATTGTTAAATAACTAAACTATTCATAGTCATGTCCCTCTTATTATAAGCTTTATTTTGACCTATGAACTATTATTATACGATTTACCATTCTTAAATTATGCTCTGTCTATTAATTACTACCTGCCACATTCACAGCCACATTTGGCCAAATCTTGTACAAATGTTGTTTCCTATTTTATGGTATGATGTGGTCTGTTTGGTTTGTATATAAACCGATTATGTTTGAAATACATGATTCATATCACGAAGGCTGAGATTAGTGTTCTGGACTCAACAGGCAGAGCTAAGCTGGAAGAAGGACCGATAGGGACTCTAGATTGCTCGTTCGTGTTTTATGCGTCATTGGTCCGGTCGATAATTCACTGCTCTTTAATTGGCGGCCACAAGTTATAACATAATAAAAACAAACTTATAACATTTAAGTTTATTATATGAATTCAATGTTGATCTAATGTTTATTGTGTAGAACCACTTATTTAATTTAGTTCAAACTTTATCAATAGTATCTTGTCAAAAATGATGAAATAAATACCTCCATGTAAATCACAATGTTCTTGATTTGCACCAAATAGCTCCTTAAGCTACATCTTGAACAGATTAAATGTTCTTTATGTTATATCATAGTGAAGATTGAATTACGGTTAACTTCTGAGAACTATTAATGGACTCATATTATATATATATATATATATATATATATATATATATATATATATATATATATATATATATATATGTATATATATATATATATATATATACATGGAGGTAACTGTTCAGTAACTAGATTATGTATATCTATACTCCTCTTACTTTAAGCTTAATTTTGACCTATAGATTATTATGCGATTTACTGTTTATTGATTGCAGTCTTCCACGTTCACAGCCACTTTTTGGCTTGAACTTGTATAAATGTTATTTCCTATTTTATGGTGTGGTGCGGTTTGTTTGACTGGTATATAAACCGAATATGTTTGAAATAAATGATTCGCATAGTCGGATCTGTTATTCGTTTTCTGAACTCGACTGGATGGGCTAGGCGAACAAAGGACCAGTAAGGACACTCGGATGATCAGACCGGTCGAACGTCATTGGTTTCGTACAGTACAAAAGTGAATAAGTCGTATTTGGATTGGTGAATAAATCATGTGATAATAAGCCGGTCTTAAAGTTACAACACTATATGCTTGCTGTTTCTAATCATAATAAATGTAATCTTATGTATTATAAAAGATTTCTTATTAAGAAGGAAAAAAACTGCCTATGTTTATGCGCAACTGTTTTAACGCTCAGTTTTCTTTGTATACACGTATGGGACGTTAATTTTCTTTAAACGAGTATCAACACTAGATTCTCTTCCAGTGTCCATTCTACAGGACTCCAACACAACTCAGATCAAGAACACGTGATTAGCCTGACTAGGACGTAAATATATTTCCACACCAAAAATCGACAACAAGCCGACACAATCCAACAGCAATCAATAATAAGTAATAATAAAGATAGGGGAATAAGTAACTCATCTAACATTTGTCAGACTCTCTACTCATGTAACTAAGCAAATAATCAATCATTCTCGCTCACATATCAGTAACATAGTCGAATGAAATAATTAAAAAAAATGATACTTTTATTTTTTAAACAAAAATTACCTGTTTTTATTTTTGTTTTAATTTTAGAGTGTATTGTCAGTCTCTACATTGATAAATATCGTTTTCAAGGGAAAGATGTAAGCTATAGAAAGAATGATTTATTCCAACTATTAGAAAATTATAATCTGGATAAATTAATTGAGTATTTTAACCAAGAACTATCTGTATAGAATCTGTTTTTGTTTGTTATTTTTTTGAGCGGTATCTTTATATTTACATACTTGTAATCATTGAATTTTTATGGTAAATACATTAACTTCATACTGATTTAATTTTTTTAATAAGTTACGTCCTGAAAATTTCGTCATAACACTTGATCTACTAACAAGTAGTTCAAGCAATAATATAAAAATAAATAGGCACCTTAATATTCAAACATGACTTCATTAAATCTACAAGTAATGACCTATCTTTTTCAGTTTATTACATCAATAAACAAGGGAGCCGATGGTAAATTTAAATTGAGGTGGATTCCTATACTGAATTGAAAGATATCTCTTTATTTTTAGCTTGTTCGTTTGCACAATAATGATTGAATAAATTGTTGAGTGTATGCAAAACCTACCGTAAAAAATATAAGTTTTGATGACGTATCAATGTTTATTTGAAACGTACACTGTTGGTTTTAAAAACGGACAGTCAGTGTTTTGTTCTAATCTACAATGATTGACCACTGGGTAGTAACCATTGCCTTGTTTGATTGAATTCTATCAATAAAGTTGAGATGTTGCCATCAGTCTGAGCAATGGAACATCACGTTCATTATGTTATTATGTTAGGTGATCGAAAGTAGTTGATAATGAACTCTATTTTGCCTAAGCTTCGTTCTACTTGAAACTCATAAGTAAAAGGTACCTGGGATCTTGGTGGGTCTTATGTTTTCTCTTGGATTCAAACTCCTATCATTATTCAGACTTACATGTTACCACTGAGGTACTGAGACCGCAGCTTACTTGATGTAATGTGAACTTAAATTCCACAGGTGGCATCAGTTTTCTTAAGATTGTCGTTATATCTTGTTTACGAGTTCCAGCTAGCATGAAACCCTAGGTAAACGAGATAACGGCTTATACTTTTTTGAGTAAATATATTAGGGTTAATTTATGTAAAAACTGCTTAGAACAAAAAATGGTACATAGTACAAGAATAATGCTTTCATACTTGTGCTCATCCAAAGATCCATTCATTATCTTCAAAAGCGACAATCAATTGGCGGAATGTCAATAGAAATTAGGTAAGCCTACTAAACGTCATGGCGACTCTGCGATTCTAGAGTTTCATTGAGACTCAAGTATTCATTACAAAATAGAATATGACAAGAAGGGGTATGATTAGATTCAGAGTGTTATATGATAAGCATATGTATAAGTAAACGTTTTTCTGGATTTGATTGAATTACTGACACAAACTTCCACCAAGCAAATAGGAATAAATAATTGGATGTATTAGATTTACTTAAACAGGTTTCTTGATTTCACCGTTTCGGTAAATGACAAAAAAGAAGCTGAGATTTTGTCAAAGTCAGACATAAGTTTTGGTGATACTAGCCACAGATTAATGAATAATAAAAACCAGGAAGCTTTGCGCTCATCTGTTTCATCCCGACATGAAACCTTTTAGCAATGAACAATCAAGAACTTATCAAAAGGCAGACTCAGGAAATTTCAGGTTTGATGGAGAGTGCTTAACCATTAGTTCAGTATCCATCATTTATTTATTTGCGTAATATTTGTTAGCCGATTCTACCATCTTTCATACACATTCATTAACTTTGGATATCTGTCAAACATTCTGTATTTTCAACTCTGCATTTTATATTATTAGAATGTGAAAACGGCACTGTAAACTTTATTTCCCCATCTACCAACAATGTTTTGATATGACTGTTAGTAGAATAACACAGTTCTGAGTTTGAACATAATTTACAACATTGGTCAATGCGTCGCTTGATGATTAGTTGGATACCAGGATGTTCTGGGCGTCTATTTCAGCCTATTTTAAAATGTTTCAAGTGTAAAAACTCAACACATGATTGAGCTGATAAACAATTTAATCTTAATTTAAGCGTGTTAGACTACCAAGTTTCACTCCAATGCTTTACATTTACATTAATTGACCATAAAGTACTGACTACTGGTATGTTTGTTTAGTTTTTATTATTGACCATATTTTATTGATCAAGATGAAATGTATTCAGTAGTCTAAGTGACTCAATATCATCTTCAAACCAATCTTAACATCCTATCAAAGATTTGATGATTCCTTATATAATCTGTGAGGCATACTCACCACTGAAGAGAAAATAGGGTGAGACTATAATTTATAGATGACCTTTGAGCGACGCTAAACTGACCTTGAGATTGTCCACTTAATAACCAGGCTCAAATGAGGTTTATGAACCTGTGTGAGGAATTATAATTATAATTTACAGTTGATGATTAAGCTCAGGAATTAAATTTCGAGTTTTCATCACGAAATGACATCAGTTATAATGTTAAAACTCTTTATTCAAATGAATGAATAAATCTTGTGCCAAAATCCGAGACCTGTTATCTTATACATGATTGGTTCGTCCATAAATTATAATCTCGCTGAAAATAACTGTTCAATTATCTTTGGATTTTCCATCATTCTTCAGTTAATATAATTCAGTGTTACAAATATATTTCAAACTAAACAACTTTCATACATATTGTAGCTTATTGAAGAACTCACTATTGACTCATTTGAAAGTAAGCAATTTGTGTAAAGATGCATAATCTCTTTACACTACTAGAATGGATAG
Organism: Schistosoma spindalis; assembly: GCA_946903255.1. Lineage (NCBI taxonomy): Eukaryota > Metazoa > Platyhelminthes > Trematoda > Strigeidida > Schistosomatidae > Schistosoma > Schistosoma spindalis. The sequence continues at coordinate 6,630,020 of OX336418.1, read as the reverse complement.
ATAAATGAAGATTGTTGTATTATATATATATATATATATATATATATATATATATATATATATATATATATATATATATATATATATATATATATATATATATATATATATATATATATATATATATATATATAGAAAGGAATTAAGTGATATTGTTGAGAGGTGACAATTTTGTAAAATAACAGATTAAACAACAATTTTCAAATTTCTTGTACAAATGAAACAAACAGTATACAAGCTGATACAAGCTGATGATCGTGATCATGATCATGATTATGATTTAATTATGATTGCATATTCATAGTAATTTCTATATCAAAATGACATGTATTTTGTATTGATCCTGAATACTATTTAAACATTAATTAATATGAACATATTTCTCACTTTTCTTTATGTGTGATACCGTTTATGTTTTTTCTTTAACCGTTACTAATTACATCAATTTAACAATAGAATATACAGTATTTATAGTTTAAATTATTCAGTAGTATTTTCTTACTTGACTAATTTTGTTTAAATAATCTCCGAGTTAATTGAAAATTGAATAGTATACTTGTATTGGTAAGAATAAAAGTACTTTTTGAGGTAGTTCAAATAATAATTGACTAGCAATACCAATGATTGTATTTGATTATTTCTATATGAAACGTATAGAATCGTTTTATTTTTATATATAAATAAATATTATTATGTATTTGTATTTATAGAAATGAATGAACAATATGACTGAAATTCCGTCAATTGTCGACATTCATCAGTGATACATCTTTTTCTGTATTTAAATGTACAATGTGTTTTTATGTAATAATGATGATGTTGATGACGATGATGATGATGATAATGATGATGATGGTGATGTTGAATCAGCCATTACAGATGTTATTGTTGATGTTAATAGTGTATGTTCACATGGATCAGGAAATTGTGGTTCTTGTTGCCTTTGAAATTGATATTCACTTGTTAATGGAATGATAGAGTTTTTAAGAGTATCGGATATTTTAGTGAAATTGTGATTTGGAATAATGACAGAGCTCTTGGGGTTTAGTTCAGTTTCATTTTGACCAGTGTTTTGTTGTTGATGTTGTTGTTGTACATAGATTGATTCTATAAGAGACCATGGTGATGGTTGTGTTTCTGCTGATGATATTAAGGCTGAAGGTATTGATGGTATTGCAGGTAATGTTTGTGAGCAAGAGGAATGAAACTTGTAATTGAATGGATCTTGAGATGTTTTTGGTGAATTACCTTGTTCAAAGTCATAAACTAATTGATTTGATTCATTATTTAAACAATATTTTCTCCATTCTTGATATGAAGAAATTTGTAATGGTGATTTGGGATAAATTATTTCAGAATTTTTTAATCTATCCTTGGTGGTTGTTGAATTTAAATAACTATAATCATTGGATCTGTTAAAAGTCCATGAATCATGTGTATTATTATTAGTATCATTACTCGTATCATGTTCTAATTCACTGTCTTCATGTTCATCATCATCTTCATCATTGTTGTCATCATCATCATCATCACCATCATCATTGTCATCATCGTCGCATCTTGGAGTTGAATACGATTTTGGATTAAAATGTGAACATTGATTACTTGTTGACATCGGTAACCAATAATTAGATGACGATGATGATTCAAACAATGATTTCGTCCAATAATATGGTCTCGGTAATGCGTCCAATAGATTCATTTGATCAGTATTAGTCGAGGGATGAAAATTTTGATTCAAATAATTATTACATTGTACTGAATCATTGAATTTTAATTGATTTTGAACTGTTTGACCATCAAAAGAAGTACTGTAATCATCTTTTATATCTGTTGACCATGTTTGATAACTTAAATTACCTGACGATGAGATTTCATATTTTATGAAATTATTAGGCTGTAAATCCAATTTAACATAATTATTATTGTTATTAGTATTGGTAATATGTTTATTGAGATTAGTTTCAGGTGAACTAATGATCGACTGAGTGATTGGACTATTTGAGTTACTATTCGAATGGCCATTTTCAAATCCAGATGATGTGTCAATCGGTATATCATTTGAATTAATGAGAATATCGGTTTCAGATGGCATAGTTTTCATTAAGAGATCATGACAATCTTCATAAATATTCTAGAATAAATTAGGGTAAGTAACGGAGGGGAAAAATGGGAGAATTTTTAAAATATTATGTTTGAATATTGTTAAATGAATGGCGACAATTAGCAAGAGTAAGTGCTTATCCTACATTTTGAGTTAATTGGTATATAGCGGTTGTGGGTTTCTAAGATCATTTACTCAACATTGTGGAAGTTTTGTTGGATTACAGCTAACTGAAGAGTTTGTTCTTCACGTTTCATTCGAACTGGGATTTGCTAAACGAATGTACAGGAACCTCAATGTTGATTTTCACGCCAAAATTCAACCTCAGCGATCATCTTTTCAAGTATTACCACACTATAATTTGAGCTATTGAGTCCAGATAGCTAGTGGCTTGTCGATAAAATACACCCAGATGAAGATTCCCAAGCAAAATGAAACAAGCGTCATGAATCTTATAGTTAACCACTATATGTGACTAAATAACAATATCACGGTAATGTAACTCTGTCTTAAGAAAGTATTTTTTTGTGCTGATATTCATCTTTTGTGTTTACAAATGCATTTTTTTGTTCCACACTATTTTATTTCTTCATAAACATGGTCACAAAGTTGTTCTAGTTGTAACTAACTAACTAAATAACTAAGTAACTAATCAGTTGATAAGACGCTTAACTAAATGAAATCCAAAAATCACTCACTAATGGTAAATTAATTTTACATTGTTCAGTATTTCTAGTTGGCTGAGAATTGATTTGTTTAATTTAATCCTACACAGAAATCGTTTCATTTTAAATCGCCCAATAGCTTCATCTGACACGGTTACTAGTCTAAGTGATTGGATATCACGTGCACTATGTTTTCATGTTAATACTTCCACAGCTCTTGTAGGTCAGAATATTTTTACTTCTTGAAGTGGAGGTTTAGTAGTTATGGTAGCCAGCTAGGTCTCCGGTTCGATTTTCTCTCCACCCACTCCATTTGGAGAACTGGGTAGTATCATTAGGCCTCATGAATAAGGTAACCCGAAACAGAATATGATAATCTGTACCTAGCGAATAATTCATCTGAATTAAATGTAGAATGAAGTTTTCTTCAAAGTGTTTCCAAAAGAAATTCCTGTGATTTTATAAGTATCCATTAAATCTTAACACACAATTAATCGTAAGGCTGATTGAATGAAGTGATGTGTTGAAAATTGCAAATTTAATGATAATGATGAGATCTTAAATTTTTTAATTTTATCTCTCAAGTTGTCATACATATTTATGTACCACAGATGAATGTGCAAACTAAGCTATTGTGATAGAAATAAGGGTCATTTTTTATGATTGCTAAATCACGAACTTGTCTAAGACAACCATTAAAAAACCTGAAAACACTGGAGAACCATTTCGTTCATAAAATGACTACTCACTAGTAGGGATTCACAACTTCTGCGCTGAGGATCGAACCTCGGACATTAAATCCCATGAAAAACACAACCCGTAGGCCATTAATCTGACATTCAATGGTATCAATGTCTAACTTCAATCAATTCAACATTTTGTACATGGTCGTGGATGCGTGCTACAAAAGAGTCTCGTTTTAGGACGAAATGGCTGACCAGTGCATTTAGGTTTTCTGATGTGGTCTAAATAAAATCATTACAAAACCTTAATGCTGATAAAAATAACTTTTACTTATCTCGATGTTATTACTATTGAATGAAAGTTAATAGTATTATTGTCACATAGCAGTTTATTTATAGCAACACTCCAAAATTTATAAAATAAAATTCTTCACGTGTAAAGTATCTACTAGTGATTACGATTTAATCAAATTACTTAATTTTACTTGTACCAAGTTGGATGGTGTCTAGCGATGGAATCCAAGACGTGCGTTCCGTCCTATTTCTGAAATGTCATCTGAGTGTACCTGGATCCCAGAGCTAATATTCACTCTCAGATTTGAACTCAATACCTTTCACTTCAAGTAAGATTATGTTATCCAATTAGCTATTGAGTACAGATAACAACTGGCCGGTATATCCAGCTGATGAATTTAGAATAGAACAAAACGTGCATCTTGGATCTCGCTTATAGCTACCATTCGAAATTTGATTATAGTGCTTGATAATTAATGACATACCGAAGCAACCCTCACAGGATGTATATGTTTTCAAAGAGACTGATTCAAGTTCAGTCCCAGGCATTAATAAGAAAATCTTAATAAACAATACGATATCAATTTTATTTATTCAGTTGTCTAAAAGTTCATTTATTGATTTGAACCCCCCCCCCCAAAAAAAATTATTTAAGATTCTTACCTCTGTTTGATTATTCAATTCACTTGTTTCTGATTTACAAGATAATGAGTTTGTTAAAAGGGACACATCATGACCTTGATTGATTAATTTTTTAAATTTGGAACGCCTATTTTGAAACCATATTTTAACCTGTTAAGAAATCAAGAAATCAAATAAATAACACAGTTTTAAATTAGTTGTAAAAGAACATGTTAGGTTATTTGTAATGTATGTTAATATTTCCAAAATTGATCAACGATAAAATCATCATTGTTCTATCTACCATCTTGATTTGGGATAGGATAATATGGTAGTTTTGTAGGGCAAAAAAAAAATCACCACTTGATATATTTAGCTAACCGCTCTAAGTAGAACTAAGTATGTACGTTTCGACCTGTTTTGTATACGTCACAATTGAGTGTATCTGAATTCCAGTGTTGATGTTTTACAACTAATTTCTAATCTTACTAATTATTAGTCTTTTTTATTCCTTCCATATTCTTTTCTTGCTTCTTTTTTCTTGTTGTGTTCATATCCTATTCATTCAATTTCATTATATTATTCCAATTCATAACATTTTATCCTACTATTAATTGGTCAGTAATACTCATAGCTATTCCCTTATAGTATATAACTTCTTAGCACTGTTTTCATCAATGTATACATTAAAGGTCAAAATCGAAAACTTCAGATCTTTAGGGAAATGCATTCTACATAGATTAATGTGTCAGAAACCAATCAACTCGACTTGGAAAAACAATTTCACAATGCATATGATAGATATCCATTTCAAACTTGAAGTAGTTTAATTCATCATATCAGGGCTTCACACCAGATATTCAAGAACTCAAAAAGTACTAAATCCCAATTTATAAATTATTTATCACAACATTTTTCCGTCATAAATTCCGCTCTTAATATTACTCCTTAAAAATGGAATCATCCGATGATCATGTTTGCTGATGAATAGTTTATTTTATTCCAAAAGACGTCAATGGATTTCTGTATAATCAATAACACAAATGATCTAGAACAATAACTGCAGTCACGAACTCCTATCAGTTCAAGGAGCTTCTATTTCCAGTTGCCAATCAAAAAAGGAAAAAACAGTAAACAGATTTATCTTCTATTATTGTAATATCATCACCAATCAAAAACTCACAGGACTATATACATAAATTACCTGACCATAACACACCGCATATATAAAATCACAATGTGAGTACATAAATTAACTTGGTTGTAAGTGATGTAAAGTTAAGCAACAGGTCCATAATTAACTCATGGTAATTTAGGAACTGTAAAACCTCTAACAACAGTTTATGAATGAAATAGTACATATAGTACAAATTTTAAACAGTATGGACGAGTTTATTGTGAATCTTTACAGTCGTATATATATATAAGAAATATGGATAAAAAATCATAATAATGACGTAATAGTTCATAATATTTAACTTAATAGTATAATCTTTCTACTAAGTCATCATATCTGAAAGGATTATCACTTGATCTTTCATCTAGATACACTGTTGTACAGTTTAATAACAAATTTACTGAGAAGAGATACTTTCATTGAATTTTGTGTTCCGAATGTTGTAATGGGAATTATGTAAACCTGTATTGTATAGTACGCTAAAAATACGTCCATACATTACACCATATATGCATCGATTCTCAAGTAACATCTTTGTTCAGATAGTTGATTACAATATTAATGAAGAATAAAAATTGTCCTCATTTTAATCTTGTAAATAAAGAAACTGGAGACTTTTTGCTCCCCGTTTGTATTACATTTTGTAAAACAATATTTCCAAGGTTCATTATTTTTTTCTTTACGCTTTCCTATCTCGTGTACAGTGTTTTCCGAACTGTGTACGCACACACACACACACGCACACAATAATGTACATACATTCAGATTGCTTCGATACTTTCTGATTTATGCATGATTGAACAAAGTTTATTCAACAATCACAATGACGACAATGAAATAGAATGAAATTTCCGTTGTCTCTTTGACTTTATTTTGTTAAAAGTAAAAGAACTCAAATATTTTTTTACTAAAAAATATTAATAGTTGAATAATTATTTATTAACAATCCATCCAGTCAGTCATTGATGAGAAACATGGAAGATAGGAGCAATGGTAACAATAAAATCACACTCACACACGCACACACTTGTTTACACTCGTAGATATCGTAGTTTGTTTTGTCTTACAAAGGAGAAATCATATATCTATGAGAATCAAACGGTGGAATAAATTCTAAAATAAACGAAAAAGAAAACGAGTCAGAAAGAGAAACTTCATTCACTGAAGCAAGATCAAGAAGAATATCAAAGTATTTGATTATCTTTTAATTTTTATGGTTGGCATAGATACATGAAAAATGACAAGCAAGCAACAATGAAAACACGTTACCCATGTTAATAGAAAGATAAAAAATAGTGTAGATTATGTATTCGTGTGTTTATTGTTTGACTCTTTGATCATTTGTTGTTGTTTTTTTTTAGAGAATGAGAGTATGAGGAAGAGAGAGAGAGGTTGATTATATAAGGTAACTAAAGAAAGAAAATATTTCATATTAATTATGAAAACATATTTTCATTTAATTCACCATGATAATGAAAGATAATGTTAAGGATAAAATCTGCTCTGATCAATTTAGAGCTTGAAACAAATATGCGTTGTCCTAATGAGATGACAAGATTAATTTTGTAGTATGAATAGTAAACGAATCAAAGTAATATATATATATATATATATATATATATATAATGTTGTAGTAATGATAATGATAAAAACTAAGCTCTGAGAATATAGTTCGAGATGAAGGGAAACTGGTACTGAAGATTCGGAGGAAGTCAAAACGTGAATCTATTTGCACCTCTGTGACTGATTTTTAACTCATGTACTGTGTCATCTCCAACGACTGATTGCGATTTTCATATGGACCTAAACCGAGTGACCTAAATATACCTATGCAGGTCAGACCAACATTCAATGACTGTGTAAACTTATACCCTGCATTGCTTTGGCCTCCTCAAGCTGTTTTGCAACTAAATCCTATACGAATTAACATTTTCCACCGAGGTAGGCAATTATTAAGGATATATGACATCTATTTCAACCACCTGAGTCGATGAAATATGATATACTGTATATTTATTTCAGCATAGCTTCGTAAATACTCAGTAAAACACACTGACAAATTTTCAGGAAGTTGAGTTGATAATTTGATTGCCTTGTTAGTACCTATTTGCGACGTGTTTTAACGACGGATTTTAAAGATTTTAAGGAATGTATCATGATTGGTGAAGCCTAATTATCCCGGTAGTAAAACAGAGAGCACTGATCGTATTTAAGTATCGTCAAGTATTATTTAGCGAAGAATAAATTTGTGGTTGTAGGACACTGATTATTGACAAAATGATCTCAACATATTGTTCTTTGTTTAAAGATCTTTTGTTTCTTGACTCAACCTTGTGTGATATTAAGCATACATACTTATGTTTACTGGTGTACTCTAGAAGCACATATTTAGAGTAGCGATTTAATTGTAACATTTTATACGGTCGAAATGATGTGTATACCATCTTAAACAAAAACAGACGTATATTATGAAGATTTGAGTACTTTATTGACGAATGCACCCTACATTTTAATTTAAAATTAATAATCCAAGCGTTTTTGTACAGATTTGTTTTCGTAAATTACATTCATCACAGATCAGTCTAAATTCTCGACGTGTCTGAATTTCAACAATCAATCTGTGACTGATACTTCCCACAACTTACTATCTATTTTGATTATTAGTCCGTAAAAACTCGTTTGTAATATCTGAAGGCGGTTTTACTTATTACTAGATGGGAGATTGGTAATTCTCTTTAGTCTGATACTATAGATATTCACCATTGAGACATAGCAATCTACAATGAACTACCTATTTAGTGCCAATGTCTATCCTTCATGATGAGTGATTTTGTAATGAATCAGTGAAAAAAGTTCGTGTTTTTACAGCAAGTTTACGGATGATAGAACGTATAAAAAACGTTAGATGGCAAAAACTTGGTGGGTTATTAAAAAGCCCGAATCTATCTAATAATATCAAATCATTCATCGGCGACAATATGGTGTAGGGTTGAGATTAAAATAGACAAGTTTCCAGCTAGTTTCTAGTTGTTCAGAAGACAGTTTTTACAAGTTGTTATTTTATGGCAAAGAAAACAATAAAATTACGTAGTGTAAGGAGGTTTTGCATAAATAATAAATCAGTTAATATTATATATAGATCATTCTGCCCATAAATTAAAAAAGAGACAGATAGACTTGTTTTTCTGGACATAGATTACCCATTTTCTCGAATCCCCAAAAGAACCCAAACAGATTTTTAAAAGTATCTCATTCATCCCAGTTACAGGTTAGGTATTTAAAGTTAGTATGTATAAATGCTCTGAAGCCATATATATGAATGAAATTCGCTCGAAAATATAATGGGACCTATCTGATTAGTTGTCCATCTATAAAATATAGTGTCACCAACTTAAGGTTTATATCGAGATTATGATTTAGCAAGTGTCGATCTATCTTTTATATACAATTCGAAGAGATACAATGTCACTCTATAATTGTAAAAATATTTACAAAAAAAACTATTTTCCTCTATCATTTAAAACATTTTAAACAATGTACAAAGTTTTTTCTTTTTATTTTGATGAAAAAACCTGGATCAGATTACCAGGTGAAACGTTGGATTTACTTCAAATTCTTTAGGGGAGATTTTACAAATACATTCTTCCGCTTTAATGTACAAAGTTGTCTCGACCACACATTATATATATATATATATGATTTCTGTAGTTCACTAAAAAAATAACCCTTCAAAGCTAAATTTATAATTGTAATGAACTCATTCTTATACTATACACTTACCTATTCAATTTTCTTTTAAAATTTTGAAAGATCTTCATTTTATATTAATTTTTAATTTAAACAAATCTGTCAATATGTTTATAATTTAAAAAGTTTTCTTATATAAGAAATTGAAAACTAACACCATCATTATTAACTAATTAATTACATATCATTATGTCAAAATATCAGTTAGAAACTATTATTATTATTATTATTATTATTATTGATTTATTGCGTCATAATTAATGTGTCAGGTTTCATGGGGGGTTGTTGTATCAATTTAAATAAACTATAAAATCATTACGATAAAAATCGATAATAATTTAAATTTGTAACAGATGTGTTATCATTTAGATTTTATATCCTTATTATTGATTAACCTTGAGTTATTTCTTTTAAAGAAATAATAATTTAAACTTAAACACGTGTTATTCAATTAGATTAATAATCAAGTCACGTGCTGCTTTATAAATAGAAATTGATGAACCGTTATAGATTTTTATCAGAAGGGGATTTTGTGAAGGTTTTAATAATTTAATAAATGAATTCATGAGTCAATTAAAGCTAGACGACCATGGAAAACCTGGAAGCACTGGATGGCCGTTTCGTCCTTGTATGGAACTCCTTAGCAGTGCGCATCTGGTTCAATAGTCTAGAGGTTAAGCGTTCGCGTGCGAGATTGATAGGTCTTAAATTCAAATATCGCGGACGAAATCGTGGATGAATGCTAATGAGGAGTCCCATGCTAGGACGAAACGGCCGTTATAGATTTTATTTACTTCTATTATGTGGAAATTTGTTGAGTAAAAAATCTTTTGCTAGTGAATAAACAGATGATGTAACTCCTTTGTATCAATCAGATCGATATTAACTAGAAAATTGTTAGTTACTTAGAAAAAACAGATCAGACGTTTGCGTCAATTGGAAATTCTCCAGTTTGATGTTCATTTATGAAGTGATGTAGGATTAAACTAGTGATATTGTGTAACACAGAATCCACTTAACTTTAATTCCAATGTTTCAATGTATTCGATCTCTAACATGATATGTTAAAATTCTGAGGTCATCATAGAAACTTATGGAAGGCATATACTATCAATGTTATTAAATGTTAGTTCCATTTGATCACAATAACTGATGAAAATGGAATATATGAACTGTTGAATTTTTACTCGATCGTCTATAGTTATCATTCTTACTGGGAGTATTGAATGTCCTAGGTTATGTATTTTAAAGATTCACATATACACAACTCCGGTGAGTTTCAAACAGATTTTTCAGTATTCTTTTTTTGGTTCTTTATTAGTTTTTGTTAGTCGTGCAAACTGAACTTGGAAAAATTTTAACATAACAATTACTTATATATTTTATTTAGTAGGATATAGTTTAATTAGCATTCGATTAAGTCTATGCATTAACTACTCATTCACAGTTTAAATACACATTAAAAATATGAAACAATAATAAAAAATTTAATAGTTCGGATCATGAGTCAATTGGATGGCCGTTTCCTTTGACTATGGGACTCCTCGGTACTGCGCATACACGATCCTGCCTCGCGAGATTCCAAACCAGGATCTATCAGTCTCGCGCGCGATCACTTAATCTCTAGATCAGTGAACCGGTCGGCATCCGACGATGTTAATATCTAATTTCAATTAATCCACGAAATCGAGCGACACATCCACCATTGTCTTCAGTGGGTTACTATCTCACAACAGACCCGGTTGAACTCCACTGGTCACTGCTTTCCACTAGAACCCCGGGAAATACCTCTTGAAGCCAGTCACAAGAGAGCATATGTTGATTGTTATCAAAAGGGGTCATCCAGTGCTTCCAGCTTTTCCATGGTGGTTTAACTTCAACTAAGTCATGATCTCAACTATTAAAATTATTATAATATCCACAAAACCCTTTATGATAATAATAAAAATGACTGACTAGCTATTTTAACTTTACCTGCCTATTGTATAAACCAGATTTTAATAACATACAGTGATAAAAAATAACACTGTTTTCCCCTTCTTTCAATAAGAAATAAAACACGGGAAGAGAATTAATGGTGAAAATAATAATTAAATCGTTCGCTTTAACCTATAATTATAATGTTTGTCAAAAAATGTAGGCATTTGGAGACAGAGCTTTATTTGTAGAAATTTGGGAAAAATCAATTAAGCGGTTAAACTTATATTCAATAATCGATGAAAGTGACATTATGAAAGTAACATATCTTTTTATAAGCAAAGATGGATAATAGCTAGCAATAGAATTCAGGACGCGCGTTTCGTCCTATTTGGGACTCGTTAGCTGGATGTACCTGCACCCAGTACCATTCACTTCAAAGGCCATCACGTTGTCCATATAGCTACTGAGTCCTGATAGCAGTTACATACAGCTGAAGAGCCCCAAGTGGGACGAAACGCGCGTCCTGGATTCCACTACTAGCCACTATCCATCTTTGCATATAATTCTTGTGACTTGGGGTAATATCGAGGCAATGCGCACAATATGCCTATATGTCAATAAGAGACTGATCAATTGCAGTCCTAAACATCAATCGGATGATTCAGGTAAATAATACCAAGTAAATTTAACATATCTTTTTTAGTTTAGTGAAAGAATTGAAAACCAATAATAATAAATACTTGTAACTTAAATTGAATATGATCTTATTGACTCTAAGGCCACCTTTTCTTCTTAATTTGTTATAAGACCACAATCTAAAATTGTTTAAAGATGCATAGAGTATTCGACTCAGCTTATCATCTTAGAAACATTTGTAATGGAAGCAATTTTTATATATTTTAAATGGGATGAAAGTTGTATTTCATTGAGAGGTTACTATTTTACTGATTATTAGTAATAAATATTTTGGATATTTACCACAGATTTGGAATGGATAGTGACGAAAGAATCAATTGCAACGAGAATACACGAATCAACCACTAGTTTAATGAATTACCTACCCCCTCCAGTACCTTGTGTTACACTATCGTATATATAGTTCCTGTCCTATAACTCGAAATAATTGCTTGTTAACAAATGAAACCAAATTAAAATTAACATAGAAAAACTGTTCAATAATGTCTATTGATTCAGCTATCTAACGACAGAACTGACTGTTCATTTATACACTTGATGAGTATAAAATGGAAAGTAACGTCACAGATTAAAATGGGTTGTGAGCATTCACACTACAATGAAAATGTCAGTTTGAGATGTCAGTTAAAGAAATCAGTAGCCTTCCCAGACCCCTATAACAATCCAAACACCTCATATGTTCAATACTAGAAATATCTAAGCATAGATCCCGAGTTCTGAGTCGTACACTATTGAAGAGTTCCTTACTAAAACGAAATGGCCACCCAGTGCTTCCAGATTTTCAACGGTGATCTATCATTGATCGGTTCTTGTATTCAATGAAACTCAAGATTCTCCTCAGCTATGTACTTGAATCATTTTAATTTCAATCAAATTTATTAACATTTAAAGATTGTACTTATTAAAGCGATCTATTTAGTATCTCAACTGTCATGAAATGCCATATGATTACCAGTCAACTTCAAATTTCAATTAAATACAGAGCTATAAAAAAACAAAATGAAACATACTGATAAAATCAATAATAAAAAATAAACAAACAAATAAATAAATCGATTTATTATTATTTTTTACTTGAGTTTGTGTTAATCCCAACGATGCGGCTAATTCTGCTCTTTCAGGTAAACTTAAATACTGAGTTAAATGAAATCGTTTAGCCAATTGTTGTAATTGCATACTAGAATAAATTGTACGTGGTTTACGTAGTTTTTTATTTTTTTCATTATTAATTATTCGTGTACAATTCGCTGTTGATGATGTTGTTTGGATGTTATTAGAGACAGAGACACTTGATGTCATTGCTATTCTTGATAAAGATGCTGATGATACGGAGGAGGAGGATGATGATAGTGGAACTGTTGTTATTGTTGTTGTATATCCGTTAATCGGAAAAGCTGAATTGTTGATAAGTTGTCTTGACTGTGTAAAATTCAACATTTTAGTCATATTGTTCATCATTTCATTATTATTGCAGTCTACAATCATTCCACCAACAAATCCCATTTCGTGTGCTGTATGTTTATTATAATTTTTTGCAATTGTTAATGTATGAGGAATATTGTTTGTTAATTGAATGGGGACATTAATGTCTAATTCATTTACAGTATGGTTTAAATTTAACTGATGATCCGTTCTTTGTCTTGTACCACCTTCACTCAGATAATCATCTTGACAAACATCATCATTTCCTTCGTCATCCTCTTCATCATCATTGTCATCACCTTCATGTAGACTTGTCTTTAATTTACTAAAATCTTTGTACATAAGATCATTCTTCCAAGTGGGTTTTTGATGTTCCATTAAAACATTACTATGATGATGATTATTACCATTCATAAAATGTTTATTTGACTGTAAATAAGCGGTCAGTGAATTGTTGAAACCGCTGTCTCTACAATTTACATTAGTCTGTTGATGATATGCTTCATTTAATTCAGTCAAATTCAGACATTTTTGGGAATACTGGTCATCTTTTTGTGTTGAATATAAATTCATATGTAAATATTTCTCATAATTCATTTCTTTTAATCTATTAGAATGGAATTTATCATCAGTACAATCTAAACTACTGATTATATTCTTATGAGTAGCATCGTCATCTTCAATAGGTAGGTTAATCTTACTAACTACTGTCAAAGATGACGATGACGATGTCGAACATTCAGATGATGAATTTGAAAATGAAGAGTTTGACGAAGTGTAACCTGACGAATCGGTCATACAATGAGTTGGATAACATGTAATATGATCAGGGTATACCGGTTGATTATCAGAAATCAATGATTGTTCACACTTATTTTGTGAATGATCACTATAAATATTTCCATCGATAATTTGATTATTGCTGTTGGACCACTCAATCATTTTGGAATTTTCTGGTTGTCTTGAGGCTGACTGAAATAGGCAGTTGTCTTTTATGATTCCATTGTTGATAGCTTGATGATAATGAGGACAATGGTATGAGTCGTTTAGTTCTCTGTTTTGTCCCTGTCCGTCAGATGAATTCTTGTTCTCATTGAAATTATTTATTTCTTTGTTGGATTTGCCGGTAATATAACCATGATATTGATCGAACTTATTTCCTGTGGAATAATCAAAGTTAGCAAATTTTATTAACAGTTCAATGAAAAATGGTGAACAATTCTACGATAATTTCAAACATTATAAGCAAAGATGGATAGTGGTTAGCAGTAGAAACCAGGATGCGTGTCCCGCCCTATTTGGGACTTGCCAGCTGGATGTACCTGCATCCTAGAGTTGATGTACATTACAGGATTCGAACTTAGTACATTCCGCTCCAAACGCTATCCACTTAGCTACTGAATCCATGAATCCAGTAACTTGCGCATTCGGGTAAAGTTTTTATTCATTTTTGTATTTTTTGTTTGAATCTTCTCATCGATGTTCTGAACTTCAGTTGACCGGTCTCTTCTTGGGACATGTGCATTCTGCATGGATCGCCTCGATACCGCTTGAATTTACAAGCATTTTAAGCAAAGATGGATATTTTTGAACGCTTTAAACCATGTGAAAAACGAAAATTTACATAATCAGGAACAGGATGAAATACTAAAATTGATCAAATCAGGTCATATTGATTGAAGGAAATATTAAGAAATATTTGTAGTTATGTATCAGTGTAGCTAAAAAAGTTAGATAAGCAGTATTCGTGTTTTTCTAAGCTTATCCACCGGAATGTTACAACGGTAAAATTTCTGATTGTCATAATGATTGAAGTTCAAATTCCCCCTATAGTGAAACGTGTCAAGTGAAACGAAATCTAGATCAAACAAGACTTTGCGCATATCCCACAAATCAGGGAACAATAAACTGTTATCAAAGTTTAGTAAACTTTTGATAATGAAAAATGAATTTCCAAATCAAGGCTTCACTTATCTCATCTTATTTATTCCTATTCATATTTTAGATAATTAGTAGATATATCATAAACCATGAGACCACTCAGGTCGACAATGATGAAGTATATTAAAATGACTATACTGTAATTTGTCCAGTATATGTAAATTCTTGTAAAAAATTCCCGATTGTATCCTGTAATTGAAATGAAGTTTCACATAGAATATAGATTATGTAAGTTTGTGATGGGATTCCTGAACTAGTAAATTGGTGCTTAAAGAGATGATAACTGTCTCTACCTGACACGGATTAACTCCATTGGTCACGGCTTCTCACTAGAACTCCGAGAATTCACTCACAAAGCTAGTCATTAATGAGCACATTGTAGACAGATTATTTCTCTGCATTTTTGCGAAGTTACTATGTTTTTAGATTTCGAATTCTAGCTATTATACATCAAATTAAACTTCTCCATAACATTGTTAATAAAAATATTTTTTTTTAAGAATTTGATATAAAGCACAATGATTTGTGTAGTAATTTCAAGCAACTTTTATATAGATTTATAAATGATCTAGTAAGCTGCAAATGGCTTATGCAATGATTACGTCATTTATCTAATCTAATCTATCTATCTATCTATCTATCTATCTATCCACACATCTATCTATCTATCTATCCACACATCTTTCTATCTATCTATCTATCTATCTATCTATCTATCTATCTATCTATCTATCTATCTATCTATCCACACATCTATCTATCTATCTATCTATCTATCTATCCACACATCTTTCTATCTATCTATCTATCCACACATCTATCTATCTATCTATCTATCTATCTATCTATCTATCCACACATCTACCTATCCATCTATCTATCTTAATTATCTGTTTATCTACCTACTTCTATATAAATACATATGTATAAATTTGTGTTTTATTGATACAAATATCATCCATCCAACAATACAATATCGTACTGAATAATTGAAGAAATTAATTTTTTTTCTAAATTCCAACTTTCAGGCAAACTAATACAAATAACTGATAAACTTTAAGTGTATTCTAATCCAGTAATATCACTATTCATATATTACACATATCCTATTTGAAAATAATTCTTAACTTTATACTATCATTTTAACTGTATCTATGCTTAATGTTTCAACGTTCATTATTATCCACTTTTCTGTTCATTTAATGGATAAGTGCTCCTATTATCTGTAATTGTCTGTTATGAACATTTTAATTATAATGCAGTCCAACATGTCAATCTAAAAATACTGAGTTAAGGCTAGAAATGAAGTTTTTGATAAAAGAAAAATTACTCTTATCTATTAAATGAATGATGAAATAGATAAAAGTATTTGGTAGTGTTGAATGTTGAAAGTTTTGTGAACAGTCTTAATTGACATTCCCTAACCTCTAAAGCAATTGATGAATAGCATATTTTACCAGATTAGTTAATCACAAATTTGTGTTTATAAACATAATTTATGTAATAAATTAGTAAGTATTTCGGTAAAAATTGCGTAAAAATCTTATCTCTGTGTAAGTCAATATTGATTTGTTTTACTTATTTAATGCAGATACATCCTAGTATATTTGATTTGTAGAAAAAGAGATAATATTGTGAAGAAATTAAAGGAGGAAACGGTTTGTGTTCGAGACAAGTATATTCGGATTCGATCCCCTGGTGGTAGGATCGTGGATGACTACTGCTGATGAATCTTATGCAGTGAAGAAACACGTGTCCAGTGCTTCCTAGTTTTTAATAGTTTATTTGCTAAGATCAGTTCGTTATATAACTTATGAATATAAGAATAAGTGGGTAGTAGTAATCTATGGTGAGAGGTACAATTCAGTTAAAAACTTAACCTCACGACAATTCTTCCAAGTTAACAGAGTTTCTATAACTTTTATAAGGTATATTAAACAAAACTACAGTAAAGTATCTATTTGTTTCTATTCTGAGTTATATCTGAAAATGTTAGAAGCCACTGAGTTAGCAAGCTTCTCATCATCGAGTTGAAACAATTGAACAGTCATTGAAAATCAAAGAATACTTCAAAATTGTATAGTGATAAGATGGAAAGAAAAGTCGAAATTCGATTGATTTACTCATTATGAGTTTTGTTCAATATTACTTCCGTTCTGATTCAATGTGATGATCATTCACTGTAGTATTCAGTTTTGTGTTCTCGTATGATATTTTACTCAGTATAATATACGATATTCTTGTATTCAATTGATATATAAATAGCTTTAGATGACTGGAATGAAATTCCCAATACAAGTCACACTTTTACATGCAACATATACTCTAAATAAAAACAAAGGTGCTATAAAATGCTAGATATTGCATTCTAAACATCATATAGTTACACACTCACTTATTATCTCTACAATTTATCTCGAATTTAATTATTGGAAAGCTTAAAAAGTAACATTATAATGATTACGACGATTTTCACTTCCATCTTTGTTATTTGTTTATCATATAAACAGTTGGAGTGCAGTCATTTCAAAGTATACTACTGAATTATTGGTTCAAATCTTGTTACTGATTATGATTCAGGTGATTGAGTAGTATGTGTTATGATTGCTAAATATAATTATAATTCAAATTTCACTTTGAGAGTTGAACTAGAAAATTCACTGCGTTTTCGATACAACGTGTGTTGTCACAGCGACTGGATATTTCTTTGAAGTTTAAAAATATTAGTCAAGACATTTTATGGAAATTAATTTTTACTTAGAGGTGAGAGTCATCATAGATTGATGTATGTTTAAGTTTCAAAAGATGTAAAAACAAATGTTCATTATTCTTTCTCAAGGATAATTCGGTTGATATCAGTTCTTAAATTTGCAAAAAAAAATGTTCTATTTAAAAGAAACTAAACCTTTATTGTTTAGAATGTATAAATTGTGACTAGTACCGGGATTTAAAACGCTCATTTCATTCTATTTAGAACTTGTCACAGTTTTATGTATTTGCCAAATGTTGATTTAGATGTTTACACTGGAAACACGAACCTAGTGCCCTTCACTTGGTTCTGTTCCGAATAATGTTGCTCTTAGAACAGGAACCTTTAAATTATTAATATAGCATAATAATAATTTTTTTTTGTTTCGTTTTAATTAGAATTTTGACAGGATTTTACTAAAGTGGCAAATGTATTATTTCTTTCCTCTAAATGTAATTGATTATATTTAGGTTAAAAGCGAGATAATCTAATTACTGATTGATTTTATCAGATGTTTAAAGAAAAAAGATTAGTCATTTGAAGATCATTTTCAATAACAGAGATTTTAGTTTCGTTAAAAATTGATATCGTGTTACTATGGAAATGTAAGATTCAGCCATCCAGCAATCACCTGCTGTGTACCTGTCTAATGGAGTAAATCCTGACACGAATATGCAAACATTTGATGCCTTAACGAAGGTCATGTTCTATTATCTGAAACTTCTAGTCACATTGCACTTTGTGAATATGAAGAAGGTGAAGATAATCTCATTCACGATTCATAATATATGATAATAATGATTTTTCAAGAATGATATTATTTGTTAATATAACTAATCATGATATCTCAGTGCAAACACCTAGACATTCAGATGAAAATACACCCAGCTGATGATAATCAGATGGGATGAAATCGGAATTTTAGATTTCACTGCTAATCATAATTCAGATGTAATGAAAGTTCTAACTTTAAAAGACAATAACAAGATCATTCATTCAGGATGCACATATGTTAACATAGAGACTATTCACTTGCAGATCTCAATATCAACAGTTGAAAAAGACTAAAACTCTTACAAATAATTTGATATGATAGTTTCAACAAGATTGCTGCTAAATACACAAGGAGATATATTAAATATAAAGACAAGAGTTTTTATGGTATTCAATTGAAACTCAAATCTCATGTTCAAACTGAAACACTCAAATAAAATAATAATAATAATAATAATAATAATAATAATAGATTATCTTACTATTCGTTTTATCGATTAGCGAATTTTCATAATGTCCATCATAACTGTTAGATATTTCCAGATTTTTATTGTGTTTATCGAGATTATTATTCCAGTTAGAGTTTGTTTTCATCAATGTTTCGAGTTCACATTCCATGTAATTGATTAATTTATTATGATTCATATTCTCAACTTCAATGTTGACTTTTGAAGTATCTATACCGAATTCATTACTACTATTACTACTATTATCATTATGAATAGTAGTATTTGTGATTTTACAATCATTATTATCATCATTTAAATGTTGAATAGATTTTCTAATTTCATAATCAATAGACTTGTCGATTTCTCCACTTTTTTTCATTGTGTTATTCACTTCATCATCTTCGTCACTATCACAATGGTGATGGTGATGATGACATGGAATATTCAAATTTTCACAAGTCATCTGATTAATTATCCAAGAACATTCAGTGTTATTTTCACCACTATTATTATTATTATTATTATTATTCGAGATTGTATTCATTGCATAATCTGGCCATTTCAACGATTTATCGATTACATTCAATGTTTCAGTGTTCATTTCAACCAGTGATATTGTTATTATTTGATTCAATTATAAATAATAAGCTAGTTTCATGAATGACATCAAATTTTTAATCATATGTACCTGAACATTTGTGTATGTATTTATGTCTACGGGTATGAAGCTAAATAATAGGTATGGAAATTAATGTTCATACTCTTCAATTGGGAAAAATATTGATATTGTAATTCGATTAAGAACAAAAAAAGTGTGAAACTATAAATATATATTATTGCATAACATAAAGTTTTATTCTTTCAAACTATGTATTAAATGTTAGAAGAATAAATACATTGAAATACTTTTGATTATAGGGTTTCACAATGATGTAGAATTTACTAAAAGAACTGAATATAGTTTACTTTTTTGTTTAAAAAAAAGTACTGGATAGCTGGACGTCCAAAAAATTGAACTATTATTATTCTTACGTTATTCAATATGTAAGTTAGATTTAAGTCAGTATACGATTTGATTTATATACATATATATGTATTAGTGTAGATCGTTACTTATGTGTACGTTATTTATACCATAGGGAAATTCATCTATAGGTTGGATTAGAGAAGAAAAATATTAACTCATATATCCATCATCCATGGACATCTAACAATATAACTATCTACCTATCTACTAATCGACCGCAATATATATATATATATATATATATACCATACTAAAAGTTTAGACACGCGAATACATTAGTTTCCTATTTATTATTCATTTATTTATTCTTTAAGTATATACTTAAGAATGAATAGAAAAATATATTATGTTTTATTTGTTCGCTTTTATGGTTTTCCCCTATTTCTATAAGAAGAAATTCTATCTAACCAATAGTTTCTTTCTATTTTTTTTTCATTATTTGTTTATTTTGTAAATGTTGATTGGTTAGAAATATTTGGAAATAATAATACATAGAAACAAATATTATCTTAGTGATTATTAAAATTAAAATAAAACACACACACACACACGAAATAATAATACAGTTTATTTTGATGAAAATTTCAACCAATAGGATTATTGGAAAAAAAATTAGATTTTAGTAATTTGTCGATCGAATATTTTAAACATGCAATACTCCTTTTTCAAATAATCAGTGACATTATTATTATTATTATTATTATTATTATTATCAATGGCTTTATTCAATATTATATTTTTGGTACAATATAGAATTCTCAGAAAAAGTATTTCAACAAGATTATTTTTATCAGAAGGGGTTTTGTGGAGATTGTAGTGATTTCAATCATTAAGATCATGAGTCAGTTTAAGCCAGACCACCATGGAAAACCTGGAAGCACTGGACGGCCGTTTCGTCCTATTGTGGGACTCCTCAGCAGTGCGCATCCACGACCTCGCCCCCTGCGAGATTCGAACCCAGGACCTAGTGGTTTCGCGCGCGAGCACTTAACCACTAGACCACTGAGCCGGCATCCAACGGTGTTCATGTCTAACTTCAACTTTTTCTTATTATTTTTGATCAATCCTGATGATAAATATTGAGTAGTTACCAGTTAGATGTTAACAGTTCAAGAATTGATATTTGAATAATGTGAATTCTTTTCGGTGCATATTACCAACAACCACAATGTCTTTGATTGGGCTGTTTTTTAACTTGTACAGTGAAATGTAATAAGCTTTTTACAAACGCACCTGAATAGGTTATGCAACTAATAGGCATAATGATGTGTTAAACACAAACAAAAAAAACAGATAACTTGATGAAATATTCAGAGGGAGGGAACAGGTACCCCAGATATTCAAACAGGCCGCCTTACAATGTTAAGAAAAAAGATAGAGTTTATGAAGAACAAAATAATTGATGCACAAATTGATCATTGATCAAGATTGTATGGTCCTTTATATTAACCGAGTTCTATTCATTGAACGACTGCGTGTTCAATAGTCACAGTTATTCGATATGAATTTATACTTTATTGTCACGTTAAATGGTTAAGACTAATCAGAGGAAATTCTTGACATTATAGTTTATTTCAAATTGTAATTGTAAGTAAAGCATATCTGTCATCTTTAATG
Organism: Schistosoma spindalis; assembly: GCA_946903255.1. NCBI lineage: Eukaryota > Metazoa > Platyhelminthes > Trematoda > Strigeidida > Schistosomatidae > Schistosoma > Schistosoma spindalis. Next base: position 6,608,134 of record OX336418.1, on the reverse strand, counting down.
AACTAGTATCCTCTTATATTCATGAAATCTCAAATACTAACACCTATTGTAATGGTTCGCACTTAACATGGTTGATATTTGGTACTACATTTGATTAGTCCGTGTAACCATTTATGGATCCTATGTTATATGCTTTAGTCATACCTTTTAAAATAAGTTTTATCATCAACGAGAAATGACAAATCTTTAGAAATACATTCATTCCCGTGAGATAGGTTAGTGGATATCTGAACTCAGTATTCTGTAAAATGAAGCATCAGATCTTTAGTTCAGTGTTAGTTTTATGCAAAGATGAAGGTATATTCACATGGCGAGTTGGGAATTAGACGAAATGTATGTTTTAGAGTCATCTATTATTTGTAAACCAGAATATGTCACCATATATGTTTGTTCTGTGGTGAATATTAATTTCCTCACGATTTGCAGATATTCTTTAATAAAACATGTTAAAATATCATGCAATCAACGTTTTCAGCTTTCGTGTTGACCCTTTCTAAGAATAACTTAGTGAAGGTGAATAATTATTCGATAATTAGATTAAATCAATGTCAGATTATTAACACAGATAATTTAATGCTATGGATGTTGTTCATGGTTACTTTGGTATTGCGTCACGAAATAATTGAAGTTAAAATGTTTTCTTATATACAACACAAGTGAGTGCAAATTTTTTTATTTCGAACTCTTGAAAGCAAATCATAATATTATAAGCTGTGAAGTAGTCAGCTATAGGCTAAAGTTAATTAATTCAATAGTACTGTATTGGCTTTCGTGTCAAAAACATTGTTGAAATCACACAGTGAAGTCAGGTAAAGAAGTATATAAAGGTCAGTGAACGTTTTTCAGCTATACCATTACAGTGTGATCATTCTAGATGGTATTTAGTTACCCGAGATCTGACTCCATTTAGATCGTATAATTGATTGTTATTGAAATATAAATGTCGTTTATCGTCGTATATAATCATCGACTTAAATCGCGTTAGTCAATAACGGAATCAAATACGTCAAATACGATAAACGAATTCGAATGCGTATATACTGTATAATCATTGATTCAGACAGACGATCAAAGGAACAAAGCGAAACGGGATGGCGCGCAGTGGAGAAGGCGTCTGAGCCAATTCTATCTAGTCATGCGTTAATCAATATTTAGTCACACAAAAATAAGCTACAGATATGTGGTGAGTAGGATAAGATGCACACACATATATGCTCATATAAAGCAGTCAGGGTTGACAAGTGAATAATTAACAAGGTCAAAACGTGACTGAAGAAGAATGGATAAATTGGCCTGTCCAGAAGCTGGAATAAGTTATGTAGGCTTAATATAGTAACCGACACTACAGGTAAAAGCCCACAAGATTCACTTGTGCCGTGATTAGTGGAGTTTAATTCGTGTATGGTGTGGGAAAGATATTTATCGTAGGCAATAGTCGAGGGTTGTGCAATATGGCGACATTAACATCACCGCATGCCGAGTCAGTGGTTTAGAGATTGAGCATTCCTGTGGGTTAGTGGAGAAGGTAGATCCACTTCTTGAATGAGGAGTCATGGATACGCAGTGTTAAAGAGCCCCATAGAATGACGAAACAGCCGTCCAATGACTCCAGGTTTTCAATAGTGATCTAAATAAAATCAGATAGTAGTTTAATCTGTGAAGAATATACGATATTCAACTATCCCTTATCTTATTTTGTATTGGTTCAAATTAACTATTTGTATCTATCGACTGCATGTATTTACAGGCTTCTTTAGGGTGTTTACAGTTTATCTCGAATCTAAACACTGAAGAATTCAAGAAGTACCATTACACTGGTTAGTAATACAGTCAGATATCGAACCAAGAATATTCACATTTTGTATTATTATTATTATTATTATTATTATTATTAAAGTACTCAGTTAAAGAGAATTCAGTGGTTAATATTTCGAAGCTGAAAAAATTTATGATATAAATCGATTAATCCTTATTGTCATCAACGACACTTGTCTTCACACGAACATAGTAGAACAGTTTCGTTAAACATGAGTCCATCAACGTGTTTAATTTGAATTCTTAAAACAGTTCCATAACCTAAGTAATATTCAAGTCCATCACAGTGTGTTTTCCAGTTTCTAATTATTTATTCCGTCCATTCACAGGACAATTCACATATTTTCCATTACAATTTTCAGTTATTTATTTCATTAGTCTAACAAGCACAATATGTTAGTAGATATCTATATTGAAAGTGTATTGTGTGCTAGGGAACGAGTATCCACAGCAACATTTATAAAGAAATCTGTAAGAGAAAGGGTATAAAAGAAAGTTTGAATCAACAATTCAGTAATTACATAAGATAATACATTTATAATAATAGCACAAACTTGTAAGATTAAGACGACTTGACAATCAGAAACCAACCTTGTAAGAAGATAGTTTTGCATTGATTTTCAAAATAGCTAGATAAAATCAAAATTTATTGACCCAGCACAAATCATTCCTGCGGCACAACCACATAGGTATCAAGAATACTGATGAAAAAAATATATTTCTTCTTCTCTATTCATCTTTTCAGTCAATAATAGGACGAAACGCCCGTCCAGTGCTTCCAGGTTTTCCATGGTGGTCTAGCTTCAACTGACTCATGATCTTAACCATTGAAATTGTATAATAATTACTGAAATATAATAACCAACTGAAACTAGAAGTCAGTAGAGCAAGATTTCAAATCTGTTTAAATCAAGAAATTTCTCAAAAAAAAATAAAGAAAGAGAACAATGATGATTTTCGGACTTGAACTGTGGAGAGGACCCATAAAAGCAAACAACAAGGGAACGGTTAAGAAAGAGAAATTTATGCTTATATTTTAGTCAATTTGTCTTGCCCTACTACTAACAATAATTTATCAATCATTACTTTTACTCATTCTTATTACTACCATGACTATTATTATCATTATTATTATTACCATCACTATTGCTACTACGGTTATTAAAAGTTATAATAAGTTTAGTTACAGAAAAATAATACCAGAAATCACATCCTACTGTCGCTCTACCCATCACTTCTCACTGATATATATATATATATATATATATATATATATATATATATATTTCTTATCCTTGAAGAAGAATAGCCACTTTATGACCAGTCTTCGATTGTGTGTGTTCATGTGTTGTAAGGAATAGTTATTCACCAGTGTATGCATAACTGTTAATTAAATCTCTTATACCAAATTCAGTTATCATATGACAACAGGTCATGGTTTAGTCAACTTTTCTTCTGTGACTACTACTACTGCTTCATCTATTATTTTCCTTCTTAGTATTACAAGTAGTATATTATTTGTATATTCTTGAGCACTAATAATAATAATAATAACCCCAGTTACTAAGACGTTCAACCCACCTATAAAATTATAAATAACCAACGGGCAAATTTTAAGATTACTAGATTTTTTTCATTTTATCGTTTTGATGTCAACACGGTTATTGTGAAAATAAATTAGGCTAAAATGTCGGTCTATATGTAACGTGTTGAATATGTAAATGTGTGTATGCATGACAACAAAATTCTTGCGTAATCTATTTTTGTAAGAAGCATACAAAAGAAATTTTAAAAATCAAAATAATAATTTTTATCATCATTGTTTGTAAAGATTTCTATTAGCTCACTTGATGATATTTTATGATATCTATGATCATTGTCTCAGTTAGTGAATACTTCGATATCACCTACATTTACAGATGATTTATATTTTTCAATAGTAGCTAAAGGAAGAAATTAGAATGGGCGTTTCTAGCCACTCCAGAGTTGGCAGTTGAGCGTCTATTTGATCTTACAGATTAATACCAACAGTAAAACTTGAATTCAGTACACAATCCTAATCAGTGTTAGTCTTTTTCGGCGTATAACAACTTTTTGTGTGTGTTTGTATAGCCTTTATCTTGGAAAAAATTGCTCGGAGTTTATTCTTGAATATTAACAACGAGATAGTACAAGGGACAACAGGTTAATATCGTACAGTTTAAATATGTTCATATGTATATTTGGACTGAACGCTTTAGTAGATAATGAGTTGACTTCTGAAGAAATAGGTGTTGGACTCAAATCCCTATTTGAATATCAACACTAGAATGCAGGTACATCCAATTAATGAACGCTGATTTGGGAAGAAGCGACTTTTACAAATTTTACTGTCAGTTATATCAAATGAGTATCTGATTAAATTTATTATAACTATTTGCTTATTATAACAGTACTACTTATAATTTCCAAGTTGATCATTTATTTCACTTATTAATCAGCGTTATCATAAATCATTTAAATGTCCATCTGTTTGAACAACTTTCATTCATCCAGTCGTTAGTTTTATGTTACATAATGACTGTAGTCAGATAACCACTGAAAACCAAAGACACCGGATGACTGCTTTGTTCACATGCTGAAACCCTCATGAGTGCATACCCACAAACTAACCAAGGCTCCAACCCAGAACCTTTAAGTCATTTGGTGAGCTATAAGCCTTTAAGATTGTGATAAAGTTTTGTAGTTTAGAAAGATAACTATAATGAAACCGTATTGTACAGAAAGTTAATGAAAGTTTTATCTCTAAACTATCTAGGTCTCATTATAAAGTTTCACCATAGCTAATGACTTCACTGTTACGCTTTGGTTTAACTACTCTCAGATTTCTTGCAACCTGCTCCTATACAACCCATTAAATGGTGTATTAATAAAATTCTCATCAGTAACTTAAAAATTATTATTATGAATACCCAGTAAGAAAAAATTACTGTTGTAGTCCATGAAGCCCTAGTAAGAAACCATTTCCAGTTAAGTTCGATAAGGTCAAACGTGAGACCACTACCACTAATAATCATAAATGATTAGTACTCAAATTTGTGAATCAACTGAAGTTAGAAATTTTAAACAGTCAGGAACAACTCAAATGTCTAAAATTTAAGCACTTGTCACAGGACTTAATGGTCCTGAGCTCAGTCCTCAGCGTAGTCATGGATGTGCATCGTTAAGAAGTTCTGCGATGAAGTGAAACAACTGTTCAGTTTTTTATGTCAATTATCAGATTCAATAATCTCCTTCAAATCCTTACAACAATTATTAATGTTAACTCGATTCTCTTGAACAAAGTTGCACTGTATAACCATGAAATTAAATAACTCAAACATATGGTACATTACGTGGAATGAACGAGTGCTAGAAAGAAATAGATAGAAAACTCTCAAAATAAAGTTTATATATTGGAAGATTAATCCATAAGATTTATTCATAGCTTTCGGTGGAATGATTATTTACGGTAAAAGTCCAAACGTGTCACTCATTTATGGAGACAGTGTTATTCTAATTTATTTAGGCTAAGGACAAAATAAAATATTTTACTACTTAGAACTTCTACCTTCCAGGTCAAAGTTTAAGTGGTTTGAGTTATTTTTTTCTGGTTAGCGTTCTTTTTAGCGAGTTGGTTGTTTATGGGATGGGGTCGATAACCCCATGACGAACCCTCCTGCTTTACCTGGGCTTGAGACCGGCAGTAGCTCTAAAGGGGCTCCAGGCGGAGTTAAACGTTTTAATAGTTCATAAATATTAACGATTTACTTTGCATAAGATTCATTGCATTACTGGACATTACACTGTATTTGAAGACCTATTCTGTGTTTAACCTTTGGTTTTAGATACATTTCCGTGAAACACTTTCATTAACTGTGCTTACATAATATTCATTTTATTCTTTTGAACTGGTGTCTCACATTTTTTAAAATCATGAAATACAACATGTAAGTGACTGGCAAATGTGAGAACGATCATTAGTTGGTTCTTCGTGACCCTCAATTTCAACCTTGATTATTTATTTTTGGTAACTGACATATGACGTTCATATTGTTTCAGTATACAATTAATGTTTATATTAACAAAAGCTATAATTAACTAATGTATCTATTCGATAAAGAGTTAGTCGGCTAAAAATCTCGAAATACTTTCAGTTGAAAGTTGGTTGTTGTTTCAGTGAATGGAATCATTTGTTCATACATTGCAATTTTTTTTAATATTTTCATCAATACTACACATGAGACCAACCAGTAACTTCAGTGAGTCTTCTAAACAATTCTGCAACTGACAACATTGTTACATTATGAAGAAAAGACCTACCCAAATGTAGTTAATATGCCTGAAAAAATATAGTTTCCATGTCATAAATTAATTATTGATATCACGAATCGACCTAAATTAGTTATCCACTGAAAACTGCTCTCGTAGTAGCAATAACATTTTCAAAAACTTTCGTACAGATGATTATCATTTGTCCACTACTGAATAATTTAAACAGGTGTTTCTAGGATTCTTTTAAAAAGTCTTAACTAATGGAGTTCAACAATGTCAAGCACCGGTTAATTACTCATTGAAGACCATGGAATATATTCAAATAATATTGAATCCTCGTCAAAAGATTGAGTATGTATGTACGACTGAGCACGATCTCTATTAATAGGATCGTAGAGACACACTGCCGAAGAGTCCCATACTAAGATGAAACAGTTGCCTGATTGTCTCAGATTTTCAATGAATATCTAACTTCCGTCAATTAATGATACTAATAACATTTAATAATCTTCATAAATCTTTACACTAAAAATTACTTACTACAATTAATTATACCATGACAGATGTTTCGTATCCTATACATAAGAATAAATGTAACTTACTTACTATACATTAAGTTTCAATACACTTTTCTATTCTATTAAATTTAACAAGTTATTCCCATAACATTTTATTCTTCTATATTCAGTCTACATTTGACATACAAACTAATGAAATACAAACAAATTAATGACAAGGATAATTTTAATTAGAAAAAAAAAAAAGAACAATTAAAATTTTCTACTTCCGGTTCATATTTTGTTTAGGTACTAAATTCATCTGTAAATTTGCCCCTATTCTATGCGTAATATATAGATATGTGTATGTATGTATAAATGTGTATATTCTCTTGTTTGTATAGTTTCCCTTTGAGTGTATGAAGTAAAAGTCTATTTTATACATATTACTAATTACCTTATAAATTCATTAGTAGTATGATAATTTTTAAGATAAAATTATTACATATTTCAATGGTGTTTAAAATTATATTAGATTTTAATCAAATAATCGGAATGATAAAGTATAAATTACTAAAATCTCATAAAAACCCATTTTGATAATAAACATCTGTTCACTAATGACTGACTTCAAGAAGCGTTTCCTGGAGTTCTAGAGAGAAGCCGTTACCAGTCGAGTTCAACCAGGTCTGTTGTGAGGTAGTAACTCACTGAAGACAATGGTGGATGTGTCGCTCAACTTCGTGGATTAGTTAAAGTTAGACATTAACACCGTTGGATGCCAGTCGGCTCAGTGGTCTAGTGATTAAGTGGTCGCACGCGAGAGCGATACTCCCTGGGTTCAAACCCCGCAGGGTTCGAGATCATGGATGCGCACTGCTGAGGATTCTCGTAATAGGACGAAATGGCCGCCCAGTGCTTCCAGATTTTCCATGGTAATCTAGCTTCAACTGACTCATGATCTTAACTATTAAAATCTCCTTTATGGAAAACGATCTACAAATGACTAGTTCACAATAATAATCGACCATCTTCCATTACCTGAAGTGAATGATTGTCTTTCACCTGACGTGATTGAACTGCACTGGTGACAATTTCTCACAAGAACTCCAGAAATTGCATCTTGAAGTTAGTCACTGATGAGTACATGATTACTATTCGTGTAAAGGGAATTCAAAAGCCCAGTGCGTATTTAGCTCAATCAATAATTGATAAGCATATCAATATTGATTCAATTTAGCAATCCATACACTAAAGGCTACTCAGTTAAAAACTTCGATTTATATGAGAAAAAAAGCGTACGAAGACAATCAACCATAAATATAATTGTTCAAATGATTTAAGTTAACCACGTGAAATCATATTATATTCTATTCAAGGTAAACAGTGATCTCATCATTGCGGACAGGAATATAATAAACAATCTACAATTAAATCAACCACTTAAAAGAACTATGTACCACCTGACGTACAGATCTCTATCCTTAGTAGTGACAATATATATATATATATATATATATATATATATATATATATATATATATATACCTTAATAACAGTAAGACAGGTAAAAACATTTAGTAAGGAAGAAAACAGAGTAATAATAAAGATAACTTTACAAATTTTCAAGACACCTAATTAACTCACAGGAATGAAAACTAAAAAAACTCCATTTTCTTTATTTTCTTCAATGAAGTTTCAAATATGTCATGATTTCTCGCATTATAAGATAAATTTTGTATGTATGTATGTATGTATGTATGTATGTATAGTTGTGTTTGTTTTTAAGATTTTACGACTGGATTGTTTTATTCATTCAAGGTCAACAGTTCTCAAAAAATAAATACATATATCCCCTACACCTCATTATCACAAATATCATCATATGAGTAGTATTAGTATAATTGGTACTACTTATTGACAGTAGTATTGTTTATTTTGTTCTCAGATGCACAAAACAAACATACAACAAACAGATATACACATGAATGAGTCTCGAATTTTTTAAAAAAAGTTTTATTAAAACAAATGCAAATAGCTCAATTAATATCAGAGTAAAAACTAAAAATATTATTCGTACTACCAAGTTTAGCGTTAATATCAGTAGTATAAGTAGTAATATGTGATTCTCAATACTTATTTCCAAGTTAATAAATGTTAATGTTGACATGGGCGTGTGTGTACGTCTGCTTGCATTAGAGTGAGCGTATATGACAGAGAGGGGGAGAAGGGAATAAAACAGAATGGTAGTCGTACATATCATTATTATTATTATTATTATTATTATTATTATTATTACATTGTAATAATGCTTCACTGCTCATAAGAGGTAATAAATCCAAGAAGAAAATTTGGTTTCAATTTTCATCACTCGTTATTTTTTTATGTTGATTTCAATAAAATTTCATTGTCTCAAGTCTGTCTATCTATCTATCTATCCATCTATTTGTATGTGCGTGTGTGTGTGTGTATCTCTATTTATTAACAGCTAAGTGGATTGATCAAAGTAAATTACCATTAAATAGCGGTTTTTAAAACTTTTATCAACTTGCAAATTTTTTTTTTGTAAAAAAAGTAATTTTTCCATCTTTTAACTAAGAAAATTGTTGATTATAAGTTATGACAGTTCAGTTTAATTTTATTTAAAAAAAGATCCAAAACAAAAAAAAAACTGTACTCAGTTTAAAATTTGTTAATTGTTTCTAGTTTAGACTGAGATACTGTTGGAATGGCTTCCGAGAACTACAACGGAGCCTCCAGAGGCCCTAGAGGAGTGAAAGAGTTTTATTGAACAGGCAGGATTCAGTAGTTAAGTGGATAAGTCGATGTCGTTCGAAGAGAACGGTATTTGGTTCAAGTCTCAGAGTGAACATCAACTATGAGATACAGATACACATGGGACGAAACGCTCATCCTGATTTCCACTGTTAACCACTATCCACCTTTGCTCTTAAATTATTACAGTTTAGTTTAATTTTGTTTAAAAATTTCGAAACAAAAAAACCATACTAAGTTTCTATTTCAAACTGACATATAGTGATTTAAATACGATAACTATTGAAAACTAAGAAGTGAGTATTACATAACTTGTCATATAAGAAAAAACATTTATCGGTATCAATATGTACTTATGGTATAGATTTCTTGGGAGGCGTATGATCGCTTAGACTGCCAATTCGAAATCATGTGAACGATCGATCTAGAAATTTGTATAGGTAACTACTTATAATCTTATTCATTAATAGTACCTATAGTAGGAGAAAAAGAATTAACAATGATTAAGTTTAAATTGATTGATCACAGAGTAGTGAGTAATGTCATGTTTGCCTAGTCTTTAGTGTGCTGATTGAAAACTATCGATCAAATTACAATGCGGTCACTAGTCTAAGTTACTTAACGTCGTATTATGTTGAGATTTTATTTCGGTTGAGGTAGTCAACAGTTAGTGAATTAACACTCGTCAGTAGCGAATACCAGTAATATTAAAGGAGTCGATGATCACCAGTGGATTCAACCTTGTTTCATGTAGTTTACCAAACTAAGACGTTAACTTTGAATTATTTTGATTATCTTTGTTGACAAAATATGTCAATATAAATGAATAAGTCAAATATTGTCAAACTAAACAATCTGCCTAAAGATCATCTGAGACAATTGATCAGTCATTTGTATGGAAATAATTACTTTTAAGATGAATTTCTAAACTTTGAGAGGATTACCCATGACCACTTATATAATGCCACGGTGTTTATGACAGTGAGACAGTCGCTCTTAACAATAGAATTTCTTGAAAATTGCTTCACTCTATTTTGAATCATTTGACTTTTTAGAAAAGTATGTCAACAGTTTTATACTGATTTTATTATGTTACTCACACAGACTTATAATTATCATGTACTCATTAGTGACTAGCTTCAAGATGGAACTCCTAGAGTTCTAGTGAGAAGCCATGACCAGTGGAGTTCAATCCGTCTCGGGTGTGAGATGTTTATTCACCTCAGACAATGAATGAAGAGTTGTGCAACATCATAAATTGGTAGATGTTGGACATCAACACCGTAAGGTGCCGTCTCAGCGCGCGAGATTAAAGGTCTTGTGTTCTTGATATGATGGGAAGAAAAATCAATATTTGATTGATTTACTTAATATGAGTTTTATTCATTATTACATTCTGTTTGATTCAATGTAATGATTACGCAATGTAATATTTCTTTTCTTTTCTCGTATGATATTTATTCTGTATAATATACAATATTCTTGTATTCCATTGACTATGAACTATACTCAGCATTTGTTATAACTGTGAGTATTTTTCATGTATGTGATTTTATTCTAGTTATTAATCAAAACGGGTGTACAATCAATATATAAACGACTTCGCTCTTTTCTCTGGTTGTTGCAGAATACACTTCTCATTTCAAGCCTGAACTTCTCCCTCTTGATAGCGGGGCTGGGGCGCAGCAATAGCTAGCTCACTGGTCGTTGGTCACCGAATCCTCGATCTCGTTCTCAAACTACGTAAACCCGTGATAGCTCTCTCTCTCTTCAAACCCTAACAGTTCTATTCTCGTGTAAGGGATCGTGGGTGAGCACTTCTCAGGAGTCCTATACTAAGACGAACCAACCGTCTATTAATTCCAGGTTTTCAGTGATGGTTTAGCTTATATTTTACTCGTGAACTCAACTAAGAAAAACATCTAAACTTATCTACTTGATCAACTATTTAAAAGGATATGTAACCTTATACATTTTGATCAGTTGAGAATTAGTGTTTGGTGCATAAATACATCTTCATCTAAAAATCTCGATTTATACCTTGGATTGAGTTTCGTTCTTTCAAATAGTTAGCAGATCTTCTTCAGTCAGAGCAAACAACCATACCATTAGCTATTAAGAAGAAAGTATATATATATATATATATATATATATATATATATATATATATAATTGGTGAATTAGATTTCTAACTCAATTAATTTATCGATATTGCCGAATCCCATACATATAATAGATTACTGATTGACTGTTAGCTGATTCATCCAAATTTGTTGATTGACCGAAAATGTAAACTAATATGTGATTTGTTATTATAATAGATGTCATTTTGTTAGAAGCTAGTGACTAAATCAGTCTTCTAATCATGTTTTGTTCCTTGCCTTGGTATAGCATTCTCGTTCCTATGAAATAAGTTGTATCTGATAGCTAATCTTGAGTTATAGCAAACAGCCATGTTATTAGCAGTAATTAGCAATCAATTTAAATCACAGCACTGGCAAATCAGTCTTGTTATAAGTGATTACAAGCATTACATTTTTAAATAAAAATTATATTATTTAGTCGAATAAAGTGTACATCCTGGATTCCATTAATAGCCACAATCCAAATAAACTGAAGACCTTGATAAAACTAGCTATAAATATGTCAATGCTTTTGTATCGGTTGTTTGAATCTTTGCAATAATGTTGAAAACTACGATTGGTTTGTCTCTTTTTAGCATATGTGCACCTAGTGTGGATTACCTTGATAGTTCCATTAAGTCATAAGCATTATCGCAAAGTTGTATGGTAATTAGCAGTGGCAGTCCTCATGGGATGGACATATACTGATCAATTGCAGTCCTGAACACAATCAGAAGATTCAAAAGACCAATACAAATGAATTAAAATCCATCCTATTGCACAAGCCAGTGGCTATCTGAATACAGCAGCTAAGTGGTTAATGCAATGGCGTTTGAAGCGAACGGTTTCGGGATGCAGGCATATCCAGATGAAGAGCGTGAAATAGGACGAAACGCTAGTCATTATCTAACTCTACCATAAATATATCAGTTTTTATATTCCATAACAGCTCAACAGAATATTATATGCATTGATTGTAGACATATGATCGATAACAAGTCATATATATTATAGTTTCTTAATAATTTTTGCCTAATCTATTCTAACGCATGAAATCATTCATTAATTCCTAACAGTACGTCACAGAAAGTGTTAGGTCATTTGGAAAGCGTAAAGAAGGTCAAAGGATTTAAACTGTATAAAGCACGTGTATGTTATATTGTGGCGGGAAAATAAGAGTCAAAAAAATAGCTTCTAGCCTTTTTTTTTGTGTGTGTGTGTCAAGAGTATTAAAATAAATGAACATATATCCTGAACGTATTTTCTTAAACTTACTTATGAATGGAGGTTTCAGCTAGTTATAAAATAACAAAAGAGGGAAATCTAGTCTCAGTCTAAATAATTACAATCAGTAATCATCATCCTTTCTGGATCACAAGTAATTTTAATGTAGAAAATATGATAAACTAGCTATAAAACGTTGGATTGTCAAAAAATTCGTCCATCTCTTTGATTGTAGACAAGTACTAGTTGTTAGAGAATGCAATGAGGTATGATATAAAGTAATATTTCATTGTAATGTACATTAACTAAAGAAAGCAATCCTATTAGAAATATGTAACACTTTACTTTATTGAATGAAATAAGATTTCCAGTTATCTATTTCAGAATTATAGTCAATCAATATTTATTTAAGTGATCTAAAGGTGTAAAACTCTTTTCAATATTATTCGAGCCAAATCGATATTTTAAGAATTCCAAAGTTTATTGAACATTATATCATACACCACGAAATATGTACAAGCAAAAAGAGAATTTAATAAGTGAGTAGGTAGTGTCCAACATACCATCACAGATAATAATTAAATGAATGTATATTTAATACATTACTTATCCAAATCCGAATTATTCTCTCTAGCATACCTCTAGTTGTAATACTAAAGGTCATGGAATTTAATAATATGAGACATTATTAGATATGCGTCAGAATGGAAGCTAGTGAAAATTATTCCTGCATCTATTTAATGTACATCATTGTTTGATACGTCATTGGACTACTTAACTTTATTGTTCAGTCATAAGTAACGAAGAATTCAACATAGTTGTATGTCGATTTAAGTTGCCATACCATATCGGTACAGTGAAACGATTACGATAAATTTCATAGTAGTAGAATTAGTAAACAAGATAATAATTTAAGAAAATATAATGAATTCTCAGAATAAAAAGTGTAAGATTGTTTTAAAAACTTAATGTTTGAATAAAAACAAAGAGTGAATTTAATTTGGTCAATTATAAATGTACTCAATATTCCTCAATATCTTCAACTACTGAGTAAGATAATCGCGAGGACCTAAACTATATAGTCTGAACCTACCTACACTGTTCATTATAACAGTCAATAATTTTATAAACTGATACCATGTCTTGATTTAATCACTCCAGTCATTGTGGTGATATGATAGGAAGGAAAGTCAAAATTAGATTGATTTATTGATTATGATTTTTTTAGTTCAACATTAATTCCGTTTTCATTCAATATGATGATTATTCAGTGTAGTATTCGGTTTTGTTATCCTGTATGATCTTTTTATTCTGCATAGTATACGATATTCTTGTATTTAATTGACATGAACTATATTCAGTATATGACTTATTATATATGTGATTTCATCGTAATTATTAATAAAAGAAATGGGTGTATGAATCAATATATAAATGAGTGTATTTTCAACTAGGATCGTCGTCATCGTGTTTTAGGGGTTCAATTATGCCAGTCTTTATGTTCTTACTTTTACATCGTGATAATTGCGAAAATCCCTCATTCCGAGTTTAATTGATAAGCGTTTCCAACATAAGAATCAGTGACAACCAGTTATAACAAATAGCGTTCAATCGACAAGACATATCATTATTTCATCTACTAGTAAACAACACTTGTATGTACTAGGAGTATCCAACTAAAAACTTTGACAAATCTATTAATAATTCTCTATTTTATTTTATAAAAAAAAATAATTTTTATTATTTTGATTGGTCAACTCCATAGTAATTATATCAATCATTATAGTATATAATGACAAATTTCATTATGATCAATACATACATTTACACACTTGGTACTTTATAAATAAAACAGAGAAGAAGCATTATAAATGAACTGACAATGTAAAGAAAAGCAAAATCACAGAAGAAAAAGCAAATCAACTAAAGAGCAATTTGTTTTTTTAACAAAACAAAACAAAATATGATCAAGATGTAGGTCAATAAATAATAATAGGAATAATCATATTGACAGAGGCAATGATCGGTTATCTGTTAAGAATGGTAAGATGACAACTGGACAAGATTTGATTGTTGTTGGTTTTAAAGATTTCTATATGAAATTGAGCAATAATCATATAATAGAGACCGTAGTCAGACATAGAAAATAGTTAAATCAGTAAAGTTACGCTATACATTATCATGTTTGTGTGTATCTGTGTATGTGAGTTGAAGGGGAGTTGTGTTGAATTGTATTTTCTGATATCTTGTATTGGTTATTTTGTTCATCGAATAATGAAATAGAATTTTACATCAATGGTAATACTATGAAACATTTGCCAAGAATTCATACGTGTGAGTATATAGATATAATTGATATTGGATACAAATCTTAGAAGTAATGAACAATAAATTGGGGAGAGGTAAAGGGCGATAACAATGAAAAGATTGATGGAAGAAATCATTAAAATATTGTATACAAAGAGTTATTGAGTTGTTTATACATTGATTTAATTGGAAAACATTATTCAATAATATAATAATAATAATATGATAATATATTGGATAGTAGATAATCATATTTTATATCCAGAATAGTTTATTTATTTGTCTAGAAAAAGCAATAAAAAATTGATAAATTAATAAAACTAATTTCTAATCTAAATATTTTGAAAATATAAAACAAAACATGAGTTGAAGTAAGTCAGTATGGATGAACACAGCTATTTCCACCCCCCACCCCCTTAGTATATAATTGTCTCTTTATAACAGTGTACACGTATCATTATGTTGGGGATAAAACATAGGACTGCTAGATTTTGATGGGAGTATTTTGAAGTTTAGTAAATACTAAACCATTGAACTATTACTCAGTAGTCTGTTAGTTAATAGTTTCTTAAGAGTTATCCAAAGTACATCGAATTAAGTATTTAAATACATGTACAACTTATAAATTGACTTTAGTTTGGCGACCATTAAAAACTGGAAAGCTTTGATTATGTGTTTTTACCTTAGTATGAGACTCCTAATCAATGTACATTCATAAGAACACGAGGGATAAAACTGACGACTTTCAAACCTCACCAACAGCGCCTAGTCAGTTGTCAAAGCCCAAAGATTTTGATAGAGCCGTAAATGTAAACTGTGGAGTCTCAAAGTAAGATGTAATATATGTTCACCGTTCACCGACTTGCAATAGTTATCAAATCAAAGTCATTTTCATACCTGTCTAGTGATCAGGTTGAAATCTGGCCATCGATATAAGTGACTCAACCATTCTATGCATTTTGATGTATATAGAGTGCTTAAAGTTAACCAACAACAAATCGTGTTTTGATGTAGGTTTCGTTCTAACTGATACTCATCATCAGAGTTTAACTTAAAATCTTCTATAGTGATGATACTCTTTTTTAATTTATCGACAATCAACAGCATCAATATATCTCTAATCATTCCCGTGAAATTCGAATCTCACACCTACTCAATCAGCTTAATTCAACATTGCAATTGAAAGAAGATCTCAATCTGATTCTATCATATTATTTTCATGAATACCATTGAACTAATAAAGTTTTCTAAACTAACAAATTCTATATGGAAGATTCTTTAAAACTGATTAAAGAACATTCCTGAATTCATTTAAAAATATTCACAAAAATTTTTGATAATGTTTTGTTCTCTAAACTGGATGGTTTAGTCGTGTAGCTTTCATCGTTCTTTTGAACGACATTATCAGCATAACTCCATGTGAGCTACAAATTTTCTCCACTATCTGAAAATTCACAAAAGTCTATGTACATATTATTTCATCTATATAAATAATCTCAGTAAATTAGGCAACAGAAACTAACTATTAACCTCATATAATTCCATTTTCTTTATTTAAATTTTGAACTGAAATAATTGACTGTTTTTTTTTCTTAAAAAAAGAACAAAACAAATAATTTAAACTTTTATTTCCGAAGCATTTCTTGATAGAAACACAGTAATCACAACAACTTCGAATGAAATCAAACTAGTTGCGTTTTGCGTGTGTGTGTATGTGTGTGTGCGTAAGTATATAGATGTCCTCTATTCTGGCAAATAATATTAATTAATTTTCAGTACTATATTATACTCCATAGTTATGTTATGATGATTAGTTCTACGGTTATACACATCCATGACCTCAGATTAGCATAAGCTAAAGTGTTCATAATATTGACGTTGTAAATATACCTTCTCTTCTACTTTGCGGTTGTTGTTTTTCCTCAAGCATAAAATAAAAATATATTACAGGATCCACTGTGAACACATTGACACACATTACCACACTGATGCGTACACATATACACACATACATGAATGCTAAAAACTTCAACTGTATATTTAAACAGAAATAAGAAACCGAGAAAGAATTCATTTAAGAAAATAAGTATAGAATAAGATGAACATAATAAAATTTTAAAGTTTTTCAACGAACAGATTCAACTCGAAACAAAATAAACCTTGAGGGCCTATAATTAGTTTTATTTTAAATATGTTCATGTGTGTGTGTGTATATGACAAAGTGAGTATGTGTGAGAGATAGAGAGAGACAACGGGATAGAGTTAGAAATAAATAAGGCCAACTTGAATGTGATACATAGAATAAGTTGACTGTAAGCACGAATCTATTTTGAGACTAGTGCTTAATCAGAAAATATACACACATACATATGCATAGATTCACTCACATATAGTAAGTTATTTGTCAGTTATTTTTTCAAATTCACGTGGTAAGACTCAATACTATAAATAACACGAGGATAATAATAATAATAATCACTGTAAATGGATAAAGTTAGATTACCAGAAGCAGTTCTTGTAACCCAAAAAGACCGGAAGTATCACTAATGCTAGTAGTAGAGCAAAATAAGAAAATGGTCAAATTGGGACGATAGTAATAACTGGAATAGATACATACACTAACATATATATACTCTTAGTACAATAAAAGTAGGTCAGGTTATCCTAAACCGAAAATCTGTCTTTTTCTTTAAGAGCTATTAGAGAATCAAATCTCGACTGTGTGTTTATGTAAATATGTGTGAGTGTGTCTATGTCCTATGATATTTATAACATGGTGTAAGTATTCTATACTATATTAGTGACTACTTTCCCATATACATTCATTTTAACTATACAAAACTAATATTGGTAAATATACTCATGTATATATATTACATAGAAATGCATTGATGCTTACTCATTTAGATATGTATATGACAAGTGAAAAACGAAACCATGAGACGTCAATGTGGAACAAAATGTTAAAACAGTTTCTCGAGATTTTTAGGAAGCAAATTAGGGTGGCATCAAATAGACCTATAAACACAGAAATTATATTCCAATACAAATGTATGCCGGAAGTGAACAGTAGTAAAAGTGGTATTATTAGGAAAAGTAAATAAAATTTTACTATTATTGGTAGTCATCGAGTTTGATTGTTGATTATAAATTTATCATATAATAATATTCTAATCATCATTATTAACAGAGATAATAATGAGATGTTTGCATTTCATCATGTCACATTATTTAGTTCTTAAAAATAGTATTATTATTACTATTGTAACAAATATTGTTGAACTTACACATCAAATATATGGTTATTTAGACTAGGTGTTGAGGTTTTAGGAGGTCGGAGGTAGGTGGCCAATATCATAAGCAGTTCAACTTGGTTTTGCTAGTTGGGACTCGTCGAGAAGACGTAAATGTAATAATGAAGGAACTGATGCTGACTAAACGAATAAAATCTGGTTGACTTAGGATTTCTATAGATTTTGGATCAAATGATTTGCAACTTTGGTCAGAGTTTTTAATTACCTTTTGTTGACATTCAGAAAAACAGTCGACTAGTCTTTGTTGTTATGTGTGCATCCTGAACTGCATTGATATGGCATTGGGTCATGAGTTATAGTATATTTGGTACGTAGTTAACAGTGGAATCTGGAGCACGCGTTTCGTCCCACTTGTGACTCTTTGGTATTGAAGTATACATCCAAAATCGAACTCGCTATATATTGATTCAAAAACGAACGCGTTATCCACTGTGCTATTGAGTAGATGTAGTTATTAAACTGCTTAACGGTCGCGAAGGTGGATATTTGGAATCAGTCTCACAGTGAATAGAGCATTTGAGTTTCAACTGAAAATTACCGGGTTTGAGTTTCAAGTTGAACATCGACAGTATGTTGGAACTAACGTATCCCAATCGGAGTAAAACATGTGTTCTGGGTTCCACTGTTAGCTACAAACTAAATATACTAAACGTTTCCTCTTAACGTCATGTCGGGACAATCCCTTTAAGAAGCACATACGATAAAAGATACTGATCAATTAAAGTCCTGAACATCAGCAATAGGAAGTTAAAAATTCTGAAAGACTTATATTAGTATGTTTTAGTCATTTATTTTAAGGAAACAGTCCCATGCTAGAACGAAACGGTCGTCCAATGCTTTCAGGTTTTCAATGGTGATTTCAATGAAATACAACATTCTCCACAACCCTTTGTTGACAACTGTCATGTGCTCAATAGTGAGTAACTTTTAGAAAGAATTTGCGGAGTTCTAGTAAGAAGTCATAACTAGTGAAGTTAATCCATATAGGTTATGAGGCAGTTACCCACCGAAAACAACGAAAGGTGGTCTCTTAATGTCGTGGATTGATGGAAGTCAGGCAATAATGCTGTCAGATGCCGACTCAGTGGTCTAGAGGCTAGACATTCTCATGTGAGACTGCAGGTTCTGGATTTAATTCTTACGTGCCGGTCCGTGAATGCACACTGTTGAAGAGTCCCATACTGAGACGAAACAGCCGTCCAGTGCTTTCAGGTTTACAATGGTGGTTTAACCTTGATTGATTCATCGTTTCAATGAAATTTATTTATTTTTTCTAAATAATAATTATTGGTCAATAATTAGTACACTTGTTCACACTTTTTGATATCCAATAAACAATACACATATATATACCTATAAGTATTCATTTTGTATTGTAAAACATTTATTTTCAGTTCAAACTTTTAGATACAGCCCAAAATTTAATAATTGACAAGTAACCATCTGTTTTGAAATTTCTTTATTCATTCCCAAATATCACTATTGTTACTATCACTGCTACTAATAGTAATGTTAGTAATGATGTCTCTCATTATTATTATTATTATTATTATTATTATTATTATTATGGTATATACTAGCGTAAGTAAGTAAGTAAAGTATAGATGTCATAAAAAAATAAAGTTATTTTTTTCATTTCATACAAAAATATCTTACACTAATAAAAATTATATAGTTAAACTAACAACAATAAAATTAGTTCTACAAGACAAAAAAAAAGAAAAGAAAACCACCAAAGGAAGACATTTCTTTTTCATAGTTCTTGACACAATAATGAACATAAGATGAAGAAAAAACACACAAACAAAATAGAATAGAAAAAAAAAACAAGTAACAATAACAACAACGACAACAAGTAAAAATGTGTAACATATAATGATCTTCTTTCTACCCCGTAAAACTCTTTCTCTCTCTCTCTCTCACTTTCTGTTCCTCCTTATATCTGATTCTCTCATGCATTTACTTTTGCACGAACATGTACAAGGATACATAGATTGTAGAGAAAGTGATAAACATTAAGATAAAGTAATGGAATGTATGGAACTTGATGATGATGTGTATTTAAGGAATTATTCTTTTTTTTTTAAAAAAAAAATTAACAAATGTAGATAAGTTTATACATACATATATAACTTAGAAAAAGTGAAACAGATGAATGTAACTAATATCAAGTTATATATATTAAAGAATTTAAGATAGTGAAATAGTTTTCTTGTAAAAACGAAATATTTCAACTCAAGAAACGCAAAGTGAATGAAAGAGAATTTAACTTAGTGTTCAGTAAAGCAAACAAACAAACAAACAAGCAAATATTGCATATTTAGATATGTGTATAAACTAATCATACAGAGAAAGAAACTGTATCATGGTATACATGTTATACAACACACGAGATAACAACAACACCAACTATAATAACAATGAGAACATGATAGGATGCAAGTTATACCTGAAGAAATATCTCTATTTCCGTACACACTATGCATATATATCATAAACAAGATAGGTAACAGGTGGTCAGTCAAAGAAATTCATTAATCACTATTTTGTTTTTTTTTCATTTTGATAATAATGACGGGAGAAAAAGGAAAATCGAAAAACGGAATAATTTTTTTCATCTACAATTACATATTTTATAAATTAAATGAAAATAAAAATGAAAGCACTAAATTATAAATTTTTGTTTAAATGAGACAAAAAAGGATAAAGAGGTGGATATATGTGTGTGTGGGTTGTTTTCACCGAAAATTCTGTTCAGAATTAAATTTATTGTATTGATATATTTCTAGTCGAGTTCAAACATGTCGGGAGTAGAACAACCGTCATCAAGGGGATTTGATGATTGCTATTAATATATTGTTAATGGATTATATTTGGAATTATATTATTGGACACCGACTCAATGATGTGAATTGTTAAGCGTATGCTATGAAATCTAAAGATTCTAGGTTTATTCTTTATCAGGATCATGAATTCTCATAATCATTGAGGAATCTTAAACTAGGACTAAACAGATATCCAGTACTGCTTAGTTTTAAGTAAAATCTTAATCGATATCCATCTATGATGAATTAAAAGCTACCAGTTAGACTATTTCCACAAAAACCCTTTAATTGATAAATATATTAAACATTAAGCGATCTCAGTAGGGTTTGTGGAGATTATTATCAAGTGTAGTATGAAATATTTATTATGAACCGATACAACCACTTAGAAGCACGAGTTCTAGTGTTTTATTCTAGTTATAACAGTAATCAACCATTTGATATTTATAACTCTTTCATGGATATTGAAATAAGAACTTTCAAATCTGACAATGAAAATGGCACTTCTAGTTTGGTAAATTAGAATTCCATTGTTCATTTATTCAGTTTCAGTCAGTTTTGGGGTGAATGGCATCAGTCATGGAAACGCCATACATATATGGACAACTGCTACATACCCATACATTTTCTTGAATTGGCTGAACTACAACAGTTACAACCTATCATTAGAACTCCACGAATCTCCATATCGAAACCAGAAAAAATAGGTGAGTTGGTGAGTCAGAGCCACCCTCAGGCAATATGATGTTTCACTGAAACTTCACATCTCGAAAAGGATATACATTATATTACATTTTCTTTCAATAATAAAAGCCTAAACTTTGAGTAAAGTTTCTTCCGTTAGAAAATTATTGAATAACACTTTGGTTACATGGATGCCGGTACACATTATTCAACATTAAAATGGAAGAAAAAACATTATCAACATACTTGATTCACAAGTCAGTTTCTTGAAGTTCTAGGTGCTGTTTGAAGGTGTGCAGAAAGCGAACCAAGAGAGAGGGAGAATCGAAGACAAAAAACAGACAAGTTATGAAAGGAACAAGCAAACTGTTGTTTCAAAGTGCTGGATTCCAAAAATTCTCCGCATTATTATGACTATTAATATCTATTTTTAGTAGTAAGATATGTTTAATTTATTTACTTACTTAAAATACTACTAATCATTTAATCAAACGTTTATCTGTGGTAGAACGATACATTCTCAAAATCAGTTTTGTTTAATACTGGGCTATCATTGGTTTATGACTGGTCTCCTGCAATGACTGGGATATTTTATCAATAGTTAGCTACATACTAGCAAAAAGTAATATGATAATACAATCCCATTGGTGTTGGTTTGATTCTATCGATGAACTTGCAATGTGCCGGTTAGTGTTTAAGGTTTTTATATCGTAAACACTACGCTATGATGTATGGTGAATGAGACTGTTACACGGGGACTAATTCTCCATGACTTCAAAAGTCATTATAGAACTGTTACTGTTCATGTGATAGAATAGCAATAAATAGTTCCATGGTTGATGCCTGAGTTAGACCGCTTCAATGATGAACAAATTTTCGTTAACAATTCACTTATGGATAAATGCTCATAAATACCCGTATTGTGTAAATTCATTATTTTGAAATATGCAACTCAATGACTAAGTACTAAAATATCTTAATTTACTTTCGACTACGATAAACACCTCCGGTTAATGACTAAATATCGGATCGGACTACATTCGTATTGGTTTTATTGTGTTCATTCTGCACAATTAATGCGCATTATCATTCAGATTCGACGTCTACTTCAACCATGCATAAATGTGAAGCAGCTATCCATATTTTAACTATTTAGACGTTTACTACTTAATTAATTATCAGTAGTTAATAATACAATTTGACTTGTGAAAAATAAAACTCACCTGCAAATTTGTAGCAACCGGATCGATGAGTATTGTTGGAACGTTTTCTGCTTGTAGGTGCATGCTTTGACGATTAGGTTTGACTACCTCTTCGGCCTGTCGAAATAAATATAAATGCAAGATAAGTGAGCCATTTATAAAAAAGGCTTTATAAATTAGCAATAAATATTTTTTGGTGTCAATTGACTGACTCTAAATTTTAACTTCATTTTGTGATACCAAGTGTTCAGCTAAATACTATCTGAAGCACTATTGAACGTTATAACAATGATATATATATATATATATACCGATTAGATTGTTTCATAATCCACGGAAATTACATGGAACTCCATTTGTTTATGCAAAGTTACAATAGAGTTTTTTTAAAAGGTTGAATAAAAAAATACCCTGTATGGATCACCATATCGGAAATACACATTTGTTTCGGGCTTAGCCGCCGTTTAACGTATTATTGATGACTTTATAACAGGCTTGATCTTAAACTGGATCATTGAATTATAAGCTTTGAAACTGGAATTTTCTATGGTGATAACGTTAGTTAATACACTATCTGGTACCTGGTTTCAATAACTACCTCATGATTGGCGTTTTTTAAAGCCTGATTTGAATCGTTACTTAATAATCTTAAAACTTAGAATTAAAGACTAATGGTTTATTTCAAAAGTAAGCTTTAATATTTTAGAACGATATATGATTATCGGTACTGTCAAATCGATTATAATAAACATAAAACTGTAGAATATTTGATTTTTTATAGATCACACTGCGTACTTTTTGGATGTATAACGAGACTGTGAACGGGCAGATGAAACTACAGATCTGAAAAATGCTAATTCAGTTAAAAATCTCTTACACAGTAAAGAAGCAAAGAGTCCCTAGGCTTGCTCATGTATATCATAACATCAGTAAACAGAAAAGGTTAATATTGACTTTCAGGAAACAAATATTTTGTATCCGTACCGCGATTTTTGTGAATAGTGTTATTTCTCAGTAACATGAATTATTCTACTTATTTCACTTTACATAGTACGACAGAGAATCATAAGAATGCACTCGTCCTTTAAAAATGTTCTCGTATTGCCGCGCGTTTATAGCTACTGCAAGGGAAGTGCTGCTCATTACCCTCTCGCCACTAGAATGTTATTTATGAGTGTGAGGGCAAAAGCGAGCGAGCACTTGTTACATTCGTATGGAGCCATGGAAATAATGAGTGAGGTCGCTTTAAGGTCTAGCTTATAAGCTCTAGGTTTCTGAATGCTCCTTTCAACAGTTTAAGGCAGATCGGTATACGCTGGATAACTTTGATTTTGGTGATAAATGTGAATATTTACATAATAAAATCATGCCGAATTTGCATAAGAACTAGGACAACTGATGGGGCGCGCCTTTGACGTGAAAGCAGTATCTGTATTTAGGATGTATAAAAACCCGTTTCAACTCCTCTGAGTCACTGGCGTTAAGAAGTCTGGTGTAAGAAAATGAATCTATGAGGTTGGTGGGATGTCAATCAACAAGCCTCAATAAAATCTTGAATGATGAGTAGAAAATTTTCAGGAACAGCTCTTCAAGTTCCATAAATCACTAAACCCAGTCGACCTACTCCAATGTTCCTTTAAAGAAGGTAGAGAACTTCTGGTTGGATAACTGACTGGGTTGTTTGGACGGTTTTGAGAAATAGATGAGATTATGTATATTTTTAAAAGTTCCTACAATTGCTTTTTGAAACTTACCAGAAGCCGAATAATTCTCTTTTAGGCTACCTGGTGAAATTCCAGAATTTATTACTAGCTTTACATATATTTTAACTTTTAGATGATACCATGACTTTTGGGGTCTTACTTGTATCTGTACTCGTCATTTTTTACTTCTATACGTAAACAAATCACATAGTAAATTTTCAAATATAATCATACGAGTCTAGAAGTTAATCATGAATTAAATCACCGCTTCACTGTTTCTAAGTTAAGATGAAATATTAAAGGTTCTCCTCATTCCAAATAAGGAGTAGTTGTACAGTGGCCAGCTCCACTAATATAATGGCGATCCGGTAAGGCTGTACATATCCCAATGGAGATTGATCAAGGAGAAAATTAACGGTACTTATAAATATGTTATAGTTGTTTTACATGTCATTTAGCCAAAAATCATCTTTTCAATTTCATTCAGTCTTTTTTACTCAATCCCATAATATTTTCTAGATCAGTTACCATCACCTTACTGTATATTTGCCAACCACAATCAATATAATAAATTTAACTGCATTATGTTTACTACTGATAAATGGAAATTAAGTAGCAAAACATATGAAGTAGTACTGGAATCAGTAGGATGATTAAGTAATTCATTTTTTATTGAGTGTGACATATGTATTTTGGGAAAATTAGTAAATAGATTCTTATGATAAGTTATAGAAGGATTGATTCAGTATGACAATTTGTATAGTCCACATTATATTAATTAATGACTAGTCAGTTACACCAATAATGTAAAACAAATATTCACATAAATGAAGTTATTGAAATATTATTTTGGAATCTAATATTTGGATGGTAAAATTCATTTTTGTCTTCTTTCTGTTTTTCATGGGTTTTGTTGTATTGAGTTTGTGTAGGGTTAAGTGAATACAAGAATTACGTTTTCTGTAGTACGGTTGGTTTGAAGTTCAATAGTGTATACATTTCGTATTTAATAACAGTGTCAGTAGAAAAAGAGAAATACTTTCACTTGTCAACACTCTATTCGGGATATATGCAAACTGTCATTTTTTGAGAAAATATCTACGTATCTGTTTAGCTTCATATAGGTTTGAAAAAATACTGTTCTTCCCTCCTATCTACAAATAATTCTCTAAGGTCAAAGATTTATTTATCCAACTCATTCACCAGGTACAAATTAGTGTTCGTGGCTACAGGTTACACTTTAAGCGTGAAGTTTAATGACACGTCAAGGTTACTCAGATCGAAACAGTTTGGGCGTAATTCAAACATGTGAATTAATAGTTGTTAATCAAAAACCTTTCCCACTGAACCATCAGTCCACCTTAAAATAATAAATGTTCGAATGGAACACGTATGACATTTAAAATGTAAACATGATGTTTATTATCGAGTACGTGTACAGAACAAATCAATTGTGATAGTAAAACTTACAAAGATACTCATATGACTGGCATTGATTTCAATAGGACAAACAAGCTCAGTACTAGCATCATCATCACCAACACCACTAACATGAATGTGATGGTTGGATTTGGGTCCACGATTAGAATTGAAAATATTTTTCTTTTTCGTAAACTATTTATATTTTTAAAAGTGTTAGATAAAACGAGAAAACCAAATGGTAAAAAGTAAAACAGTAAAAACACAGTACATCGGTCTCAAGCAGAAACGCTGATCTTCCAGATATTGTAGTGAACACGAACAAGAGCGGGGGACGATCAAATATATTTGACAACAAATTACAGAACTTGTTGGTAAAATCTAACAATCATAAAGTAAATGCTCAATTTGCAAAATGTCCATCAATTGTCTCAAAATGACTCAGACTTCGTTGTTCTTGCATTTTCATACAAATCGCATTCTGTTTTCATTCTTTACTGTTTGATCTTTTTGTCTCTCTGCTGCCAGACATTCTGTTCACGACTAACATCATATACTACTTATGTCTACATAAGTAGCACACATCACAATATGACCCGACCATATTCCATTGTCTTCGGTAGGTACCTTACTCATAATGACAAGGTTGGACTCCATTGATTTACTCACCGATGACCATGTTTGAGAGAAACCTAAGTCTACTAGGCTTAATATTATGAGGACAGGACTGATCAGTTTGAACAGATGGGGATGATATTCTTCACCACAGAGTTGGAATCCAGTAATCCATATTTTGCAATTTCAATTGGTTCATGAATATAAAAGCCTAACTATTTTCAAGTTCTTTACATATTATTTACTTAACTTTAATTAAGGTTAAAATCTACAGGTCGCTACGACTTACTAAGCTTTCGAAAATTTTATTCGAAGCTAGTTATCACCCAGCAGCATTTCATAGAATAGATGGATTATGGTTAGAATCTTGTCACATTCGAACTCAAACCCAGTACCTTTCACTCCAGTCCACCTATTTTACAAGAATTTGTGACAAATCTACACAGAGTACAGATGTAAAAAGAAAAAACAGGACAAAACCCAGTCCTGAATCTTAGCGAGATGGTTCAAACTCTTATTTGAATGAAGTAGTTTCATAACAGACTTTAAACTAGTTTTTTAATAACTGAGAAATTTAGTTCCTTCTATTCGAAGATTAAATAATGAAATCAATCTTCATTTCATCATCAAATTACATTACCAAGATTTAGTTTGATAATTTCATGTAACTTGAGAATTGGGTCAATTGTTTATAGTAATACAATAATACTATATGGATGGACCGTGACTAGAAGTGGAATTCCGAACGCGTGCTTCGTCACATTTAGTATTTATCGACCGAAAGTAGCCTGAATCTCACTGCTGTTGACTTAAGATTTATGTAAATTTGCGAAAAATGGCTGTATCGAGGCTCAGTTCTATGACTTTCCCCATATAACGAAATAAAATTGATGAGAAAGCAAAACTCCTCTAACATAAAAGTTTCCTAACTAAGTAATTATTTACTTTCTCTAAATTAACTAACAAGAAATGTATTCACTTACTTTGATTTTAGAATGTATTGTCAGTGGATTATTATTATTCGTGTATTCATTATGTTGTTTGCGCTTCCATATATCTAACCCAACAAGTTCAATAAATTTATTTGTTAAATGTCGTCTAACAAGTGATTTCACTGGGGGAATTCGCAAAATATCAGCTAAAAGATCTGGTGTAAAACGATCTTCTAGAATCTTTTAGAGTAAAAATAAGAAATGAGAGAATAGGATATTAATTAAACTAATATTGTGATGTTATTAATGAATTAGACAACCGGTCATGAGCGTAACCATAAAAACTTTCAGCGCTATGAAAAGGTCTCAATACATGGATTAACTGGATATCATCTAATATTACATATAAGTTAAACAAAATTGGGGATCTGGAAGCACCGAACAGTCTTTTCAGCTTAGGATGAGACTCTTCAGTGATGTGCATCCATGACTGCGAAACCAGGAATCGAAATAAACTTCTTTATTCTCGCGTGGTAACGCGTAAATGGTCGCGGAGTCGAAGATGTACGCTGATAAGAAGTTCAATAGTAAGAAAAACAGATATTCAGTGGTTCCAGATTGACAGTGTTCATGTTACGTAGATAGCTCCATCATCTTAATGAAATTCAACAATTTCCACAACTCCATACTGATAATTATCATCTAGTAGTCGTCTACCAGCTATACCTGTAGTCCTTCAAAAGTTAATGTCAGTCCCAATCCCGGATAGAGATTGAGGGTCGAACATGGGATCAACAGCCTCATTCCGTAGAAAACAATCTTGCTAAGAAAACAATAGCCAGGAAAAATAGTTTAAACCATTTAAACTCTATCCTGTGCGTTGAAGTATCTTCATTTAAAAGAATTATGGCACCTAATAGTGAAAGCCGAAGTTCTTTGGAAGTCACGAGGGCGATACTCCTACTAGCAACCAGCAATTGACATAGGTACATTGAATGTCTGGACAATGTAGGAAACCGGGAGGATTAGTCAAATAGTTGTGGAAATGAGGAGATACAACATAGCAGTTCTCGGAATAAGCGAAACCCATTGGACTCAAGCTAGACAGAAAATATTAGCTTCGGAAGAGGTGATGATGTACTCTGGTCATGAGGAAGAGAATGCTTCGGATATACAAGAAGTTGCTCTAATGCTATCCAAAGAAGCACGAAAAGCACTTGTAGGATGGGAGTCTCATGGATCCAGATTCATCAAAGCATCCTTCAAAGCAAAGAAGGAGGAGATCACAAGGAATACACACATCAATAATAGCAATGAAAACGATAGAGATCAGTTTTACCAGAGACTGTAGTCGATCGTAGAGAAGTGCTTAGGAAAAGACCTGATCATTCTGATGGGCGGCCTAAACGCCAAAGTCGGAGTGGACAACACCGGGTATGAAGATATTATGGGACTACAGGGACAAACTGGGAGAAAGGAACGAGAATCTTAGGAGATTTGCAAATTTATGTACAATTAACAAAATGGCTATATGTGACACTATATTCCCCCCACAAACGCATTAACAGAACTACATGGGTTTCACCGGATCACACTACAGAGAAACAGTTAGGTTATATTTGAATAACTTCAGATCACCACGTGGTGATTGCTGAGATGAAACTAAAGCTAAAGAAGCACTGTACAACTGAAGAAACAGCACTACAAAGGTTTATTACAGCCTTCTTTCTAGATACTGAGAAACTCGACAAATTCAAGAGAGCTACCAGCAACAGGTTCCAAGTCCCACAAGATCTACTCAAAGAAGAGCAAACTACTATGAAGGACAACTGGAAAGATATCCAAGAAGCAGTAATTTCAAGGAGTCAGGAAGTGCTAGGCCGCAAACAGCACCATCATGAAGAATGGACCTCCACAGATACCCTGGGCAAGATTTAAGAAAGGAAGAACAAGAAGACAGCAACCAACAACAGCCGAACAAGAACAGAGAAAGTCAAGGCATAGACTGAAAACACAGAAGCAAACAAGAGAGCGAAAAGGAACACTACAGTCGATAAGCAGAAATACTTTGATTTCATAATGACAGAGGAAAAGGTTGCAAAAGAAGGAAATATGATACAACGAAGAGGGTAGCAGGAAAATATAGTAAACCAGAATGACCGGTCAGCAACAAGGAAGGCAAACGAATTACTAAGATTCAAGAACAGCGGAACAGGTGGGCACAGCACTTTGAAAAACTATTGAATAGACCAGTTCCTATGAACCTACCAGACATCGAAGCTGCACCTACCGAACTTCCCATAGATCTCGCCCCACCAACAATCAAAGAAATCAGCATGGTCAATAGACATTTCAGGAGTGGAAAAGCGGTGTGACCAGACAATATACCATCTGAAAATATGCTGTATGATCTATTCAGGAAGATTTGGGAGGAACAGCCAGTGCTGACTGACTGAAAGAAGGATGCCTCATCTAGATACCAAAGAAAAGAGATATGAGCAAGTGCGAACACTACAGAGGCATCACACTACTATAAGTACCAGGCAAAGTCTTCAATAGACTGTTGTTGAATCGAACGAAAAGTTCAGTAGAAGCCCAACTTCGAGATCAATAGGCTGGATTCCGTAAGAATCGGTTGTGCACAGATTAAATCGCGGCACCACGGATCATCGTTGAACAATCAGTTGAATGTAACTCGCCGCTACACACAACTTCCTTGACTATAGCAAAGCGTTAAACAGTGTGGATAGGAGAATTTTGTGGGACCTACATTGACACGACAGTGTACCTGGAGTTCATACGACGGACTAAACTGAAAAGTTGTGAATGGAGAACAACTGACAGATGAATTCCGGGTGAGGACTGGTGTCAGACAATTCTACTTACTCTCACCCTTTTTCTTCTTTGTGGTAGTCGACTGGATTACGAAGACCTACATATTTCAGGGGAAGCATGGAATACAATTGACAGGTTGGATTCAGCTAGACGGTTTGGACTTTGCAGATGACCTAGCTCTTCTCTCCCATACACATCAACAAATGTATATGAAGAAATTCAATGTAGTAGCAGCGTCTGCAACAGTAGGCCTCAACATACAAAAGGGAAAAAACAAGATCCTCAATTACAACGCAGAGGACACTAACCCAATCACACTTGATGGGGAAACTCTGAAAGAGGTGAAAAATTTCATGTACCTGGACAGCATCATCGATGAATAAAGAGGATCTGTTTCAGACGTAAAAGCAATTATTGGCAAAGCAAGGGCAGCCCAGCACACAGTTGGTTGAAGAATTTTTATGGGCGTCTTATGCTTCCATGACAATTAACAGGCATAAGTCCTCTAATAACTAATCAGTGCTTTCCCTTACATATTGTGATGAAGAAAAACTTATATTTGGTGCTTAAGAGGTGACCATTGTCGACTAAACATTATAATGCTTCTCAACAAGCGTTCGATCCCTTTAAACGACTAGTCCATCATTTTTCACGGAAATACCGTTTTCTTTAAAGTCGTGTTAAAAAATTTATACCGAGGTTTTAGAGGTATATAAGAAAATCTAATCTACATTTTATTATGTAGTTGATTAAGGTGTATAAAATCAATGCAAACTAAGAATTTAATCATTAACAACTGAATTCCTATAAAGTAAGTGCATATACACTGATGAGAATTATTAAAAAAATACCTTCAAATATTTAGTGAAGAACGAAGAGAAAAACTTATGTTTTTCAATTTATATGAATAAATATAGGAACTCTTAAAGATCAATTTAAAATGAGATTTATTTAAACCACGCAAAACAAGCTAAGCTTAATTAGTTTACTATAGTTTGCTGATTATAGTTAGTAATTTTACTGATGTACACTTTTAATTTATTTAGTACTTATCATCTGAACGTACCTACTTGTATCCAAGTGTTTAAATGTTCAAACTACGACTTGGACTTTGTATCTATTACTTCAAACACCAATGTGTTATTTACCAAAAGTTACTATATTACGATTGCCACATAGCTTATTCAGTGGACATTTGTTAGGATTTGTATTTTTCAATGGATGATGATCAAAATTATGTTGATCGCTCCATTTTTGGTAGATAAGCTTCTTTAAAGATTGTCTTAGTATAACGATTGATTATAAATTTCATTGTTAATGTTGGAGTGATCCGGAAAATTCCTCGAAAAAAGCCAGAAAAGGCTCTGAAAACGCTGAGAAACATCTTATCCAATGAGCATTCAATAGAAGCTTTGCCAAAAACATTTAGAGAGTGAAAAGTCACATGCCGCGTTTCTGAGTGAATGATTACCCATACTACTACAATGTTTAGTAGCGTTCCAGAAATTTCCGGAAGCTCGAAACCATCTAAAATACTATAAATACCCTAGATTTTCTATACATGGATGAACCTTGGAGTAAAGCATTTCTTCCATATTTCGCACCTTTGCTCTCGTGTTCAAATCGTTGTGTAGGTTTAGCCTTATGATTGCTAGAAGAGCTTAAAGGCCGAATCTAGCGTTCAATTAGAAGACTTATTAGTTGACCATTATTCTAATGTATAATGCACTTGTAATTATCGACAGTAGTGAGTCATTTGCTTAAGCCCAACCCAATATTTGGTAAATAAACTGGTTGGATTTACAGTTCAGAATAATAACAATTGAAAAATACAGCCCCTTGGGAATTACAAAAAACAATAAAAGTGTTTCGAGTTATGAATTCAACTGATTCTCCATATAGTGAGTAAATATAAAAACGAGTGTGCACAACACCATAAATTCACAGGTTCAGAAGTTAACCGACCAATATGAGGTACCACTTATGCGGTAAAGCATGTCTAGGAAGTTTGCATAGAAGTCAGTAAACTGAAGAAATAGTGCCATTCATAGCTTTTACTGAAAATTAAGCTGAGATGGTATTGTCCAGAATGACAGTAGTGGGAGTTTTGTAATTAAAACTACTCAGCTTAGAAAGTAGAAGACAAGATCAGATGGATTATAGTAATAGGCAATAAAAAGTTGTATGCCATATTCATAATGTATATCTGTTATAACATGTTGTTATAGTTTTTCAGGTGAAAAGAAATATAGTAAATGTTTAAAAATGACCAATAGTGATGTGGTGAGAAAAACACAGGCCTTTTAAGCAATATGTTACGAAGTTTTAGTTTGGGGAACTGAGTGGTCAGTAATTAGTATAATGCCACTAGTAATCACATACTAAACGGAAATATTTACTGGCATAGGAATATATAAGAAGAAAGCCAGGGGATCAAAACAAAACAGGGCATTAGGCCACAAAGACACTGGCTTTTAGATTGAACCATGTAGATGGGTGAGACTACCTGGTCGAGGTCCGAGTGATTGCCGTAGCCAAAGGTTAAAGACTTGAGATGGCATGACTCAAAATCATTCACAATGACGCAAATGCATTTACTTGTCTTTCCTTAGGTACTAAGTTTGTACGTCAGCTTATAAAATTTTATTTTGTTCTACTGACTCATATTTTCTTCTCAAATATTATCTTGGAATTCAAGTCTTTTCAATTACCACAATACCGTTATTACCTCTACTAATCTGGGATTTGGCCTGACAATTTCATATCACTGTGCCAATGAGCTGTGGCAACTTGAACCGATGTACACACCTTCCAGGTTCTAGGTTGCATATGACTAACTAACTGACTGACTGGTCAGACAGTTATCCAGTAACCTATGGTTTTCATCGGATGTCTAGGTAAAACGACATCGATATTACAAATAACCTAAAATAAATTCAATGAATTTCGATGAAGGTCACATCACCTACCATTAAAGCACCATGTACACCATTTCCGCATAAGTCACTAGCATATTCAGGTAATTCGATGCTTTGTAACCAATTTATTACTCGTTGCTGAGTCCAATAACAAATTTGTATTGGTAAATATGTTGAACAAATAAAATTATTATCAGAATTCATGGAATCTGGTTGTAAAGTAGAAATAGTATTCAAGCAAGATGTATGCACATCATTTCCATTATTTCCATTAGTAGGTTTTATATTATCTGGAATATGATTTAACGATTGAATGGGAGAATGTAACATATTTCTTTTACAAGGTATATTTGCTTCACCTGTATTAATAAAACCAAGTAAGAAATAACAATCTTAAGAATAATTCAACATAAAATAACAAACTATAAATACTATCAGTTTAGTTTTAAAGGATATGTACAAAGTGTTGAGTACCATGAAGTCAGCAACCTATATATATATATATATATATATATATATATATATATATATATATATAAAACTTATTTTCTTATAGTATCAATCATTCGACCAATCAACCAGTCACAAGAATCTCCACAACCCTATACTGATAATAACACTGGAAATACCATGAGTATGTATTGGTTTAAGTTTTCACATGTTATAGCAGTATGGTCAGAGAGAAAATTCACGAAATGAAAATCGATGAGAAATTGAAATCGAACTGGGGACGATAGCAATATACACTGAAGTACAAAGTTAGATAAGACAAGCACTGTTCACAATGAAAAGAGGATGAAGCTAGTAAAACGGTATTAAACATTATCATAACATATTTTAGGCATTGTTAGCTTTGAAATTCATACAAATATTCTGGTCTAATATATAGGTATCGTTATAATGTGTTAGACATGGCAGCAGGTCAACAGTAAAACGGAAGTGTCAAAAAGAACTACTGTATATTATCTTCCCATACGAGACGAGTATGCATCCAGAAACTGTACTAAGGATTGAATATATGGTTTTCAGGATTTAAGAAGGGGACAGCACAGTTTTGCTTTTGAAACAATAATTGTGAGATGAAGAATATTTATGGTTGAGGGTGAGAATTCGGGAAGTGTTGGTTACTTTGATTTGGGTACTTCAGTATTGTCTTTCTAGACAATATGATTACGTTCAATGATTAAGTTAGTAATATTATTTACTAAATAATTAGTTGAGAATGTCGGGTAACGAAAAAAAAACTGAACAGAGAGAGAGAGAGAAACTCACATACGTTGTACAAATTTTTCGAAAGATATAATCTATGGTCTCTAGACTAATAAAATCTGTTGGTTGAAGAATAGTACTGAATATCGGAAAAATATGTACTGATAAAATAAGTCTATTGAAAAAGATGATTATATTATTAATACTTCACTTACATTGTTCCATTTGACTTCGGCATAAACGATTTCTATCAAAATTGATATGTCTTAACATTTGTAATCCCCATCGTAAACTTAACATATGTAATTCATTAGACATTTTCAGCACAGATAAATCATCCTGAAATCATAGGGAGAAAAGTGTTAACAAACTATCATTTACGTAATTTTTATCAAGGATTAAGACTAGTTAGGGTACAAAGTTGAGAACCAGGATTTCT
Organism: Schistosoma spindalis; assembly: GCA_946903255.1. Lineage (NCBI taxonomy): Eukaryota > Metazoa > Platyhelminthes > Trematoda > Strigeidida > Schistosomatidae > Schistosoma > Schistosoma spindalis. The sequence goes on along the minus strand of OX336418.1, from coordinate 6,573,005 downwards.
TACTAGTGTGTACTCGTGAGCTCGAAAGGGATAGGACCTAGAGCCTTTGGGTTTCACGGAAAGGAAGTGACATTTAAACCACTGAGATGAATTCAGAAGAAAATCCGTTAAATAAAATTTCTGTTTGTTTGTGTATACCAAGGTATGGTGGTAGACACGGTGATTATAGACATATCTGATGCCTGTGTTCACAATTCATCTCAAAATCAGATGATAGGTGAGAAGTTATGCTCTGAGTATAATATTGGAGGTAGTTGACTAAGCACCTCGTCAAGCCTTCAGATTACATTTCCTTGTTTGAATCAGAAGGACAATCGTATATATCTACCTATGATTTATGTGCAACAGAACTTAAATCGTTAGTTTTAGCAGCCTAGCATTTTTCTCAATCTATACATTTGTATTACTGGATGGTTAAGCGTAAAGGAAGTGTATGTATCTGAAATTGACGTCGTGAATTGTAAGTCGTTCGCATACATGCATATAGTCAAAGGGAAAAATAATAATATACATTTAATGTTAGACATACCATAGTAAGTTGATCTAGCACATAAGGGTCAATGATGCAATTATCGAATTGTGGAATATAAGATGATAAACCCACATCATGTAACCAACCTATATACAGTAAAAAACACAACGAAAAGAAGTATTTTTATTGACTGGAATTAATAGAATTTATGGTTGGACTATTATTTATTTACAAACAAATCAGAGGCTTTTAAAATTTCACGCGAAACCCATTTATATATATGGCTACAGAACATTTTTGAATCACAGAGGATGTCGGTTCCTGATAAAAATCCTAACCCTGATTCTTAATTCTAACCACTAATCTTAATTCTTAACCCTGTTTTAAACCTTTTAGGCGGTCGAGATTTCGTAAGGTCACTTTGAGAATCTCTCAAGATCATCCATAAAATATAGTCTCTTCAATTTCACATCATTAATGATTCATATTTTTGATTACACTTTACTCTTGACATTCAGTGACTCTGAGAGTGATCTCAAAGTAACACTAGCTTTTAGACAATCGAAATACAGATTATATAAATAAGTAATCCCTTACATACAAGCTTGAAAAAGGTTAGAGTAACCACTAGCAGTTAGGGTTGAGATTTCAAGTTGATGATGAAGTACAAAATGGCTTACTAGACGTTTGGATTAAAAAATCTACAGTCAGCCCTACAATTTAAGACATTGAGAACTTTAAGTTACATTCAAATTCCCATAAACCAGGATACTTATAATTCAGTCTTTACATGTTTAGCAGTTTTAAGCATTTTTGTAATGAAATATAACTAGTTTTGATTTAGCTTTTAATAAAATATTCGCTATACACAATTAGATTTTTAATTTTTCGCAAAATTCCAATAGTCTCTATCTTGAATCTGATTGGTCCATCAGAGCAAATACTTCAACTAATGTATATTTAAACTAAAATCGGAATTTTCACTTCATTAAAACAAAGATAATAATTGATTTTAACTAAACAAAAAAAAACACTAAGTTTTTTTTATTTTAAACAGTTGTGTGTGAACTAATTAGTGTGGGATAATGTACAGGAAAAGTAAAAATCGAAAGGTACTGATCCAGTAGGACTGACATATTGACTATTTGGTAGTTAATAGTTATTGTTCATTCCGTCATTTTGTAACAACGTTTGGGAAATTATTCGAATGTTAAATGCTGCTCAATATATAAGATTGTTATTTAGTGTTGAGAGTTTTGTTAATTCATCAGAAAGTGGATTTCAATGTACTGACATTGACCTGAATATAAGGGCGATTACATATGATTTTTCTAAATTCTTCAACAGACTAAATATATACTAAACTATTTGAAAAGAAGATTTAAAAAATTACCACTATTTATGTTATTTAGTTAGATGTGATCTGGAGGAAATTCCGAATCTAGTTTTTGGATGGTTAAAACACATCCGAAAATAGTGGGTCCAGTTCTGAGGTAATGGATGTTACCAATAGGTTACCAGTTTCACAAACTGAAGGGCTACCATTGAGTTATTCAGGTCGGGACAGACTAACATAGGATTAATTACTACTCAGTGATCAATCACTGCAAATACTTTTGATTTACAGGAGGCCAATTGCGTCCCATATAGTTCAGTGATAGTATCTCAATCTGTAAAGCTGGCTCGCACTACTATCTGCATCCCGCGAAAAACATTAGTTCCTTTAAAACTATAGGCATGTTTTTCTAACGAGTACTAATTAGTATGAAAACTGAGTGGGGTTTCTCTATCGAATATTTTCAATTACCTAACAGCAGAACTTTTGAAACCCTTATTTGGAACTGTGTTAGTTAACAAACGTAAAATAATTTCACTACCACTAGGGCAGATTTAGCAGATGATCAAAAATAACGTACTTTGAATATAAAATGATAAAATATTAAAATTACACTGACGAAAATAATGAAAATACTATTCACAAACTAAATATATCATAGATAAGTCCCATACAAAACTAATAATGATAATTACCCGGTATGTCGAAATTTTCCGGTGGTTCTATATTTCTATATAAACACCCATAATTGTAATTATTATTAATATTATTACTAATATTAGGACACTGGTCTTTCATACATAAACGTATATGGATTAACAATTTCTTCAAATGTAACGGGTTACGTATACACATTAACTGAAAATCAATTGATAGGAAACAATTATTGAAAAAAGAAACGAAAAGAAAACGATAATATAGTAAGAATATTATGAAATTGCTAACTTTTGGGAAGGTTATTTGTTTATATCTTTACTACACAATTACTAGATAATTGGACTAGTGTACTCTTACATCAATCTAATTGTAAGCTTTCGCTTGACGCATAAATTGTTGTCCTACGTTTTATCTGATCAGTCCTCACTAGTAAGATATACCTCAACTACTTTAAGGCACCAACTTTGGTGGCTTCTCATGCCTTTATTGTCTGAGTGAATTCCAAATAGGACATTATTTGTCTACTATTGGACTGGGCATAAAACGTATAGTGGTAGCAAGTTTGTGACGTGGTACCATTGTATGAAAGTTAGATGTAGTAAGACAAGATCTGTTAGTTCATTCCGAATCCTTGTTTACAGTCCTAGAGATTATGCAACTTAGTAACTTCAGTGGTTATGAGATATACCTCAAAATAAAATCCATTTTGCGATTCTACTTTAATCTTCTTCATCCAGGCAAAACGAATGCCGTGACTGAAAGAAAACTCTGTTGTTTGGGTTTTAAACTGAGTTTTATTGATGATCATATCATATTACTGTTTATTCACATCCATTGATTATAATATATTTTTCATCTATTTATTCTTTCAAAATACCATTAGTTTATTTCTGCGGTGTATGATTTTTTTTAAATGTCATATTGTACCATAATTTTTGTATATTAGTTAAGTAAATAATGAATTTTTAACGATCAAGACAATTATAACATATTGGATACTGATCAAAGTTACAATCAATAATAAAAAAGTAATGTTCTGTTATGATATACTTATTACTCAATAATTTTGATTTTTACAAGTGTAAAGCAAAGAAAACAAAACAAATATAATGAAAATTATGAAATAAAATGAATGTATTTAGTATTGGTGTATTCCAACTTTGTTGTATACGCTTTGATTAACATTTATTAATCAGTTAATCAATTGAATGATGGTATTCAATTTATAGAATAATTATCTACTGGTTTATGGTATCTAAAGGATTATACTTTTATGAACATCTGTTAGAGATTAAGTAAATAAATAGATAAATAAATAAGAAAACGACGATTATCGAATTGGGATAAATAAACATGAAAAAAATAAATAATATTGTGAGTTATTTATTAAATTAAACACAATCTCTTTTAAAATATGGTACCATGATAAGTTATAGAAATAAGATAGCTAGGTGATGAAGGTTTGATTCCTATGGGGAAAACTAGTCCCCTAAGAATCGAAGAGACGTCTACATGTTGGACAGTAATTAGCATGAAGGTATATTGCCAACTACATCTAATCAACTAACACATTAAAATAAAGCAAGTTATATTAAATCACTCAAATAGGTGACCACATTGTAACTTGGTGGATAGAATCCGGTCACCGATAAAATACTAGACAAAAATGACAATAACTAATAATCGCCGATCAATCGATAGCGAAAATAACAAGAACAAATAGTTATAGTTATAGCAGTATTAGTTTTAAAAATAACTAGTATTATTTTTTGTCTAGTTTATAGTACTGATCAAATTTAAACGATCGGATTTGTAATGCTACTACTCGGCTCCATAGCTTAATATCGTGGTATATTATATTTTGTTGCTATGTAGTTAAGCAACTTAATGTAAAAACTTTATAGGTCAGCTAATAATGTATGTAAATCAGTCGTGAGAATGATAAATCGTGTTCGGTATAGCTTATTTGTTAAATTCTTAAACTATGGTACATGAGATACAATAAGTTTTATTCATTTACTGAACTTTACCTTTCTTATGAATGTATACAAATAATGCTGTTTAAATGTTAATTAGCATACTGAAAAGGTTAGGAAATAGTGCAAAAAGTATCACCATATGTTTGTTTATTCTTATTACTAACCTACCTAAGTTAAGAACTCATAGAAAACTAGGAATTATTCAACAGATATTTCATCTTAGTACAGTGCTCATTCACGACCTCACCAGGTAAAGATAATCTTGCATATTCTCTATGAATAAAAGACATTGTCTTATAAAGTTATTTATGAAATATGTACAATGCAAATTGAATAATTGCTTACTTGTGCAAGTGATTTTTTAGATTCATTTACTAAATCTTGACCAGAAGTTAACCATCTTCGTGTATGTGATACTGTATAACCTAGACCAATTTTATATAACCATGCTGAAATCATATTTTTATCCCAAGTGATAAAATTTCTAAAATAAAAAAAGAGAAAATTATAAATTAGATTAATTCACTTATTATTGAGTCAAAATAAGTCAATACATTAGTTAATCTACTGTATAATAATAAATACACATTATGATTGAATTAATTTAAAATCATAGATAAAGAATAGCATGATTATTATTTTGGTTATTTCGGCATCATTTTGTAGTGACGGTTATTATGTTAAAGTCATGTACTTTATTCTGGCTTTCAGACAGACCAATCTATTCATTCTACTTGAGTCAAATTTTGATCTTGTTGATTATTTACTTATCAATCTTGAATGTTTTTATATAAGCGCATATGTGTCCCCTTCTTATCCCATTCATCACATGTCTGTAACTTATTTTTGTGTGACCATAAATATTGATTGGAGTTGTCTTACTCTCCATCTCCACTGCGCGTCGTTTCGCTTCGCTCTATTCCATTCGCTGCATATACAAAATGTATGTATTCAGAAGTTCATTCTTGTTATTTGACTTATTTAATTTGGTTATTGACGAACGCGATTTAAGTCGATGATTATATACAAGGATAGGCGACATATATATATTTCATATGATCTACTTGGAGTCAGATCCACGGGCCACAAAAATTTAACTAAACATACTGATATTAATCAGTTTAAATGTCTTTGACCAAGATTTCATATTAATTAGATACTAGTAAGAAAAATAAGTTTGCAAATAAATCCACTCATTATCTAATTTATATATAACCGCAATTCTTCTATTTTAAAACTTGTAATAAAATGACTACATTAGGGAAATATTCACAGGATGAAACTATCCTGAATAAAAGTAGTTAAAAATTCAATCTTAGACATTAAAAAGAGAAAAATTCAAACCCTTTTTATTAATAATATAAACATGAATGTAGAACATGGTTGAAAACATGCATACTTAGTAATACAGTGGATAACATGTTCATTTTTTGAAGTGAAATGTATCAACTCTGGAATATAGACACATCCAGATAACGTACCTTTAACGAGAAGAAATGCTCGTTCTAGATCTCAATGCTATTCAAAAATCATCTATTCTAGAAAAGTTTTATCATTATGCTTCACTAAAATATCATGTTTTCTTACCGATATTTGTGAAATCATTTTGTTTTTAGAAAAAAAAAAACAACCATAAATTAAAACAAAAGAAATTTTGATAAAAGAATCAATGTAAAACAAATGAGATGATTATTTTTTTTATTCTAAGGAGATAATAAAATGTTATTTCATAATCAGAAAAAATATGCAAATTAGAATCCCCAATTTTTGTTAGTTCTACATAGTTGTTTGTAAACTACTTTAACATACAACTTATCGGTTTTAAGCTTTTAGATTGTTTGATAGCCACTAGTGATAACAAACCAATTATTCAAAATGAATAAGGGGTGATATAAACTTCAAAAATTCACTTATTGGTTATAAAACTAGATGCTTTTTAATGATTAATAGCTTTTATCAAATACTCAGTGTTACAAGTTCTCTTATTACGACCCAGCTATTTATAATGATTCATATTCTCAACAAGTCCGCAAATCAGAACACGGTTGAACAAGAACGTAATTGTATTCCAAATAACAAGGGTGGATGGAAGTAGAAATCACAATAATAAGATTCTAGAGTCTTCTCCAAATATCCGCTAGTGTTGATCGGTTAAAAAATAGCTAGAGTGCCCCAATACAATCCTGCACAAAACATGCTTGAATCCAATCTATAATCTGCTAACACCTCTTTGAACAGATTCGTAGGATCTGTTGTTAGCGTCCACTTACAACCGCATTACTAACTTGTTTTTAATTTGTCCACCTTCTAGGCAATAAAGGAGTGGTATTGCTCAGTATAGGCGGCCTTTGAGCATACGTACCACACGTCCAAACCACCTCACTGATCAATTCTCCATCTTTACCTAGTATTTTATTCCTAACCCAGACATTGCTTACTCCGCGGTCCCAAAATACATGAGGAAAGCTTGGTAGGCACCTATGATCGAATACCAGTAAACTAAGAATATCCTCTACTCTTAATGGTCATGTTTCACATCCATAAAGTAGAACAGAGCAAACTGCTGCTCAGTAAACTCGTCCCTTGGTTGGAAGATAGATATCTCGCCTACACTATAAATGACACAAGTTGGCGAAAGCCATTCGAGCCTTCCAAATCTGTGCCGAGATTTTGTCAGATATCAGAGCACTAGTATTGATGAGAATCTTAAGATAAAGAAAACGGTCGACGCATTCACCTACTTTACTCCCTATCATTAATTTAAGTGATAACACAGGCCAATCCTGAACTAAAATTTTATACTTGAAGGGAGAGAACTAAATTTCAAACATGCTTTCATTGTTGCTTAAGGTGGTCAGATGACTCTGCATTTTGTCAGCATCCTCACCAAGAAGAATTATATCATCAAGATATCTTAAGTCCGTATTTGAATCTCATGGTAGATCAACTCCTGAAAAGTTAGACGATGAAAGTGTTATCTTTAAAAGTATGTCTATGACAAAGTTAAATAAAAATGGAAAGAGCTAACAACCTAGTGAACACCTCATGAAGTAACCGATTCTAACGACGGTTTGCCATAAGCTCTGACTCGACCAGAGATGTTTAATTAGAGTCTGTACATACTTTATTTGGTAGGTTTTTCGATTAAAGACACTTCCAAAGAACCTTATGATCAACAGAGTCGAGCGCTGCCTTAAGGTCAAGGAATGTAACAGTTGTCGGACGTCGAACATTATTGTCTATGTTCAAGAACTTGTCGAAGGGTGAATATTTGGTCTACATATCCACGTTCAGGTCTGAAACCGGCTCTGTTTTCTCGAGTCTTTTCTTCATAAGCTCAAGTTAGACATCGAAGTATTCTTGAGGCTGATATTATAGACACCATATTAGTTTCACTGATTCCTCTGTGATTATTACCGAGAAAGATATAACCATGTCGTGCTAGACATATCATAATTGGAGAGATTTTAAAAAAAAGCTACTTATTAAAATGTCTAATTTAGTGAAATATGATCTACGTTGTTACTGACCGACTGACTGACTGAAGGTTCGATAATTAGAGCTTTAATACTGTACTGAAAATTAATCTGCATTGATTAAGTTGGGTAATCTGGTAGTCAATAAATCACTAATAGTATTCCCCTGTTTAATATGGATTAATTCTTGAAATTATTGTTGCTCGATAGAAACAGAATCTCCCTGAATACAACACCAACCAGTTAAGTACATACACACAGCAGATGAGTAACATACCTACATGCTATTCAACAGTAAACACTGAAATTATTAGCACAAAAGCAATGCTTAGCGCTTTGGATCTGATGCAGATGTGAAGGCGCCGATCCACTAGGCAAGAGCAGCATATTTACAACTGAAGAACATCTGAAACTCAAAACAATTGGCAACCAACACCAAAGTCAGAACTTTCAATACAAATGCCAAGACAGTTCTACTGTATGGGGCCAAAACCTGGAGTACTACGAAAGCCATCATCCAGAAGATACAGGTGTTTATTAACAGTTGTCTACGCAAAATACTTCAGATCCGTTGGCCAGACACTATCAACAACAACCTACTGTGGGAGAGAACAAACCAGATCCCAGCGGAGGAAGAAATCAGAAAGAAGCGCTGGAAATGGATAGGACACACATTGAGGAAAGCACCCAACTGTATCACAAAGCAAGCCCTCACATGGAATCCTCAAGGCCAAAGGAAAAGAGGAAGACCAAAGAACACATTATGCCGGGAAACAGAGATAGGCATGAGACAAATGAACAAGAATTAAATGGAACTAGAAAAGAAGGCCCAGGATAGAGTGGGTTGGAGAATGCTGGTCGGCGGCCTATACTCCATTAAGAGTAGTAGGCGTAAGTAAGTAAATGCTTAGAGCTTATAACAGTAAACAGAACACAAAAACATTAAATAATATCGTAAATTATATGCATTACAGCGTGCTTATTTACTTTAACTTAATAAGTAGAGGAAAAATGCAAATACATTTGTATTCGAATCATTCATATATATATTCAGTATAATGATAACTGTACGGAAAAAAAAGTAAAACATACGCACCGCTTAGTATAGGCGAATTGAAATGATTGACGTTGTTCACTGGATGAATTAAGACCATTATGAGATGAAGGGGATTTGTTACTGTTAAACAAAAAATAGCATTGTATGAACATGCAATATTTATACGTGTCATATAGATGGATATACATGCAGTTGAACATGAAAGTACTAAATACATTCATTAACGAAAAAAGAACAGTACGAATAACCTGGCACACCAAAATCAAAATACTTATGTATGTGCCTACTTATTTTGATAACAACAGATACATAGTGTAAGGTATATTATATTCTTTATTAGGTTGAAATATATTTTTACTTCCGATATGGTTGGACTTCATCAATCATATTTTCTCATTAGAACTCCAAAAATTATTCTAAAAGGTAGACACTCGTGACCATATTTCATTTACTAACTTTAAATTCTTGGAATGTCTATTTGGTAGATAAAAAGTAGACAAACATCGAACGATAAAAAACACTACGAAAGAGCGAATGTTTGATTGTTGTTCGTTGAGTACTGACTTACATATTATAAATAATGGGTAGCAACGGAATTCGGAATAGTTGTTTTATCTTATTTTTAGACTCAACAATTGGACTTGCCTGCCACATCCAAGTTTGGATGCTCACACTATGACAAGAAACCCAATATGTATAGCTTTAACGACCAATCTACTATTTCATACGCTACATAGACTGATCGGATTTACTCATAAATATTAGTAATGGGATAATATAATGCATTATAAATAATGGTGACGATTATTTCGTTACAAAATTGCTTCGCTGTGAACAGGGATTTCTTATCATTCAGTTTATAAACAGAAATGAAACTGTCGTACTAACAGTCCTATGTTCATCATATTTTGATTATGAAGTAATCATTACAACTATTCTTCATATTTAACAATGGCTAATTTTCATAATCATCTATCTTTGACAGATGGAATTCAAAGTGAGGTCATTAATCAGTGTAAAGATCACAATGTTTTTTGGAACTTGAGAATACCATCTATTTTAAGTGGTGAAGTAAAGATCCAATGATACATATAGAATTTTCAGTGACTAGGCTATGAATCTTAGTAAATTGAGAATGTTGAGGCATATGCTAAGTATGCGTGACGACAGCTTATCTTGAAGAACAAGGTTGAGTGGGTAGAAGATTGAAAGAATATTAAAGGCAAAAATCAAGGTGAAATATCAACCAGTGAAGTTATCGACTATTGAACCGGACAATTTCGGTAGGTTCAGACTACCTAGATGGGGTCTTCGTGATTTTCGTAAACAATAGTTGGAGCTTTAGGGTAACATTTTTTGGAATCGGTCAAAGTGTCGTGGATACATACTGAGTTCCAGCATTCTTTCGTACATATATTATCATTTCTTATTCTACACACATCTATGTCATTCTTCAAGTTTATCACGGCTAGCTGATAGCTTGCTTGAAAAACAGAAAATAATCACCAATATCACATTCAATGCGTTTGAAATACTAATAATCTTCATCATGATTTAAATAAGTCCTTAGCATTGTGTCTCAAATAACAAATGTTTTAACTAACTATAGTAATTCGTTTTATAATAAGTATGTAACACAATACAATGAAGAGAATAATTATTCCTATTACAGAGAGTACTGAAGTTTCATACTGTTTTCTGAAGTAAAACCAATAATCACTGTTTTTTATCCTACGTCGTTTGATAACGTTTATCTACCGTTGAATCAAAAAGCCTTATGCAATTAATCGCTTTATTATTAAGATGAATAATGACGATTTCATTACCAAAGTTCATAGCTATTCATTTATAACTTTGAATATTTTATTCTGAGGTCAAAATTAATGAATGCTCATTATAATTTAAGGCAAAGAATGGTTTACTATGGTGCTATATTTTAGAATGCTGATTAACCTAGGTTAGGAAACTGTAGAAACCGAGGAAGAACTACACAGAAGCTTCGTCTGAGTGTGTAACTCCACAGCAATTTTCATCACTGTCACCATCAGGTGTCACGGCAAGCACTTGACCTTTAGAACACTGAATCAGCATCTAATAGTTTACATTTCTAACTTCAGCCAATTCGGGATATTGTCCAACCATCTAATTCCGTTGGTAGGTTCGTAGGGTAAACTACGAAATTCAGTAATCTTCACAAACGCTTAAACTAGTAATTCTTTAAGCGACACGTTATTCTATACGATCATGAATTTTAGTGGTACATATATTAAAAACACATATTCACATATTTACACTTCCTCACGTACTCACACGTTGTCCAGATATGACGACATAAACTCATTCGATTCATAACGTACAGAAGATGAGACAGATTGAATGTTTCTATAACTATCAAATGAATGAGGTTCATTTTTCACATGATTATTACACGATTTATTATTACTTAGTACAGACATATTTCTGTTCAATGGACCATTTTCATTGGATTCAATGGCACTTCCCTGATAATTTTGTTGTGATTTATTATTGCAAATTGAATTGGTATGTAGAACTGAAGGTGGTGAAGAATTGTAGACAGGATTAGCAGAAACATCATCAACATGATTATTATTACTGTTGCTCATAGAAGGAAGAGTAGTTTCTTGTGTTTTTCTACGCGATCTGTTAGTAGAACCTTTCAGTGAACCACTACCATAATAACGTTCCATACTTTTAGACCTTATATATAGTGCAGAATTGATTAAACTGTTTTTTGGTTTACATTGATGATGATGCATGGAATTCGATTTATTCAAACCATTTGATGTGAAGTTATTCATTTGACCTTGTGAAAGCCAATGAAAGCTGAATGAAGTGTTGGAGACATATATTTATATAATATGCACTTATAATATGTTTATGAATAAATAGAATATTTGTTTAACACACACAAATACAAAATGAAGCAATTATATTTATACATCAATTGATATATCATTTATTCGTTTATCGGTAATCAAATTTTATTATTAGAATCACTAGACCAAACTGAATGTACATTATGATGTACTTCATTTAATAAGTGCTGATTTAAAAGTGATCAAAAGGGACTCCAGCTTAGGGATTCATCATTAACAAGGTAAACTTGCAGACAAAGTCACCACATTATCTAATCACATAGATTAGTAGCTATATATTGCAATTTAGAAATTGTACTCTATCAGAACAATTAATGAAACAAATATATTTTAATTATTGAATTCATGAGTTAGTTGAAGCTAGACCACCATGAGAAACCTGAAAGTACTGAACGGCCGTTTCGTCCTAGTATGGGAATCCTCAGCAGTAAGCATCCACGATCCCGCCCCGCGAAATTCAAACCCAGGACCTATCAGTCTCGCTTAACCATTAGACCACTGAGCCGATATCTAACGGATCAGTTGTGAGATAGTAAATCACTGATGACAATGGTGGACGGTGGCGCAACTTCGTGGATCGCTTGAAGTTAGAAATGAACACAACAATGAAATTACTATAAAATCCACAAAACCTCTCTCTGATTAAAATATAATATTGGTATATTACTTGGCGATTAATTAATTAATTAGTAAATATCTTAATTCATTAAGAGGTTAATTGTAACCACAATAGTTTATTGATAATATACCTAATTGTAATGCTAAATGTCATTGATTCAAGTTCATAATCACTTCGTATCGACTTGAGTTCAACATTTTTAGTCAAATATAGAAGTGATAATACATAAATGGCAAAAATAAGATTAATGTAGGTAAACTGAATATATATATATATATATATATATGAAATTTTAATCAAATGGTATTAGATACTTTGAATCCAAACATAAATGTAAATATCCATGCACAATTAAAATGAAAATATTTTATCTAATGAATGATGCTTTTCAGGCTAAATAGAAGTGTATACATTGAAATTGGCATGCTATAATCACATAAAAATCCAGTGAAGCAATTATTATAAATCATATGACTATATATATATGATAAAAATATAAAATTAGTTACCCATGTCATTTTAGTTTTTTTTTGTTGTTGTTAAGAGCTTGAACTTATAGAAGCTAGACAAACGCTGGAGACCTGAGAGCATTGGACGGCTGTTTTATCTTAGTGTGAAACATCTTACCAGTACTCACTCACGATCCCAAAATCAAGAATGGAATTTTAAGCTTTCGATCTCGTGTTCAAACGTCTAATCAACAGAGAATTAAGCTAGGATTAAATGGTGCACAAACTTAACTTTAGTCAATCAGCGATACTGGATCCCGGTTCAGTGGTCTGAAGGTTAAACGTCCTCACTTGAGACAGAATGTCCTGAGGTCGATTCCCAGTGGTAAGAATATTTTGTATTTACATCAAAAATGGTAAGCTGCGCTACACGAATACATTCATGGTAAACAGATATGGATAACGTCAGAGACTTAAAATGAAAACTTAATGAAATTTAGACTTTAATGTTCAATATTCATTCACTCAATGGACAGAAAATGGTGGGGATTGATAAAATATAACCTACGCAGCTAAAGGATTTTGATATACAGCAGGGTCTGGAAAACAATGAATTTGATTAATGGTAGTATTTGACCTATTATTGTTTTACCATAAGCTATCACTTCAAGTTAACTTGATAACCGGTTCATTAACAAACAAAAAGAAAATCTACTTAATTACCACTCAAATAATTTTGAAATGTTGTTCGAAATCTATCGGTACATTAGTAATATTAGTTTTTGAATTTAGCTCAATAACTGCAGAATAAAAAAGCACAGGGCGGATTGTTTGCCTTTGTACGAAGATCTGATGGTGTACACACCAAAGATCAAAGCAGAATTCGAACTTGGAAGTGGTTGTTTAGTTCAAGTTAGTCCATGATTATAAAACCGGTTAGTTACACAATTTCTATAAACCACTTATAACAATAATAAATAATTCTAAATAATTCACGTCATGGTTTCAGGTAAAATGACCAGAGAGATAAATCACTTTTAAGTATCAGTTGATAGAATACAGAGGGATTTTCACCATGCTTAGTGACTGTTATTCGGAAATGAATTGATTTGTTAGTAACTGCAAACAATCTCGACTAAACAAGATAATAAACATATGTACTATTGACTGTACGGTTGAATTAACCTATAAAACGTTTGTATATCAGCTCAATGAGAAAATAAATACTCCTATAAAGATTGTATTATTTTTGGCTAATGTAATAAGAAAACTCCACTTTATAGGAATGATAAAATCATTTATGTTGATGTCTAGATCAGATCCGAAATTAATCTACAGTTTCCGTATAGTAAAAAAGCTGCATATTACTTATGCAATCATAGAGTGTTTAGAAAAGAAACAACAAATCTTTTGGTTAGATTTCACATAAATAAGAGATGATTTGTACCAAATATTGGATAACTTTGTCCAGGTTTGTCCATTGACAATATTTTTGAAGAAAAGACAAAAATAGGTAAATGGGTAAAAATGTCATTCCAGTGATAGATAAAGTAAACACCAATATATTTAAAGTACAAAGTTTGTAAAATTAGTTCCATTGATAAGTTTTCATAGAGTAAGAACAAAAAATATTGAACAATGAAGTGAAATCATTTTGTTTGCTTCAATTATTCCCTATTCAACCAAGTTTAATTTGAGTGAATGAAATAAACAAGCGAGACAATGACAGATTATAAAATGGTCAAATACAAGGGACATGTGTAAATTATGATGATTACAGTGGATTAATTGGTAACATTGATAACAACTGTCAAGAACCTTTAGTATTTATAACTGCTGATAATACACATAGTTAAAGATGGCATGAAAAAGAAAAGTAATTTGTAGTAAACGAGAACACAAGTGGGGACAATCGAATGTATTTGAACACAAAATTACAGAATCGCTTAGTAAAATCTGAGAATCATACAGTAAATACTTCATTTGCAAAATGTCAAGCATCTGTCTCGTACTTCATTGTTCCTACGTTTCCACACAAGTTATTCTCTATTCTCCTTCTCTTTTCTTCGATCTTCTCAACCTTCTGCCACCAGGTATTTCACTTTCGACTGATGATACATACTACTTATATCTATATATATCAGTAGCACACACCACAATTACTTGAGAAGATTACATTAATATGATGTCGAACATTTTATTAAAATAATGTTCAGAACAATAAGACGAGTTATAACGACCATAACCATAAAATTAGAAATTAACTAAGTGTGATTAAATAAAGTTGCTAGATAGAATGAAAAATGACTATAGACATGTAACACACAAACTTGCATCTATGAAAGATTCTGTTCATTTACACAGTCAATTGTGCATTTAAAAGATATAGTGCACAAAAATATTGTCTATTAATTTGTATTTGATTGTAATTCAGTAATTTAACCACTTAAAAAACTTGGAGACTGGTACGAATGCTATGTTCAAAAAACACGTAAACAGACATAAAGAGGGTTATATATAGGCAGAAAGATAATAAAAGCAGAAATCTTCCGATAACTAGATTTGTCATAAAATGACGAAATATATCCGTACATTTTCTTGCTTAAAGCATATATTCTATGATAATAAAAATCCCCCGCAATCTATATCAACCAACTGTAAATATCTCAATCCTACAGGAAGTCAATCACAACCCGAAGACTTCAGGGGTAACGTCACAGACAGTTTAGATGAGTGACTTAGGTTTCAGTACCCTAAGGAGCATCGGTTCCCACAAAATTACAAGAATAACTCGCTGAAAAGTGTAAAGTAGCAATAGATCTAGTTTCAGAGTTTCCTACAGCGTGTCACTAACCATCTAAAATAAGATTACATGCATATGCCAGTTTATAAACGACATGTCATGACTTGAATATTTATGAGAAGTCAAAGGGAATTAATTTTTGACAAGAACTAGAATCATTTAAAGTCATGAAGTTTGAACTTCTGTTTATGCCTTAGTTTGAAATGTCTGAGAGACGCACTTAGAAATTACAAAATAAATCACTCGTGAAAATTTAACCAGTGTCCAGTATGATCGATAATAAGTAGCTTCTATCAGTAAAACTTTAGAAAACATATAACAAACAGTATCGAGTAATGTGACTAGTTAAAACCTGCTTAAAATACTCAAACAATATACATTAAATTTATACGAATATTCGTCAAGATTAGAACGAATAGTTTGACAGATATTGAGCGCCGAGTTTAGAGAAGTCATTATATATGTAAATTATATTTGAAATAATCTCAGCGATTACTTAAATTTCAATCGCTGAGATTATTTCAAATATAATTTACATATATAATGAATATACATTAAAGATTTTGATATATACTCCATATTTATCTGTATTGTGATGAAACAGGTATTCAGGTTGCCGAACGAAAAATTGAAAGTGGAATAGAATATTCCAAACCATAAGATAAAACCAGGTTAATATTGATAACTACAGTAGTAGTTATTGTTTCAAGAAGATTCTTGAAGTCTACAGACAAAATCGGTCAAAATTTTTCATCTATTCTGTACTTGAAAAAAATATTCAATAATTTGGAACTTCATACGCATAAGACAAACAGTTTACTGTGGCATGGATACTAAAATAAGGAAAACCACCAAATGACAAATACACATTCATGAGAAACTAATAAATGACCTAGTAACAGAATATAAATAGATTTGTTCAGATCGACCTTGTTAATCTTCATTATAATGCAACTAATCGTATGAAGGCATAAATAGATTCTTTATTTAACCTACTTCAATCGAGTGTCCTAAAGCCAACTTTTTAGTTAATGATGCTATTAACCAAGTGAAAACAACATTTCTCGGTTTTAAAGTCAGATTTTTATAGAACTGGCGATATCCATAGGTAAGTACATGGCTTATCTACTTGATATACAAAATGTAATAAAATACGCTGTTAAAAACAAGGAAAATCGTCAAGAAAGCCAGGAAATATTGAGGAAAATATATAGAGGTCATAGAATAAAGAAAATAGTTTTGTGTTGTTGAAATGTTCCAGAGGGATCAGTAAAAAATGATTATTGACGCCTGGTGTTTATGAACATAGCAAAAGTATGAGGCCTCCTTATGGTTTCTAATGGTCTACTCACTGTTTAAATGATTGGTGATAAATTGAATTTTAAAAAAGTCATCCATATTTACACCATGTTTACAAAATCTAAATTGACTAAACAGTTCAAAAACCTGACTTCTAAGAATCTCAACGAACATTTTAAACAATAAAGGGTAGGATATGATGAGTATACTACTACAAATGTAAAATAATTTAAAGATAGCAAGATTGGCATAGCCTGCTGATTCCAAAATAAGGTTTTTATGGTATATATATACATATATATATGAAGTAAATTTATTAAAAATGGGAGACTAAATTATTTAATTATCGGATAAATTGACATGTGTTGTAAGAATATGTATGTATACACGAATTCGATGAGGTTAATTGTAAAATTCACTAACATAATGACAGATACAATAATAATAGTAAATAAGGAACAAAAGGACTTTAAATTATTAAGTTCCGGACTAATAAAAATGGGAAAATTTGTCAGTTACAAAGCATAGGATGGGAAAATAATTAATAATAACAGAAATTAATAAACGGTAAAGTAAGTTAAGGAGTTCGATTACGAAAATATGATTAGGATTTACGAAGCTCATCAATAAAAAGTTTATTTACTAGTGGTTATTTCTAAAAAACAGTCGCCGGATTTCTAGTGAGAAGTCGTGATCAATAAAGTCCAACAATGCCTAGTGTGAGTCATTTACTAACGACGTTCAAAGTTTGTTGTACAGTATCGCAATTTGATTGAAATTAGAAATGTAAACTGTCGAGCCTCGCCGCAGTGATATAGATTCTGAACGCTCATCACGAGGTGTGAAGGTGTTGGGATCGGTCACTGGCGGGTTTGTAGATACACGCTACCGAATAATCCCGTATTAGAATGAAAAGACTGCCTAGCGCCTGCTAATTTTCAACTACAGTATGTATTGTCAAATTTGTATCCTATTTAGTTCTAATATTTGTGGTGATTTGACATATAAGTGTGTACTAATCTGATTACTACGTACGTAAAACAAGTGATAGATAGTTATTATTCTGAAAACCACTAATTAAATTACTAAATAGTACCAAATAATTAAACTGTGGTAATAAAACAATTAGTCAAACATTTAACCAATACGCTGATTGATATGTGATTAACTACCATCATTAAGGAGCATCGATTTCTTCATGCTCGAAAGTGTATCATGCTAATGGGAACCGACATTAAAACGACACATTGATCAAAGACAGTTGCTTAAAACGGTTTAACACATAAATTATGTAAATATCCATAAGGGCATGTATAATACGTAAATACAGCTTACAAAAATAATATCAGCGAGAGGAAAATTCTCATCGGTTAAAAACTGCTGTAGTGAACAAAAACACGAGTGGCGACAATCGAATGTATTTCAACACAAAATCACAGAACATCTTATTAAAATCTGAGAACCATACAGTAAATGCTTAATTTGCCAAATATTAATCAATTGTCTCAAGCTTGACTGTTTCTTTTGTAAATATCAATGAATCATCTTCGACTTCATTGTTCAAGCACTTTCATACAAATTGCTTTACGTTCCCGTTCTTTCCTTCTCGATTATCTACTAAAATACATTCTATTCCTGACTACCGTTATATACTACTTGTGCGGATATATGTAGCTCACACCACACTACAATTTTTTTTTAAAAACTATATTTATATTTTGCATTTTACTTTTAACCATAACTTTATTGTATATAAAAGTAAGACATACTGACTAGTTATTTTTTGTTTTCAAAATGCAAAATAATCCCATTTGATTTCCTGTTCCATGTTTAATGACCCATAATTATTAAATGTTTAAATAATTGAATTTTAACAACAACAAAAAATAAAAACAAAACATACTCAACTACATGTTATGACATAAAATTTACACAGATTGTTTCTGTGTGCATAAAATAAATAATCATTAAATATATATATATATATATATATATATACATGATCGAATCTCAATGTGATACAGATAGTGCAATAAGTATGAAATTGTGAAATAATCAATGATAGTGAATAGTAATAAAAATTAAATAAAACAAACAACAGTATTATAATGGAAAGAGAGAGAGAGAGAGATTTTCTCATTTGAATTGAATTTACTTACATCTAATGAAATGACTTTCATTAATAAAAACTATTTGAATCTAAATAGGACTGTGATTTTGCATTATCAATAATACTCATCAAAGTCAATTAATCGTAAGTAATATAAAGTATGCTAAATATGTGAATCTATAAGGAGATGAAATTATCATGACAAATACTGGAATAGTAGGAGTAATAGTAGATTCAATGACAATAGATAGATATAGTGAGAATAATTTAAGAAGAATGAGTCAATTTGTATAACAGAAGGTAAAAAATAATTTTGAAATTCAAGAACTAAGACAAAATAAAGAGTGAATGTATCTGTACCATTGTGACCAATACGGCGCCTTATCACACATTATCTACAACCATTATTTATGATGATATCGGAACCGAACCAAGTGGTCTTCACCCAGCTTAACAGTCAAGGAATTGATGGCTTAGTGCCTCGACTTAGTTTCGTTGCTTCCAAGTTACTCGCAACGTACTACCACTCCAACCGACACCAAACACCAAGATAGGCAGTAGTTGGTTGTACAGGATATATATTCTAACCACTTAGATTAATGTTTTGCTATCTTAAAAACGGATTATTTTCATGTTTACCTAGTGCTTCGAGTATAACTAATACTCAGGCAAAGCTAGAATCCAAGAATTTTAATCTTCCAAGTGAGCAGTTTGTTCATTACACTAGTTAACTATTACTAGTAATGGTTTACATTACTTAATTCAACTAGTTTTTGGTAGTGTGCTACTAGCATACATTGTCATCACTTATGACTGTCTTACATAGTCATTCTGAAAATCCACTGTCATCGACTTCTTACTAGAACTTCAGTTACTGATATGGTCATGGATGCTTACTGATGCAAAATCATGTAACAAGACGAAACACCTGTCGAATACTTCTTGATTTCCAATAGTTGTCGTAATAAAAATGGTTTGTGATGTACATATGACAGCGTTTTGTGTGCATAGGTGCATATATAGATACATATTTATTTAATCAGGTTTGTTGAAAATTCGCAAGAATTCTATTTGTGAACTTTTAGTGATATATATTTATAAACGTGTATTCATACGTACACACATATTACCAGTCAACACTTACACATCGATAAGACTTGGACTGGAAGGTATGGTAATACTTCGCCAACATTTACCATATCTACAGGAATAAATCAAATTAACATAGCAAAATACTGATATGTAAACAAAACACACAAAAAAAAACAATAAAATAAAATGAATAATTAACAATAATATGGATATTTATTAGTTCATTTTACTTACGCTCGTTCAATATTCAATCTCTTTAATTGATTTTTTCCACTATGAGTAGCTTTTGAAAGTGATGAACTTTTTTCATCTATACAATAAATGAGAAATCCGGAAATAAATATTAAAAAAAATAGAATAATCAGACATAAAAATTTCAACGTATAAACATCAACTGAAAAACAGCTAATTTTCGTTTTAAAAGAAATGGTTTTGACAACTATGTAGAATATAAAGAATTCAATTCTGTAGTTTTCAAGATCAGTGCTGAATGCAAATTCCAGTGAAAAATATCATTATTAATCTGAGACATTTAAAAAGATTTACAGAGACGCATATTTAACTGTAGTGTTGACCATTGTTGGACAAATATAGTCTTATGTCAATGAAAGACTTCAATTAGAAAATTATTACAAACCAGGAAGTACTAGATAGCTGTTTCGTACTAGTATCAGACTACTCAGAAATTCATTTCAGTGAACTAACTGTAAATTGCTATGTATGAAGAGATTACAAGTTCACCGAATCTGAGAACCAAACGAAGACTCCGTAACACAATGACACGTAAGCTAGCTATTCTGACGCGTCTCAGCCCGTTAACTAGAGAAACAAGTCCAAGTTAGGAAGAGGGAAATATATTCCACAAGCAACTACGACAAGTCTAGTCGGAAATACACTCATTTATATAATGGTTCATACACCCATTTTTTGATGAAATCACATATATAATAAATCATATACTGAGTATAGTTCATGTCAATTAAATACAAGAATATCGTATACTATGCAGAATAGAAAGATCATACGGGATAACAAAACCGAATACTACACTGAATAATCATCATATTGAATGAAAACGGAATTAATGTTGAACTAAAAAATTATAATCAATAAATCAATCTAATTTCGACTTTTCATCCCGTCAAATCAAGAATCTAGCTCAAGACATTCAGGTATTTCTGAGGTCACCTAACCTTGATATAAATGAATTGGTATCCAGTTACTAGTATTTCTAAATTCATTCAATTTTCAATATTACAAAACTCTTATCCGTTGCCAGCGATAGTATTTAACTGATGCTTGATATATTTAAATATAGTGGTAACGAATTTTCCCTAAAACTCCTGAAATCAACCATCTAAGTTAGATACTAATAAGCACACGATAAGTTCTTGTCTAAAGTCAGCTTAAAATTTAAAGATATAAAGTTCAATAGGCCTTACAGTACGCTATACTAAAGAACTACAACTTTATACTTTTACACTACATTTCTGGTATAAGCAGTTAGAAACTGGTATAGTCGAATCAAAGTTTCTTCATTGAAGATAATTCAAAGATGCATAGTAAACAGTCTCGTTAGTGTATTTTATACCCATCAATGTTGTTCGTATGCAATACTTAACATACATAATATGTATCCATGACATCAAATTCACAAGAGTTATTCTTTATAAATGTATAAGAATATTTATTCTATTTATTAATCTATTATTTTATTGAATAATTCAATCAAAATGGTGGGCAACATTTTCATTCATTGAAGTATGAATAACCTACAAAATTGATGTAATATGATTATCCATAATATTTGATATTAATTTAATTCAGTTCATAGTAATATACTATGATATTCATAGAACATAACATGAATTATACGTTTTAATTGTAGTTTAGTGTAAAATTCAGCTTATATTTAAAATATTTTCAGTTATTTATCATTTACATAGACTAATTATCAAACATTAGTATAAATGAATTGATTGAACTAATAAGCGGTCAATATGTTTTTAGATAAATAAAATTTACATCTGCAATCAGTTTTATCTTCTTCTGTGTATTATGTAAATTCTAGTCTCTTCTTTTTGAAATGTCAGTTAACCGCACATGTATATATACCATCAATCTTTAAAAAGTGTCATAAATACATACTGTTTAAGAGTAATTAATGAATAAAAGAACGAAAAATCTGTTCAGTGCTCCTTGTTCCTCTTTTTAATTATTGTCCGAATGGGATTGTTCTGCCATAAATACTACCATTACAGTTTATTTCGCTATTTATTGTTGCTATGACATCAATTCATTTGTACACTACCCTTTGGGATTTGAACCCTCAATAACTATTGACCTATATAAACAGCTAATTTTGAACATAAATACTTTTTAAAACCTTTTCACAGAATGGAATGAAAATTCACTATGTAGGAAAATACTTTTGCTTACCTTTTAAAATATTTGTTGAAATGTTTACCGTCTCAATATGATGTTGTTGCTCAGAAGGAGAAGAGGAAGAGGCCTAGAATAGTTAATTTTTGTCAGGAAAAAAAACACAAATGTGAAGTCAGTATAATGTAGAATATGAATTATAGAAGAAATTTTAAACGATCTAAAAAATTAACATTTTTGTAGATTTATATACTACTAATTCACATCATTATCGTTATAAGTGGTCTAAGGATATGTTCAGAACCGGTCACAATAGCACAGATGCACTCATTGTTTGGCTATTTTTCTGGATCTTAAGTTATCAAGTTATCTTACTCTCTTTCTCCGCAAATTCACTCTTCTTTTTGAATCATTCTTCTTCTTCTACTACTATTATTACTACTGACCTTGTGACTGCCTCTATTATTCTCAATTGTCTCGATAATTTTATCTCATTGTGTCAATATTCTGTGGCGACTTAGACCAGTGAATGTATGTGCCTTGCGCTTCATTGTTTATGATTAATTAGTTAACAGCAAAGTTAGTAGTTTAGAATTGTAATTCAGAAACCAACACTTAAAAGTTATCAGTTTCAATTCATTTAGTCGACTATATAAAAATGTCATTTATGAGTCCAAATATGAGTTTGTATAATATATTAAGCGTTTTACTTTTTCCTACAAAGATTGATGATACTAACCAGTCATTCAGAATTGAATACTTTAAATAAAAAAACTTAATGCTACAAATAATAATCAGTAACATTAAAAAATAACACATTTGAAGAATGTGCATACTTCCAAATTACAATGATTTATTGAAGAAGAAGAAGAAAAAAAAGAAAACGGCTACAGCAAATCAGAAACATTGTGTTTAATGAATTAGAGAATTTCTTAACTATTCAGTAAACTTGAATAAATAATTTTAAACGAATTTTCATTTAGAATTAGTACAGTGATTTATTGATATTATTTTGTGAATTAAAATAACATGTCACTAATTAAACATCAATTACATCAGAATAATAATAATAATCATCATCTGCAAATTTTGCATAGATGGTTGAAACCATAATGAACAAAGAAATATTGGTTATATTATTTAACTTATGTATTTACGGTAAGTAAACTACATCGTATCGGAGGTATATGTAATAAAATTAGGTGAGAGAGTTTAGGAATGAATCATATAAATGATCTGTGTTGTTGTAGTTGACTAAGAAAATACGAACTGATAAAACAACTCGAGACAATTGATATAACTTCAAACCCTACTACTAGTACTGCTATTAATATTATCCTAAAAAAGACTACTACTCCTTCTACTGCTACTACTATCACCACTACTAACAATACTAGTACCATTACTACTGATACTAACACTAATACTACCAATGCTACGACCAGTAATACGGCTGTTAATATTAATATAGCTAGTACTACCAATAAATTATCACTACAGCTATTACCACTACTACTAATACTGCTGTCGCTACCACTACCACTACTACTACTACTACCGCTACTACTGCTACTACCACCACCAGTACTACTACTACTACTACCACTACTACTAGGCAGAATCTGTATTAATTTGATTTAGAGAATCAAGAAAAAATAACAAATAGAGGTTAGTTGGTACAAAATAATGATTAGTGGAAAAAAAATCGTAAGAACGCAAGAAAACAAAAATGTTCATAAGTTATTATACAAATTTCTGATCTGTTGTGATTGACAATTAATCATGTTGATCACAAATTTTACACGTTACTTACTGCAACTAAGAATCCACTCATATTTACTGTAAAAGTATTATCTATTAAATAAATGTGCACAAGTTGGGTTATCGCGTGATGAGTAAACAACACTATTTAGCTAATAGGATCTAAGTAAAAATGGGTTAATAAATATGAGGTTTAGTGCACGATTCAATTATGTATCATTTACTAATTAATGATTTTATACAGCAGAATAAAAACATTTATATAACTGAGGTAAAAGGTTTACTGAATACTAGACCGATTTAAATACATTTATCAATGATCTTTAATAATTAATTTAAGAAGACTCTAGTTTCAATCTGAATTGAAATTGTTGGCAAGTAATGCTGAAAAGTTCTATAATAGAACAAGACAATTATGTAATTATTTTTTCAATAATTTTTTAGCTAATTAACAACTTAGTGTTATAAACTAACTTTGAATAAACATTATTTATATTTTAATATGAGCATCTGTTAGGTATATTATCAGTTTACTAAATTCTTTTTACATATTCAATTATTATTGAAAGAAATCTATTTTGTTAAGTAATTTAATTGAATAAATTTTTAGAAGAAATTCTATTTAATTGTGTAAATACAAAGTAGATTCAGTCGTATGTTTATTGAAGTTACAACAATTATTTTTAGGTAAACACATATTTGAATAAAGCACATGTTATCAGATCTTTAGAAGGAACCTCAATGGGAAATTCTATAATTTTTGTAATGATCGATTTAGTGAGGCTTATTTATTTAAACACATAAATATTGGTACAATGAGGCATCAAATACATATGCACCACATAAATCATTCGATTTATGTAAGAGCTGGAATAATGCCCGGGTGGTTTTCTCCAGTGGCCCGCCTTTGACCTAAAGGTCTGATCCACAAGGCAGTGGAGAAACGTAATGAGATACGGTCCCATGGTAGCCATTTGTTCATTCAGGATCCTGGAGCCCATGTACACAATTGGTTTGGAATGAGAGTTTTCCAACTCCCCTAGGTGGATCCTCCATATCCATCAACCCGCTTAAAGCGCCGGACATTCGCTTTTCGTCCTCTCAATTTCGTAAACAACAGTGATGCCGCGAGAAGGCAGTGATTAGGACTTGTGTGGCAGTGGTTGTATGCACGTGACCATGTGAGAGCATTTGGAGAAGGAGAGTTGACTCTCCCAACCCTCGGCGGTACCAGGGCATTTGGGGGCTAATAACATCGTTCAGCCTTTACTCAAACATACACAATCTCCTGGTAAGTTCTTAGGGTCTTTTTTGTGAATATAAACAGTGCCATGAATTTACACCCAATTACATAGTCTCAAACGGAATGAAATCTACGCCCGGAATTCCATTGTTATCCACATATCAAACATATTAAACTGTAATTCAATTGAAAATTAACAAAATTAATCATCTGTCAAATTATTAAAATAAACATGAAAAACAAGCAAACAAAAATACACGTTGTTTACATTAGATAAATTTGATTTATTTCTTGATGTATACAAATGGGTATCATGTACAGTTGTACATCTTCCTGAAGATGGTGAATCACATTCACCTGATGAATTGAATAAATTAACACTTCCATTTAATTCACAATCTGCTGATGTTTGTCTACCATCAATAAAATTATTTCTTGTGTACTGATACCATTGAAGTGGTGTTGGTGATCGTGTACGTGAATTATTGTAAATATGTTGATGATAACTACTACCATACTGTGGTGGAAGTAGATTTATTCTGCCTGAATCTTGTATGCTACCGTTGAAAATATCAGCTGGTGGAGATTTCATACTATATCGATTTTGTGCTAACCAACGTTTACTAGCATTTGGATTGACGATGGTACTACTACTAGTAGCAGTACCAATATTAGTAGTTGTAGTAACAGGTTGCATAACTCTTGAATAGCATAATTCATTAAGACTAGCAGATTTAAATTGATCAGCATTTAAGTAGGCGTGATTTTCACTAGGCGATGAAATTATTTGTTCGTATGGTATATAAGCATCATATCTGTATGGTTTATCATTAATTAAACGTGATGTCGGTGGGGTCGACTGAGTACCAGTCAGTGATTGATGAGTAAAATTCAAATTATACTCAGGCTGATTAGATGTAGTGATAAATGAACAACTATTATTAAATGTAACTAAAAATAAAAAGATGTAAGGAAAAATGTAAAACATTAATTTTCTTTTTAAATAAAAGACTATAATATAATGTAACTGTTATGTAAATAAATACTACAGTTCTCTATCCAATAAATATACAAACATAGCAACTAAAGTTCTTGTTTCAAAATCAGAAGTAACTCTCAGTCAATTCAGTAAATAAGATTGGTTCAGCAAAGAGTTCTTTCTTCGGAAAATTTATTTCAAAGCTGTACAATTTCAAATGCGTGCTTATCTTTCAAAATGATAATAACGGCAATAGTAGTGATATTAAAATTTCGCTAAACTTGGCAATATGACGTGAATTATTTTCTACAGACAGTTAATGATTGCCGCTCGACAACAAATTTTTCACCAGAAGTTGAAAACAAACAAACTATTCACTTTTTTTACGTCGAAACGATAAAAAATGATGGAGCACTAACGAAGAAATTCTTGTTAAATGACCAACTGTCAAGCTTTTACAGTTAGGACCTCATTAATCGGAAGTGATATTTACTTATATTTGTCACTACATAAATACGAAAAATTTGTATTCTCGAGGTCATAAATAACAAACTGAACCTCCTTAAAAAATATTTATAAAAAATGGGTGTCCATTGGTATTTATTGACAAGAGCATAAAACTTTAACCTTCTTAAGCACAAATAACCTCCGTACCAAAGAAAGCTCTTTATATGAATATTGATTTAAGAAGTGATATAACTATGGATATCCTGAAGGGAAGTTCTGACAACATTTTCTAACAAGACCATAATCTCTAGGAATTTCCTCTTCTTTTTTTCTTATCTCACAGCCATCTGCCTTCCTTCTATCTTCTTCAATATAGACCTTTTTACTCCTGACTGATATTTTTCTGTTTCAGTGATCCTCCTGATTACAGTTCATCTCAATGTCAAAATTTTATTTTATCACATTGAGCCTTCACTTTTCAAATTATAACATCTTTTCTATCGTTATGATGAATATTTAGGCTATCGACAATCGTACTATTATTAATTCTCTAAATAAAAAATGACGTTTTTATGCTTTGATTTGTTTCACCGCACTGTTACCATTTTTAGCAGAAGTTTAACATAATGATTATCGTCATTAATATCATTTTTGAAAATAATAATATACTTATTAGCGATTGTACATCTGTGAAAATGAATGTCCCGGAAAACCAACCCCTTTTATTTTATGTCTCAATGGATATATTTTGTTTAATTTAAGAACCGTTAATACAGAGTATACGTTAAAGTAAATAGATTTTTTTCCAAGTTGTTTTTGTGTTTCAATGAGCATTCTAAACGGCTAGAAGTAACATAATACGCCAGTACAAAAGTCAACACATTATGTTTATGAGAACATCATATCATGTGTTGCTCGGTCGCTGATATACAATCTAAATGATTAGTTAACTTGGGAAAAAATATTTAATTATTCAGATATAACGAAATAGTTTAGATTGAGATAATTGAACAAACTGAAAATATTTCTAATAAAACAAAAGTGATATACAGAAAGGTTTGTACAATGTTTGTATGGCCTTAGTTTGCTTATTTATTGAACATTCTATATGAGTTTCATTTTATTTGGAACTTTCCAATAACAAAAAAAAATTTTTTTCTCGAGAATAAATGTGAAATACTTCAAGTTTCAGTTTTACAAAAATGATCAATAATAACAGCATACAATGAGGCCAAAATCATCTTATCTATTCTAGATTAAACTTAAATAAAATGATCTAACTCGAAACAGTGATATTTATAACATTATCGTGACATCAAGGAATCTCATAATAAACTCTTGATAAAAAGAAGTTAGGCTTGCAGTTTATTATAGTATTGAATTCATCCAGAAAATAGAATTGAGTCAAAATGATTGTAGAAAAAGGTGCTCATATGTATTTATAATAGTTAAATCAAGTAAATAATACAATATCGAAACGTACGTTTTATCTCATAGTTTTATAAATAAACAGTTTATATCCCTTCACTTGTCAATGATCAAGAATAAAATTAGATGAGGGTGAGAAAACGTTATATAGTTTCTGAATATTCAATTTTCTGGTTCATTAAAAATTGAATCATTGGAATAATACAAAAAATACATTATGGATTAGACAAACAAAAATCATCAGTTACTAATGAATGATCCGTCAATTGTAAATATTTTAATTCAACAAAAAGCCGGCTGGGGGTTTGAATAGCTCGACCATAACATCTCTAGCTATAATGGTGAGTGATACAGATTTCAATATATCGGGAAGCACCGCTTCCACCAACTTTATATTATACTCCTTAATGATGAGTTTTAGTTATTATTAGATCTAAACCCAACGTTGTGGATAAAATAGGTATAAAGTGAAATTTTTCTGTAATGGTTGAAGTTGAGTTAACCAGTTTCTGCCAAGCATTACACTTATAATGGTGTGACATACTACTTATGTCGTCAGAGATAAGTAATATACACTACAGAGTTATGGAATGGAGTTTGATTACTAATTGGCGTTCATGCAGAAGACGATGAAGAGAAAAGCCTGTCTATCCGATATAACACTTTTTAAAGCTATGTCACTTGTGGAGAAATCCTGGTATTTCATTTCTGTCCGACGTTTGTGCTGTTGATAATTTTGTCTAAATTGACAATGAAAACTTCACGATTAAACTATTCATTTCGAAGAACTCGATTTCAATATAATTATTCTCTTCAGGTAGATCTTCCCCGCCATCTCATGAATCTTCACTCTAGTCTCAATACTGTTCAGTTAGTAGTTTCCTAACCTTTTTAGTTGCAAAACACTAGTAAGAGTTGTATAACTTAATCATAGAAAAAGCAAGAGACTAAAGAAAAGTGTTTTTTTTATTTATCTTATTACAAAGTAACAATAGAAAGAACAGAATGTAACCATTTAAGTCGAATTTCATCAATGATTTTTTAAAAATAAAAAGTCAAAACAATGAATAAATGAATAAAATGAAGGGAAGCAAATCTTTAGAAACAAAAGACAAATATCTGCTTTGGCATTTTAGTGCTTACTGTACATTCATACATACTTACATACACATGTACAGTTATATGTCTGTACATAGTGTGTGAAACCAAAATGATAAAAAACACAATATATCGAATTTATAAACTCCTGGTGATTACTGATTTAAACTATCTAATCTAATCTTCTACCTGCTTGTCGTAATAGCACAACATAATGGTTATGAATGCATACCCAAGAATAACACAAGTAGCCCATATACAATAATAATAGTGTGACAATGACAATAATAATGATTTCAAAAGTTAGCCAACCATTGTTCAAGTGTGGGTCATTTCTCTGTGTATGTGTACAGTTTGACAAGAGATATATGAGACAATAGGGAAGTAAATCGAACAATAATTACACTGAACAACAAAAGTAACCAATGGTGTTATTGAAGAAGAATAAAGACAATTCAGTGGTGAAGAAATTTTTTTTGACAATATCATATACTCAAACTGTACAATGGTATTTATAGTTAATTTACAAATCTAATAGTCTTTCTAAAAATAGGAGGACAATTGCATCATATCATGTGTCAAAAAAGGTTCTTGAAAGTTAAAAATCGAAGAGAGATAACAAATTGAAACGAAACCTGAGAAGAATAATTATCCACTTGACAAGTGTGAAAAGGTTGAAGAATTAATTCAACAAGTGCAGATGATGATAACTAGTCATTTCAGTGCTTTCAGATTTTCAATGGCGGTCTAGCTTAGATCGAATGGTGAACTCAACTGCAAGAATACTACATTCTCCACAAATCTCTACACTGATAATTTAAATTAAAATAAGAAGATTAAAACCTCTAGACGGATGTCATAAAATCAAATTACTGTTGATGAAAATTAAGCGTCAGGACGATGAAAGAATTTTGGCTTGTATGTATCTCTTTTGAACATAGAGTTCAGAATTGAAATAATGGATTGCGAACACCTCTACAATGCATTAGTTATTAATGTGTGCTCCATTTGAACCGAATTATCTGACTCTATAGGTGATTTTATCATGTGAGACAAGATGTTTTGATAATGATCTGCTAAATAATTTACATTCACATTTCGAAAGCCACGCAGGATAAGGTTCAGAGTCGCGTTTGAAAAGTGCTCACTTTGTGAGACCAATGTAACCTGCTCCACAAGAGCAAGTGAGCTTATAAATAAGTATCGATTGTTCTAAAAATGAGAGTTTTCTTTGACACATCCACGAACAATGAGACGGCTAGAAAAAACGATGCGAACCTTGCAGGGATAAAAAGATTTCCTAGAGGATTTTGTTAGATGATTCTTCAAAATTTCTGCAGCAGTATCTCCCTTGAACTCAATGTTCATGTGAAGGGGTTTCTTAGAAACCTCATGATATCTTCCAGATTATAATCTAGCTTTCATGTTTCTCCCAATAAACCTGAATGGATAGCCTTTTTAAGGAATATCTGTCGGAGGTTGGATAGTTCCTCGTTAATCGTGCATTTCGAGAACGTTCGCCTAGCTCTCATTGGAATTGCATTGACATCAGAAATTAAATTGACAAAGTGGAAATAGTCTAGTGTTCAGTATTTGTTGATCTGATTTCAAATTGGTTGTAGAATTTTCGCTAGATATTTAGCGGTTGTATTGTAAGATGAATTATTCATGCGTAATATGAGCCTTAAGTACTCTCAAGTGCTTCTGGAAGGCTGCATAGTTTTGGAACGACAGAACTAGATGGTTTGAGATAACTCAGAAACTCAACACTGATAACTGATTCATCTTTTATCATCTTAAGGATTCTTGTAAACTTCTATTCAATTTGTCCAAGGGTATATTTTTGAGGTGTTTCTTTAAAAAAATCTTGTCGGTATCTGATAATATGGATAATAATTTTGTAATATAATCATGACGATTCATGACACACAATAGTGGCACCTATATCCGGGAGCACTATTTATTTATTATTGTTTGTGTATTTATTTGTAAATTCATTATAAATGAATCTGAATTGTTTTCATTCTTTTTTGATTTTATTTAACATCCATGCGTATATATATATATATTTATATATATATATATTCACTATACTTACAATAACTAACAAAAATTAATTGATTCGATCTTCCTCCTTCTTCATATTTCATGGTTCGTGCCGTAGAAGATATACTTGATTAGTAGGCTATTGTTTATTCGAAAACAGATTTGTCTATGATTGTTCAGTTAAGTGACTAGTTTTATATTCATTCATATAGATTGTAGGATAAACGACCAAGCATACAACAGTATATTTACCTACTGAATGTTTTTATTATGGAGCGATGGTTTACTAGTCGGGTTACTTCACTTTTAGCCATTAAATTACAAGATTTTAATGCTCGAATTATTTCAATAACCTTAGGTGTTGCTCACAGTTGAGTATATACACTTGAATTGGTAAATAGGTTACTTAAACTGTCAACGAAGTTGGTTAGGTAGATAGATAAACAGAAAAAGCTTATTATGCTATTGTTCAACAATAATAGCTTGATGACCGATACATAAGAACTACTAAATTATTTTGACAGGATCAATGTGATATTTTCACTGCATAAATTTAAAACATTTCATGACAAAGAGTATCTATATATGTCTGTAGTTACTAACCTGGAGTAATAGAACGCCGGAAGAAAGTTGGATAATTCAACTAAAATCAAGATAAACAGAAACCAAATTAAATTCAGTTGAAAATAATAATCAACTTACATAAATCGATTGACTAGTATTAATCAAAATAGAAACAGCAATAAATTCTTCCAGGTTTTCAATGGTCGTATAGATAACGTTAGCTTGTGATTTAAACCATGAATATTCTACAGTCTTCACAAACTCATCTATATTAATAATAATCGTGTGCTTAATGGCGACTAGCTTCAAAATGCAACTTCTGGAATTTTGGTCAGAAGCCATGACCGATCGAGTTCAACCATGTTGAGTATGAAACAGTGATCCAACGCAGGATGTAACCGTTGTGATGTTTTACTAGTCCTTAGTGATGACTACATTGATGGCGAAACTCTGGAAGATGTGGAATCCTTCACATACCTGGGAAGCATCATCGATGAACAAGGAGGTTCAGATGCAGACGTAAAGGTGAGGATTGGCAAAGCAAGGACAGCATTCCTTCAATTAAAGAACATATGGAACTCAAAACAACTTTCAACCAATATCAAAATCAGAATTTTCAATATCAATGTCAACACATTTCTACTGTACAAGTCTGAAACCTCGAGAACTACAACAACTACCATCAAAAAGGTACAAGTATTTATAAATAGCTGTCTACGCAAGATACTCAACATCCATTGGCCGGATACCATCAGCAACAGCCTTTTGTGGGAGAGAACCAACCAGCTTCCAGCTGAAGAGAAAATTAGGAAAAGACGATGGAAATGGATATGACATACATTGAGGAAATCATCAAACTGCATCACAAGGCAAGCCCTAACATGGAATCCTGAAGGAAGGCCGAAGAACACAATACGTCGGGAAATAGAATCAGATATGAAAAGGATGAATAACAACTTGAAAATATTGCCCAGGACAGGGTTGGGTGGCGAGTGCTGATGGGCGACGTATGCTCCTACACAAGGAGTAACAGGCGTAAGTAAGTTAGTAATATATTAGAATAAGTTTGATATTTATACCTATCTAATTTATTGTATATTACCGAATAAGAAAAAAATGTCATCGATTAACAGTTAGTTGTAAAAAACAAAAAAGGCAAACTAAACAACTAATATCATGTTTGTGTCTATTCTGTCGTTTCTTTTATTTTTCTAAAATCAAAAGACATACCCTATTTGATTCTCTTGATGATTCATCTGTAAA
Organism: Schistosoma spindalis; assembly: GCA_946903255.1. Taxonomy (NCBI): domain Eukaryota; kingdom Metazoa; phylum Platyhelminthes; class Trematoda; order Strigeidida; family Schistosomatidae; genus Schistosoma; species Schistosoma spindalis. Next base: position 6,539,548 of record OX336418.1, on the reverse strand, counting down.
CAAGATAGAAAGAAATAAGAGACAAAAGGATATAAATCTTAGTGTTCAATACTAAAAAGAAAAAAAAATTAGTTAAGAATTTCATTTGTAAAATACCAAACAATTAAATTCATTTTCCACTAATATGAAATGTAAATAGTGTATGAACTATATACAGTAAACAAATTAATGTATTGATACAAATGTGTTGTGTATAATTCAATAATGATGATAATACATTTTGTAGGTCATCAATAACCAATGCCATTTGAAGTGCCATTTATAAGTGAAGAATTATTTACTCCTAGTTTAGTTATTTCAAAGTGTTGCACACACTTTCAGTTGATGGAACAATCGTCGGTTCGACTTGTGACATTATTGTAAGTGTAATTTGATAATAAATATTGAAACAAGACGTAGGACTAATCCACTTGATATTGTTTTACTTGAATCTTCCCATTGACGTTTAGGACTGCAATTGATCAATCTCTTATTGGCATACATGCATACTGTGCGCATTGCCTCGATATTGCCTTAATTTACAAGTATTATAAGCGAATATTGATAGTGGCTAGCAGTGGGGTCCAGAATGAGAGTTTCGTCCCATTTGGGACTCGTCAGCTGGATGGGCCTGCATCCCAGAGTTAATGTTCACTCTGGGACTCAAACCTAGTATCGTTCACTTCAAACGCCATCGCATTATCTACTCAGCAACTGAGTCCTGATAGGCACTTGCTTGTGCAATGGGATGAAGTTTAATTCACTTGGTATTGTTTTGCCTGAATCTTCCCACTGCTAGCCACTATCCATCTTTGCTTATAAGACGTATGACTGTTTAATGTTACCTAGTTTTAAATTATATCAGTTCTTAATACGATAGTAGACTTCAAATTGTACAATATCATAGCATAAGTACCTGTAGTAATGATGAAAAATTTAATAGAGTCCTTCATCAGAAAAGATTCAGTTCAGCAAAAGACCATTTGTAACCAAAATAGCTCAATGTATTTTTAAATTCCACCAAAGATAAAAATCTCCTGATGATTACAGGTAAACCTTTCTGACTGTCAATCAACAGTCAGTACGATAGGTTTCCAAACAGACTGTTTTTAACAGATAACCAACTATTTCAACTACATTCTGAGAACGATTGAAATCTTCACGGATCCGAGTTAATAAATTTCAGTCACATTAAAATGTGGGTATATATTGCCTGTTACAAACTTCGTTGTTTTTCGGCTTTAGACATAGAGGTTATTTTATTTATTCATTTGAACACAAATATTGGTACAAGGGGGCACCAAATATATACGCCCTGGTATGGCCGAGAGTGGGGTGGGTTCGCCCCCCTCTCGAAATACTCTCAAACGACCACGCGTATACAGCCTCTTCCAGGGAAGTCCTACTCACTGCCTTCTCACACAACGGGTGTTGTTAACGAAAAGGAGAGAACGAAAAGCGAATGTCCGGCGCTTTGACAGGATCCCAAATCAATGGTGCACATGGGCTCCAGTATCCTGCGGAAACAAATGGCGTATGGACCAATTTCTTGGTCACCGGCTTCCATGGGACTGCATCTCCTCACGATGCTCTACTACCTTGTGGGTTAGACTTTTAGGTCAAAGGCTCGAGGCGTGGCCCCCTAAGAAAACCACCTGCTTTAGTCTGGGCACCCGTGCAATATCTCAACCCACACACAAAAACATGATGAACTGTCTACCTATGGAAAATATTCTTTTCGCTCCGATTAACATAGAGTTTAAAGTACAATTGACTGAATTCAATTTGATGAATCTTCCAGTTTTAAATTTCTGTGGATTAATTACTTTCGTTTAAATATTCTTTTAGTTTTTTTACTTTCACTATACACTGTGCTACTAACAATCAATCAATTTTTCTTTAATACACATCTTTATTTACAAAATATGATACAACAAAACTAGTTGACGGGGAATAAAATGATTTAAACAAAAATTGATTGAAAGAATCGTCAATTTTATCAACCTGTATTAAGAGAAGAAGAAGAGAGAGGAGAGAAACTTGAAATTCTACGAAATTCTTTTATATATAAAATGATCAAACTCTGAAGTGTCTTTTGACAAGTTGAAAATCACGATGTATATACACTATTATTGCTTGATAAAAAAATGAGCAGTTTAGCTTTAATTTATCAATTAATTAAAACAGTAAGGTATATTCACTTGGTATTGTTTTGCTTGTATGCACATATGCCAATAACAGACTGATAAATTGCAGTCTTAAAAAAACTCAATGGGAAGATACGAGCAAAACAATACCAAGTGAATTAAACTTCACCCCATTGCACAAGCAAGTGCCTATCAGGACTCAGTTGCTGAGTAGATAATGCGATGGCGTTTGAAGTGAACGATACTAGGTTTGAGTCCCAGAGTGAACATTAACTCTGGGATGCAGGCCCATCCAGCTGACGAGTCCCAAATAGGACGAAACGCGCGTCCTGGATTCCATCGCTAGCCACTATCTATCTTTGCTTATAAAAGTAAGGTATACTATTTAGTTGACTGTACAGCATTGTAATCATATTATTTAACACAAACATATTGCGTAGAAGAAAAAAAGATCGTAATTTAACTGATAGAATCAAATTTAGACTTTTTTAAACTATATGGTAATAAATTTGTATTGCAAAAAATGTTTTGAAAATTTGTTGGGTTTAGTACCTCACAACTGTCGGTATTTAGAACTTCATTAAATCAGTTTTTGTAGTTATATGTGTACTAGGAGAGGGTATCTCGATATTGATTGTATACACAACATTTTGGTATGTTTTTGTATTATCCCTAGCAGTGGAAATCAAGGTGTTTATTTCCTCCTACCTCGAACACGACAGATTAGTGTTTCAAGATACCATATCCATAAAAATGCTGGTGAGTAACTGGGATCACTTGAGCTAGTGACCATGTTGCAACATTTTATGTAGGATTAGGTCAGCACTAAGGGCTAGATAAATATGTCATTGGTCACTGTAAAACCGAGAGATGTAGATTCAAACGCCCCAGAGAGGCATCATTTCTTTGAAGACTGAAGATGTGAGTTGCTGACAAATGCTAACTAGCACGAAGCTTATTTTCAGAATTTCCTACCGACTACCTCCGGTAACCTATTATTAAACAACATATGGTAAAATATCCGACCTAAGTAATAACAAAATATGGAGATATCTTGACTTTGTTGATACTACAAAACTAATTAAAATTCAATCTTAAAGCTACTTCAACTCTAACACTGACTAATTAAAATCAAAGTTTCTTCGCACGGTCTCGTAATCTCATGAATTTACTGGTTTAATAAAGAATCTAAATTGTAACAACAGTAACTGTAATGTGAATTATATAGATTTTATTAATTAAAATCAGTACATTAGTGACCGTGTAACAATATGTTTTAGTCAAACATGTATATAACAATGAATATAAATAATTCGATGAAAGAAAATCCCACCCATAAAATGGTTACTTAGATTTTATATAAAATAACTTTTTTTTTAAGTGAACAAGAAATTCTTAAAGAATTGAAATTAACTTGTTATACAAGTAAATAGATGGTAGAAAATGCATAAACATTGTACATTTAAAAGCTTTAATTAATTTTATTTTAAGCAACATGATAAATTTCTGTAGTTGTCTAGTGTGCAATTAATTTTTACTATCAAACTTATGATGTATACTACTTATGTCAACAAATATAAGTAAATGCTGGGCGAACATAGGATTTAGATAGCCCGGTTGGTCAACATTACTATGGAGGTCAGCGCGCCGAAGGACTCGACATTTCGACAGATAGCGTGGCACAGACTGTAGTAAAAAGGGAAAGTGGCACGGCGAGTAAAACTACCGCAAAAATGACTTTAAATGGGGGACAAATAAGGTGTATGCTACTTATGCCTGTCGACATAAGTATGTAACACCCATCAGAAGTGGAGTGCCTGGCAGCAGAAGGTTGGAAAGATCGAACCTAAGAGAACATGGACGAAGAGTAATTGGAATAACAACACGAATGAAGGGACGATGAAGACTTGCAAATGAAATATTTAATATACAGATCACATATTTCACGAAGATATTTTGTAATTTAGTATTAAACAATAAATCGAAATTTTTCACCTATGTTCATTCCCAACAAATTTATTCGAAAACAATATATATCTAGTGCATTACATCATAATTAAATATCCAATGAAAACTAGAAGGCACCAGACAGGTATTTTTTTCTAATATATGACTCCTTGATAGTATTCATCTACCAGATTCTCGCTAAGGGATCTAAATATTAAAAGTTCTTTGACAGACCTGAGGAGGACCAGCCTAAGGCGAAACAGTTGTTCAGTGCTTCATTGTTTACAGTTATTGTTTCAGTCCGATTATGAAGACTGAAAGGTGGGAACAAAATCAAGATAACTAATAATCAACTGTGTTCATGAAAACATTAAACGCATGTGATCTCTGTGTATTCCTTACTCGTAGGCTTCAAGAACAATGGAACTCATAAATATCCCGAACAAATGTTAATCTTCTTTATGCGTTCATGTTAATTCGATAAATACACACCTGACAAATGAACTGTTTACTGACTAATTCGATGCAAATTATAGTCAGATTAATAACAATTCAAAGCTTGATCTATAACTTATTTAGTAAACCGAACTATGAGTGTTTGAATTTCAAATATAGGATAAGTTCCTTAAAGACTGCGGATTTCAGGTTTTTTGATGAAGCATTATATTTTGCCAAACACTAATTTATTGTCTATATGACGAGCTGAATTTAAGAGAATAATCTTTGTGTGCATAGTTTGATTAGAACACGAAATGACTTTGCAGGTGAAGAGACTGATTTCTGGGAACCTCTACGAGTGTTTTGAACGAAGGAAGTGGAAATTGGATGGCGTACGGTCAACAATCGTTTTTATTGACCCTGAAAAATTTTTAGACGGTTATCGAGTTATGTTGCTAGTTGATTGAAGTTTAAATTGCATCATTAGATACTAATTCACTATTTCTAATGATTAGGTGCTCGCTAAAAGAACCGAAGGTCCTAGGTTCGATTTTCGTAATCGTTGCTGTATACTGTTATGGAGTCATAATAATCGCTTCAAGTAAATAATTATATATTCAACTACACTTTTCTACACAACATGAATCGAAAAATATATAACGTGTCGGTACAACAAATGAATTAACTTCTTGTTCTGAATCATAAAACATATATACCAGCAATTTTTCTTTAATGTTTACTGTTAATGACTTAGGTAGTAACTTTCATGACCTGATTGAGATAAATGATGAATAGTTTAGTGAAATTGATGGACGTAATTTTATGCTTGTTTTTCGAATAATTCACGCAATAAAAATTCAGAAAACAGAAAGAGAACTAGATAATGGAATAAATGATTTAGGTTTTCAGCTTATGCGAATATGTTTAGTGGTGTTCTATTCTTTAAGCACAATGGTTTAATTGTAAATCTTTCGTTGCTGTTTAGGAAAAAATCAACAGTTAATTAGTAATTGGACATAAACAAACATTATGATGACATGACATATCATCGATTATTTCAATGAATGCAGCCATCCACAGAATTGAAATTCATTTGGAAGACTTTAAAATTCTGGTTCGAACAACTTGGAAAAAAATACATGGCATTCAGATCAATAGCGAATCAACAAGGATATCTGTCTATACTATATTTACAGGAAAAAGATCAACCGCTTATTTAACTAGAGCTCAACTAAAAGCAGTCTACAGAAATAAGATAACATATAGAGCTGAAAAAGATTCTAAAGATAGCCATTTACAGAAAAGGTCATAAGTATAGGCTTAGCATTTAGCGGTTATGGAATAATGACATTTATGGACTATACGTGAGGTCAGTACTGACAATATTTCCCAGAATGTTAACAAAAGGTTCTTAATTGAAATAAGGAGTTCAAAGAATAGATGTGAACTAACAGCAAGTAATACAGGGGATTTTCTTCGTTCATGTTTAATTATTTAATTAAAACATGCAGAATAATGTAAAAACGAATATTTTATCTTGTTATGAGACCAATTACCTAAATTCGCCAATATATATATATATATATATATATATATATATATATATATATCAGTGTTTATATGTACACTGTCGACTTGAACCCAGAAAGTTGAGGTAGAAATGCTAACACATCACACACTAGTCTATTGAGTTACAATATGATATTTAGAAAAACGAAAAGTATATTATCATATTTTCTGGACTTGCGTATAATCCTTACATCATAATAAATATGTAGACAAAGGAAGTAGGATTTACGAAAAATTCAGACAGAATGATGATTATATGTTTGAATAAACCGTAATACATATAACACTTAAATGTGATGATCTGTCATTCGGTTTGATGTGTTACTTTATAATGGACAAGTGAAAAGATGATTGATACAACGTACATAGCAAATGTTTACTTAGTCGGTAATAATTATATGAAAATAGATACTTGACAAGTGAACGAAGTAAACTATATTTTATAAATGTTTGTATTTTGTTTTGTTGTAATTTAGTGACAAATCGAATAGGTATTTCGGTTGAGAAATTGTTTAAAGATCAATTCAGTTTGTAGGTGATTATCTTCAAGGAGTGATTCTATTTATAATAAGGATGAAAATCAAAGTGCATCGGTCAGGTGTTTAGTCCCAGCTTGGAACTCATCAACAATTTATATACTCCAACGAGTTAAAAATAAAACGCATGGTTTTCTGATTTGAACATTAATCCATGATAAATACCATCAATAAAGCTTTAAAAAATGTAAATGCACAATGATAAGACTTTCAAACTTTTCAATTTCACACGTAGAACGATTATTTGATCAACTACATCAGATGTGGTCTTATTACACGAATATTGAAATTAATCACAAGTAGATGATAATGTGGTGTTTTTAAAGACTTCATTATTTAAATAAAAGTTACAATCGTGAAAGATTTATTTTCTTGTTTCAAAATAATGTTGTCACCAACTGAATTTATTCTAGTACAAAAACGGCTATAAAGAACTAAACATATGACTTTCACATTGCTTAAAAGTTTCGATATCTAATGAGCCCTAAAACTTTAAAGAAACAATTTTCAAGTAATCCGTAACGTCTTTTGATGAAAAAATTTCTTTCGGTTCGTTTGACATTTATAAATAAATGTCATTGAATAAGATGACTCTTGAAACTGTACATATAAACAAGTAAGACTATTCATTTAATTAGTACAATTGTGCATACTTAGCTAAACGCTTTATAGAGGGCTAGTGAAATTACTTGACTGTCTTAATCGAAGTATGTTTTGGGAGATTTGAACCAACAGTATAGCAGTTGAAAATAGAGCACTTTGACTAATTAATCACATATATAAACAGTGTACTTTATGTTAGGCTATTTAGATTAGTTTAAACTAACGAATCATTAAGTTATTTATACTAATAAATACCCATTTGAACAATAAAAGTAAATGATTTTTTAGCTCAGGTGAATGATTTTGCTGGAGTTTTGTTTTACTGAGCTAGATGGTTCAATCGTGGAGCATTCATCGTTATTCTGAACGACGTCATCAGAACAAACGTCAGGTAGAAGTCTGTAGAACTTTGTGCTGATGTCATTCAGAATAACGATGAGTGCTCCACGATTGAACCAACTCAGAGAACAAAACTCCACCAATAAAGGTAAGTCCTTCATTGGTAAAAATAAATATGCCTAATTATTGATAATTATTATTGAAAAGAGTTGCTGTTTCTCAAGGGATACGTCATTGTTCAACTCAAACAATAATGTGCACTTTAAAATTCGTGAAAATATATGAACTTGTCAAGTTAGTCTCAGATGTTTGTTGGGAGTTGTGTGCTTCATTCTTTGCATCATGAACTAACTTCAGTTATGAAACAACTGAAAACTTGAAAGTACTGGATAGTTGTTTCATTTTAGTATCAAACTCTGCATAAGTGTGCATCCATGACTCCATTCTCGGTCCGAAACCAGGACCTTCAGGTCACTTGATGAACTCTTAAAATTTAGACTACTTGGTGGGTATTTATTGGTTTACATTTCTAATTACCATCAGTTCGCGATATTGTACAAGCAACTTTCAATATTATTGATGAATAAATGCTCCACATACGACCTAGTTGAACTTCACTGGTCATGGTTTCACACTAGAACTCAGGAAATTACCTATCATAAGAAGCCGTTATTTAGTGAATGTTCATTATTAGTGTAAAGCATCTATGAAGACTGTTCAATTTTATAGTTTACATTATAAATTGACCTCAAATGACCATTGAAAACCTAGAAAACACTGAACAACTGTTTCGTGCCATAAAGTCGTACGTAAAATAAAAATATTCAATAAAATGGCGAGAAACCATGAACAATGGGCGATAAATAGAAAGAGCAGGTAAAATATACAATAGGTTTGAGATTTTATACTTTGAAATAGAAACACTGAAAGAAAGACAATCATTCATGTTGGTAATGACAATGTAAATGAAACTCACTTAATGTACTTATATTGTTTGATAATGTAGCTGATCGATTAGATGCAGTCGGACGTATTGGTACACATTGTCTGTTATATTTTAAACTTTGTAAATCTTCATATGAATTTCTCAGATTAAATAAACTTGGACGTTGTGATAATTCTTTCTTTTATGTGGAACATAATTAGGTGAAAAAAAGGCAGAAATAAAAATATATTCTGGTTTGAAAAAGAATTCAATTTATGCATTAAAACTTGAGAAAATAAGAAACAAACAAGATAATTTTAAGCACAGTTGGATAGTAGATAGCAGTCGAATCCAAGACACGCGTTTCTTCCTTGTCTGAGGTTCCTTGACTAGATATGTCTGCATCTTAGGGCTGATTTTCACAACGGAACTCAAAATCAGTAGTTTAAGTTTAACAATCTCTGGATTTAAATTCAACATACTGTCTTGGTTATTGACTAACTGTGCTCATTTTTTTGGTATTAAACATACAAACAGTATTTCCGGAGCCTGCACAGGAATAAAACCGTTAGACTTTTGCACCCAGGAATGGATTTCCATCAGTTTACTAAGGTTTAAAGTTGTTTGAACTCTTGTTCATTTCAATTCTGTTTCTTTTTATCATTAAATGAGATAATTAACACCGATGATTACCTAAGTAAGTGTAAGGTTCTATGTTATCTATGACTGATTGACTTACTTATGCTGTTTATAAAACAAATGTTAAGTATTAAGTAATTTACGAGGTTAAAGAAAGTTTCTTTCCTTAACAAAATACATAGATCACTTTGAATTCATTTCATCTTATAAATCGATTCCTTTGATTTCACTAAAACTGTTGTCGTTACGCAAATGTACTACTATTCTAAAACTATGAAAATAGAAATTTTGTTTGTTGAGAATAACTAAGTGATGAAAATTCACTTTATCTTAAGAAATAACAGTTTTCATAGATAGAAATAATAATAAGATGAACAATTAGGAGTAACAAAGAATAGATTTCAATAAATGTCATTATTTCAGACTGATAGTTCATAATTAGGTATCATTACCAAGGTTTGATTTGATAATTTCGAATAAATTGAGCATTGAGTGGATTGTCATAAATAAATAAATAATTTTTGTATATCCCAGTGAGTAGAAAAAATAGATTTTCTGACGTTTCGTGACTTAGTGTAAGCCACTTCTTCAGAGAATAAATGACCAAATTATAATTAATCCAAGTTTAAATAGTACAACGGAACAATTGTTCCGTCACGAAACGTCAGAAAATCTAATTTTTCCGCTCATTGGGATATTACGAATATATTATTTATTCATAAATATATATCCGGCTCGATCGAAAACTTCCAAAAACGAGCACAACTCATGTACTTTTGATTTCTTGTAGTAAGTCGAAAATATAGATTGGGAAAACCGATTGAAAACATGAGATACTGAATAGCTCTTTATATTTTCTCTTTAACTTCATGAATCGACATGACGCGTTCATGATAAACAATATTCAACCATACTGAGCATTGTTACGTTGTACTATTTAAACTTGGATTAATTTTAATTTGGTTATTTATTCTCTGAAGAAGTGACCTACACTAAGTCACGAAACGTCAGAAAATCTATATTTTCTACTCATTGGGATATCTACAAATATATTATTTATTTGTTGATAGTTCATAAAGTGGAAATTTATTTATTTTCGATTTTGATTTATGCTGCAACATGATCTAAATAATCCTATTGAATAGTTCATTCTATTTTTTTAAACCGATCTGAACAAGCATTTATCACTTGTCTTATGATAATTTTCAGCTTGTTTAAAAATGTATGTAAATAATTGAGTTTCTTTTTGTTAGATAATAATTCCTTTCTATTACATACCAGCTGTTGTCATTTGGTATTATCAAAGTTAAGAAAATAATCATATTTATTATCTCTTAGGTTTTTATACAGTGTAATCCATTCATTATCATTGTGTCAGTTTGGTCAATCATATCATAAAGTAATTTTGTTAATATATATATACAGAAATCAATAATTCTAAGATTATTGGCATTTGTTTATAGATTTAAAAGATATATTTCCAACCATGATAATGAATAGGACGATTATAACACTGACAAAGAATGAACTCTTAAAACCCTATCAAACTTCGATCGTTCCGTTGTTGTCACAACATTTCAAGCTTATTTATTGTCAGTTTTCCTATCATGTGTTTGAACGTAGTTGACAAAGAGTGCTGAAGATTTATGAGATTCGAATTTGTATCCCAGTTGGATAAGTTAAAAGTAAGTCTTTCGGGCAGCAATTGACCTCCCATAGGACCAAGGTATGTTATTTGAAACTCGTCACCAAGGTATATCTCTTAGTTTGAAGAAAATATCTTACTTCTATTAGATGTCACAGAATAGTTATCTAATAGATCAAAAGGGAATGTATTTATCATTAATGAACAAAGTAACATATCGATATAATCAAACTCGTGAGTAACATGTGAATATTAAGTAGATTTATACTGACAAAAATCATACTTAAGATGAAGTTATGTTCTCTTAGTTGGATGGTTCGATCATAAAGCTTTTCTTGTTCTCCTGAACAATATCATCAGTACAAACTTCCACCTTGAGCTAGTGCTGATGATGTTGTTCAGAATAACCGTGAAAGCTCCAAGATTGAACCGTCCAGCTAAGAGAACAAAACTCTATCTAAATCATTCATTTAAGCCACAAATCATCCCAAACATATCAGAAGTCAAAAGCTAAAGAAGAATACAGGGGATGATTTATGTTCTGTAAATGCTATCGAAGAAACATATTATGTGGTTCATTTAACTCAAAACTTAATATATAGAAGTGATTTTATTCATAAGTTCATTGTTTTCTAACTCCACCTATAGTCCTTCCAGGGTCACTGTCGGTCCCAAGCCCATGTAAAGACTGAGGGTCGAACATGGGGTGAGCAACCCCATTCCGTAGAAAAGAAACCTGTTAAGAAAACGATGATATGTTTGAAGAGATTACGATTTCATCTAATCTGAGACGGCTGTGTGACACAATGACAGAAAAGCTAGCTATTCCGACGCGTCTCAGCACAGCCAAATAGAGAGAGAAGTCCTAGTTAGGAAGAGGGAAATATGTTCCACAAGCAGCCAGAAGCACGAACCACCACAACCAGACTAGTCGGAAATAAACTCAAATTTATATATTGATTCAAACACCCTTTTCTTTTATTAATAATTACGGTGAAATCACATATATAATAAATCATATACTGAATATAGTTCATGTTAACTAAACAGAAGAATATCGTATACCATACAGAATAAAAAGATCATACAGGATAACAAAACCGAATACTACACTGGATAATCATCATATTGATTGTCTTATCTCGGTGCCGACTGACCAGAATTCTGCTTTTAGGAATTTTCTAAAATTCTTAGAATTCTGGTAATTCGAAAATTTTGACATTTCACTTGTTCAGGTTAGTCCATAGTTGACAGTCGATCAGATTTTCAGAAATATACTACTTTTCTGTAGACTTGAATCATTTGTTTAAATCATTAGACCAATGGACAGTTGTTCAGTATTACTAATTGCATTGTAGTTGGAAGTATGGATCATTAGATTTTAATTCTGTGATCTAAATGATCATATACTCACTGCAAGAGCTTAGTCATCTGGTTTCAATCTTAAGGAGGATTATAAATATAAACAGTCTTTGAGGAAACCACATACTATAATGAAACAACCATCGATTGCTTACTGATTTACTATGACTGACTAGCTAAAGTCGATTTGTAATGTCAACTGTTGACTGAATAACCTATATATACGTCAAAACGGTGGTTAGTGTTTTTTGTGTTTCTTTTCTGAATTGCGATAACTAACAAATTTGAGTTCCAAAGAAAAAAATTACATACTTTATTTATTTAAACGTATAAACATCGGTACATGGAGGTACCAAATATATATGTGCCACACCTCGTCTTTTGATTTGTGTGAGAGCTACAATAATGCCTAGGCCCCCAAACCAAAGCAGGTGGTCTTCTAAGGGGACCACTCCCTGAGCCTTTGACCTAGAGGTCTAATCCACAAGGCAGTGGAGCAACGTTAAGAGATGCAGTCCCGTGATGACCGATGGATATGCACTGAGGAGGAGTCCGATGCTAGGACAAAGCGACCGTCTAGTGCTTCCAGGTTTTCAATAGTGGTCTAACATGGACCAACCAAAACTCAACAATCTCCACAACCCTATACTGATAATTATTATTTTTCGACCGGATAATATATCATACGCAGATAAGCTTGGGTCTTTCTACCAAAACAGAAAAACGATTAGGAGAAGGGAAAATAAGAAGTGAGCCTATTTTTAATGTTTATATTTTTACAATAATCACTGAAATCAAATAAGTGGTTGTGGCTACCCAATATGTTTTCCAGAGATCTGTCTACTCATAAATATACACATGTATAACGGAGTATAATCAATGATTAAAACGCTGTATAATGAGTATCCGTTAGACAGGATGCTCACCAACCAAAAAATCATTTCTCTGAGTTTTATTTTTCAGTTACAAGATAGAACATATAGAAGATATTTGAAGTTTGCTAGTATTTCATTATAGATGTCATCCTAGAATCAATGATGTATGATGCGGAAACTGAATGAGACATTGTAAAAATGGACCCAGACTACCAGGTAAATATGATAAATGGGTTGGTAAAACTATGAATCTTCAGTTACTGATGTGGCTGACATATATTACACATGCGTATGAGCAGATTGAAATAAACTTAGGGGCAGTAAACCAAGATGCAGAATCAACCTATGAAGTAGCTGACTGTTGATTTTAGCTATCTTAGTTGATACAATTAATTAGAAATCAATTATCAGTAATGAGGGAAAAATGAATTAATTTTCAACCGTGAACATCAGTTTAGTAATTTGAGAAGTTCAGTTTAAAAGAGACAGATAATAGTTTCTAATACTTAACCAATTCATAGGTGAAGTAGCTTAAAAAGGATCATTGATGTTATGATAGTGCTAAACTTCCTGAAAATTCTACCAGAATAATTAAAAAAGGTTTTTTTAATTATCATTCTCATATTATCTAAACTATAGGTGTTGAAATGACGGTGGTACTTTGAAATTTAATTTCTTAATAATTCATAATTCAGAACGTCTGAAAGACTGAAATAAATGCCTTCAGTTTCCATAATGTAACATTATCGATCGAAATAGTAATACACTTTCTTGATTTTCTATGTTTTCCTAACTTTTCTAAATATGTGAAGATTAGATAATCATTAGAGATGCTTTTACCTCATTTGAACAGCTTTTGTGCTATTATATCTTGTGTTGGAATAGTTCATCCGTAGTATTATTACGTAACTACTGAATGTTTGTTCTTTCAATGCAATACATTACAAATTCAATTTAAAGGTGATATCACATTTATACCGTAGAATGCGGGATTATACAAGAATTACAAATTTGCTATATTTTATCAGTAAATATTCTAAACCAAAGGGATCATTAAAGAGTTCTCACATTTTTTTGAAGATAGAGTGACAATGAACAAATTTTTTTATTGAGATCATGAACTGATTGATGTTAAACCACCATTGAAAACCTGGAAGCACTGGACGGCCGTTTTGTCCTATTGTGGGACTCCTTGGAAGTGCGCATCGACGATCCCGCTTACGGGACTCGAATCCAGCTCAGTAGCCTGGAGGTTAAGCGTTCGCGCACAAGACTGATAGGTCCTGAGTTCGGATCTCGCGTTCAGTGCTTCCAGGTTTTCAATGGTGGTCTAACATCAATCGGTTCATGATCTCAATCAAAAACTTAAGCTCCACAACCCCATGCTGATAATGAACAAATTCACAAATAAATACAAAATAAAAACAAAACCAACCTCTAATTTATTAATTTTCTCTTCTAAATCTCGATTAGTCTCTTCCAGTGCATTTATACGTAAATGTTGTTTTGAAACTTCATTTAATAATTGAAGATTATCCATATCAGTTGATAGTTGACTAATATTTTTATTACGATGATCGGTTGTACAGTTTTTATTGACCAAATAAGATAACTAAGAGTGAGAAATAAATACATGTATTTACTTATAAATTTACATCTATGAAAATATATCAAGAAGTCGTCAACATTTTTACTAAGAGTATATATATATATATATATATATATATATATATATATATATATATATATCAGTTAAGATGTGGTGTGGCCTCTGAAATATGTGGATGGATAAAGCAAAAGTGAGCTACTTACAAACTACAAAGTTCACACAATATCGAGTCATGTAAGCTATTAATTGAATGACAAGTAAATCATTAAAATCACATTAGTACTTGAAAGATCAGATATGCATGATGTTGATCACTACTCAGAATTATACCTACCAAACGTAGTGTAATATTAATACCATATTATTGTAACTTAATTCAAACACCTTCTTAACAGTTATTAGTACATTTGTGGGAAAAAAAGTCTTAGTGAACCAATGGTAATGAACAGCAGGTATGTAGGTAAAAAATAACATATTTAACAGAAAAGGGATACCAGGAGATAGTTTTATTTATTGTCATCCAACGCATACTTCCAAGATTATTTATGTTTAAAAGACATTGTTAAATTAGTAATTCTAGACAGCGATTTACTTTATTTAGAAACTATTAAAAGTGATAGTCAGATCAGAGACATATAAATCAAACAAGTTTTTCTTTGGTTTGATTAATTGTAAAATACTTCAGTTATGAGAAAAAACTTACTGATAGGTGCAGTAAAAACATTATTATTATTATTATTATTATTATTATTATTATTATTATTATTATTATTATTATTAATGGTCCTCCACCTTCATAGACACAATTCTAAATCAATATATGGATCAACACATCAAGCTAACCAAAATGATGTACGAACTGATATAATAGACATAATATGTAAAGAGTAGTTAATACTGTTAACATAATATTTAGTATGGTGAATAGTGTTAAGGTTTAAACAGATCAGCTACTATAAAATTAATTTAGTATATGACCTGCGGAATAAACTTGAATGCAGTAAATGAGTTGCTTTGCTTATATCTATTAAGCGTTGAGTTGTTTACTAAAAAACCAGGTCACCAACCTGTAGAAGGTACTGGGTTCCCGAACATAACTAATAATTTGATGCAGTGATTGAACTTGCCTGCGGTTTGGAACCAGTCAGGGTATATTGGGTGAAATACTTTTTTTCTTTCGATCCTACCAGGAAAGGTTGGTCAGTTAGGTTATGGTAGTATTAAAGACAACGACTTAGGGTCCGAGAACAAAATCATATACCTAATTTTACTCTAATGGCAAGGTAGTAGGATTTTTTCCTCAAACAACCGGGATCTAGACTGGTACTGCCTTACTGCGACAAAAGAAGAGGATTAGAGTAAGGTCGACTTCCAAAAAATAACGCACCTCACATTGTCTCAAGAAACCCCGCTTGTAGTAAGGCCTACAATGTATGGGGCTAACACGTCAGAAACCACATATAAAATGGTTAGTTGACCAACCCAAATTACTTATCCCGAAGGTTCTGCATTCATGCTCTTAGGTAATCAGGACTAATACTTGGCCAGTATTTTTCAGGTTCATCAAGTAAACATATGCTACCTCACTATGCCCGATTTGTCAGTATATGAATATTAAAATAATGATGAACAAATAGAAAAATACTTCATAATTTTTGCAGGATTTTCAGCCTAATCTGAAGATAAAATTAATCAATAAAAGTCATTGTTTTTCACTATAGGGTTATGGAGATTGCTAAACTTCCTTGAAATAATGAACCGATCTAGTTTATACCACCATTGAAATCCCGGAAACATTGGATGGCCGCTTCCTTCTAGAGTGCCTCCAGGGTTTCAATGGTGGTCTAATTTAGATTGATTCATGATTTCAATGAAATTCCATAATTTCCACGACCACTTGGTGACTAGCTTAAAGAGGAAATTTCCGGAGTTCTAAAGAGAAACCAGACCAGTGGAGCTAATCCGTGTCAGGTGTGAGGCACTTACCCACCGAAGACAATGGTAGATGGTCGGGCAATGTCGTAGATCGACTGAGGTTGGTTACCAACCCATTAGTTTCGAGGTTAAGAGTTCTCACACGAGACGGAAGGTTCTGGGTTCAGGTCTCGCAAAAGGAATGCAGATGAGAACTCCAGAGGAGTCCCATACTAGAATGAGACGAGGGCCCAGTTCTTCAAAGTCCTCATTCATAGTCGAAGTTAGATTGATTTGTTATTTCAATGAGAAATCGACGTTATTGAGGTTTCTACTCAAGTAGAACTAGTACGACAGCAAATGAAACACAAAAATAGTCAGTCATAAACAACGTAAAAGCTGGAATATATGTACATCGGTTAAAATTGCCACATTATATAAGCACAGTGAAATGTCAGAGTATTAGTAGTATTGTCAGTGCTAGTAGACAGTATTTGCATGAGTGATGTGAGTCCAATAGAAAGAATGAATTATTAGGATATGAAAATAGGAAATAGTTTTAACACTTAAGATTTAAAGGAAAACAAAAAGTAAACGGATTAGAGTTATTCTGACCGATTCTGTGATATGTCCCAGAATGTCTTCAATTTTCGGTTACAGAAATAGTAAGGACTCCAACCAGGTTGTCTGCACTTATTAGTATGATTTAGTTCAACAGTCAGTGTCAATGACTTCATGAATTGATGTATGTCTTGGTTTGACCATCCTTAGCTTTCCACTAACCTACTTCTATACCACCATACATCAACTGTCAAGGTAGGAGGTAGTTGAATTCCAGCCACCTCAGTCAGTGAAAATTAATTACTTCATCAACTGAATCTAAAATCAGAATTGCTCAAGTAATGGTTTCAACATACTCCAGTAATGTTTTGAAGATAATTAAAATTAAATGCTAGTAACCTACAAACATTATTTATTTTTAAAAGCAACGCTTCACAGCTATATACTAAGCATTAGACATTGATCGAAAATATGAAACCAGATAACATATGTTCCTACCTAGCATGTGGAATTCTTAGAACTGAGCATCCAACACTCTGCCAGAGACATAACCCATGACATTCAAATCTCGTGCCAAACGTTTAACCTTTAAAGTCACCGAGTAGATATCAAATATTTAACAACAAATAAATTGAATTATTCGACGGACTAATATTTAAGTGAATTAATTTACGATATTTAGCATAGCTTTCATCCTTTTTCATCGAAATATAATGCTAAAACACTAGGTCAAGCACATTATATTGTCTCATAAACTTAAACTTTATTTATCCATACAATTACATAAACTCAATGTAGTTTAGTTATCTAAAAATAACCTTGACACAAAAACAGATCAATAAAAGAAGAACACCTGAAATGAGTGTGCATAAATCAATGCACCTTACCAACTAAATAAACTTCGACATTATCAATCATTATTCTTATAATAATGACTATTGATCAACTGTAATATTGCACAATTTTATTGCGTATTTATCACGTGTCTTTATGTCTGTGTATGTGTGTGTGTGTGTGTAATTAGCTGTGCTATAGTGGTTATAGAAATATACATCTATATACATTTAACAAAACAATCATCTTGTAGTAAATGTATTGTGTAAGTATGCACTTAAGTCCCTCTGTCATATCACATCTACACTTAGAAATTAGTCAGGAAAGACGAATATTTAGAAAAATATGTAAATCAATTATAAGATTAAATATATAAAATGACTTTTATGTTAAGTGTAGTATTATTATATTAATGATAATTTTATAGTAATACTATTGACGTTATTCAGTATTAATAATAATAATAATAATAATAATAATAATAATAATAAGGCAGAAAATAAAGTATACGTGTTTATATTTGTGTGAAAACGATGAGTACATACTAAGTACAAAGTAAATTCTGTCGAGTAATTGATAAATACGTAGGTGGAAGTATGCAATATTAATTAATCATTTATATATCCAATTGTTATTAAGATTTGGAGTATAATGATTTAGTGATATTTTTGTAAAATTTATATTTTAAATTTGTTCCTTAATATAGTCGCGAATATGAATTGACATTGAGGAATTTCACATCAAGATGAAATAGCTAACCAGTGCAATCTAATTTTCAACGGTTGTTTAACTAAAGTCAATCCATGATAGAGAGTTAAAATACTAACCAATCTCTAGTGTTCTCTCTAGCTAATAATAATAATAATAATAGATTTTTGTCCAAATATTTGTACAATAACTATAAAAAAGATATTTCAGAGAAGAGAATCTTCTTTTTGACGACATCATATAGTAATGCCATATAATTGTATTTACCGTTAAATTTCTATAATAAAAACAGAGAATTCTTGAGTCAATAACAGAAATTAATAGAAATGAAATGTGAAAGATAATCCACTTAACGATTATGAAGAATGATGAAAATATGAATGAACACATGTCAAAACAATTCACAAAATGGTATAAAGAACTGAGATGTGAGAAATAATTGACAGTGGGAAAATGAAGAAGGGAAAATAAACATATGTAAAGAAATAACTGACAAAATGTGAAGAGATGTTAAGATTATGATAAACTAAGAGATTGAATACATTGCTTCTGAATGCGGAAATCGGGTTTGAAATGACGAATCCACAAAGTCTTCACTATGCATAAGTGTTTTATTTATCATTCCTTCGAATCAGTTCGTCTAATATCGTGAAAAAATGTAAATTAATATTCTTGTATGAATATATGACCAAAAATGTCCAGATGTTCGACAATCGAGTTAACAGCGATTTTCATTTACGTTTTGATAATGATGCTGGATAGGCCTTGGATATGCGTTTGGAAAGAGCAACTTTCGTGCGATTGCTATTGCAAGTAAGCTGGTAGATACACAATGGCGTAGACCGAATCGGCAGTACATTTTTGACAAATCCTTGTATCAGGCATCTACTGTAAAATACAGTTTGTAGTTTAGCTGAATAAAAGGTCTTCGACAACAATCTGGATAGTCCATTTCTCAAGGTCTCTACGACTGTATTTCCGTCGAACTAACTTATCCTCTTGCCACGTTTGAAGTGATTACGATTCAACTTAACCGATGAACGAAATGGAAGTCAGCAACACGACAACAGGACAAGCTAAACGATTCAATGTGCCCCAGACCTGCTAACTAGAGAGAGAAGACCAGATTGAGCCGAGGGGAAAGTATATTTCACAAACAGTTGGAAGCACGAAAAAACAGGCCATAACTTAAGCGTATATATACAGTATAAAAGTGTCCTTGGGAAACGTCACAAAATAGCGTATTAAAAGAGGAAGCAAACCAATAATATTTAGGGTCCTTCCAAGTGGGAAATATAATCTAGTGATAAAAGCAGGCGCTTTTGGTGCGAAAATGATAAATTAAGATTTTCAAAACAAAATTCCAAAAATGAGAGGTTTACCGAATGATTTATGGGGATCTAATATCCCCGAAACCTCTCTTCTTCATCGTCTAGTATTCTTCAAGTGGTCAATCACAGTTCTTGATACCATTTTGTAAATTGTTTTGACATGTGTTCATTCATATTCTCATCTTTCTTTCTAATCGTTAATTGGATAATCTTTCACATCCGGTTCCGATATTTTATCCCATTTTTATTACCGCTGGTCTATTACAAAACTTTAAATTTTGATTGACTTTAAGTACTTCTATTGATGACTCAATAATTCCATGTAAAAATTTGACGATAAATACAATTGTACAGCACTACTAAATGATATCATCAAAAACATAATTTTCTTCTCTGAAACGTCTTTCATTTATACAATAGTTTACAATTATGTCTGAACAAATAAATAAGTCATTTAATTCTTCATTTATTCAAATTATAATCTATGTATAGTAGTAGTAATAGCAATAATGATATTCGATTAAATCATCAAGATAATAAAAGAAATTACCAAGATTAAAATGGAATTAAATTGACTAATTTATTCAGAAAATCTGTGTAGTGATTAAACATAGAAAGAAATTGATGTTTTTTTTTTGTTGGAAAGATTAAATTTTGGACCAAATTTTTAGAGAGAAAATATATGACACATATGTAAACAATAAATAATCATCGTGACTGTTCACTAACTACACAAAACATCTACATAAACATACCGGTTAATTAATGATTTCATCAAAATTTTGTTTAAGTAAATCAATTCAAAATATTAACTGAGAGAATACTGTCAATATGAAAACAGTTTCTCTCTATTTTTCTCTAAAAACGCTGAAGAAAAGAACAAAGTTTTTTTTTAAAAGAAACATATTTTTACCACATATTTCTAGAGAGAGATTATTGGATAAAATTTGGTTTCGTTAATTCTGTAATTAATATTTCAAGATCAACTGCATCATAAGCTGAAAGTTTGATTACTTAAAAACGGAGCGCTTGTATATTCTACATAATTGGACGAAGTTAATAGAAAATCCTATATAACTTGGGTTTCAACCTAGTTGGAACTTGTCAGTAAGGTGTACAAGATATTTTCAAGGAAATAATAGTCCCCGATGAGTTTGAACTCGAGTAAACCTGTTCTAAAGTCTGAGATGTTACGACTGAGTTAATCGGGTGGCAATTGAGATATTTACAACTGATTAATCACGGAGCACTGACTAGTGTCGTGCCAATCTGGCTCTTTAAGCACTGATCCATTTTGATTGGTTATTTTATAAGATTACAGGTAGGAATTACTGGCGAGTCCAAAATGTCATAAACCTCTAGGTCCGAGGTTTCCTGTCGACTATCTACAGACACTGAACATATAAACACAGTTCACGCAACGCCGAGTCAGACAGACTGGTGACTATATTACAACTTGATTAATAAAATTTGACCAGCACTTACAGGACCAAATAATCACGATATCGATCGTTATTCAGCGACCAACCAATGTATGCAGTTGAAAGAAGTACATCATACATACATAGATTTAAATTTACACTATGTCTAGTCGGTATTTTTTCTTCAAATAAGTCCACTTCTGTGTGATAGATGTAGAGTAAAATAAATTTTTAAAAAAATTCATACATTTGTGTCTATCGAAACACGTAAATAATGAAAAACATATAAACTTTTCTCTAGAGTTTATAACAGCGTGATAGAACTTTTATGACATATCTTGATTGTAAATTTTCACTCGTGACTTCGTTAACAATTACGACGTTTTCTGAATGTCAGTCATTCACATGTAATGTACAACCTGAGACATGTGTACATCGGTTCAAGTCACCATGCCCCATTATTAAAGAGATATGAAATGGTCAAGGAAAGTCATAAAATGGTAGGGGTAGTAACAGTATTAGTGGTAGTAGAAAAGATTAGGCATCAAAGATACGATTCGGGAAGAGAATATTCATTGGTGAAATTAAAAGAATTCATAGGATAATCTGAGGACAAGGAGTGAATGTATCTGCTAATGATTTCTAGCCATGTCACTCAAAGTATGTGAATATTGGTTACGATAATCCGCGGACCTCAATCAGCCTAGATAATACGTTGTTACAACCTTTTCTTATCGTTAAAAAAATCATAATGAAAACATCAATGGTAAATAAAACAACACAGGGCTTACTGGATTTCCATCTTTTTCCAATTCTGCAATACGATTAGCTTGTGTTTGTATTTGTCCTCGTAATTTAGTGATTCGTTGATGAAAGCGTTTATCATTGAGGTATGTGCTAAATTCATTTGGGGGAAACACGTATTGAGACGGCATTTGTTGAGATTGTTCACTTACATTCAAGTTGAATTTAGTACGCTGTGTGGTTGCAGGCTAAAATGAGTTTGAAAAAAGTTGTGATAATAATAATAATGATTATTATTATTATTACAACATGGGTGAAGTATGATTTGATAAATTTAAGTTTGAGATGCGCTTAAGTTTACGCATTATTCGAAAACAATAACACTATGCAACAGTGTGGGAATAGAGAATTTACAGTTTAGATTAAATGTTGTAAGAGGTGGTAGAGTACGAATCTCAAGTCACAAGAAAGCAACACGATAACTGTACAAATATGCACTCTGGTCCTATTCTCCATAAAACATCAACAGATAATGATGAAGAATATCATAGTACAAGTAATAATAGTTCCAGTGATAGTAAGAAAAAGCATCAAACTGAATGAACTTGTACAGTAAACATCGTACAGTAATTTTAGAACTTAATGTCTAAGGGAACACAATGATTGGATGAATCTATAATGCCAAGATCGATTATGAGACATATCAACCAACATCTCAAACCATTAGTCACGATATTTATTTAAACCTCAACAAGTTAGCTTACATCTATCAATATGACTCAGTCTGATGATCAATTATAATGAGTGTGAAACAAATGTTACTAATAATGACAGAGGAGTCAGATATTAGAAGGAAACAACTATTCAGAGCGTCTTAGTTTTTATCGATTATCAAGTTACAGTTGATCCATGATATAAAACTGTGTTCGTGATATATACAAAAATCTATGTTATGTCAGATAAATTAATCGTGATATGTTTTATATCATATTTAATGAAGACTAGAGATTATATTTTTAACTTGAACTGGCAAAGCGTGATTGTTATTGCTCACCGTTTTCTTGACTAAATTAGTTAATAAAATGAACCACAACAATACTTCGAAATCGGATTATAATTTAACATTAAAAGACTTTGTAAAATTACTCATTAAGACGTTTTACAATATTTTACGAAAACACTACTGTATTATGAAGTCATATACATACTAAGTCTTTTTCATTTTATTTCAGAATAAACATAACTTCATTTGGATCGTAAAGCTGAGTCTTTGGTAGCAAAACTAAAACCTAACAAACCTCGCTAACCAAACGAAATGGCCAGTGATCTATGTAAGGATACCTTGAATTACATTCGAAATTCTTTCTGTAGTATGAATATATATATATATATATATATATATATATATATATATATATATATATAAAGTAGTGCGATCAAAGTATTATAATTTATTTATAACGGTGCAACAAATTATTAGGGGTAGTTCTGATAAGAAACAAAGGTTGCACATTTCCGAGCTTTTACTTATCACATTATTTGTCTGAACACGGCAATCGATTCACTGATTTTTAGTAATAATTCACTTTAAAGAAGAATTATTACATATCATAAAAAATAAAGGAAATCTATTTTGCTTTTCTAACTGGTTAGAATATGGTGTTTTGTGAGGATAGTTGATATCAGGGACTGACTTCAGCTAAACAATCACTGAAGATGTGAAAACACTAGACTTCTGTCCAAGACTCTTCTAGTTAGAATCTACAAACAGATGAGTTCAGGTGTGTAACGGAGGAAGCAGATATTTTCGATATCACTACATGATTGTGTACAATATTTCGAACTAACCAACTTTTTAAATATGGACCAGTTAATTTCAACTCAGTGGTTTGTAGGTAACGTACTCTCTATGAAACATGAAGATACTTGATTCAGTTCATGGGTTAAGAAGAACAGGAGCTGATTAGTTTCAAACCAGAAAGGCAAAGAAGTTTTTCAATATCCCTTGGTTTTCAATAGTTATCTAAGTGGAGCCAACTCTTAAGAACGCTAAGTAGTTTCGTTTACCACCTATTAGTTAACTCTGTAATCGTGGAAAAGTCAAGACATTTCGTCCATATATTCTATATATAACTCAATGAAATAAAGCAGCGAGAAAAGTGAAATAATGTACATGGATTCACTGTATTATTTTGTAAAGATCATCAGAAAAGGAATTCATAAAACGCTCTGAGGAATAGGGTATCTTAGATCCGACTATACGATATCAAGTTTTAACATGATATTCAAATGTCTATAAATACAACTGTGTACACCATTCTGTCCACTGAAATTGAGTGAGTCTAAACAAACTCGGTAGTTCATTTATACTTTTTTTCTAACACCTTATGGCTAATGGACAACGATTTAATAACCAAACCCAACATTCTAGCTTAAAAGCCAAGGATCAAACAATCTATTCGGCTACAGCTATAAGCTTATCTAGATCTGTGAAGTCGATTGAGCCAAACATTTGAATAAAAACCCGAACAAGACCTCAAATTTTAGTCAGTGGTTAACTTTACAGTAACCTAAATTCGTATTCACAAAACATGAACACCCTACCTTCTTTTTTATATTCATATCACTTTTCGTGTTCGACTTTCGTGTAAAGACGTCCATAAATGTCCAACTGAGCAAAAAACTCTGGGTGGGAGAGGAATCTACAGGTAACACTGGTCATAAAACCTTCATGAATTTTTTTGAAAGGAAATTGTTACAAGGGACTTGAATTTTCAATATCCAGGACTACAGTTTATAATGGTGAATTTCTTCATAATAGTTTTAATCCGATAGAAGCCTCCATTAATTCATTGAGCTTACCGTCAAAAATCAGCTTGACGCAAGTTCTTCAAATAAGTCGAGGAGTCATATATAATTCATATATTTTCAAACGTAACAGCAAAAGCATGGCTGTGAGTTCATAATATGATGCTTTTATGTTTTTTAATATCTTGTATATACAAGCGTATATTGCAGAACACAAAATCATTTCATAATGAATTTTTAAAATCTCGTTTGTTCAGTTTAAAAACCCTCTCATTTTTCTACATAGTAACAAATAACCATACATTTTACAGAGATTATGTCGAAATTTAATTTGACCTTAAAGTTAAGCTCATCAATAAGTACTAAGTCAGAATCCTTAACTCGTAGCTTTTATAAAAATGCGGGCTTATTCTAGCCAAAAGGTTGACAGGCCTATTTAGATGAATTTTCAGTCGACGACATTAAGCCTGACGGATATTCGAAAATGATGTAAAAATACTTGTTATCTACGCACATGTAAAATTAGTATATCAAAGTTGATTGGTGAATGCTCAGATGTTCTGAGATACAGAGTAGATGAAAAATCAAAATTATACAATAGCAGCTCAAATGCAACATTTTCATGTTTATAAATTAGGGTTTTTCGCATAAATTAAGTATACTAATTCGGTTATAGGCATGTGCAACTATTTACTATGTCTTCATCTCGTTTGAGGTGATAAGATCAATATATATAAAGGTCAACTTTCACATTAGGCAGTCATATAACATGTTTCACATCTTCACTATGAGCCGCAATAATTGTTATCATATTTTCACCCCTATAATATTCAACTTTGACTTTTTCATCAAATTTCGATTAACAACAAGAGTCGGCATTTTCATCTTATTTTACCCCTGTATGGAATACTGAACCATATAGGCTTATTCTTTTACAATGGTACTCCACAGTTTGTGTATTGATTTTGATCCCCAATATGAAAAAGTGAAATGTTGAGAATAACAAAATATAGATCACACATAGTTCTGTTAGTCAGTGGGACTCATCATTGACATATAATCTTCAGTACTACTAAGAAATCTTTACATGAAACTCATATTATAAACACAGACTGGTTATCGCAGTTAACTTAATGAGTTTTAAGGAATTAATAAATCTACTGATAAATCTGTTTTGTAGACATTACATTCAACATCCTATGATACAACTAGTTCTAAAAGAAATGGCATATGGGAATCCTATCGATTTTAGACGTCCATCTAAAAAATGAATGATAAACTAAGATAATGGTTATATATTTAGACAAATAGCTCACATTAAATACAGCTCTAGAGAAAGCAAAGTATTTAAAACAAAAATTATGAAGTCTTCTATGTACATTTGCAAGTTGGCAAAACAAGAATTAAATTTGTGCCAACGATCAAAAGTGAGACGCCTACAATCAGCCCTAGATCCCCACAATTTTTCTGAATTATCGGAACAGGGTTTTGAAGATTGTTGAGTTTTAATTGAGATCAGGCACCGAACAATGTTAGACCGCCGTCCAGTGCTACCAGGTTTTCACTGATGGTCTAAAGTTGGTCGGTTCATCATCTTAATTAAAATTTTATGGACATCATGTTGTGTAGATTTTCGAATCTTTTCCCCAAATTTGTCACATATCTTATTACAACTGTCTGAGGAGTTTGTATTTATACATCCCAATCTCCCAATTTTGGGGAAATGGCACTAAAACCCCAAAATTTCCCCAAAGTTGGGAGCTTGGAATACTACGGTCAAATCTATTCACATGAACACGAACATAATATGTACCGAAAATATTAGTTGATTTCGTTTGCGAATATTTTCATATTTGTCTTGAACCCAAGATGAAATTATGAAAACTGGAATCTTAAGACAGTAACGAATCTGACTATATGTTATCCGTATGAATTAATTTCAGACATAGTTCTTCCAGTGTTTAAAAAATCTACAGGCCAGCTTCATTTACGCATAATTAAAACCACAGGAATCTATCCTTTTACGAATGAAAATTGAGTGAATAGACTAAAATTCATAACCAAATAGTAGAAACATACATGTGCAATATTAAATGAACTGTTCTCAGTGACTCCAAAATTTAGAGCTTGATATTCTGATGTGTGGATTGAAGGTGCAGGTTTTGATTGATTTAGTTTATTGATGCAAATTTGAAGTCTATTAATTAGAACGGAAAAGTCTTTCCCGGCCCTGTAAAGATATGCCTCATCAAATAGGTTTCCGCTGTCGTTCAGATTTTCAACATGAGACTTTCCTTCGGCATCCTGAATTGAGATTTTCGGTAATGTGTCTCGATTGTCATTACTGACCTCAGCGTCATAATCATCTGTTTCATATTTATTCACTATATGAATGAATAAAGAAAGTTCTTGGGATTTTTACCTTTCAGAATTTCATCAACATCTTTAAGAGCTGACGCCAAAATCCGGCTAGCCTCTAGATTACTCATTTAAATCACATATCTAGTAATTATTGACTGAAACTGTCTAGACATGCTTGTAGGTTGGTACAATCAAATTTACGCGATTTTGGTTTTTCGTGGTATTTAGTACAGAACAACAAACATTTAAAAACACAGATATATTATTTACTTTCAATAAAATGAGGGAAGAAACAAAATTTTACAACTTTTAAATTGCTTACTTGGTCAAATTTCACTTTCAGAGCAATTCGTATGGTTAATATCTCTGTTACAAGCCAGCGTGATTCATTTACGCTCATGTTATGGAGCTAGCATACGGTACTCGGTCTTTGATATCGTAAGATATGGGTAACCTAAACACTCAAATTCACCAACACTGGGGCGTATGAGATTTACTTGAAAGCTAGTCCGCTATGAATATAAATAAATGCATCTGCTGTATCAAATCGAGGTTGGTAGAAGCATGTGCTATTACAAGTAAGTTTTTTGGTTTAAATATATGTTTTAGAGATAGAATAAAGAGAAGTGTGGTAGTTATGCTGTCCCAAACACCTGTGTCACAAGTTTATACAAACAGATTGATTTCTTTGAGCTCGCATATTGCTGTTTCGGTACGGTTTATGGTGATATACATATTCAATGATTTTTGCAATAACAAAATGAAGACTAATTTCTTCCTCTATTTGCGATACTTTGCATGTGATGGCATTGATATTCAGTATCTGTTGTGCCTTACTCAGATACAGATGCTTCGGTTTGTAATGTCGACCTTTTCTGGCATATCATTAGTAAGATCATAAGTCAGTTGAAGCTAGACCATCATGGAAAACCTGGGAGCACTGGACGGCCGTTTCGTCCTATTGTGGGACTCCTCAGCAGTGCGCATCCGCGAACTCGCCCCCTGCGAGATTCGAACCCAGGACCTACTGGCTTCGCGCGCGAGCACTTAACCACTAGACCACTGAGCCGACTGGCGTCTAACGGTGTTAATGTCTAACTTCAACTAATCCACGAAATTGAGCGACACATCCACCATTGTCTTCAGTGAGTTATTATCCCACAACAGACCTGGTTGAACTTCACTCGTCACTGCTTCTCACTAGAACTCCAGGATATACCTATTGAAGCCAGTCACTAGTGAGCATACGTTGATTATTATCAGAAGGGGTTTTGTGGAGATTGTAGTAATTTCAATCATTAGGATCATGAGTGAGTTTTCCATGGTGGTCTAGCTTCAACTGACTCATGATCTTAATGATTGAAATTACTACAATCTCCACAAAACCCCTTCTGATAATATCATTAGTAACTGAGCATATAGTTATATCTTGAATGAGCTCCTTTGTTGGGATCAAATACAGGTTCCAGGTATTTGATTATGTCCAATAAGTGATAATCCAACCACTGGACTTCACTCACTTCAGTCGTTTTGGTAATGATTTGTGGATTTGCATATTTTGTGGTTTGAGTGCGTTCGTCTCAGGATAGTATGAATTCTGCATACCAACATCTATCACATTACCAGACATAGAGTATGTTGGTCGCAGTAGGAAAATAATAAAATTATAATTCGAGTGTTAAGATAAGACGGTTCCTACAAG
The DNA here is from genome assembly GCA_946903255.1 of Schistosoma spindalis. Taxonomy (NCBI): domain Eukaryota; kingdom Metazoa; phylum Platyhelminthes; class Trematoda; order Strigeidida; family Schistosomatidae; genus Schistosoma; species Schistosoma spindalis. The sequence continues at coordinate 6,510,551 of OX336418.1, read as the reverse complement.
AAAGACAGTTTATTATTCGGTTATTTCTAAGAATTGCGCGTTTTTCGAACGGGAAGTTTAGTCCTAACGTGGTTTGCATTTCCCAAACTTTTGCTGTGTTCTTATGCAACAAAAGTACCATTTCTGATGTAAAGAATCTATTCTGAGCTATAAACTCGGTAGATTACTTTTTTCGAGTTCCAACCTATTTAATGGTCAACTGTGGTTTTACCTCAGCTTACTATCCAGTTTTTTTTAGTTTTTCACATAAAGCCTAGTTCAGTTTACCTCATCCGTTTTATCCATCTTTGCTCGTTTTTAGTGTGCTTCTTAGTGAAATTTTTTACGGTTTGATCTTTCGCAAGCATCTATAATACAGTTTACGTCAATGTAGTCATGAAAAATTCATGCAAACGACCTGGATGCTGTTTTGCTGTTGCATCTAGCATGAAGTGCGACAACAGCAGAGGTTGGTTCCATGAAGCGTGCATAGATCTCACAGCAACTGCTTAGAACAGACTCAGCAAGTTGGATCATAAGTGGGTATGTGTTACGTGCAGCAAGGATGCTTTAGTTTTGCTGAGTAACATCATTGTCCTATTAACAGGCCCGCGGAACAATTTGTCAGCAAACTTGGAAAAAGACAGCCATAAAACAGGTAGACGAAAGCAAGAATATGGATGTCGACAGGTCTACCATCGATGGAGCATGCATCAGCACTAATGATAACCTGTTAAAACTCAGCACCATCATTACGTCGACAGCGATAGACTCCCTCAGTAAACTCGGGTCTTCCAGCTCAGGTCCTTGAATGCAACAGTGGTTCCCACGTTAACAGAGCTAAAAAGGACCAGGCGTCACCGTCTAAGCTGAACATTCCAAGTGTTGTACGGAAATCAACTGGTGGTTTGATCACACAGTCTACCCTCAAGAATGTCCTTCCGGTCATCAAAGAGCCGAGCATTCAGAAACCTGCTTCGACCTCCAAACAACAAGGTGCTTAACCTGAATGCACCGGAAAACCTGGGAAAACAATAACAGTCCATGATGACTCTCTCATAATCATGAACCTCAAAGACAACTGGAATCCACATGCACCCGGACAGGCCACACGATGCCAGGATCAAGCACAAAGGCAAGTTGGAGCTGACCATTCCACTTGTGGACTGTCCTGATGACAAAAAGACGTGTAAAGGACAGGGCCTACCGATTCGGCAAACCTTATATAGGTAGGCTACCTGTCCACTCACGTAAGGCTCATACAGACAAACAGGAAGATGCTCACGCCTTCGAAAATTGAAAGCATTAACTGCTTATACATGAACACTGTGAGTCTACCAAACAAAATGGATGAACTACGTGAACTTAGCAATGCTAATAAGGTTCATCTGATAGGAATGTCAGAAATTTGGATATCTTCTTAGTTTTCGTACCAGGAGCTAGCAATATCTGGGATGTCTTTGTTTCGCAACAACAGAAAAACAGGAATTGGGGGTGGAGTAACCGTATACATACGATCTTGCTTGGAGGTACACCAAGTTCACAATCATGAGTTTAACAATCTTGAGGAATCCATATGGTGCAGAGCAGTCAGTTCCTCAAACGGTCCCCAAAAGCCACAAGCAACCTACAATCATCAAGAACCGCACTCTTCGTTTGTTACGCCGTAAAAGGCACTGTTAGGCAGAATACAAACAAACTGACATCAACGGCGCATACAGGCAATACAAACATATAAGGAACATATGCACGAAGGCTATTAGAGAAGACGGGCTTCAGTACCAGATAAAGCTTATGGATAAATTTGCCTCCAATCTGAAAAGCTTATTCCGCTATGCAGCCTCTCTTCGTCAGGCGAAAACGAGAGTTTCCCAACTGCTACGTTCTAACGGCCCGACCGATAACGACGGCGACGCCGCTAACTTTTTGGCCGAGCAATACTCCCGGACATTTCAACCGACTCACACCAACTTTACATATGACAGCTTCATCTGCAACTGAACAGGACTTTCCGTAGTGAATCTGAGCGCTGACTTGGTGTCCCGGAAACTGCAGCACCTAAGAAAAGACATTTCTCCTGGCTTAGATATGGTTCATCCAGCTATACTGAGGGAAGCAGCTTCAATCGTGACAACACCGTTTAGCATGATGTTCTCACACTCGCTAAGTCGAGGCAAACTACCGAAAAATTGGAAACTGGCTCATATCACATTATTCTTCAAAGGAGGTCGACGCAGCGAACCTTCAAGTCACCGATCGGTGGCTCTTCTGTCTATACCTTCAAAAATCATGGAGTCCCTGATAAACGATGATATACATGACTATTTACTGTCCTTAAATTTTTTCTCACCCCAATAGCATGGTTTCAGGAGGGGTGACTCTTGTATAACCAACCTACTGACTGCGATGAACAGATTGACAAGCATCCTCGATCGTAAAGAGAAGGGTTGATAAAAATTTACCTTGATTTCCCAAAAGCTCGTGATGGGTTTAATCACACATGTCTTACCAATAAGCTGAAACGATTGTTTATCAGACCACCTCTAATTGATTGGCTCATTTCATATCTGCAAAATCGACATTTTAACACCAGAGTCAACTTCAATTAATCTCAGGCTATGGAACGTCCTAGTGGGGTCCCCCAGGGCCCAGTATTAAGACCTCTTCTCTTCTTGATTTATATAAATGATCTTCCTCAACAGGTATCGTCAGAATTATTGCTTTTTGCTGACGACGTGAAACTTTGGAGAGAGATACGCAAGCAAGACGATATACAGGCACTTCAGGAGGGTCTGATTGGACTTCAAAGTTGGGCAGACGATAACGGACTTACCTTTCACACTTCAAAGTGTGAAGTAGTCCATCTGCGACATGTCGCAGACTACAGTTACAACTTAGGAAACTCCTCTCTAATAGTATCCTGAGTCGAAAAAGATTTAGGTGTCCTGGTGCCCTACGACTTAGTCTTACGCTAACTGTGACAGAAATGCCTACCAGGCAAACCTTGCACTGGTAACAATGAAGCGCATTTTTGTCCAGTTTGACGGAAGAACTTACCACATAATCTTCAACAGTTTCATTTGTCCCCATTTAGAGTCCGGAAACATAGTATTTCCTCCTACACTCCAAAAGGATAAGGACACTCTGGAGCGTATCCAACGGCGAGCCGCGAAATCAGTTCAAGGACCCAAAGTTAAACCTTGTGTAGAGCGCCCCCAATCACTTAACATTTACACATTAGAGTATATGATCCTTAGACCTGACCTTCTGATGGCTCACAGTATCCCTACACCAAATGCCCTGGTACGGCCGAGAGTGGGGAGAGTCCGCTTTTCCTCTCGAAATGCTCTCACATGGACACGCGTATATAGCCTCTGCCAGGGAAGTCCTACTCACTGCCTTCTCACGGCGAGGGTGTTGTTTACGAAAATGAGAGGACGAAAAGCGAATGTTCGGCGCTTTAACCGGATCCCAAACCAATGGTGCACATGGGCTGGCTCCAGTATCCTGAAGGAACAAATGACATATGAACCAATCGTTGGTCACCGGCTACCATGGGACTGCATCTCCTTACGATACTCCACTGCTTTGTGGGTCAGATCTTCAGGTCGAAGGCTCGGGGTGTGGCCCCCTAAGAAAACCACCTGCTTCGGTTTGGGCACCGGGGCAGTATCATAACCCTCACACATATCAAATGAGATCTGTGTGGTGCATATGTATTTGGTGCCTCCTTGTACCAATATATATGTGTCAAAATAAATAAATAAAAAATTTTATCCTTAACACTTCTGGACATCCTCTGTTTTCATTGAACCAATCGCGTTCTGTTGACAAAATTAGGTCACTACAGGAGCCCCCCGCTAGAAACGGTTTACACTTTCGATAGTTAGCGGTTTGATTCGTGGAACTGATCGGAGAAGTGCGGTTGTAGGACGGAGGAAATCGGCGGAACAGGAAGTCATCGTTGATCCTCGAGTTGCCGACGAAAGTCTTTTGCGCAGAACGGTACCAGGAGAAGTGTGCTGTATTTGTTGGTCGAATTAGTATACCACACCAGAGTGGTTTGTATCCAGGATCTGATGATTGCGTTCGTAGGGATGCGAACCAGAAAATACTTCAGACGTAGGACGAAACCACGTTGAGCCAAGAAACCGGAAGCGACCATAACGACCAAGCGTATGCCAGGCGAATTCGAGACCAGATAATCGACTGAGTGCGTTGACTAGAGCGTGGGTGGCCAAACCAGCTTTTGCCAAAGTTGACTGAAGTCGACGTTATCAAGCGGGCGATGGTCGGAGGCGTGGGCTCAGGATAAAAAAAATCAAAAAAAGAAAAGTGTAGCATGCGTGTAGTATAGGAATAATCCTACACCGTATCTGTTATTGACTGTGCGTTTAGTCGCGAAAGCGTACCATAAATAGAAAATAACATTTGTACAGGATTTAACCTTCAGGAAATGACACAAATAAATATTGACCAATAAGGAGATGACACGTTGGAAGAATGTTGACCAATGGGAAAATGACACTACTTCTCATTCAGGAATAGCATTAGATAATTTCTGGGGTATTTTCTGAATACCCCAACACTTTGAACGTCTTTTCGTGACGAGAGATCACGTGAAAAGAGCCTTCGTAAGGCTGTTGCAAAGGTTTGCGTACCGAATCTACTCGTATGAAAACATGTGAACAGGTAGATAACTCTCGAGGGAGAGCGACCTGTCGATGTTGTATTCGAGTTGACACCGGAGACAGCGTTCGCATAAATGCAGACAGTCGATGGACGTAGTCTGATTTACCGAAATCGTTACTGCTCCGTGGTGTGGAGAATTCCCCAGGCAGACCCAATGTCGTGCCGTATACAAGTTCAGCGGCGGAACATTGGATATCTGCCTTCAAACTCGTTCTGATGCCTAAGAGAACGAGCGGTAAGTTTTCGTATGAATTATCGGTTTCGTGTGCGCGGAGAGCACTTTTAAGTTGTCGATGAAACCTTTCGACTAAACCATTCGATGCTGGATGGTAGGCGGTAGTGAGTATGCGTTCCGTACCAAGCAGCCGGGTCAGTGAGGAGAACAACGCCGACTCGAACTGTTGTCCTCGGTCAGTCGTGACAGTCGATGGACAACCGTACAGTGCTATCCATCGTTCTACGAAGCGGTGAGCGACTGTCTCCGCCGTGATAGACGTGATGGGAACAGCTTCGGGCCACCTTGTAAAACGGTCGATGCACGTGAGTATGTGATCATACCCATGCGATGGTGGCAATGGTCCTACAATGTCTATATGAACGTGATCAAAGAGAGCATCAGGCGTAGCGAACTTGCCAATGGGGGCAGCTACGTGCCTGTGCACTTTTGATCGTTGACACTGTAAGCATTGCTTTACCCACATATGAACATCTTTATTCATGGACGGCCAGACGTATCGTGCAGCGATGAGACGTGATGTGGCTGCGATACCTGGATGAGACAATCAATGAAGGACATCGAAGACGAGACGGCGATAGGCAGAGGGTACGATGGGTCGAGGAAGATCTGTAGAAATATCACATAGGATAGTACCTGAGCTAGTAGCTAGGGGTACTTCCTGACACTGAAGGGACGAAGATTGTGGTGCTTCTGTACAGACAGGATCGTTTGCTTGAGCAGCGGCCATAGCAGGAAGATCGAGCACCGGTAAGGTAACTGCATTCGTCTGCATACGAGATAGAGCATCGGCAACATAGTTCGACTCGCCTTTAATGTGACGAAGGTCCATCGTGAACTGGGAGATATAGTCCAAATGTCTGCACTCTCGTGGTGAGTAGCGGTCAGACTTGGTATGCGGGGCATACATTAAGGGCTTATGGTCGGTAAATAAGTTGAATTGGCGTCCTTCTACTGCGTGCCGGAAATGTTTGATGGCGCAGTAGGCTGCAAGCAGCTCGCGACCAAAAGCGCTATATCTCGTCTCCGTGGGAGTAAGGCGTCGTGAGTAAAATTCAAGCGGTTGCCAACTACCGGAGATATTCTGTTTCATGACGGCTCCTATAGCGAAATCTGATGCATCAACCGCTATACTAAGCGTGGCTGATGGGTCAGGATGAGCGGAAGTGTAACTTCAGCGAGAGCCATTTTGATCTCTGAGAATGCAGTACGTGCGGTATCGTTCAATTCTAATTTGCGTGGATTACCGCGAAGTAAATCGGTTGATGGTCGTAACCGTTCTGCCGCGTGAGGGATAAAACGTTGGTAGAAGTTAACCAAACCGAGAAAAGCCTTCAGTTCCTTGATTGAGGACGGCACGTTGTACTCCTTGATTGCTCGAACTTTGTCCTCGCAAGACAGAATACCCTCTTGTTTGATGATGTGACCCAGAAATATTATTTCTGATTTACCCAACTCACATTTCTCTGGGTTGACTACTACTCCATTATCCGAAATACGTTGGAATAAGGGAGTAAGATGTTGATAATGTTCATCTACGTTTGATGATGCGATCAGCAGGTCATCAATATAGACGTGAACAAAATCCAAGTCTCGTACTATGCTATCGATAAACCTTTGGAAAGTTTGAGCAGCATTCCGTAATCCAAACGGCATTCGTATTAACTCAAACAGACCGAAAGGAGTCGTGATAGCAGTTTTTTCGATGTCTTCAAGAGCGACTGGGATCTGGTGATATGCTCGTACCAGATCGATTTTAGAAAAGATTGTCGTGTCCTTGAGTGATGCCGTGATGTCGTGTATGTGGGGGATGGGGTAGCTATCGAAGCGCGTAACTAAGATTAATGCTCGGTAGTCGCCGCATGGTCTCCAACTAACCCCATCCTTTTTGCGCACCATTTGTAAAGGAGAGGCCCAAGGACTGTGAGAAGCACGAATAATACCAGCAGATAGTACATTGTCAAACTCACGTTTAGCGAAGGCTAATTTGTCCGGTGCCAGTCGGCGTGGTCTTGCCGTGACTGGTGGTCCGCGGGTGACTATGTGGTGTACCACACGATTGGTCACCGATGAAATCTCCTCGAGTGGTTTAGCTAATCTGGGGAATTTCTCGAATAGAGCGTGGAATTTATCGTCACGCGAATAAAAAGTGCCGAGGATTCGGTACGCGTACATCGGAGTCTATTATATTAATACTATTCTTATCGTTATCCGTCATGTCAAGTATATTATATATTAAAAATTAATATGAAAATATACGACAGACGTGGATAGATAAGCGATAGACTCACCGAAATTGACTACTTTGGAAGGTTTGGTTGCGATTGCCAAGTGGTCGTAGATGTAGGTTCACTAGATGTAGAAGATTTGACCGAAGTCGAGGCGTGTTCCAATATTTGGCTCACCAAATGTAGCGTGGTGTCGAGTTGAGCTTGACTATGAACACCGCTACAAGACTACGTGCCAATTAACCAATAAGATCCCCGTAGGCCAAAAATCAGAAGACAGATGATGGCTGTAGTCGAGATGTATTTGTTGGCGATCTCGTGGTATCGAAAGAATACCGAGATCGTGCCAAAGGAGTACAAGCGTGGTTACTGAGCGTAACCGAATTCGTACAAGTTCAAAGTCAACGGGAGAGTAAGTAAGTATAATGGCTGTCATTAGCACAGTTAAACAAACGAGCACAGTAAAACAGTCACTGGTACAATTGGTTATAATAATAATTAATTTCATCGAACCAATCGCGTTCTGTTGACAAAAGTAGGTCACTACAATACTAACCTAAGGGAGTAACACATAGGAATTGGAGATACAACATAACAGAACGAACTGTAGACACAACTTTTACTCCTTAAGAGTTGTCAAATGCTAGATTTCACCGCCAGCTGAGCTAGTCCAAGCGACTTCCAAGGAGTCCTTTAAGAGACAACTTGATATATTCTTAAGGACTAAGGATAGTATCTTACTATGATTTACCAATTACTTTTTTCTCTTTTATCGTTAATATACCTAGGTTACTGCCTAGAGGTATTGGTGATCCTTTGCTACTAGACACAGAAGCCTGTGAGGCGAAAGCTTCCTCTATTCCGTCCACAACCATTAGAACCATTTGAATCTGAACAATTAAGTGCCTAATTTAACACTAGTGTTACTTAGCTCACGCGCTATGAGCGTAGCTGTTTTTATCGATGGCACAGATGCTAAACAAGTAATATCCCGACATGAAGTTAATAAATTAGGTTACTGAGTTAAAAAGGTTTCTTAAGAGTTATGGGGCCAAAGTGCTTGATAACTCTGAGTGTACAGATGCTAACTGGCCAGATGAGCTGATTAAATGCCTTAAATACATCGACATCTGTTGGAAAGAGGAAAGTATTGCCGAAGCTGGTAAAATATTTTTTGATAATTCAAACGATTAGATGTCAATGATGTTTTAGCAAGTGTTGCCTCCATTTTTATCCAACTTCCACCTGATAAATTAATTGATGCAGTTCATCTTTTTTGCGAAAAGTTACTTGATTTTTCCGGTGACAACACACGAAGACATAGAAGCAAACTTTTTCCGTAGGATTGTCGTTACTTAATCCTATGTTTAGACTGAACCTTTTGTTTTGTGGACTGAATCCCAAAAGTCATCCACGTTATGAAATATATCTTACTCTAATTGAATGTGCCGAGAAAATGGGCGTTCTAAATGAAGTGATAACTGCACCAAAAAAAGTTGGTCCAGCTTTTCTTATTTCACTGTTTCAGGTTGCTTCTTGGCTAAGTGAATGTGACTGCACAGTTGAGGAATGCCAGAAAGTATGGCAGAAGCTATATGATGCTCATACTTCACTAGGTGAAAGTCGAAAAGCTATTGAAGCAATGATATATCTCCTCTCAACCTACAATGAACTAACTGCTATGAATGCTAGGCAAAATGCAATAAAGTAGTATATTTCATACCATACATTCTTTCTTAGATGTATCATATCTGTGTTGCAAGATCCATCTTTATTATCGCATGATCAATTGTACGCTCTTAAACCAGTTCAATATTTGGAAGGTGAACCTGTTCATGATGTGAGTTGTAATTTGACTGTAACCTTTTCAGTTCTTCAAGATATTTGTCTCTGGAGATCTGAATACATTCAGAAACTTCCTAACTAAACATCCAAACTTTTTAAGTCAAAATAATCTATCTGAAGAAACTTGTATTCACAAACTCCGACTTCTGACGTTAATGCAATTGTCTGAGAATGTGAATGAACTTAGTTATCAAGATGCAGCTGCTCAGTTGAATCTCAAGATTGACGAGCTGGAGCCATTTATAATAGAAGGTAAAGTTTCAGACGTTGTTTAATGGTAATCCATCTTTGCAAATATTTCATCTCAGGTGTGTTCAGTATATAAGTTTATTTCGCGCTGTCTGTAGCTTGCTTTAAGCTTAATGTCATCTAAAATAAGATTTCAAGGGTTTAACTGGAAAAGCTTAATTCACTTGATATTGTTTTACTTGAATCTTCTCATTGATGTTTAGCACTGCAATTGATCAGTCTCTCATATTGGCATATGTGCATACTGTGCGCATTGCCTTGATATTGCCTTAATTTACAAGCATTATAAGCAAAGATGGATAGTGGCTAGCAGTGGAATGCAGGACGCGCGTTTCGTCCTATTTGGATTCGAGTCCCAGAGTGAACATCAACTCTGAGATGCAAGTACATCCAGCTGACGAATCCCAAATTGGACGAAACGCGCGTCCTGCATTCCACTGCTAGCCACTATCCATCTTTGCTTATAATGCTTGTAAATTAAGGCAATACGCACAGTATGCACATATGCCGATAAGAGACTGATCAAGTACAGTCCTAAACATCAATGGGAAGATTCAAGTAAAACGATATCAAGTGAATTAAACTTCACCCGATTGCACAAGCAACTGGCTATCAGGACTCGGTAGCTAAGTGGATAAGGCAATGGCGTTTGAAGCGGACGGTACTGGGTTCGAGTCCCAGAGTGAACATCAACTCAGATGCAGGTTCATCCAGCTGACGAGTCCCAAGTAGGACGAAACGCGCGTCAAACTGGATTCCGCTGCTAGCCACTATCCATCTTTGCTTATAATGGAAAAGCTTAAGTCCCACATGATAGACTAACCCGAGCATAGTATTTAGGAATTCCATATACCGCTTGACTATCATGGTAAACTTTATGTAGATCTGGACCGTAACTATTTGTTGACTATTATTATTTATTATTTATTTATTTTAACACATAGGTATTGGCACAAGGAGGCACCAAATACATATGCACCACACGAATCTCAATTGATTTGTGTGAGGGCTGTGATACTACCCGGGTGCCCAAACCGAAGCAGGTGGTTTTCTTAGGGGGCCACACCCCGAGCCTTCGACCTGAAGATCTGACCCACAAGGCAGTGGAGCATTGTAAGGAGATGCAGTCCCATGGTAGCCGGTGACCAACGATTGGTTCATATGTCATTTGTTCCTTCAGGATACTGGTCGTGCTGCCCCCAAATGCCCTGGTACGGCCGAGAGTGGGGAGAGTCCGCTTTTCCTCTCGAAATGCTCTCACATGGACACGCGTATATAGCCTCTGCCAGGGAAGTCCTACTCACTGCCTTCTCACGGCGAGGGTGTTGTTTACGAAAATGAGAGGACGAAAAGCGAATGTTCGGCGCTTTAACCGGATCCCAAACCAATGGTGCACATGGGCTGGCTCCAGTATCCTGAAGGAACAAATGACATATGAACCAATCGTTGGTCACCGGCTACCATGGGACTGCATCTCCTTACGATGCTCCACTGCTTTGTGGGTCAGATCTTCAGGTCGAAGGCTCGGGGTGTGGCCCCCTAAGAAAACCACCTGCTTCGGTTTGGGCACCCGGGCAGTATCACAGCCCTCACACAAATCAATTGAGATTCGTGTGGCGCATATGTATTTGGTGCCTCCTTGTACCAATACCTATGTGTTAAAATAAATAAATAAATAAACTTCTACTACCACCACCAGTACTACTACTACTACCACTACTACTAGGCAGAATCTGTATTAATTTGATTTAGAGAATCAAGAAAAAATAACAAATAGAGGTTAGTTGGTACAAAATAATGATTAGTGGAAAAAAAATCGTAAGAACGCAAGAAAACAAAAATGTTCATAAGTTATTATACAAATTTCTGATCTGTTGTGATTGACAATTAATCATGTTGATCACAAATTTTACACGTTACTTACTGCAACTAAGAATCCACTCATATTTACTGTAAAAGTATTATCTATTAAATAAATGTGCACAAGTTGGGTTATCGCGTGATGAGTAAACAACACTATTTAGCTAATAGGATCTAAGTAAAAATGGGTTAATAAATATGAGGTTTAGTGCACGATTCAATTATGTATCATTTACTAATTAATGATTTGTAACCATTTGATAACTATGCCCAACCGTAGCTGCTACCTTGACGTGGTGGTCGTGCTTGCCTATCGTGATGATCCAACCGAGCTATATTGGCTGGAACATATGTTCCTGCAGGTTCTACCATGCCAGGCAGGTCGATTGAAGAACGGTAAGACTAAAAGCAGCAACCCAAGGTCTGAGGGTGAAGTCGTACTGCCGACTGTACAGAGGTGTGACAGCAGTAAGGTGTTTCCTTCGGACAACCAGCATCTGCAGCGATGCTGCCTTCTCACAAGGAAGGAAGGGGTTAGAAAAGGTTGACCCTAAAAATGTCACACCTCACCTTACCCCACGGATTTCCGTCTCCGGCGGTAAGGCCCTTTGAAGAACGGAGCTAACACATTAAAAACCTCCCACAAAAGGGCCGTGCGCGACCGGCCTCAAGCAGTTGTCCCTTGGACTCTGCGGTCACGCTCCCAGGTCTTCAAGACCAACACTAATCCGATTTCCTTTTCAGGTTCATCAAGAAATACCCTTCCACAGTGTGGGCAGCCGGGAAGTGACATCAGCCCTCATACCCGTAACAGCACACGAGACCAAGTTGCTCACATTGAAATCCTTCCTACACCCCCTAGTAACTCTCTTATCTCCACGACTAACCCTTCTCACGTCCCTTTATCACGTCGACCCGCTAGTGCAAACGATTTGAGTACACGGAACGTTATTCATGGTCTCCTAAAACCACGCTCTAAACTACACGTAGGAGCTTTCAACGTCCGAACACTGCCAAATAGGACAACAGGCTTCCTAAGCTAGGACTTTAGAATCTCGCTCCATCGATGTGTGCTGCGTCTCCGAAACGCGCATACAGGATCCGAGTAGTGTCATTCATTTGACCTCACCATGTCAAAGTAACAAACCAACTCGATTTACGCTTCGTGTATCTGGAAGCCCTGATGCTGCTTCCCGTGGCCTCGCTGGCGTAGGTATAGCATTGAGTCCTAGGGCGGAACTAGCTCTCTTAGACTGGATCCCAGTAGACAGTCGTTTGTGCGCTGTCCGACTAAACGGAACAGTAAGGACTCGGAAAGATAGAGACACTCGTCGTTGCCTCTTTGTCGTCTCTGCCTACTCTCCCACTGACTGCAGCTCAGATAATGTAAAAGATGAGTTTTACAGAAAGCTTTCCGACGTTCTCCGAAAAGCTAGGCGTTCAGATGTAGTAATAGTGGCTGGTGACTTTAATGCTCAAGTAGGTAAACTATGCAAAAGGGAGAGACACCTGGGTGGATCTTATGGTGTCGCGGCTCAAAGAACAGATAACGGTGACCGTCTGTTGCTCAGATAACCACCTGTTTCTTGCAAATACTAACTTTAAGCATAAGGAAAAACATCTTTTAACATGAGGACCCCCTAATTTGTCCCAATGCTGGACCCAAATAGATCACATCGCTATCAGCCACCGATGGAGGGGCTCGATAGAAGACTGTCGCTCATTCTGGAGCACATGCTTAGACTCAGATCATGCTGTAGTGCGAGCGCGTATCTGTCTACGTCTTACTGGACGTAGGAAAGATGGTACAAGGAAACCCCTTAGGGTACTACTTAATGATATTCAAACTAAGAGTATATTTCAGGAACAACTAGAAAAACGGTTAGACAGCCATGTAAGTGATGCCCACCCGGAGACAGCGTGGAATGGCATCCGAAAAGCTGTAGAAACAGCAGTGATGTCTGCAAGTACGGCAAACCATAAGGTTAGGGAGAAACACTGGATCTCAGCAGCGTCTACCGCACTGATAGATGCTCGAAAACTCATCCCATCTGGCTCTGAACATAACGAAGAGCTGAGTCAACTTAAGCGCAAGCTGACAAGAAGCCTACGCAATGATCGTGAACAGTGGTGGGTAGCGAAAGCAAAAGAGATGGAAAAGGCAGCGGCAATAGGTAATAGCAGACAACTGTTCAGACTTGTTAAGGAAACCGGTATTAGGAACCCGACTGTTAGCGAAACAATCTCAGAGAAAGATGGACATATTATTCACTCTCAATCCAGGAGATTGGATCAATGGGCAGAACACTTTAGGGATCAGTTCAACTGGCTTTCAGCCATACTTCGGTTTCCCACGATCTTCAATCTACCTGAATGGCAAGTTAATGTAAGTCCTCCGACTCTTTACGAAGTTGAAAAAGCTATAGGAAATCTGAAGCGTGGGAGAGCGACAGGCCCTGACAGGTTTACTCCTGAGATTTTTAAGGATGGTGGTTCAGTATTAGCAGCGAGATTGACTGAGGTCTTAGGTAGAATCTGGGAATTGGACGTAATCCCATCTGACTGGTCTCAATCACTGTACCAGTCTATAAGAAAGGACAAAAGTCTTCCTGTAACAATCACAGAGGAATTAGTTTGACTAATATAGTGTCTAAAATATTAGCTTCAATGATACTTCGACGTCTAACTAAAGCTCGTGAAGTGCAGACTAGAGAAAACCAGGCTGGTTTTCGACCTGGACGTCAGGTCCTAGAACATAGACACATATCCAGACGCCCCACAATAGTAGTATTTCTTGACCTTAAGACGGCATTTGACTCTTTTGATCGTGAGGTTCTGTGGCAGTGTTTGTCTCTGAAAGGAGTACCAAAGAAGTACATTAACCTTATAAAGGCTCTCTACTCGAACACAACTGGTCGAGTGAGAGCTTATGGCGAACTGTCATCAGAACTGATTACCTCAAGTGGTGTTCATCAGGGCTGTCCACTCTCTCCATTCTTGTTTAACTTTGTCATTGACGTGCTTTTAGAGATAACTCTTTCCACATCTGACTTTCCAGGGCTTGAACTTCTACCGGGAAATTCACTTATTGACTTAGAGTATGCCGATGACATAGTTCTATTTAGTGAGGACGCTGACAAAATGCAGTCTGCTGACCACTCTAAGCAACAATGCAGGCATGTTCGGGATGCGATTCTCTCCCTCAAAATGCAAAATGTTGCTTCAGGATTGGGTTGTATCGACACCCGAACTAGTGATAGGGAGGGAGTGAAGTAGTTGAGCGTGTCGACCGCTTCACTTATCTTGGAAGTCCCATCAGCCCTTGTGGTCTGGTGTGTGACGAAATCTCAGTACGGATACAGAAGGCTCGACTAGGTTTTGCCAACTTTCGTCATTTGTGGCGTAGGCGAGATATCCGTCTATCAACCAAAGGACAGGTTCACTGCGCAACAGTTCGTTCCGTCCTACTTTATGGCAGTGAAACTTGGCCGGTAAGAGTAGAGGATATTCGTAGGTTACTGGTATTTGATCATAGGTGTCTTCGAAACATTGTTCGTATATCCTGGGACCACCGCGTAAGTAATGCAATTGTTATGAAGCGGGTACTAGGTAACGATGGCAAATCAATTGATGAAGTAGTGAAACTTAATCAGTTGAGATGACTGGGACATGTGTTGCGCATGCCCGACCACCGACTGCCCCGACGTGCGATGTTTTATGGTGTAGGAGTAAGTTGGAAGAAAGCTATGGACGGCCAGATCAAAACATGGATCAAATCGATGAAGTCACTGACAAGTGGACTAAGGCATGTTGGTAGATGTAGACTACTTGGTTGGGGACCGCGAGATGATAGCAACCGATGGTTAGAGACCTTGAATGACATGGCTCAAAATCGTTTGCAATGGCTCAGGTGCATCCACTCCCTGTGTTCTCTCAAACTTTAATCTTCTGAATTCTTCATGTCCTTTATTTTCTTTCCAAATCTATTCCACTGGATTATACTCCTTAAATAACATCATCAAACCCGAATGTTCCCTATAACTACTTGTACTTTCACTACCTCTAACACTACAGGATTTGAATCGAATACTGAATCTCTGTGCTAATGTGATATGGCAACTCGAACTGATGTACTTACGTACCAAGTTCCACGTTGTTACTGACTGACTGCTAACTATGCTGTATACTATCCAGCTTAATGGAATAAGACAGATGGTGCTTAGACTTAAGTATCACATGTCTCAACTGCTACTATCAAATGAATTAATTTTCTGTTTGTACGCAGTAGTCTACGTCCTATATCAGGGTTGTTTGCCATGTTTTTTCATCACGTTATACTAGTGTTTCGAGGGTATCTATAATTGAACACTCATATATTACACATTTCTTTAATGTTCAGTAGCAACCTTTCAAGTGCTTTAAGCAATACAGAGCGATATATTGTGTTATTTGCCCTCTATCTTTGTAGACAAATAAATATTTCGTTTGATGTTTAGATGTAGATTGACGAAATTTCAGTCTCATTTTTATGTGTTCCAAAATCTTATCAGCTCTTCAACCAACTACGGTTGGTGAAGCCAACAAATCTTGGAATCAACTTTGATATTATTATCAAATATTTCAGTTTTCTAGTACTTTTTTCAAGTTAAGGGTAACTACACTTTTAATAGGAGTCAGTTCAGTTGACACTGTAGAGATTTCCCGTTCTGCATCTCATGTAACTTTTGTTGAATATACCTACTCGTTATTCTCTTGAACATGATGGTGAAAAATTGTTCTATATTTTTAAAATGTCTTTCGTAACTGTGCATATTTTCATATCATTGATCGCAGTAGTAAGGTAACTCCTCCAGATAACCAGAAGTTCCGCTACTATTTGCTTTCTGGCAACGGATGGAGGTAACTAGATAAGGCTGGTTGCGAAAATAGCACACATCTTGCCCTCCAGACTCCCGGCACTGGCAGTAAGGCTTTAGGATTACGGAGCTAACATATCTAAAATTGAGCGCTAAGAGGGCTTATGTGACCGGTTTAAAGGGTTTTTCTGTCGAAGTCTGTAACTATGATCTCAGATAACCAAAGCCTCTGCTAATCCAGTTTCATTTTCACGTATCTCACAAATATGTGTTTTACTGTGTGAGTAACCAGGGAGTGACGACCGCCCACACATCCCTTACAGCAATCAAGATGACCTTGTTGATGACTGTGCTGTCTATACGACTTGAATATAATTCTGCCATTTACATGTTTATAGTATATTTAGGAATTCCAGTATAATCGCGTACCGAAATTCTTTCGCTAATTAACATATATTACATTTGAGTTAAATCCAATATATCTTAACTCAACATTCCTGATGATCTAATTTTTTGGGAGCTTTTTTGGTAATAACACTTTGCATTCATTTTAGCTGTGCGCCAGAGAGCTGTTGCATGTAAATTAGATCAAGTCCAAAAGAAAATCCTAATCACTGGAGCATTTCCACGTACATTTGGTCGACCTCAATGGGTTAACTTACATGATACATTGGTACAATGGCGATCTCATCTTGGTACTGTACAATCTAGTTTAAGTATGATGATTCAAAATGAATCTTCTTAAATAATTATACATAATCCAATAGAAAAAGTGCGCTTTTGTGCTTTGGTTTTTGATTTTTCTTATCACTTTCGTTCATGGGGATATTTTTAATTGGTGTTGTGAAAACGTATTTTATTTAAAATGAGATAACCACTGTTATATATTTAATAGCTTTTGTGTTTATGCTCATTCGTTCTTCACCAGTGATGTTTTTAGTTGTTGTAATGGTAGCAAACTCTTATCATGCAGTTTAATTAGTGTAAAAAGTAACAAGATATAATATATAAATGGAATAATTTTAAGTTTATTGCTTCGCTGGAGTGTATTTTCTAGACAGAGCGTATCTATCTAGTGGATTTATCAGTGTTCAATCAGATTTAGTCTTCAAGTTGTTTGTATTGTATCTAACACAAATTATTTTAATCTTCATGCGATTATATCAAATAGAAAATGCAGTCTTGTGCATAGCATATCAACCAGTAACTGGCTCGACAATTAGGTTTGACTTTATGGTCTAGAAATTCGACGAAAGATACCTAGTTTCCTGGTATTTGATCATAAGTATTTTTGAAACACTTGTCACATATAATTGGACGAACAAATTAGTAATGCCGATTTTAAACGTAGGATACTAGGTAAGGATGGAAAATCGTTTAATATGTTTATAAATATTCATCGACCAAGACAGTTGGGATATATGTTAAGTATGCACAACTATCGTCGCCGGCTGGCATCATTGAATGCAATGGGATTTAACTGACAACCATATAACTGATAGGAGTGGGGCTTCGGCTTGGGCACTCGGGCAGTATTCCAGCTCTCACACATATCAAATGATGGCGTGGCGCATATATATTTGGTGCCTCCTTGCACCAATGTTTGTGTTAAACTAAATAAATAAATGTACATTGATTATTTTGACAGACCTTTAAACTATATGCATTAAAGTCAAGATAGACAAGGGACTGGGGATCGATATTTATAAATGAGGAGTGCAGTGTGAGTAATGTTTGTTTATTTGAACACATAAGTATTGGTACAAAGGGGTACCAGATACATATGCGCCGCACAATAACAATAAGAATGAGAAGAGATAGAGAATGTAAAGTGCGTTTAAGAAAAAGGGGAACAACAATGAACAGAAATTAGTGTATAATAGTGAAATAATAATGGGAGATGGAGTTCAGTTAGCAAAGGTACAACCAGAAAATATACTTCCAGTTAAAGAAGTCACGTCCATCTTTCATGAAGAGTTACAGCAGGATCACCACTGGCTTCTATTCTGAGCCATATCTAGTGACGTCTCTGACCACTGTGTTGCACGATCACTAGGACTCCAACCAAGGAGTCATGAATGACCAACAGAAGCCAGTCCTGTTCGCCTTCCATACCACAACACCATGTCACACACTAATCACCTCTCCGCATATTCCAACCCGTCCCATCGTCGGTATATAGTGCACGACAGAGAATTCTCTGGGACGATATTCTTAGGACATGTCCAAGCCACCGAAGTCGATGTTTCAAGATAGTGACACCAACTGAATTATCGTCTTTGTGGCCAAACACACGATGCCGAACCTCTACTAACATGGTCTTGCCACTGGATATCAGCAATCCTTTGGGAACACTATATGTGAATTGACATCATCACTCACTCTACCACCAGGTACACGAACTTCTCTACTACTTCTATCTGTTCACTATCCAGCGTGAGTGCAGGATCAGGGGCCGGCCAGTCTTTTAAAAGTACTTTGCACTTCAAAGGTGCAAAGCATATACCATACATAGCGACACATATTGCCAACTGATTAAGTGCGGATTGCATGGCTCGGGTATTATCACACAGTAAGACAATATCATCCACATACTCAAGGTCGAGAAATATTTCTCCTGGCTACAGTTCCACACCACCATTACTATTTCCGCGAGGATTGTTTCCAGAACTTCATCTATGGCAGAGTCAGATTGGGCAACCTTGTCTAACCCCACTGCTTGAACGGAACAATCGAGGGAGGTGGTTGTATGCCTTCACTCTCTCTGAGGTGTTTGTATATAGGGCTTTTAGGATGTCAATAAATTCAGACACACCCTTCTTCAATAGACAGTCCCAGAGAACAGTCCTATCCAACGAATCGAAGGCAACCCTGATGTCAAGAAACACTACGATTGTTGGCTTGTGATAAGTATGACGGTGTTCTAACATTTGGCGGAGGGTGAATATATGATCAATACATCCTCGACCAGAACGACAACCAGCTCGCGAGTCAATCTTTTTTGGGTTTTGAACAATCTAAGAAGTATGACAGAAACCAATAGTTTGAACGCAATCGGAAGTAGACTTATTTCCCGATAGTTGTTACAGAAACGACGTGAACGCTTTTTAAAGATAGGAACAATTATCGATTCATTCCACGATGTTTGAACTCTCTCTAACTCCCAAACTTGTAAACAACACATTTAGTTCCTTAACTAGAAAGTCGTTACCATTTTTAAGAAGGGCCGGAGGTAAGTTATCTGGGCCCGGTGATTTGTAGCGCCCCAAGAACTTGAGTTCCTTGCGAACTTCCACCTCATTTAGTGGATCAGTCGTCACAGGTCATGGAGAGCAGGACAATCTGGTGGATGCTGCCGGGCCGGCAGACCAGTTGAACTGCTCCTCGAAAAGCTCTGCCCATCATCGAAGACGTCAATAGATGTTAGTGATTGGCATCCCGTCATCTTCACAGATTGTTTCGCTCACACCAGACTTCGTGCTGCTAGTGGCTCGGATGAGGTGAAAGAGCTTCCGGCAGTTACCAGATGCAGCTGCTGCTTCCAACTCGGCACCCTCTGACCAACAGGCTTCTCGGTCCTTACACAAGCTTTGCCCAGTTCCATTACGTAACAGTCGTCGTTTGTGGTCAAACGCAAGGTCACCCGGAGTAGACCGACGGGCTTCAATGAGTTGTAAGGAGCCTGAAGAAACCCGATGCTTATAAGCGACTTTGCTCGCCATTTTCATGGCGTCGTGCAGTTGCAACCAATGCTTATCTGTACTTTTCGGTGGGATTTTAGCTATCTTTAAACCTAGTTCGGTCTGATATTTAGTTGCAACAGAAGCAGCAACCAATTTGCTGACACCGATCCTTTTAGGACGATGAATGTGTAGGCCAGTGAAAAGTAAGGTAAGATTAGCGCAAAAATGTACTCCGAAAGGAGCGGCAGTCTTGCACACAACCACGCTGGCTGTAGCTGATCGCGATGTGGTCAGTCTGAGTCCAGGCTTGAGATGCAGAAGGAGAGCGCCAGGTGGCACATCAGCGTTGACTGTGCCGCTAGTTAATGCTAGCCAGTAACAGGTTTTGGTCTGCACACAGTTGCAGTAGACAGTCTCCGTTATCTGACCTGTGACTAACATGTCCCTATCGGCCAATTAAGCGATTCCTTTTATTTCTTCTTGGAAAAAGTGCTTGTAAGTCCGTGATATTCTTCTTTTATAGATCTAGTAGATTCTTTAGCCTCCCTTTTACTCTAGAGTGAGATGGAATCAGGTTGTGACATCCCATAAAATACTAGCTTCTATGAACAATAAACAAAAATAATCTCTGTCCTAATTAGCTGCGAAATGGACAACCCTGGTTAAATTAACTTAAGATTTACATTTCAGACAAAATTTACTCATAATCCTTGAGATTATTGATCGAGTCACAACTTATAGGGAGTTTTGATTTGGGTTGGGAACCTTTAGTGGTGTCTATCAGGGCTTACTAATATCCTCATTTGGAAATTGTATTAGACGTTATCTTCGTCATTTACAGTAGTCAATATTGTGTAAGACCTTGCGTTATTTTATCGAAATGTTATGGCCTGTTAAATAGTTCTCTTATTCTGGCATAATTATAATTGAAACATATACCTCATACAATGATTTGTTAAGGTGCAAGGGAAAGTGTAAATCAATTTGACAGAGCCAACGAGTACTCAAGTTTCTTGTTTGTTCAAGACTGTGTATAGTTAACTGATTGGGAAACAGTGTAATTCATTGATATTTTGCTATTCACTGTTTTATGAAAAGAATAACTGACTGTCAAGGTTACTTCTCACTTTATCATATTATGGCGATCGATAACTCAGGTGCCGTACACCAATTTATTTATTAATCCAAAATCACTCAGTGGCTTGGTACAATTTGCAGATCCCACATTTGTACATCGTTGCGTCGTCATTTATATAATAAATTATTCCCTTAATTTTGTTGTCATTTTGATTGCTCTCCGATTTTCTTCCTGTTTTCTTAATTTCAATTTTCTGCTCCCAGGCATTACACTTCCGGCTGATGCTACATACTACTTATGTCTGTCAGCATAAGTAACATATACCACAACGTCACAGTATAATTCACTTTTTTTTACAAGGTGTACAAAGATATATAAATTGGTTTCAATATAATATGATGTGGTTCTGTCGATAAAGTGCTTTATTTGTATAATGTCCAAACACCCTTTGCGTGTAATTATTTGAAAGACGGTAAACCTTCCAGTTTAGGCTCTGATAAAGAACAGATTACTTTAAATAAAGTAATGGTGTTGTGTGAAGTTATCAATAGTTAATAAACGAGCTTTCTAATCTCAAAAAATTATCTATAACTTATCTTTGCTACGACTGGGAGTTTACACTTAAACGAAATCTGTGCCAACGTTGAGTCGGAACTGAAAATGCGATAATCTTACGCAATATTTGAACTAGAATATTTTAAATTACTGATTAAAACTTACAGTAATATGCTTAGTGCGAATTTAAATGATCTTGAACAAAGACAATTTCCATAAACCAGTAAACTTAACCACAAGACAACAAATTTGTAGTCAGTTGAATTCTTTCTATTGACAATTTAATGACAAGTGTAGTTTTACAAGTAAAAATAACCGGGTCATATAATTGTGTGTGTATATTAACTTGGTTGTACAGCTATTTCCTAGTCGTCCGCAACTCAATACTCATGTGTTATGTACATGGATTATCCAAAATATGCTGATGTCCATCCATATTATAAGGTTTCAAAAACTAGTTTTAAAATCACTGCCCCATTGTTGGATAAGTACTGAGAATAGTATATTAGTTCTCAGCCTCGATAAACGATAATCTTAAAAGGTTTTACTGATTTCCTAGTTCTATTTGTAAAAATTATGTTCCATAAGTTGGATCGTTCATGGAGTTTAAAAGTCGTTAGTATCGTACAGATCATAGTTTCATTATTTCATGTGATAAAAGGTATGTCGGGAGATGATTTAAGTTATTTTACTGAAAACTATGTTGGAGATAGATGCTGAATGCTTGTTTTATAATTAAAAAAATATACCTTCCGACTCTAGACTGGTTGTATTTCTTGACTGTAAAGCAGCATTCATTTTCGCAGATCGACAGGTTTTATGACAGTGTCTTATTGAAAGTACATGAATCTTGTAAAGACTCTACTTGAAAATTACCACTCGAGTCAGAGCTTATGGTGAACTGCCATAAGAAATGATAGCACCAATCGTTAATTGTCGTGGTTGCCCATTATATACATTATGTTCATTTTTTGAGAATTAACGCTTTTCAGCCAGTCAGTGGTCTTGAGTGCTGTTAGAGGTATGAGGGCGGTTATCACTTCCCAGTTACCTACACCGTGGAAAAGGTCTCCTGGAGGTACCTGAGAAGTACATTGGATTAGGGGTGGTCTTAGTGACCCGAGAGCGTGACCGCAGTGCCCAAGGGGCAACTTCTTGTGGTCGGTCACATACGACCTTTTCGTGAGTAATTTTCGTGTTGGCTCCGTACTTGTTGAGACCTTACCGCCACAGACGGATATCCGTGGGATTTTCTGGGTCGACCTTTTCTAACCCCACCCATCCTTGTGGGAAGGCAGCATCGCTGTTATGCTGGTTGTCTGAAAAAAACACTTTACTGCTGTCACACCTCTGTACAGTCAGCAGTAGGACTTCGCCTTCGGATCTTGGGTTTGTTGCTTTTAGTCTCACTGTTCTTCAACAGACCTGTCTGGAATGGTAGGACCTTGATGAACGATTGTTTCAGCCAGTATAGCTCGATCGGTTCATCACGATAGGTAAGCCCAACCACCACGTTAAGATGGTGGTATTCTCCAATCTGGAAGTACAATTATTGATGCAGATCACAAAAATTACAGAACATTTTGGTAATATATGAGAAGCATACATTGAATACTTCATTTGCAAAGTCCCATAATTTGTCCTTCACATTCTGTGTGATTCAAGTTCACAATCCCTTTCTATTTTCCGTTTTATTCTCTTCAACTCGATCTTCTTAGTCTTCTGCTGCCAGTTTTTCACTTTTGATGGGTGATACATACTACTTAAGTTTGTCCACATTAGTGGGATACACCACAGTTGGGTCAGTTTAATACAAGCGAAATTTGACAAGGGTCCTGTTTAATAGGATTGATCATATCTGTACAAACTATACTACTGAAGACAAAGTGCGGTCACTGAACAAAAAATTGGTGGACAAGGGCTATAAAATTTCTAAATCACTCGAAAGGTCACGTTGTGGTGAGATTTAGTACACTTTTGATATCGAAAAAGCATGCCTTCATCACCCTATCATTCAGGCGTGAATCAAATAGTCTTGCGTTTAAACAATGGTTCATATCAGATGTTACTATAACCTACTATACAGCTAGTGTCATTAATAATGAAGAAACAATCTCCTTGCTTTACCGAAAACTTCTGGAGTCCTTCTGGGGCTACTTCCGGTCCTGAACACGGATAAAGAAGGAGGGTTGGGCATGTCTTTTTCTGTAAATCAATCAACACTCTGAAACTTTAGTTGAAATAGAATGTGTCCATTGTCATTCTTTCTATCCTAAATAATAAAGACCTGTGTTCAGAAATATCTATGTTGTAAAGAAAATGTCTCGTAATAATCTTGTGGAAGTGAAAAATTTCCAAATTAATTACACAATATTAATATGTGCTATTTTCAACAGTTATAAAATCCCTATAACTAAAATCAAAATAATCCAGAAAAATCTTCTAACTCTGAAAAAGGGTGAGTTAGTATTGTAGTGAACGTGAACATAAGTGACGACAACCAAATGTATTGCAACACAGAATTACAGAATCCCTTAATAAAATTTGATAACCACATAGAAAATATTTCATTTGATAAGTTATCCATCAAACGTATCAGACTTGAATGACTCTTCTCTTCCATACCAGCCACTCTATGTTTTCGTTTTCTTCTCTTCAATTCTGTCAACCTTCTGCCATCAGGCATTCCACTTTCGAATGATGATATATACTAGTCATATCTGTCGACATCAATAGCACACACCACAATGTAATCACGATATTTTATTGAAGATGATTTATATTTTGTTCCAAGAAAAGTCAGATATTTGTGATTTGGTCGAAAAAAGGCGTTTTATTTATTGAAATTGCAGTATCTGTTTGTTACGAATAATCATGCAAGCTAAATATAAATTTACTTGTAAAGTAAGGTGTCAACAAATGGTTTTAGTATCTTTAGTAAAAATTTGTTTTAGGACGAATCATTCATCTATGACGGTAGTCAGATAGTCGTCTCTGATAGATAAGGATAGATTTTGACGTCAAGTGACTAAATTCGGAAGTATGGATTCGTGAGTTCAGCTGAAAAAACTAACGATTCTGCTGTCAATCTGTAACAGAGTCATAAGTGATATCTGCTGAATCATTACAAACAGTGAAGAACTATCTGAATGCTACTCCTTGATTTTAAATAATTCATCAGCTTAGTCTAACATGAATATTCAAGCCAAACAATCTTAATAAACCTATAATTATAGTCACTTGGTTACAGAATATCTATTTCAACGTCCAATACTGAACATCACATGTGATCGCTGCATTCCATGTACCTAAATAAATGGTTGATCTGGTTGTCAGAAGGGGCATCAGCCTTGTGGCTTCCGAAGGAACTCGGCTTTTATCATGAGGCGTCATAACTCTTCTAAATGAAGACCTTCTAACTCCCTGGGCAGAGTTTAATTGATTTGAATAATTTTTTTCTGGTTAGCGTTTTTTTATCAAATTAATTTTCTACGGGATGGGGTCGCTAACCTCATGCCCAACCCCCCTCCTTTATCCGGGCTTGGGATTGGCACTAGCCCTAGAGGGGCTCCAGGCAGAGTTAATTGATGATTATTACTGTAACTAAATTTAGTCCATAAAAAAAGCTTTTCATACAAATTACTTGACATTTATATATAAAAACATTTGAAAACAATCGAATTGTTAATCATTTTGATCTTGTTTTAATGTATAAATCTCAATAATTGGACATAATTTGGAAGCTGTTCGAGTATCATATTCATTAATTGTAAGAGTTTAGGTTGATATTACTATTTGAGAAAACTTGAAAAAAGTCATATGCATACAAGATTTTGCATAATCATTTTAAGATAAGGAATTAGGTTTCATAAAATCAAATAAAAAGCCGAGAAGAATGTGCATAGATATGGAATCATAGACTAAGTTATACAAGAGTCTAATTCCAATGACTATTGATAGAGGCTTTTAACTATCCAAACAGCGATAAGCTAAGTATATTTGTACTAAAGAAGAGTATTTAGAAAAAGATCAGATAAAGATATTGTAAAATGACTAACACAAATTACATACAATCTTACTTCATTTTGTAATTAGGTGAAATACGCATATAAGTTCACATTTTTAACATTCTTGGCTATAATAGAAAAATACCAATTCTTAATTACCAAGTATAAACCTTGAGTAAATTAGAAATACAAATGAAGATTTTATAGAATGTTTATCATCTATTAGTAGGCTGTCAGTGAACAGTTTACGATTTAAAATGGTAAAACCTCAATATCTGTCAACTTTCTGCAGATATGTGATTTCCTAACTAAAGTCAATTCCGGATTAACTCAATAATCCCCATAACATTACACTCTAAAAGGAATAATTGTATTTTAATGGTTATGATCATGAATCAGTTGTGGGACTACTCAGCAGTGCGCATCCACGACCTCGCCACAACAGGACGAAACGGCCGTCCAATACTTCCAGTTTTTCCATGGTGGTCTGGCTTCAACTGACTCATGATCTTAACCATTGGAATTACTATAATATCTACAAAACCCATCTGATAATAATTTTATTGTTTCAAAACATGCATATTTCTAGGTGAAATAAACTGTAAACTGAAAAACCTTAATGTTTTAACTAATCAAGGTAAATTAGCAAATGAAATTTAAATAAGTAATTTTTATAATTTAAGCATATGGAATGTCGATGTAAATTTGAGGACAATCAATATGAAGCAAATCTGTCAGACAATATGGTATTCCATGAAGGCTATTTTGACAATAACTTTATTATAAATATGATATACTGTCGTGAACGAGAACTTAACTGGGGAAAATTGACTGCATTTAAACACAAAATTACAAACCATTGAAGTAAAATTTCAGAGCCATATAGTAAATACTTTATTTGCAAAATGTCAATCAAATATATCAAACTTAAATGTTCCTTCTGTAAAATGTCAATCAATTGTCTCAGACTTTATTGTTCTTTCGCTTCCACACCAATCTTTTTCTGTTCTCATTCTCATTTCTTCGATCTTCTTAACTTTCTACCACCAGATAATTCACATTTGGGTGATGATACATACTACATATATGTGTAAACATCGATAGCACACACCACAATTCCTCTGAATGAAACAAAAGTGTTCTAGATTTTTAAAAATTGTAGGATACAAATAATTAGAATGAAACAAGTAGTGAAATTTAAGATACACTCTTCATTGTAATTGGAACTCGTCTGTTGGATACATTGGTACTCCGTTCTCCGTGTTCACATTCAGTTTTAAACCCTGTGACTGTCCGTCCAAGTAACAGTATATTATCTAATATTAAGATATTTACATTCAGCAAATTAACAGTTCATTCTAAATAAAACAATAGCTTTCAAATTATGTTCAATTGTTGAGGTAATAGTCATATTATACGGTGAAAACATACATAAGCGATTATGTTCTTTTTTTGTATATAATTAATTTTCATATAATAACTTACAATAACTATTCATGAAAGAAATATCTACTCTACTACAGTTTGATACGTCAATAGTGTGTGCAGTTCTGAATAAGGTCTCGGTATCTGTCAATCAAGTAAATAGATTCTGATCATAGATACTGATCAAACTATACAACAAACAGGTATATATTATTCTCAGTTCTACTTTAGAAGAGAAATGCTATCATTAAATGAATGCTATTCTACATTCCTAAAGTGCAAGATATAATTATCTCAACAGTCTTTTCAAGCAACAATATCTAATCTCATTTGATTCACTTTTATACGATGGTATTATAGTATAGATATGAATAGTAGTATAATATATGAGATCTTAAGGTTAATTAACATCTCTCTGTAACATGATATACATAGTGAAGATGAAAGTTGCTCAGAGGCCATTAAAATAAAAAAATCCCAACTGGTCTAATCAAGTTACCTGGAGATGATTTCTTTTCTCTCATCAAGTAATTTTTGTGTAAAGATTTGGAAATTGTTCTAAATCAGTTTGCTGTATATATATACATCATGAATGTAATGAGTATCCAGTTCATTACTAGCTAAGAAATTTGAGCGCAGGTTTCATTGATATACTAAACATTGATCAGTTCATGATTTCAATTACAACTCAACAATCTCTACAACCCTACAAGGATAATGATTATGTGCTCACTAGTGCCTAGGTTTGAGAAGTAAATATCAGAGTTCCGCTGATACAACTTCTCTAGCTGTTATGTAGCCTATTATATGGTTTACAGATAATTTCAATATAATTGTTTCAAGGAGCATTGATACGTTAAGTGTATCTGGCTCTCCCAAATTAAGGTAAGTAAATATTTTTACTATAGTAAACCAATGCAGAATAATTCGTTGTTTTATTTTCAGGATTTGCCTATAACTCAGTTAGTAGGTAAGAAGCTTAGATGTCGTTAGTACTCATATTAATTACTGATTGTTCCTAATCGATTTTCATTTATCATGTATGAATGTGATCAAAAGTTGAAAAGTTGATTTCATATAGTCTATTTAAATTTTCCGAGTAAAGTCCTGAAGGATAATATGTTTAATCGTATCGAGAACGTCACTATCGATGTAGTTTTACGAAGTCACAAATATATATATACAGTATGACCACGATCTACCACAAATAAGTAATCCCACTATGTAGACAACTATGTCATATGTAGTAAAAAAGAACTCCTTGATGAATCTATAGTTAATTTCGACAACGTAAAAAATATAACAACAACTATTGAATTGAATGAAAACTCATGAAAAGAATCATAATTGTAAAAGTATAAACCAAGTGTTTATCGATTATACAATAAAAATATATAAAGTTAACAGATGGGGTTTTGTGGAGATTTTAGCAATTCCAATAGTTGAAATCATGAGTCAATTAAAGCTAAACCACCATGAAAAACCTAGAAGCACTGGGCGGTGGTCTCACCCTACTGTGGGACTCCTCAACAGTGCGCATCCACGATGCCGCTCCCCGCGAGATTCGAACCCAGGACCTATTAGTCTCGCGCGCGAGCGCTTAACCATCAGACCACTGAGCCGAGACGTAAAGCCATTATTGGTAGAAAATTTCTTAAACTTCTATCTTTTACACTTAATTACTTCAGTCAAACAGAAGCTGTATGATTATGATCTAAATGAAAGATTGTTATAACTCCAACAACAAGTAAGCCAATACAAAACGTGTATACATCTAATGAGCTAACATTATATGAACATACAAAGATGATAAATTCATTGAAAACAAAGATCCCTTGTTTGGTTTCTGCGTTTTCTTAGTATACTGTAATAAAGATTGTGCTAATGAACTCATGACAAACGGTGTCTAACTAATGGACAAGTTTACAATATCCTTTAGATTAAAATATAAATTACTACCATATATGAAATAGTTATAATATTTCTAATGTCTCAAAGTATATTGAAATTCTGACATTTCACAATTAAATATAAGTTGTTTCTTCAGAGTGTAGTATCGGTTGTTATGTCAAGCACACATAGCTTATTTTAATTTCTGAAAAGACCAATTTATTTACTCTTCTTAAGTTACATTTTGACCTTGTTAATTGTTTGCCTATCAACTTTGACTGATTTTATACAAGCGTAAGTTGTTTGGATTTCTTATCTGACTCATCACATGTATGTAAATTATTTTTGTCTGATTATAAATATCGATTCACGCTTGGCTAAATCGAGTTGGCTCACTCACCTTCTCAATTGCGCGTCATTTTGTTTTGCTTCGCATTCTGGTCAACGATTGTACGAAATATACGTATTCAATAATTAATTCTCGTATTGGACTTATTTTAGCGCGTTATTGACCAACTCGATCTAACTCAATGATAATATACGAGGATTGGTGACATGTTTAAGTCGATAACGATAATCATACGATATAACTGGTGTCACATTAAAATCCACTAAAAGAGAAAAAATACACAATTTAATTGACTAAACAAAAAAATATATAAAACGATGAAATAAAGCAGAATAGTTTATTAAAATTAAAACAAGTCAGACCATGTCATGTCATTCCAGTCAAGGTGATTTATTGCGAGAAATGTTTCTATGTAAGCCAGCGGGTGATTAGAAAATGTGACAGTTGTAATTACAAAAGTATGGTTCAATTTTTGTGTATTTGTTAGTGTTGTAATATTCGAACAATATTAAATAAATTGTTTGGATACGTAGTTCGAATTGGACAGTTTGATAGATAGATAGATAGATAGATAGATAGATAGATAGATAGATAGATAGATAGATAGATAGATAGATAGATAGATAGATAGATAGATAGATAGATAGATAGATAGATAGATAGATAGATAGATAGATAGATAGATAGATGTGTGGATAGATAGATAGATAGATAGATAGATAGATACATACATACATACATACATACATACATAAGCCTTCATTCCTATTGAACTTAGTAAAATTTATTAGTGTATATAAAGCAATAGTATGATGTGCTCTACTGATGTCGACAGATATAAGTAGTATGTAATATCAATCGGAAGTGAAGTATCTGGTAGCAGAAGGTTGAGAAAATCAAAGAGAAGAGAAAGAGAAGGGAAAGTGATTGGTGTTGTAAAGAAGAGTCAGTCAAGTTTGCGATAATTGATTGACATTTTGCAAATGAAGAATTTACTGTACGGTTCTCAAATTTTACTAAGATATT
The DNA here is from genome assembly GCA_946903255.1 of Schistosoma spindalis. Lineage (NCBI taxonomy): Eukaryota > Metazoa > Platyhelminthes > Trematoda > Strigeidida > Schistosomatidae > Schistosoma > Schistosoma spindalis. The sequence goes on along the minus strand of OX336418.1, from coordinate 6,480,594 downwards.
CTGTAATTTTGTAATCAAATACATTCTGTTGTTCCCATTGGTGTTCTCGTTTGCTACAGAATGAATAAATTAGGAAGTCGCTAACTAGGTACAATATGAAATTATATCGAAAATTTCTTTCTTTCTGTGTAGTTGCCTGTTTTGTTCTTTGAAATAATTGATCAGTTCGCTGAAATAGATCTTGATTATTGAACATTGTAAATCATTCGATTGTCCCCACTTGTGTTTTCATTCACTATAGTGGGAATATTCATAACCCGTAAGCATTTATAGTTGATTGGAATTCTAAAATTATATCAAACATCCTAAAATTTCTGCTATCACTTCATATATGTATGCTAGCTTTTAAATCATGCTATCTTATAGTTGGTAACTAATTCACCTTGTCAATAGATTACTCGTTACTACTGTTTATGGGTCCTATTCACACTTATATTTAAAGATTCCTTAACAAGTTTCTCTTCACTTAGTGAGGAGTCTCATAATAGTACGAAACGGTCATCCAGTGCTTTCAAGTTTTCCATGTTGGTCTAGCTCTAATTGACTCATGAATTCAACTATTAAAAATCATATAACTCAAAAGCTTTTGTCATTGTATGTAAAATAATGCATTATGTTTTTGCAATATTCCGTATGTTTAACAAATAAATTCATTGTACAATGTACAGTAATATCAATCTTAATTTTCATAACTTGTGCCAATGAATGTGTGTTGTATGCTACTTATGTTGACAGATATAAGTAGTATGTCGCACCAATAGGAATATATGTATGGAGAAGATTGGAAAGATTAAGTTGAAAAAATAGAAATTGTAATAACAATAGAAATGAAAGAGTCATGAAGCATACAGAGGACAACTGATGGAAGATGTGCAAATTGTGTGTTTAATGCATGGTTTTCATTTTCTATCAAAGCACTCTGTAGTTTTACATTAAAGATTAGTCTTCATCACTTGCGCTATCGTTCACTTCAAATGTAGCTCTCTATGTCGTTATTAGATTTAAAACTATTGTAAATAATATCATCTGCCTTCTATTCATATGACTGTAGTGAACGAGAACACCAATTGGAACAACCGAATGTATTTGAATACAAAATTACAAAATCTCTTTGTAAACTCTGAGAGCCGTACTGTAAACACTTCATTTGCAAAATATCAATCAATTGTCTCAAACTTCATCGTTTCTTCGTTTCCACACCAATCATTCTCTGTTCCCGTTCTCTTTCCTTTGATCTTCTTAACCTTCTGCCGCCAGGCATTTCACTTCTATTGATGTCGCATACTATTCATATTTATCGACATCAGTAGCATACAGCACAGTACTATCTTCAATATTATATTCACTAAATGTTACAAACCATAATTTGATGACTAATGAGATCATCGGTATATTTTATGAAATAAAACGCACTAAAAATAACTGTTACTGTTATTTTGTGGAACGGTATATCTATTTCAGTAAATACTACTTATTGTAATTCATCTGTTCAGTTTCTTGTTGTCATTGACATCACAATATCATCTTAACAATCAATAATTTTTTCTTATATATGGTAGATTGTGTAAATTGTAGAAATTTCATAATATAAAGTTAGACATGTAGATCATTGGATACCTGATTAATGGTCCAGAGATTAAGCATACCCACGTGAGGTCGAAAGTGCTAGTATTGGTCGAGAAAGAGCACTGATGGGAAGTCTTATGCATAGACTGAATTGTATGTACAGTGATTCCTGATTCACCCTGATAATCTAGCTGGAATCACTTTGTGGTTTTTGGAAAGAAAATAATTTCTTATCTTTTAAATACATTGCATGAGCATATTTCTGATAATTCTGAATGGATATGTCTGTTAAATCACACATATATGACATTGAAGTTATTCAGCTGTCGTTTTGGTAGGATGATAATTACGGTCAACCGAAATCAGATTTTAGTAAATAACTGTAGACAGAATAATTAGCTTATTAATGAACTTATGATAAGTCCATTTTTGGCCTGTATTCATGATATAAAAGAAACATCAATGGTATTTTGTCTTCAGAAATAATAACATCATACTTCATGGCACACTATTGTATAAACAGCTTCTTTCTATTACTGTGCATATTGATACACAAAGGTAGGTGTTTTGAAGCATTCGTGCTAATACTATTTACCTTAAATATACTTAAATGATTTCAGTAAACACTATGTAGCAATTATTATGTTTATATAATTAATGTATGGAGTTATCCCAGTTGATGATTTGCACTATATGTTATTTTAGTTACGCTATGCTGTATGCGACTCATTAATGATCATAAGTGATTTATGGTAGAAATGAACGATTTTTTGAACATTTAATTTAGGAAACGTCTTAAAATGTTGGTAGGACACAAACACTACTGATCGTTCATCACGAGTCAAAAGTATAACAACAAAAGATCCCACAGTAAACTGTCTACTTTACAGCACATACTTACTTACATACTTAAGCCTGTTACTCCCAATGGAGTATAGGCCGCCGACCAGCATTCTCCAACCCACTCTGTCCTGGGCCTTCTTTTCTAGTTCCATTTAATTCTTGTTCATTTTTCTCATGCCTATCTCCATTTCCCGGCGCAATGTGTTCTTTGGTCTTCCTCTTTCCTCTGGCCTTGAAGATTTCATGTGAAGGCTTGCCTTGTGATACAGTTGGGTGCTTTCCTCAATGTGTGTCCTATCCATTTCCAGCGCTTCTTTCTGATTTCTTCCCCCGCTGGGATCTGGTTTGTTCTCTCCCACAGTAGGTTGTTGTTGATAGTGTCTGGCCAACGGATCTGAAGTATTTTGCGTAGACAACTGTTAATAAACACCTGTATCTTCTGGATGATGGATTTCGTAGTTTTCCAGGTTTCCGCCTCATACAGTAGAACTGTCTTGACATTTGTATTGAAAATTCTGACTTTGGTGTTGGTTGCCAATTGTTTTGAGTTCCAAATGTTCTTCAGTTGTAAATATGCTGCTCATGCTTTGCCGATTGTTGCTTTCACATCTGCATCAGATCCAAAGCGCTAAGCATTGCTTTTGTGCTAATAATTTCAGTGTTTACTATTGAATAGCACGTAGGTATGTTACTCATCTGCATCAGATCCACCGTGTTCACCAATGATGCTGCCCAGATATGTAAAGGTTTTTACATTCTCCAAATCTTCTCCGTCAATTGTGATTGGATTGGTGCATGCTGTTGTGTCGGAGAATCTTGCTTTTCCCTTTATGTATATTGAGACCCACTGCTGCTGAGGCTGCTTTACAGCACATAAAACCACTGAAAATAGGTGATGGATATAAATCAATACCGCATGAACATGAATAGTCAAATATTCTTACAATTATGCTTAGTTTGTTTGACAAAATGCATCATCAGAAAACTGACTTTTAGTCAGTCTCTAATGTAGTTGAATTTGACAATCAAAATCACTGATTGATCAGAGCTGAGTAATCCCTGAAGACTAAGAAGTATAAAGCACTTGTTTCGTTCTGGTATCAGACCTTTCAGGAGTGTGCATCCATACCCTCATAGTGGACCAGACCCAAGAGATTCAGTTTCATATGTGAGCTCTTAACCTTTAAATTGCCGAACCATAATCCAATTAACCATATGAATTGGTTCTTTATTCACATATTGTTAGTAACTAGGTGGATGAACTTTACTCAGGATATAGAATCCAAATTTGCTTGAAACGCCGTTGCATTATCCACTTAACTACTGAGTCCTGAACACCACTTGCTTGTGCAATGGAGCGAAGTCCTTAACATCAATAGGAAGATTCAAGTAACCATTACCAAGTGGATTTAAATGCACATATTGGTAAATAAGATGATGTGAGTATTTTGCTCATACAGTACAGACCTTCCAGTTAAGAAATTTTATTGATAATATTTATTCACGGCGAATAAGAATTTGACATTTTGGACTTTTCTAACTTTAAGAATTGAAATGTTCAAATATTATTGAAGATATTGAAGAAAGTGCCAAATTTTATGAAGGTTAGTACTCATTGAATTTTTTCTAAGACATTGTAAAAACGTATTTTAACTCATAATTCATTTGTAATAATTTTGATGTGTTAGAGATAACAACTTTGTAGTTTTAATGTAAGTATATAACCTGAATATGTTGAATTGCTTAAATGAACATGTGCTCACTAGTGACTAGCTTCGTGAGGGAATTCTCTGAGTTCTAGTGAGAGATAATCCGTGTCGGATAGAGACAGATATCTACCTCAGTACAATGGAAGATGGTCATGCAATTTCGTGGATTGGTTGAGGTTAGACATTAACAGCGTTGGATGCCGGCTCAGTGGTCTAGTAGGTTGAGCGTTCGCGCGCGAGACTGAAGGCCCTGGGTTCAAATCCCGAAGCGGGGTCGTGGATGCGCACTGCTGAGAAGCCACACAATAGGACGAAACGGCCGTCCAGTGCTCCCAGGTTTCCAACGGTTCATGATCTCAATCAAAACTTAATAATCTCCACAACCCTATACTGAATCCATATCAGTTTACATAACTTTAGTTTTAAAATATATATCAACAGTTTACATGCAACAAAAGACATTACTATCTTGAAAGATTATAGTGTATTTTTGGTATGCATGATTTTCTGGATAAAGTAATAACCCCTATCACCCCTAATGTTGAATAATATCTACTAATGAAATCTCAATGTGGCATCTATTGTAAATGACTTAGCATCATGGTTAATATTGTTCTATATTTATTGACACGGGATAATAACTACTTGTAGGCCATATGTGTGTATGCTTATGAGCGAACTGAGGAAATGTTAAAATCTCATTACTCAAAAAACAGTGATCTTCCTTGTTAACCGAAATCTTTACTCTACGTATATTATCTATTAATAATAGAGATCACATTATTATGTCATCCAGAATTGATGATAGTTTACAAACAAACTAACACAGTGGCTGCTAGTCTAAATCACCGGAATATCAATGGTTCCGATCCCAAAACAAACATCAGTTCTATGAAGAAAAATTATTATTTCGTTATATCAAGTTGTCAGCTATCAGATTATTGTAGATATAAGTCTCATTTGGAAACTTCAAATTTAAGATAAAATAATACAGACGTGGTGTGTCAACACATTGTGTTCTACAAATCAAATGCTTTGTGATATATATATATAGAGACAAAATATACAGTTTATAATGTACACCTATATAATTTTGTCACAGGGAAATTACCTGAATTAGACAATGCAGCACAAATCGCAGAAGATGAAGCCCAAAATGTCATAAGTAAGTTAATCGTTTCGATTTATTTTGATAAATGCTGATTCGATTGACTCATTCAACAACGTGAAATGAAACCCTATGAAACTTTCGTTTAAATTTCTAGGTGTATAGGTTTTCTATAATTATACCCATAGATTACCACTTACTATACTCAAATCGACCAAGTTAAACACATGAGGTTCACGTAGTATATATCACATGATGGTATAACCAACATGCAAAGTCAAAGTTACTTAGTTACCTAAGTCTGTTACCATTGTTGGGATGGCTTCCGAGAACTACGACGGAGCCTTCAGAAGCCCTAAAGGAGCCGAAGAATTTCTATCCAATCACAACATCATGGAATATCAACGTGGCATGCTACTATTGGACAGTAGCATAACATGCCTCTTTTCGGATTGGCTAACTTATAATGTTGATATAACAAACGTTAATATCTGTTAATACCGATGATTTTCTATACATTTTGATTCTTACCCAACAAACACTTCTCCATATTACTTCTGTCTTCTCATTTACAACTGTGAGAGTTCTATACGTTCGAGTGTCGTAGTTGTATACTGTATTCTGAGTGTTGATGCCTACTGATTCAGAGGCTTCTGCCACACTAGTTGTTTTCACTTTCTTGAAGCCATTTCCATTGTCATTACTAGGTCTTCACATATTTCTGCTTGTTAGCTCTAATGCTCCTCTTCGCTTGCTTGTTTGCTTCTGTGTATTCATCTTGTGCCCTGACTTTCTTTGTTCTTGTTCGGCTGTTGTTAGTCGCTGTCTCTTTGTTCTTACTTCCTTGAATCTTGACCAATGTTTTGATACAGATCCATTCCTTATGATGATATTTTTTGCGGCCTTACTCCTCCTCAAACGTCGAAGTTAGTGATTTTTTAACCCCTTTCTATTTGTCTTCCATTGTAGTTTCTTCTTTCAAAAGATCGTCTAAGGCTTGGAATCTGTTGTTGAGAGATATCCTAAATTGATTGACTTTGTTAGTATCTCAAAGGAAGGCTGTATTGAACCCTTTTATGCTGTTTGTTCAGTTGTCCAATACTTCTTTATCTTCACGCTCATATTAGCAACCGTCAGCTAGTGGTGATCTGAAGATATATCAACTCCTCTCCTGGTTTTCATGTCTTCCATTACCTTGTGAATTCTTTACTGATGTAAATAAGGTCTATCTGGTGCTCCGTGGTGTGATACGGTGATAACCAAACAGCTTTGTGAATGCATTTGTGTGGAAATATTGTGCCACCTATAACCATTTTGTTTAATGCACACAAATGTGCGAATCCCTCACCATTTTCGTTTATTTCTCCCAGTTAGTCAATGCGATCGCATGATATCTTCAGACCCGACTTTGGCGTTTATATCTCCCATCAGGATTTTCAGGTCCTTTCCTGAACACTTCGTTATGATCTATTGAAGCCTGTTGTAAAACTGAGCGTTATCGTCATCATTACTATCATTTGTTGATGCATAACATTGGATAACATTCATCATGACTACCTCCTTCATTGTTTACAATGATGCTTTGATGATCCTGGTTTCATAAGATTACCATCGTATAAATGCATTACGTGCTTCTTCGGACAGCACCATAATAACTTCCTGAGTGTGCGGAACATTGTCCTCTTTGTGACCGTAGTACAGCAGCATCTCTCCCGTACATAGCCTTTGCTGTCGAATACTGATTCCGAATACTGCCAATTTATATCTCCTCATTTCCGTTGCTATTTGACTGGTCCTCCTGGTCTCCTACATTGTCTGGACGTTCCATGTACCTATCAAAATTGTTGCTCTATCTGTTGGAAAGGGCATCCGCTTCGTGACCTCCGAAGAATCTCGGTTTTTATCATGAGACGTCATAATTCTTCCTCCAACTTCCAGGACAGAATTTGAATTTTTAAATTGTTCATTCTGGTTATCCTTTGTTAACAAGGTTGATTTCTACGGGATGATGTTGGCGACCTCATTACCAACCCTTCTCAGTATGCCCGGTTTTGGAATTGGCAGTTACTCTAGAAGAGCTACAGGTGGAGTCCATGTCAAGCTAATAAGCATTTTAAGCACACTTCTATAATCGCGAGTTGAAAATGACTATCAGTTTCATTTGTTAATGAAAACACTAGAATTGTGCACTCATTTGTGTTTCTCGAAAACTGTTTACACTGTATAGTTGATTAATAACTGCGTAAATTTGGAAAAATCACATCAATGTTAGAAAACTATTTATATTGAGAGCGCTGTGTGTTAAAACATTGTCTAACCTACTGATATGTGATAAAATTAACAAGAATAAAATTATAGTTCTATAACTAACAGAGCAATCTGAGGTCAGGGACAAGTGAGTTGAATTGCTGAGGTGGTTTCAAATGATAGAAACTGAGATAGAATGAATGAATCCAATAACACAAATGGAAAGTATTTAGAATAAGATAAGATTAAAGTACTATTAATAAAGTTTGTATGAACTCGTTTCAATTTTGAACAGTTTTATGCTTGTTTAACAATGTTACTATGTATTCATTTTATGCGTACGTTTATTAAGAGTACCTCTGTAGTTAATTATCGTATATTAAGAAATGAGAAATATATGGTGGACGTAATACCTACTAATTAATAACTAATGAGTATAAACCAACAAATACTTTTTCATTTTGGAATATGATAAAACCAAAAATATTCACTAACCAGTAGCAATGAAATTTTAATTTTCAAAATAGTTTACTAGTTCAATCAGTTGTGGCCGAGGATGGGGAGAGTTTGCTCTCTCTCTCTCCAAATGCTCTCACATGGCCATGCATATACAGTCAGTAACAGATAATTCCTATTAACTGCTTTCTCACGGCGGGAGTGTTGTTTAAGAAATTGAGAGGACGAAAAATGAATGTCTGACGACTTATCTGGGTTGGTGGACACAGAGAGTTCACCTAGAGAAGTTGGAAAACTCTGATTCTAAACCAATGATGCACTTGGGCTCCAGGATCCTGAAGAAACAAATGGCGTATGAACCAATCGTTGGGACTGCATCTCCTGATGACGTCGCCCCACTGCCTTGTAGATTAGGCCTTAAGTTCAACGATTACGGGTGTGGCCCCTAAAGAATACCACTTGCTACGGTCTAGGCATCCGGGCAATATCACAGCATACATACAAATCAAGTGTCTTATGTGGCGCATATGTATTCGTTGCCTCTTTTCTCAAATAAATAAATAAAGTTTTTCAATGGTTATTTATGTAAACAAAAGTATTTATCGACTTCGTTTATCAAAACACTAATGTTATTTTTTCTTTGAATACATTTTTATAGATAAATTAACTGTTCAACTAGGAAATCTTGGTGTCATGTTTGATAAATGTAAGCTGTTACATAACAATTTAATCAATAATTAATATTTCTAATTTAGTAATCGAATGTCAAGGAATATATTATGAGAGTGAAAAAGGTATAACTCTGTTCACTGGTAGGTTTATATATGGTCATTACACTTTCATTGAATAATTATGATGAAATTGTTTAATGTATAGAAACATCAAATCACAACAACAAAAAGAACAAATTTATTTCGTTTTTATTACATTATATCCTCTTCTATAATGTGAATACTAAGATCATAATTCATTGGTCTAAATGCATCACATGTTCTATAGGATTAGAATGTACATATTTTATCTTCAGTATGGATATGCATAGCTTCATGTTTTGTGTTCGGGTATGGTTGATAAGCTTAACCGATGATTGTAGAATACACGTTTAAGTTGGTTACATTTATTTGATACATGTTTTCAAATGGTTATTCTTGTACGTTAAGATTGGGAAATAAGTATTGCGAAGGTTAGACGTAGAGAATTAGATCGATTTAGTGAGTCTTTAAAATAATAATATATCACTGAATAATTGGGAACTGTGTGCCAGTTTAACAACATATACATCATTAATGTGAGATATGTTGTGGTACAAATAGTGAGTATTAAGGAACAATGTTTTAATCTAAGGTGACAAGGCATAAGGTTTGTTTCAATATGGCAGATGTATTCATTTTGATTATCCTTGTGAAGCTCAGATATAAGTTTCATACTTCTTACGCACACTTATACCTATTTCTACGTTTCCAGAAACTTGCTATGTCTGTTTCACTACTACGGATTAATATACAAATGGACATTGACATTAAAGACTTCCTGTAGGTATCTGAAGTTCCTTAGTTTCTCATTGAAGTTTCATGTTTTCACTCAATGTGAAAGGAAACTATCGTGCTTTAAACAAACATATAACCAAAATATAATTACAGCATAATATGTAAGAATTTTTGTCTAGTTTTGAACGAGTAGTTTCCCTGTATTTGAGCACTGAGTTGACATAAGACATTAAGGAGGAAGAATGTATTTGCAAAATCTCAGTGAATGAATTTGTGATGAATTCAACATTTTGCTCGGCAGTCTGATCCAAGTTTGTTTCACAAAAAAATGTAATTATTTTTAATTTAACATGTAACCTGTAAATGAGACAAAATCTGACCCACATATCCGCGTCGTGCATCCTAGTTAGTAGGACAAATGACTGATGAACTAAAGTGAGCGGTAACTCGATTGGTAGAGATTGGGCTAATGACCTACTAGACCGACACCCTCAAATTGACTACGAATTCCACAAAGAAACACAGCACAATTACTCTTGGATGGAAAAGTGACAAAAAATTAACAAAAGTGGCACATGTAATGTACGGGGTTGTTCGTTAAGGGGCAAACTCCAACTGGTTGCATAAACAGATATTCTAGCCTCGGTAGATGTGCCGTGCTTCGATGTGGCCTGTTTCTCTCTAGAAGGGCCTACTAGGCTTCACCAAATTGTTTGACTGGAAGGAGAGGGGCGTAATTGATATTCTCTCCAATTAACTTCTTCCTTAATTACTACTGTATCATTGTTTACATGAAACTGAGAAACATTATTTACATTATTATGAGACATCATGTTGTTTGATAAAACATTTTCAGAAATCATAGATTTCATGAAAAGCAACCTAGTTCATACTAGTAAGTTCAAGATTGTATCTGTGTTCGAATCAATAATCGTTGAATTATTTACCATGCAGTTCATTACTTTCTGTATAGTAACATATTCTAAAGAATTTGACTTCACCAATTTTATTAGGTTCAATACTGAAAGAAAACTATACTGAACTTATAGAATGTTTTCAAGAGCAAATCAAACAGTATCAAAGTAAGAGATATATATTTTTGAGGTGTGGTGATATACCTTACTACATTGACATTCCCCCTGTTAACTGATCCTATTGAATGAAATTTACTTTATCATATAATGAAGTTATGTTGTTATTTTGTTGTTTGTAATGAAAGTTACCGAAGAAGCATTTTTAATAGTGTTGGTAGAAAAAATTAGTAATTTTCACTTTCTGTCTGTTAACAGAATGTGTATACATATTTTAACTATTTCAATTAGAACTTGCTTACCTACTTGCGCCTGTTACTCCTCGTGGAGAAGCACAGACAATCTAACAGCATTCTCCATCCAACTCTGTCCTGGATAATCCTTTCCAGTTACTATTCACCCTTTCTATGTCTGCTACCACTTCTCATCACAGTGTGTAATTTGGCCTTCCTCCTTACGGCTTTTTCTTCACGATTCAGGGTTAGAGATTGTTTCGTGATCCAGTTTGTTGATTTCCCCAATGTATGTCCCATCCACTTCCAACGTCTTTTCTTAATTTCCTCTTCAGTTGGAAGTTGGTTTATTCCCTCCCACAGTAGGCTGTTGCTGATGATATCCAACCAACAGACATTCGGTATCTTACATAGACAATTGTTTATAAATACTTGCACTCTTTTGATGATAGTTGTGGTAGTTCTCGAAGTTTCAGACTTGTAAAGTAGAAATGTGTTGACGTTGATATTAAAGATTCTGACTTTGATATTGGTTAACAGACAGTTGTTTTGAGTTCCATATTTCAATTACAATTAAAAAATGTTTTCATTCAAATCTCAGCTGAAACTTATCATTTACATTATTATGTTTATGGAAATACTTACATACTTACGCCTGTTACTCCTCGTGGAGGAGCATAGGCCTCCCACCATCACTCTCCATCAAACCCTGTTCTGGGCAATCCTTTCCAGTTGTTATCCATCCTTTTCATATCTACTTCTATTTCCCGATATAATGTGTTCTTTGGTCTTCCTCTTTTCCACTTCCCTTCAGGAAAAGAGGAAGGAAATATATACATTGAAGATGTTTCCTACTAAACAATATTTGTTAATAACAAGTTGTAAAATAAACTGAGAACGCTTATATTAACTTGTGTTCATTATAAGCTGACAACATTGACAATTTTACTTAGAAAATAATATGAGATTGTTAAGGATCACTTTAGTTTGTTATGTAGTCATCAATTTTCATCATTTTACAGGAGAAACAAATATGTGATAGTCAGTTTATCTATTGTCATATTGAGCTATAATGTTAACAATTAAAATCTTTGTATGTATGATAACACTGGAATGCGAATAGACGTGTGAATAATTTTGTATACACATATATGAATAAAAGTATTCAATGGTCAATTTTTTTTTTTGAAATTACAATATAAGATAATGATACTAGGGACTGATAAAATGAATATCAGTTCATCCCATTGACTATTGGTTTCAATTTTCTTTCTTTTTTTTTTCACAATTAATTAGAGGAAAAAGATAGTCGTGTTAATTTTGCATGTTACAACAATATACCAATAGAACATTATCAAAGTAATAACATTTTACAAAATTTATATTCAATTTTACATGATAAAAGAGGTCAATTGATGAACTATGTTGTAGTAGTTTTATTCATCAGTATACAAATATGTGTAAATTCAATTGAACGATGAAATGATAGATTTCACCTTATACAGTTCACATTTGAAATTTGTTTAGTTGTAACTATAGTCTATTCAATTTTCTATAGAAATGTTATATTACCGTAATTGCTACCTTGACTTTGTTGTCGAGCTTACATATCATGATAATTCAATGGGATTATTTTGGCTGGAACATTCATTCCCCCAGTTCCTGCCATGCCAGACACGTTGACTTGAAAGCAGTAAAAATAAAAACAGCAACTTGAGGTCCGAGAGCGAATGAATATTGATAACTGCACAGGGTAGTAAGGTGTGTCCAAAATATGCATAGGAGATCCTCGTTTAGTGATTCACCTAACCTCACTGAGCTAGTGCAATGCACCCTTTATCCATTTGGAAATACAACGGAACTTTTCACGGTCCTGTAGTTGTAGGTAAACTGCTAAATTTGAAAACTAAACAGGTACTCCTAGGCTGGATTCCTGTTGTAAGCCACTCATGTGCAGTTCATTTCAATTGCATAGTAATAACTCGTAGTGATAAGTATACACTCCGTCGTCTCGTCATTTCTGCTTCTGCCTCCACTGACCGCGGCTTGGACAGAGTGAAATACGAGTTTTACAGTGAACTATGATATCCTTCAGAAAGCCAGACGCTCGGAAATAGTGGTCTTAACATGCGGTTTTAATCCTAAATCGGCACGTCAAGTCAGATTGATAAACAATAGTAAGATTTATGACGTTCCTTGACCCCAAATGCCCTGATATAGCCGAGAAAAGGGAGAATAAGCTCTCCTTCTCGAAATGCACTCACAGGATCACGTTTATACAACCACTTTCCAGGAATTCCCACTCACTGCTTTCTCGCAGCAGGGGGTGTTGCTTAAGTAATTCAGAGGACGAAAAACGAATGTCCGACTCTTTAACCGGGTTGGCGAACACGGAGAGTCCACCTAGGCGAGTTGGAAAACCCTGACTCAAAACCAATTGTGCACTTGGGCTGCAGTATCATGAAGGAACAAATGGCGTATGAACCAATTATTGGTCACCGGCTACCATGGGACTGCATCTCCTGATGACGTCGCTTCACTGCCTTGTGGATCAGACCTTTAGGTCGAAGGCTCCGTGTGTGGCCACCTAAGAGTAACAACCGCTTCGATTTGGGCACTCGAGCATTACATTTGATCACATTTCAAATTTTATATTTTTGTTAAAGGCACTACCGTTGTAGATCAAAATTTTGGTGATTTATATCATCATAAAGCAGAATTCAGTAAAAATCTGTGTAAGTACATTGCATTAGTATATTTATATTTGATTAAATAATGGATGGCTTTTGAATACATATCATAAACTAACTTATACAAGAAAGTGGCTATTTAGAATTTCTTTTCAGTTAAAGATAGTACAAATGATTATTATTTTAAGATTAGATAATGTTGTCTAAATTGAAAAAAAAAAATTTGAAGAATAAACAGTTGTCATGATTATTTCAAAGAATTTTGCCAATTTTCACTTGATAATGTAATCCACCTAGGTTACAAATATTTCAAACGGGTGGTTTTTCTAAAATAAGTATTTCAGTATTCTAATATATTTGATATAAGATTAGCCTAATATTTTATCCTACACTATACACATTATCTACGTTCACATGTATGTAAATATTTAAAAATGATCATTATTGTGCAAATTAACAGTTACCAAATCTTGAAAGGTGAATAGTTAACACATAGTCATTTTTATCTCAGTAATGAATTCAATAATTAGATTTGAAGTTTTCAATTGACAAGTTCCAACTCGTCGACAAAATGGATTTCATAAATTGCACTACTAACATTGAATCAACTAATCAAGTTTGTTAAAACTGTACACATTTAATCGAATTCTGGTTTTTATTAAAACAACAACATTTTCTACATTCACTTGAGTCACATTTTGTTTGAATTTTTGTTGATTATATTATTATTATTATTATTAGTGGCTTTATTCAATATTATATTTTTGGTACAATATAGAATTCTCAGCACAAAGTATTTCAACAAGATTCCGTTTCTTACTTCTTAGTCGATCCTAACGGTAAATAATGAGTGATCACCAGTTAGAAGTTAGCAGTCCAGTCAATAGACATTTAAACTATGGAGATTCATTACACTGCATACATATTACCAGTAACCACGATATCTCTGACTGAACTTTTTGTAACTTTTACAACGAAAGATTGTACACTTTGCACAAACACACCTGAATAGGTTATGCGATTAATAACCATAATGATGTATTAAAACAAACAAAACTGAATAACTTGTTGAAATACCTAGATGACAGGAACAGGTAGCCCATATATTCAAGCAGACCGTCAATTAATTATAATAAGAAATTTATTTGATCCAAGTGAAAATTATTAAATTCAATTTTTATTTCAGTTTACAGTACATTCAGTTGGGATGTTGTTAGAAAAATAAAACGTAAGTTGTAAAACATAAAATTCAAATCATCTTTCTTATTTGATACGTTGAATATTTATTAAGTCAGATAAAATTAAGCAATGAATCCAACCGGTTATTGGACAGATTCAGAAACTTTTTGAGCTTTCAGTATACTGTAGAATTTTTGAAATTTCAAGTTATCACTAGGAATGCAACCTGAAATATTCATTTCAACCTATTTAAATCTTATCTGTTCAATGAATTGAGCTATCAATATTTATATGCAGAGATGATGAATGGTGATTAATAGTAGAAATAATGATACACTTTTTGCCCTATTCTGGGAATCCTCAACTGGATGTGCCTGAATCTTAGAGTTGATGTTTACTGTGGGACTCACTTCAAATGCCATTGTGTTATCTACTTAGCTACTGAGTCCAGATAACCACTAGCATGTACAATAGCGTGAAGTTTGATTCAATTTATCATTATAATGCTTATGACTTCAGACAATATCAAGGCAGTCAGTACAGGGTTTACATATGCCAATAAGAAACTGATCAATTGCAGTCCTAAACATCAATGAGAAGATTCAAACAACAAATGAGAAAATGAATTATCATTATCTATGT
The DNA here is from genome assembly GCA_946903255.1 of Schistosoma spindalis. Classification (NCBI taxonomy): domain Eukaryota; kingdom Metazoa; phylum Platyhelminthes; class Trematoda; order Strigeidida; family Schistosomatidae; genus Schistosoma; species Schistosoma spindalis. The sequence continues at coordinate 6,465,403 of OX336418.1, read as the reverse complement.
TCACAATTGTCCAATAGGTTGTACACTAAGAGAATAAGAAACATAAGATCTTACATATGCTAATACTATGTAGGATTTTATAGTTTATCATATTTAAAACCTATTCCATTCAATTAGTATAATATTCTTTATTTCAAATTAAATTATATTACAACTTCATATTTTAATTTAGAACAAATGAAAAATTGAACAAAGAGATTATTTCAAAAGAATAAAGCAAAACTGGTCAACAACTAACAAGAAATAATCATCAACAGTTTTTATCAGTGTACAATACTGACAGTACTTGATACGTATTCAATAACACATTTAGTAATCATTAGAATGCCTTAAAAATTCTTTTATGATCCAATGTATTTGATTTCCTGTTAATCCGATATGTATATTTATCAGCTTGATATTCATCAATCAATCATGACCTAACTAAATACATCTCTATGCGTTACTATTAATCGATTATATTGTTCGACACCATATTCTTGCATGTTATTATCATTACCATCATTTGAACACAGAAACATTGGTATAAGGGGGCACTAAATGCCTATGCGTCATACAATAACAATAAGGCCAGAAGCAGTTATCATTGATGTGTTTGGAGACTGTAATACTTCCCGGGTGTGCAGACCTTAACAGTTGGATTTCTTAGGGAGCCACAACCAGAGCCTTCTATCTAAAGGTCTGATCCATAAGGCTGTGGAGCAACCTCAGGAGATGCAGTACCACGGTAGCCGCTGACCACAGTAGGTTCATACACTATTTCTTCCCTCACGGTCCTGAAGCCCATGTATGACATTGGTTTGAGATCAGGGTTTTTCAACTCCCCTTGTTGGATACGGAGGATCCACCAACCCAGTTGGAGCACCGGACTTTCATTTTCCGTCCTCTCAATTTTGCAAAAAAACTTTCACGCCACTTGAAGGTAGTGAGTAGGATTTCTCTGGAAGCGTTTGTATACGCGTGGTCATGTGAGAGCATTTGGAGAGAGAGCGGATTGTCACCACACTCAGCCGTACCAGGGTATTTGAGGGTTTGAAACCAAAATAAACAAAAAAAAATGATACTTTTAGTCATCTTTAATGTTTTTCATCTTCTTTCGAATCCTGATTATAGATACTAAACTTGAACAACCTTGATCGGGCCATTAGGTTTAGGAAAAATCACAAATTTTTCTAACCACCCAAGCTCCCAATTTTGGGGAACATTTGACCTATTTTGGGGAAGCCGCTATAGTAAACTCTGGGAAAATGGCACAAAAACCCCGAAATTTGGGTTTTTTCCCAAACGTTGGGTTTTTCCCCAAAATTTCCCCTAACTTTAGCATATTTTCCCCACACTTTGGGGTATTTTCACAGAACCGTTTTAACGCAAAACTTATGCCGAAGTCTGCGGACATCACGGAAAACCTAGCGAGAATACATACATACGTTTCTTACTGGGATGTTACATTATTTTTCGTCAATTACGTGTTGCCAAAGAAACTTAACGTTAATCGATTTATCGCTTTCATTAAAAGACTGATTTTTGACATATTTAAATGTTTATTATAGTTAATAAAATTACACGTTATTCATTTATACGACGTTTTTCATTGCTCTGTTAGTGTAACACGTTACGCAGAAGTTGAACTGTCATTTGGTAGGTTCTAAAAAAATGAAAAGACTTTTTAGTTTACAATCACATGTGAACATATGTGTACAAACAGTATGACAATGCTGTCAATAATGAGAAAAAATAACTTACAGTTACGTCAGATAAAGCCTGTGAAGCCAGCTGAAAACAAGAGGAACATAACAAAGGTTTTATCACTATAAACATTGATCACAAAGTAATAATAAAAGTGCAATATGTATTATTGCTTTGGCTAACCTTCTCTTTGGATCTCCATCCACGTTTATTAACTTTATCTCTTGCGTCATGCAAGAAAGCCTGGCTTGCTGTACCCATGGCGTGTATTAAATCCTTTTTCAGACAGGTCGCACTTCGAAAATGGGAACAGAGAACACCTATCAATATGTTAATGCAATAGAGTGTACTTACTTTGAACGGTTGAGTAAAATTTGTACTTCCTAATACCAAATTTACTATGGGTTCCGTGCAAAGTGTAATTGTTCGCCAGTTCCGGCAAAAGCACGTAATTCAGATAAGCTTTCTCTGATTTCCGAGGATCATCACACAGGAACCCGTATAATCCTCCCATCTAAAATTTGTTCAACTACTTGTAACAACTTAACAAGTAATCCCGGAGCTGTACGTTATCTAAAGCAGCTTCTAAAGAACGCAAATCCTCATGCATGCATGCATGCATGCATGATACGCCACAATCAGTTCTTGCGGTTCATTCATAGGGGAAATTTGTTAATATTAACATAATCCTAAGATATTTTTTTCAACAATTCCCACATTGGCTTGTTAACAAATCGTTTGTCCTGATGTATTGTGAAGGTTTCTAATTGTTCTTAAGAATAATTCGTTGTAATTTTACAGTGTCTCAAGTCAATAATACTCCAGTTAACTAATGCTTCATTTGGGGACTTCTGAAGTTTTTTCACAAAACAATAAAGGTCAAAGAGCTGATGACATTCAAAATCTTATTCATCCTCGTGAAAACATAACCTCAATTCTAAATATCGATCTAAATGTTTCAATGAGCAATTAATGAACAGCACGTCCACCAGAAAGAGAGGAAATAAAAAGATGGATTTATTAAAGAATAAATACAAAATACCTACTGTATGATATGCCACACACATTTTATTCCCTTTCCACAGAAATCATATGTTATCATTGAGCCTTGTTAAGGAGCCAAATTAAAAGAAACACCCCTTTTACCAGCTGCATTTTCTGTTACTTATGTCCATCACTAAACAATCAGATAGTTACTTAAACGCCCACCACGTCAGTCTGGTTTGATATGACTGCAGACTATCTCTGTTGCATGTGATGTGCCAATTAAGAGACATTATTATTCTGTTATATTGATGTGACTCATAATTTTTATTCATTTGTATAATACACGCAATACTGGTCGGTATGTTCGTGCATTTCACTTAATGACTATAACTTCTTTAGTTATTGTGCTAATCAAATTGTTATTTTTACTTTTAAAAAGCCAAGTTGTCCATATTCTGACTATGGTTTTCATATAAACTCTGCTATCGTCGGTATCGCGTTTACAGTTCTGGTATATAACTGTCGGACAAATTAAATCCTACATTTGGATTTGTTTAATCAAACGATTACCTTATTCAGCGTTTCGAATGATCAACTATTACTATTCACTGAGGTTAGACGTTTGAATATAACTATCGATTGTTGTAACAAGTCTGTTTATATCATAAGAAGTATGTACACATGTAATTGTTGACTTTCCTGCAATAACGGATCTATCATAGTTTTATGTTTGATCAGTCAAATGACTAAATGTTTCAATTTTCTGACAATACTCTGCTTCCTTTCAATGTAACCTTACTGTCAATAGTCCGGCAACATGCAATAGAAAATTAGGTAACCAAAGACTAGCCTTAATCAAAATCACATAATAAAAGCTCAGGCGAGGAAGACTGAGGAACAAAAGGTATGGTTAAGCAGATATGTGACGAATAGGGTAAGAAGTATACACACACATACACTCATATAAAAAGTCATGGTTGCTAGGCGAATAAATAACGAGGTGAAAACGTAACACAAGAAGACCGGGTAAATTTGCTTGTCCAGAAGCTAGAATAAGGTATATGGGCTTAACATAGCAGCCGACACTACAGTATGATGATATTATCGATGACGTCGTCGACTGAGTAATCTATGTTGTGTTCATTCGGTGAAATTACGGAATGTGGATGGTTTACCATTAAAGTAATTTGTTGCGTTAGGTTCGTTTTCGGTGGACTCACCATTTTCGTGGCGCGTGACCTGACTCCAGTCACATCGCATAACTGATTGCCATTGAGAAATACATGTCGCTATTTCTGGAATATAAACATCGACTTAAATAGCGTCGGTGAATAACGGATGATGGAATTTTTAAATGCGTGCACTTTGTGCAATCGTTGATCGGAAGGCTAAGTAGAACAAAATGATGAACAGTGGAGAAGGCGAGTGAGCTAACTCGATTCAACCAAGCGCGAATAGATATTTATGATGAGAAAATATTAGGTTACGAACCTGTGATGAGTAAGAAAATAAATGCACGTACATATGCCTGCATAAATGGTTAAGTTTGATAGGCAAATATTTAACAAAGTTTAAGTGTATCTTGAGAAGGATGAGTAGATTGATATGCACGGGCGCTAGAATAACCTATGTGGGATTGACTTAGTACCATCCCCTTCATCATGTTTGTATACAACTAGATCATATCCATAAACCTTGATGTTCATAAGATAACGAAGTAATGACTCCATCATGTTTCTGAAAGTAGACTGCAAGACAAAATGCCATTCGTTTAAACTTGTACAGTCTCTGCCAGAAACTAGTCACTGTCTCGTACCGCTTGCACGCTTTTATTGGTAATATCTTGTCCGAAATCTAGTAACGTAAACACGTTGACTTGCTGCAGGCGGTCTGACGTTTCTACCATTGTGGGCGATGTGAATGCTTTTGGTTCAGTCATGTTTAGCTCTCGGAAGTCGATCCAGAATCTATATTTCCGCTTGTAATTCTTTACTAATAAAGTATGTGAATTGTATAGACTATCTGGTTTAGCAATTATTCTGTTTCTCAACATTTCCTCCACCATACTATTCTCTTCACTTCTTAGATGAACAGGAATCCGACGCCTATAAAATGTTGTCTTTCAGTGACCCTTTATTGAGATTTTGTGAGTCACTTTGTCACAAAACTCATAGGCTTCCTCGGTTTTAGTGAATAAATTTCCATACTTTATCACGATCATTTCAATATCTGATGCCCTTTTTTGGCTTATGGTTGGTGTTTGTACATCGGCAATACCACTGCTTTCGTATATGATTGATTGTCCACGCTTAGTGGTCACCGTTCTGTACTTCGGGTCAATCACTGCC